>CM069153.1:9052452-9802435 GCA_035221665.1 Okamejei kenojei
CATAGAGAGATTAGTATTAGAGGATGCGAACATGATTTAAAAGGAGTGATTGGATCCATTTTGATTTATTGGGAAGGATGTAGATGAGAATGGAAAACCACTTAAAGTTGAATGTTAAGTGTACAGAATCTTTAGGTCCTTGTTCAGTTGAAAGAATAATAGTAATAATTGGAAAGAGCCATTGTTTTCAAGGGAAATTGGACACTTGATTCGGAAAAAAGAGAGATCTACAATAATATTAGGAAGCATGGAGTAATCGAGGTACTTGAGGAATATAAAGAATGTAAAAATAATCTTATAGAAAGAAATTCAGAAAAGCTAAAAGAAGATATGATGTTGTTTTGGCAAGAATGGAAAGTAAATCCAAAGGGTTTCTACAGCTATATTAATAGCAAAAGGATAACAAGGGATAAAATTGGTCCCTTTAGCGAGTCAGAAGTGGACAGCTATCTGCAGAGCCAAAAAAGATGGGGGCGATATTGAACCAAATATTTTTTATTTTCTTCGGTATTCACCAAGGAGAAAGTATTGAATTATGTTGAGTAAGGGAAACAAGTAGAGTATTGCTATGGAATCTATGAGATTCAAAGAAGAGAAGTACTGACAATTTTGAAAACATATAAAAGTGGATAAAGTCTCCAGTCCTGACAGGATATTACCTAGGACAATTGAGGGAAGTTTAGTGTAGAAACAGCAAGGGTATGGCAGAAATATTTTCCAAATGTCATTAGAATCAGGGAATGGTGCCGGAGGATTGGCGTACTGCGCATGTTGTTCCATTAATTAAATGTTCTAAGAGTAAACCTTAGCAATTATGGACCTGTTAGTTTGACGTCAAGTGGTGGGAAAATTAATGGAATGGATACTTAGAGATAATTTATAAGCTTCTGGATAAAACAGTGTCAGATTTGGAACTGTAACATGGATTTGTGACTGGAAGGTCATGTTGTCTAATCTTCTTGAATTTTTTGAAGAGGTTCCTTGGGGGAAATTGATGAGGGTAAAGCAGTGGATGTTTTATACATGGAATTAAGTAAGGCCTTTGATAAGGTTCACTATGTAAGGTTGATTAAGAAGGTTCAATTGTTGGTATTAATGGTGGAGTAGCAATGTTGGAATCAACAGTGGCTGAATGAAAGATGCCAGAGAGTAATGGTGGATGGCTGTTTGATCAGGCGGACGCCGGTGATAGTGGGGTGCCTCAGGGATCTGTGTTGGGGTCCCACTGTTGTTTGTCATATACATAATGATTCTGGATGATGTGTGGTAAATTGGATTAGTAAAGTATGCATATTATACTAAGATAGGTGGTGTTGTTGTATAATAAAGTAGATTTTGAAAGTTTACAGAGAGATTTTAGGCCTTTGGAAGAGGTGGGCTGAAAGATGGCAAATGGGAATTTAATGCTGATAAGTATGAAGTGCTACATCTTGGCAGGACAAATCAAATAGGACGTACTTGTTAAATAGGGACGTACTTGGTAGCAAATTGAGGAATGCAGTTGAACAGAGGGATTCTCGGGAATTAAACTGTGCATAGTTTCCTGAAGGTGGTATCTTATTTGATTATTATTTATATTATTATTATTAATTCTTTATTTCGAACCGATAAAAACAATAAAAAGCAAATGTGAAACACCATACAAAAAAACAAAAACCAAGGAATATTTTTATAAAGTGTAATAAACAGTATCTATATAAATGAAATTGTTTGTGTACGAAAATGAGGCAGGAAGAAGCCAACGTTATTAATTCCCACCCAAATTATAGGAAAGGTGTCAACAAAATAGAGAGAGTACAGAGCGAGATTTACTAGTATGTTGCCTGGGTTTTCAGCACCTAAGTTTACAGAGAAGGGTTGAAACAAATTAGGTCTTTATTCTTTGGAGCACAGAGGGTTAAGGGGGGCCTTGATAGAGGTCTTTAAAATGATGAGAGGGATAGACAGAGTTGACGAGATAAGCTTTTTCCATTGAGAGTAGGGAAGATTCAAACAGAAGACATGATTTGAGAATTAAGGGACAGAAGTTTAGGGTTACATGAGGGTAAACTTCTTTATCAGAGATTGGTAGGCTGTTTGGAATGAGCTTTCAGTTGGAAGTGGTGGAGGTAAGTCGTATTTTTATCATTACAAAAAATAAATTGGTTAGTATATGGACGGGAAAGGAAATGGAGGGTTATGGTCTGAGTGCTGGTCGATGGGACTAGGTGAGGAATAAGTGTTCGGCACGGACTAGAAGGTCCGAGATGGCCTGTTTACTTTGCTTGTAAATGTTATATGGTTATTATATGTTTAAGTGCTGTTTCTTACATTTCAATTCAGGGTGCAAGGCCATCAAACACAGTGCAGGTTTCGTACCATTTCAAGTCGGGTTGCAAGGCTCCAAATTGAAGTGCAGTTTCATACATTTCAAGCTGGGTGCAAGGTCTACAAAACATAAAGTGCAGTTTCATACCATTTCAAGCAGGGTGCAAGGCCACGAAACTCAAGTGCAGGTTTCTTACCATTTCAAGTAGGGTGCAGACCACCAAAATCAAGTGCATTCCATAACATTTTCAAAGCAGGGTGCAAGGTCACAAAACTCAAATGCTGTTTCATACCATTTCAAGGTGCAAGCCCATGAAAACTCAAGTGCGTTTCATACCATTTCAAGCAGGGTGCAAGGCGCAAAATTCGTGCAGTTTCCATAACCATTTCAAGAAGGGTGCAAGGCCATAAATTCAAGTGCAGTTATCTGACATTTCAAGAGGGTGCAACACACCAAAATCAAGTGCAGCCTCATACCATTCAAGGCAGTGTGCAAGACCACAAATCTCAAGTGCAGTTTAATACATTTCAAGCAGGGTTCAAGGTCATCAACATCTCATGTGCAGTTTTTCTTACACATTTCAACACAGGGTGCCAGGCCACCAAACTCAAGTGCAATTTTCATACCATTTCATGCAACATGCAGGGCCAACAAATTCAAGTGCAGTTACATGCCACTTCAAGCAGTGTGTAGGGCTCACCAAATTTCAAGTGCAGTTTTCTTTCCACTTCATAGCAGGGTTGCAAGGCCACCAAATTCCAACGTGCAAAATTTACATACCATTACAAGCAGGGAGCAAGGCCACCAAATTTCAAAGCTATGTGATTCATGCAGTGAACACGAGTTCAACACAAGCACAACTGGCATCAGTTGACACAGATAAAGGGAAACATTTCATAATGTATACAGACATGACGTAGATTTAAAACAGCTGAATGACTTTTAATTGTAGTGAACAAATAATAATAATAGTAACCCCTCTCATCCGGGAGGAAACTATAAACAGAACCTAAAATAGAGTTGACAAATATTTCCCCGGTCTGGCAACGGGTTATTATAAAATGTTTGGAAAGTACGTTATTGTTCATTTGACCATCCTGCAGCCGTTAGGATGTGGTCCAGCGGAACGTACATAACCCTTGCTGCTGATGTAATAGCAGCCCTGGGTGGAGTGAGAGTTGCAAAAAATATTAGTATCTACTCCTGCATAAGCTAAAACCCCGTTTTAACTGCCTGGAGTTGGTCTGAACTAATACCTTCTTATGATGTTTTTAGTAACTAAAAACATTGCTAGTTTTAGAGAGCCTCTAAGGCTCTTGGTGACCTTGACGTATTGTGTAAATGTGTGACCACACATATCCGAAAGGTCCATGGGGTATGCTATGAAAATTAGTTTGAGACCTGATGCCCTGGTTTGCTCTGCTTAACCGAACAATCATAAACATAAAATATTATATTATTTGCAGGTGTAACCATCCTGTCCAGTCACAATGTATGTTAGTGACTGGACCCGTTGTGCTGAGACCAGCGCCATGAGGATAACTACCTTATGTGATGCCGGGGGCAAAGATAAGGATGTAGCAGGAGCCCCCTGGTGAAGTAGTGTTAACACAATGTCAATTATCCCATACTTACGTGTACCTGGGCCTGGGAGAACTTGTGTTAAAGATATCCTTTATAAATCTGGATATCAGAGGGTAAGAGAAGACCCAACAGAATGGGTACCACTCGCTGCAGCAAAAAAATGATTTAGAAGGCACATTTGGCACAGTTAATGGCACTATAACTTAATTTTTTGTCAAAGGCCCATTTGAAAATGAACTCCAAGATGTCAGTTATCCGTGCCGATATTTATATGTAACATGGAGCATTTAACAAAAAACACTTCACATCTCCTGAAGATTAAATGTGCTGCTTTTCTGGTGCTATCCCTGCATCTGCAGTAAGCACATAGACATGGATCGGTCTGACAACCTGAGCCGCAGGAAACAGTCTTCTCAGAGTAATGCAAATCAATTAATTGATTTATATCTTGCAGAGGCTGGTTTCCCGAGTCACATGCTGAACCTGCAAAGTGTTATGTTTTAGAATAACCATATAAGGTTTCTATTATTATTCCCAACATTAGCGGGGAAACCATGGCTGCATAGGGCCAGTCAGATCAGGCAGTACCGAAAAGCCTGAAGTGGGTTCTTGCTGGATTTATTGCAAGACCCAAATGATTGAGGCAAAATGGAGGAAAGACATAAAAGAACCATTCCTCCCCAGTGTAGCGAGGACTGTATCACTCGCCACTGTTATGCCATAATTTTTGCAACGGGTGAATGAGCCTGGATGTAAACATATCGATATTCGGTGTCACAGGATACTTTGACTTGATTGCACCCATGTGACTAACATATGCACACCACCATAGTGTATCAACTTGGAGTTGAGCATGCAGATTATGCATATCTTTACACAATAACCTTTAACACCATAGAATGCACCTGTGTTTATAGTTAGTTGATACCAATAACTGAAGAATTGGTAAACTCATGCAAATCCCATCTGCCTCTGTAACTAGAGCTAGCATTCGTGATTTTTCCATCTTGACCACTAGCAATCAGTTTGTAATATAACTGAAGATTTTACTGACCAAAACTTACTGGAGCAATGCTAGAAACTGTTCGTCCACCATTGTGATTTTGGTAGCTTCAGCTGGTAATAGCATAGGTCTGTTAATAATCACCTATATGGTACCTGAGAGATTACTCCATTGCCGTTGGTACATTCTGATAATGCAAAACCCAAATTGCACAGCTGAAACACAGCTACATTTTTTACCATTACACATGATGAATAGAAGGCTGCTTCATAACAATAAGGTTGTTACAGGCTGCTATTAATTCCAATCTCTTGCCCCAGGGCGGTCACAGACAAATTAATTAGTTAAAGGTAAATCCCCCCCCCAATAATCAATAAACTCTGGTTGGTAATCAACTTAAATTTAACTGGATGGATGAGAAACCCCAATTTCACAAATATAGTTCGCAGGCTGAAACAGTTCATTTTAGCAAAATACAGCGTTTAGAATATCATCCAGATTAGGTCATATTAAGTTTTTTTGAGCTTATGAGCAGACCAAGCATGGGTTTTAGTAATCTTCAGTTATATTACGAACTGATGCTAGTGGTCAAAGATGGAAAATTACGAATGCCATCACTAGTTACAGAGGCGGTGGGATTTGCATGGAGTTACCAATTCTTCAGTTATTGGTAAATAACCTGGGAGCTGGTTAGACCCCATTTTGCAAACTCGCTTTAACTGTTATCATTGCCCCATCCAGATAAATTTCAAATATCTCCGGTGATCCCTGTGAATGGGAACTGAATAGTATGCATCTTTGAGATTGATGCATGCCATAAAATGATCCTATGTAAATCAGTTGTTAGACAGGTAACAAAGATTCCTATTTCTGAAATTTCTATACTGCACATGCGAGTTAAATCAAGGATGAACCGACATCCTCCATCCTTCACAAGGAACAGGCCAAGCCTGCCATAATTCCGAGCCTGCCTTGAACGACAACTCTGGCCATATTTCCGAGCCTGTCTCGAAAGGCAATCCTGGTCGTAATTACTGGGCCTCTCGAAAGACAAAACTCTGGCCACAATTCCAAGCCTGCTTGGAACCCTTGTATACTGTGCAGTATAAACCAATTCTCATGTTTATCATTTAGTGTAATTTGTAAAAAAAAAGTGTTAAATATTACCAACTTGTTAAATGGTCCACATACCCCGTGTTTCAGAAAGAACGAGACCCACCTACTCCATGGTTAACCGGTGGTCTTATGGGAAGCCCAGAGGCTCCTGATGCGGGTTCTATTTTCCATCGTTGATTTGTGAGAGCGTAGTACTGGTGGGGTGCATGGACCTTGATTAGTCCGACAGCTTTTGCTTCCTCATCCTGGGTCTTACCTGTTGGATGGGGTCTTCCCTGAAGAGAAGATTTGGCAGTGGTTTCATTCCTGGGTTTTCCTGACGATACCTGCGCTGATATGGCCCCTTCTATGGACCATATCAGGATGGAGCATTACATTTGTGGGATAAACACCCAAGGGGCGCTATCCATGCTCCATCTGGGTTAAACGTCCGAGGACGTACCCATGAATGTCGGAGGGGAACACCTCCTTGGCCTGAAACACGTCCGAGTCCACAAGCCTAACCAACTTACTCTTGGTTTCACCCCCTTTTTGGGGAACCACAGCGGGTCTGGATGCCACTGACCGCACTGTCAGCGACTCGGGTAGCGAACCTGACGGCCGCTTTCTACCAGCAATTTCCGCAGTATCCGCAGCCGGTTCCTCCGTGGTCTTGGTTTCCCCATGGTCCGGACCGGGATTCCTCGCGGTCCATAAACCCGGTTTTCCCGCGGGGCCCATCCAGACTTCACCCTGAAATTAAATCCAGCAGGAAAAAAACTCTGATAACTGCGATTCCTGCAAGGAAAAAACAGAACCTGTAAACACAGTTCAAAAACTTACCTGTAGGGTTTGAAACTTACCGCTGGAGGAGCGACGCGCCTCCCAGCCAGTCGTTGCCCGCAACGCGTCAGACGTATTGACGCGCATGCGTGCTGCGGGCTTTTTAACGGAAAATCCACTCCACGTGACTCCGAAAAGTAAAATTCGGAGTAGTTTCATACCATTTCAGCATGGTGCGGAGGCCGCCAAAATTCAAGTGCAGTTTCATACCACTTCAAGCAGGGTGCATGGCCACCAAATTCAAGTGCAGTTTCATACCTATTTGTAAGCATGGTGTAAGGTCACAAAAAACTCTCAAGTGCGTTTCATACCATTTTCAAGCGGGTGCAAGGCCACCAAAGACAGAAAGTCGTGACCCTCTCCATCTCCCCCATCTTGCAGAGCTGAGCCACGCCCACACTTCCGGGTTTATATAGCCCCCTCCCACCGGAAGGGGCGTGGCCTTCATGCATGATTGACAGGAGAGAGAATCTCAACAATTTTTAAGCAGTAATTCTTTTTATTTATTCTCGGCACCTGACAAGCGGAGGGGGACTGAGGAAAATGGCCAAAAATCACAGCCATATGTGGTAGTGTTTTTTCTCAGTGAAAAACAGGAAGTGGTCAAGATTAGACTTTTAATTATATAGAAGGCACATCATAACTTTTCATAAGGCACCCCACTTTTCAATAAGGCACCCCAATTTTCATATAGGCAACCCCCACTTTTCAATAAGGCACCCCACTTTTCAATAAGGACAATCACTTTTCAATAAGGCACACCACTTTTCAATAAGGCACACCAACACCACTTTTTCATTTTTTGAACCAAAAGCACTTTTTGCATTTTCAAACCAACACCCCCCCCAAAAAAAACTTTTGCATTTTTAACCAAAAAAACAAAAAAAAACACTCACATTTTGCATTTTCAAGCCAACACCACTTTTTCCATTTTTCAAACCAAATCACTTTTTCCATTTTCTAAACCAAAACCACTTTTGCATTTTCAACCAAAACACTTTTGGGGGCATTTTCAAACAAGACCACTTTTGCAAACCAACCACATTTTCAAAAAAAAACTTACAATTTCAAACCAAATTAAGGGCACTCGCAACTTGCCGCCCACATCTTGCAGAGACTGAGGCACGCCCACACTTCTGGGGTTTTTATAGTCCCTCCCCCTCCCAGCGGAAGGGGCGTGACCTTCATGCCATGATTGACAGGAGAGAGAATCTCAACATTTTTAAAGCATTAATAAGTCTTTTAGTTTTCATCGAAGGGAAAATCACAGCCGTAAGTGGTAGCATTTTTTCTAAGATCCATATGCAGTGCAAACAGGAAGTGGTCAAGAGTTTTAATTATTTAGATAATTGATTGGAAAGCCGCAACTGAGAGAATCATAGATAGACACAAATAACTGGAGTAACTACGAGTCAGACAGCATCTATGGAGAAACGAATTGGTGTGTTTCGGATGGAAACACTTCTTCAGTCTGAGAATCAGGGGAAAGGCAAACGAGAGATATAGACAGTGAGATAGTGAGAAATAGACCAAATGAATGAAGATTGTGCTAAAAAAAGTAACAATGATAAAGGCCATTGTTAGCAGTGGGCTAGGTGAAAATGAGTTACAAGCCAACTCAACCAAGACAACTTTGAAACTAGTACATCACACCTTGGGTGGGGAAGGGGACAGGGAGAGGGGGGGGGGGGGGTGGGAGAGAGATCATATACTTACTTGTCTACTTAAAGCTTGTAACATCACAAAATGCTTCAAAACAGTTTTTGGGTAGTACTACTGCGGAAGGAATGCAGATTGTTGGCTTAAATCGAAGATAGACACAAAATGCTGGAATAACAGTGGAACAGGCAGCATCTCTGGAAAGAAGGAATGGGTGATGTTTCGGGTCAAGACCTTCTTCAGACTAGTCAGGGGAAAGGGAAACAAGCCCATTCCTTTCTCTCCAGAAATGCTGCCTTGTCCCACTAAGTTACTCCAGCATTTGTAGGAAAAGAACTGCAGATGATGGTTTAAATCGAAGGAAGGTACTGCAGCATTTTGTGTCTATTTTCATGTAGTACTGATTGTGAGTAGAGTTGTCTACTGAGTCTCTCACCAGTGTGTTGTTTAATCATGGGAAAATTCACAATCCTTTAAACACAGTAAATTCCCCGTGGGTGGATATTTAGACAGTAATGGGCCTGTCCCACTGTACGAGTTCACCCAAGAGCATTCCCGAGTGTAAAAAAAAATCAAACTCGTGGAAGCACGTAGAATGTATGTAGCATACATACAGGTTTATCATAAATATTAGAAAAGTTGATTCCTTAGACCATCTTGCGGCATCTCACTGCGGATGTTGATGCCAGCCCTGGTGGAGTGAGATTTAAAACACATTGAGTGTCTACTCCAGCGGAATCCAAAACCTGTTTTACCATCTAGAAATAATTTGTACTGACTCCTTTTTATGAGGTTTTTTGTGACTGATGAGCATTGCTGTCTCAGAGCCTCTGAGACCCTTAGTTACCTCGGATATTGACTCAGGTGCTTAACTACACATAACGTTTGGTCAACAGGGTATGCTTTAAAACTTACTTTGGTTCTGGCCATTCCTGGCCTGCTTTGTTTGATTAAATCATACACATAAAAGGTAATGTTATCTACAGAAGAATACATGCTATCTAGTCGCTATACTGACATCCCAGATTTCTGTATATCTAGGTTTAGGAGGATTTTTGTTAAAGATTCCTCTCATGAATCGGGACTCTAATGGATGAGACCCGATAGGTTGTTGTTCTGAAACTGCCCTAAATAGGAGGACAAAGCACTCCGAGCACTGTTAATGGCACTATAACTCAAGTGTTCATCAAAATGCAATGTAGCAAGGAACTCCAATACATCTGGTATGCTTACAGTATGATAAGATATATCTGACTGTAAACAACATCTCCCATTTTCTTAATATGAGACACATATTGTTTCATAGTGCTATCTCTCCAAACTTCAGTTATCACATCCATGGTCTTATTCGACAATCCAAGGCCTTGGAACGGTCTGGTCAGAACCTGCAGTTTAACAAATTAATATGATCATGTAACGGATAACTTTCTCCTGTTACTGGATGCCCCAACAAATTACTGCAGTTGGGGACAGTCATGAATGTCTGAGTCATCATTCTGAGCGCCAATGAGAACCATGGCTGTGCAGGCCAGTCCGGAACCACCAAAACGTCTAAGGCGGAGTCATGCTCTATTTTGGTGAGACATTGCCTAATCAGGCAGAATGGGGAAAAAAGCATAAAAGAATGTACGTCCCCAATGTAGCGAGAATGCATCCACCGCTACTGCTCCTGGATGTGGTTCCCATGAAAACGTATTTAGGCAACTGGTGATTTAGCTTGGATGCAAACAGATCAATATCTGGCAACCCATAGCGGCTGACAATCATTTTAAAAACATCAGGATTTAATATCCATTCTATGTTGTCATTAAATTTTTTGTGACCTGTTGTCTGCCACCACATTATCTTTACCTGGTGGGTAGATAGCTGAGACCCAGATGTCTCTGGAAATACACCAGTGCCACATGAGGTAAGCCAGATTATCACATGATACTGACCTTATTCCTCCCATGTGATTGATATATGCCACAGCCGTGGTATTATCAATCTGTAGTTGAACATGTAAATTATTCACTGTTGAACAATAAGCTTTTAATCCATAGAATGCACCCAGCAATTCTAAGTAAGTCATACCATGCCTGTGCAGGATTAAATCCTCTTGCACACTTCATCTACCACCACAGCTAGACTCGCTGTCCGTAGCTCCCCATCCGGCAGCACTCACATCTATCTGTAAAACCACTCATGGTTGCTGAACCAAAATGTTTTTGGTAGTTTGTACAATATTGATAATCCACCATTGTAATTCAGCCATGGCTCTGGTTGGTAACGGCATAGGTCTATCAAAAATGACCTGCATGTTCTTTAAATGCTAGTTCTCTAGCTCTTTGCAGACTTTGATAGTGCAGTGGTACAAACTGCACTGCAGGGAAAGCTGCCACCAATTTACCAATTTACTGGCTACTTCCCGGATGGAGGGATTTTGTTTTTCAGCGAGACTAGTACAGACCTCTCTGATCTCCACCGCCTTGACTGTAGGCAAAGTCACTGACATATCAACTGAATCAATGACAAATCCCAAATAATCAATTTTTTGGGATGGCGCTATCTTGGATTTGGTTGGATGGACCAGGAACTCTAACCTTTCAAACAGGTGTTTGGTTGCTGAAACCGATTCCTCAGCTGTCTCCTGAGTTTGCTAATGATTAAAATATCATCTAGATATTCCATTACCATGTGATTCTGGGCACAAAGTAGTACCAGCACAGGTTTCAACAATTTCTTGAACAGCCCAGGAGCTGAGGTTAACCCAGTGGGTAATGCTTTAAATTGCCACAGCTGTCCCATCCAACTAAATTTCAAGTATCTCCGATACTGATGATGAATTGGTACTGAATAATATGCATCTTTCAGATCTATAGTTGCCATATAACAGCCTTGTGATAACAGGTGTTTCGCAGTAATGAAGGTGTCCATTTAAAAATGCCTATACTAAACATAGGAATTTAATTGGTTTAGGTCCAGAATGACTCTACATCCCCCATCTTTTCTCTGTCTGGGGAATATATTGGACACAAATTGTTGAGGATGGTTTGTCCTCCTCTCAATTACCCCTTTTTTGGGACAAAACCGTAATTTCTTCTTTTACCTGCTGTGTTTATGGTGCAGACCCCCCCCCCCCAATACTCTATTAGACATATTCTGTACAGGCGGATCAATTCCTGACATAAACTCTATTTGAGTCTGACCCAGTGTCTAGTATAAACTGATCAGATGTAATGCAGCACCATTCATCATAAACAATTGCAACCTAACCCCTACCGGAGGTTGTTCCCCAGAAATCTTATCCTGGACAGAATGAATCACCTGTACCTCTACAGTCGGCCTTGAAGTCCTCCTTCCCATATTGGGGTTGTAGCTGGGATACACAGTTGGGTAATACCGTTGTCCCACTGGCCCCACTCTGCTTGGCCATGACCCTGGATCTGTCCCCTTTCACGCTGAAAACGACCTGCGAGGTGGCACCCTGGCAGAAGGGACGTATGTCTTCATGAGACGGATTGTTTTGGCCTCTTCTTCCAGGTCCTTGACTTGTTTGAGGAGGTCCACCCCAAATAAATAATCTGGGCTTGGATATTGGTGGATCTACACAAAGCTGCAAATTTCGGGTTCAGCGTCGGCTTTATAGCTATTTCTTATGCAGTTTACCACAAAATATGCATTTACAGAACAGGGCCAGTATATCTTGTTGTGTGCCAGACATTGGTGCCCCCCGGAAACATTTTTCCAAATGCAGTGATGCTGCCACCAACTTGACGACCCGCTGAACATGATTTCTTGTCCACGTATCGTTGCACTCGTTTGTGCCCATATAGCAGAGTTCACGGTGGGCATTTTGAGCGTGACGCACAATTAACAGGTGTTTTATATCTTGTGGTCGTCTCTTCCATAATCGTATCTTGGAGCTGGTGAGAAGCCATGTAATTAACATTGGCGGCTAGAGTTTCCTCGATAGCCTCACCAGTCCCTTCGATTAGCAAAGTTTAACGCTACGTCCGGGAAACCTGGAGCATGGCTCATGTGCTCTGGTGTGTGCACAAAGCAGTGACACTAACTTCAGGATCAGATTCCTCCTGCCCTGGCTCTCCTGAGTCATGCTCTAGGGAGGCCTCTTCCAGCCCTAAACAAGGTGCTGGAGAGGATGATTCCCACTGTTATCCATAAGCGGTGTTTTCTTCTTTGCTGTATGGACCTCTGCAAGAGGCTGTGTGGGGAATCCTAGGGGCATTCGACCCCGATTTAAAATTTAAATTTGGAGCATTTTCCCATTTGGTTGAGCCGTCCCCATACCTTTACATTAAAAGGAGGGGAGTCTTTCACATCATCAGACCCATCGGATAAGATGAGCCTGAGAGTACTTTGTTTTGGCATTCCTCCCTGGTGGAGTAGCCTCAGTGCCCTGAAACACTGGAAAATGATGGAGGCAGTTGAGCTGACGGTAGAAACAGTGGCTGGTATTGGAGCCGGCATTAGCGCAGCCGTTATCTCCAAACCCGATCTATATAGTGGTAATCACGGAGCCGGCTTTAGCACAGCCGTTATCTCCCGACACGATCTATAAGCGGCAACCGCGGTCCCCGCGCGTTCCGCTCCACTACGGCAGTTTCTATTTACAATACCTCCATATCACTAACTCTAGCTGGCTCTCCAAGCCAGACTTACAGAGTTTAAAATACTCGTAGGGAAGGTTTAACATTGACTTACCTGCGGGTCCCTACTTACCGCCGGTGGAGCTGAGCACTCCAGCCCGTCGGTGCGCCATGCGTTGGACGTAATGACGCGCAATCGCCTGGCGGGGCTTCTTCACGTAGTCACTCACGTGACACCGAAGTAAAATAGCCCGATGGCTGTGGGGAAGTAGATGTTCCTGAAGCTGGACGTTACAGTTTTCAGGCTCCTGTACCTTCTTTCCGATGGCAGTGGTGAAATGAGTGGATAGCCAGGATGGTGTGGGTCCTTGATGATGCTGGCTGCCTTTTTGAGGCAGAGACTCCGATAAATTCCTTCGAAGGTGGGGAGGTCAGAGCCGGTGATGGACTGTGCAGTGGTCACAACTTTTTGCAGTCTTCTTCGCTCTTGGACATTCAAGTTGCCGAACCAGGCCATGATGCAACCAGTCAGTATGCCCTCTACTTTACACCTGTAGAAGTTCAAGAGAATCCTCTCTGACATACCGAATCTCCATAATCTTCTCAGGAAGTAGAGGCGCTGATGAGCTTTCTTTATAATTGCATCAGTGTGCTAGGGTCCAGGAAAGATCTTCAGAAATATGCACCCCCAGGAATTTGAAGTTTTTGACTCTCTCCACCATCGTTGATATAAACAGAATTGTGGGTCCTCATCATTCCTCTTTCAAAGTCCACAATCAATTCATTGGCTTTACTGACATTGAGAGCCAGGTTATTGTGCTGGCACCATTTGGTCAGTCGGTCGATCTCACTTCTATACTCTGACTCATCACCATCTGTAATTCATCCAACAACGGTGGTGTCGTTGGCGAACCTGACGATGGAGTTTGCACTGTGTCCGGCTACACCGAGTATAGAGTGAGGAGAGCAGGGGGAAGAGCACGCTGCCTTGTGGTGCTCCCGTACTGATTGTTCATGAGATAGAAGTATTTCTGCCATTTCGAACAGACTGTGGCCTATGGATGGGGAAGCCAAGGATCCAATTGCAGATGGATGCGCAGAGACCCAGTTCCGTGAGCTTGGTAACCAGCTTTTTATTAACCAAAAATCATTTAATCAATTATTACAATAATATTTACAGTAAGAAATAAATCAAAACAAAACCCAACACCATAATACAAGTCAAGTAAATAGACTAAATAAATTCATATACCATTACAATCCTTGTCAAGGATGCATTCAACCCCTTGCGTTGCCCAGCGGTCCCGGAAATCCCCCAGAATGCCCGTGGACAGGGCGTAGTCCCTCTCGAATGCCACCTGGGTGCGGACATAACCGCGGAAAAGGAGCAGGCAGCCGGCTCAGGCAGAGCCCTCTTCCACCTGGTTCGTGAGTCATGGATGGCCAGCTTGGCCAGGCCCAGGAGCAACCCAACCAGGAGATCCTCGGCCCTACCTTCCCCTATGCACAGGGTGTCCAAAGATGAGGATGATGGGTGAGAAATGCAGCCAGAAAGCAGCCCCTTTAGATTACGGAACAGGGGCTGCAGCCTCACACACTCCATATACACGTGGAACACAGACTCTTCCAGCCCGCAACAGTGGCAGGCGGCTGGCGAGTCTGTGAACCGTGAGAGAAACAGGTTGCAGGGAACTCCTCGGTGCAATACCCTCCACCCCAGGTCCCCAATGTAGAGGGGGAGAATCCCTGTGTAGAGGGACCCCCACTGGGGGCCCTCCCCGCGACCGGAAGGCAACACTGACCGCCAATTTGTGTCAGGACGGTGGACCAGGGCGAGGAAATGCAGGGTGCGGAGGTGGAGCCTGTACAGGGTTCGCCTCCCTGCGTCTCGGAGGGAGGTGAAGGGTGTCGAGGAAAGGCAGCTCAAATTGTGTGGGACCGGCTCCCGGGAAGGAATATGGCGCCTGGGTTTGACGAATAATTCAGGCTGAGCGGGGGTTTGCTCAACCACAAGTAATCCGCATGTTTGAGCATGTGGAAGGCATCAGCCCCGTTGGAAAAAGTGCATCGGCAACACGTGCCACCTGGGAGGACAGCCTGAGTACAGGTATCTATGCAGGGTCCTGAGGCGTTAACTTGGTGCTAATACACAACAGCGACTGACCGCCCTCCTCGATCGGGAGATTCAGGACCGCAGCAGAGGCCCAGCCGGGTGAGGACTTTCATCTCCAGCTCCTACCAGTTCGCCAGCCAGGTCTCCGCACTGGGACTCAGGTGGACTCCCAAGTAGAGGAGGTGCGTGGTGCTCCACGTGAAAGGAGGAAGTCCACCTGCCAGAGACCCACCTAAAGTCCAAAACATTTCCCCCAGTTGATCCTGGCAGAGGAGGCAGGGCCGAGAAGACTTGTTGGCACTCACGCATCCTCTGCAGGTCGACGGGGTCGGTGACCATGAGGAGCATGTCACTGGCGTAGACCAAGAGGACCACTTCTATGTCCGGCTCGCGTAAAACCATGCCCGTCAACTTCCTCCGAAGCAGACTAAGGAATGGCTCCATGCAGATGGCGTACAGTTGGCCTGACATGGGGCAGCCCTGACGTACTCCTCTGTGGAAAGGAGGAGTTTACTTTGACGGGGCACTCCGCGACGGTGTATACAAGCTGGATCCGGGCCACAAAGTGCAGTCCGAACCCAAACGCCCACAGAGTCCTCAGCAGATACATGTGATCCACCCTGTCAAAAGCCTTCTCCTGGTCGAGGGAGAGAAAGGCAGTGGGTACTCCGGTCTCCTGAGCCAGGAAGACCAGGTCCCGGACGAGATGGACATTGTCCTGGATGGATCAGCCGGGGACCGTGTAAGACTGGTCAGGGTGGATCACTTGGGCCGGCACTGGACCCAGACGGTTAACCATTGCCTTGGCAAAGACCTTTGTAGTCAGTACAGAGGAGGGAGACTGGGTGCTAGTTTTTTAGACGGTGGAGATCGCCATTCTTGGGCAGAAGGACCACGATAGCCCTTTGCCAAGACAGGGGCATCTCTTTGGTTGCCAGGCTCTTCCTCAGTACCATGGTGTAGTCCTCCCCCAGAATCCCCTAGAACGTGCGGAGGAACTGTGCTGTCAGCCCGTACAGGACAGGGGTTGCCCCTTCGAATCTGATGGAGGGCCACGGTCAGTTCGTCCAGTGTCAAGGGGGCATCCAGATGTGCAGCACCCTCCGGGTCGACCGTGGCTAGACCTTCCCACAGATCACTGCACTCGTCCCCGCCGGAACTATCTGGTGAAAATAAGGTCCCATAAAAGGAACGAACTGCTGCGTTAATGTCCCCTGGTTCAGTGACGGAGGAGTCATCATCAGCAAGCAGCTCCACTAGCTGCTGACAGAATCCCCGCCACTTCTCCAGCGAGTAGAAGAAGGGTGAACCGCGGTCCAAATCATGGAGCAATTGGATCCACGACTTCACGTACGCGCCTCGGGATTGATCTAACTGCAGCTCCTTCAGCGCGTCCTTCTTCTCCTTCTTCTTCTTCTCCAGAGGGCCGCATCCCCTACGGTCTGACTTAGACGCGAATCCAAATCGAGCAGCTCGCTCCCCAGCTGTCTGATCTTCGAATTGCTTCTCTTGGTCGACCCTCTAGTGTACTCACGACAGAAACTCCATAGCCGCAGGGAGTGAAGTCCTCTCCGCCTCCTCTTCCAGGTGGTTCAAGCGCACGGCCAAGTGAAGCAAGCGGCCTGGCACCAGTTCCTGGAGGTTTAGAATTTCTGGCTGGAAATTCTGGGCCAACAAAATGGCCACCCCACTGGAAATGGAGCCGAGGTGGCTCATGAAGACCTCAACACCCCACTCCAGGAACCAGGTGGACTCGTCTCCTGGGGTGGTGTGGATTTCCTGCTGGAAGCTCACCGCATATTTCCCCATGTGCCGATCGGGCATTGAAGGATGAGAAGCCAAAGCAAAGATGTGGAAGCCAAGATACCAAATGGAAATGATGGCGAAAAGCCAAATAACTGGACAGACACGACGCCGAAAAGCCAAATAACGGACATGACGTCTCCGGGGACGGGATTTGTCCGAGACCTTGTCAACAATTGGTCCAGACCCCTGTGTCCGTCACATCACTGGCCAGTGGAGATGGGAGGGTGGGGGGAATTTTTAATTTTCCTTCGCCACTTTTGGACTGCCAAAGATAATAGAGCAGATTATTTTTGTAAGCGTTGATAGTAAGATTAAATGAGAACTTACCAGTTTGAAGTTTGATCTTTATTTTATGAGGAGTTACGATGAGGGATTACGTGAAGACCCCGCATGCACGTAATCCCTCATCGTAACTCCTCATAAAATAAAGATCAAGCTTCAAAGCAGCGGTGTGAAATCACAGATACCAGAGTTGACTAACATAGTAAGATAAGAGAACTGGCATACCAGTTGACCTTTATAATAGAGGGTTTGGGAGCGGAGGGCACGCAATCCCTCATCGTAACTCCTCATAAAATAAAAATCAAACTTCAAACTGGTAAGTTCTCATTTAATCTTACCATTTTACTTCGGAGTCACGTGAGTGACTACGTGAAGATTTCATAGCTCTGTGATTTCATGCCCTGGAACGAATTCTTGCTCACTCACTGCCATTATGAGAAATGGAGAAAGTATGTTAACGCATTTCAGACATGAAACTGTGCTGAAAAACATAAAGGTATTTATTTCACAATACCAAATAATAATACCCCTACATCGGGGAAATTATAAAACAGAACTTAATATTTTTTCCGCAAACGTCTCAGGTGCGGCCATGGGTTTATTGTAAAACCGCTAAAAGGTTTTTCCATTAGTCCAACCTGCTGTTGCAAGGATGTGGTCCATTGGAACTTCCATCATCCTTGCTGCCGATGTGGATGCAGCCCTGGTGGAGTAAGATTTAAATACGTTAGTGTCCACCCCCGCTGCACCCAATACCACCCTTAACCATCTTGAAATGGTTTGCACGGTGACTCTATGATGAGGGCATTTGTGGCTTATGAGCAAAGCCCTCTCTGTGCCCATGAGACTCTTGGAGACCTCTATGTAACGTAAAATGTGGGCCACGATACATAGACGGCTGTCTACAGGATAGGCCAGGAAATCCAACTTTTGGCCAGATGATCCAGGCCTGTCTTGCTTGAGTAACCCCTGTATAAAGAAAGTTACCTTGCTGTTGGTTATGACCATGGCGTCCATACTTAACTTATGTAGGGACTGGACCCGTTGCGCCATCACGAGTGCCATCAGCATTACCATTTTGTAGGTCAGTTTGTCCAATGAAAGAGACGTTATTGGTGCCCACCCTCAGAACATGGTTAGTACAATGCTGATATCACAAGTCTGGGAATATCGAGGCCTGGGGGGATTTGAATTAAATATTCCCCTCATTAATTTTGACAGCAAAGGGTGAGATCCCACTGTAAGGCGATATCAATCTTGCGCGAGATAGTTGGATAGGGCACTTCTAGCACAGTTAATGGCACTGTAGCTCAAATCTTCAAATGAAGGCTTGCCAGGAACTCCAGCACTTCTGTGTTGGTGGCTGTGTCATATGTGGTGTTCGTTTTGGTGCGGAACACCTCCCATTTCTTCACCTAAGTGAGGTACTGTCTCCTGGTGGACTCCCTGCACGATGCTGTGATGGCATTGATTGTTCGGTCCGAGAGTCCATAACCCAGAAGTGGCATTTTCAAACCTTGCAAACCAATAGGTTTATCCGGTCATGGCACGGGTGACTCTCCCCTGTCAGGGTGTACCAATAAACTCGGACGTTTATTTATTGGGATGCATGGTTCTGTGGCCATGTCCAGTACCACAGGGAACCATGGCTGAGTAGGCCAGTCGGGAACAACCAGAATACCCGATGCGGAGTCTTGTTTAATTTTTTCAAGACCCGACTGATGAGGCAGAAGGGGGGAAATGCTTAGATAAACAAATCCCCCAGTGTAGCGAGAAAGCATCCATCGCTACTGCCCCAGGGTCTGGTTCCCATGCAACATTTGTTGATATTTGGTGATTGAGTCTGGATGCAAAAAGGTCGATATCTGGTGTCCCATATCGATCTACAATGTCGGCAAACACTTTTCGGTCCAACATCCATTCGGTGTTGTCATTAAATTTGCGTGACCTGGTGTCTGCCACTGTATTTAGTCTACCTGGAAGGTATTTGGCTGATATCCAAATGTTCCTTTCTAAGCACCAGTGCCAGATTGTATTGACCAATTTGTCACAGGATATCGACTTTATTCCACCCATATGATTGATATAAGCCAACACAGTGGTATTGTCAATCTGTAAATGTATGTGCAGATGGTGCATGTCCGAACAGTAAGCCCAGAGTCCATGAAATGCTCCCAGCATTTCTAGATAATTACTTCCTAGTGCCGGAAGTAGGGTTAATTCATGTGCACGCCATCTACCACCACAACTGGAGGTGGTATTAGTTGCTCCCCAACTTTTTGCGCTGGAATCGGTTTGTAGTATAACCGAGGGATTTATGATAGTGATGGGGTTAGAGCAACATCGAGCACTGTCTATCCACCATTGTAATTCCAATTTCGCTTTCCCTGATAATTGCATTGGCCTGTCAAAATGGCCGGCATGGTGCTTGAGTGCTGCTATTTTTTCCCTTTGTAGGTTTTGTTAATGTAGTGGCCAAATTGTGTGGCTGAAAAGCAGCCACTAGCTTCCCAATCATTCTGGCTACTTGCCGAATAGATGGTTTCCTGATGCCAGTAAGGCTGTTGCATGCTTCTATCAAGGTCTGACACTTTGTTTGGTGGAAAAGTGACAGACATATGAACAAATTGTGAAACCCAAATAGTCCCATAGTAAGTAGAAGGCATCAATTTTGATTTATCTGGATGAATGACAAATCCCAGCTTTTGAAATAGGTGCTTGGTGGCTGAGACGGCCAGTTTTTCCCACGATTAAAAATATAATCGAGGTAAGCCATAACAATATGTTTTTGTTTCCTGAGACACGCTAAAGCTGGTTTTAATAATTTGGTAAACAGTCGGGGCACTGATAACAATCCATTAGGTAGTGCTTTGTACTGCCATAGCTGCCCCATCCAGACAAATTTCAAGTATCTGCGATGATCCTTGTCTATTGGTACTGAATAGTATGCTTCCTTTAGGTCATTGCAAGCCATGAAGTACCTATTGGAAATTAGCTGTTTGGCTGTGACAAAGGTTTCCATTTTGAAATGGGCATATGCACGAAAGTATTCAGTTCAGTCAAATCTATGATGATGCGGCATCCGCCGACTTTTTTATTTTTAGTGAAAATGTTCGATACAAACTCATGAGACTCTCTTTTGGTTTTCTCAATTACCCCTTTTGAATTTAGTCTTAAGAGTTCAGCATGACCTTCTGCCTTCCAGTATGAAAGGATCAGAAGTTATAGTACTCCATGCATCCTGAAACAAGTGCAACCGTCCCCCAACCTGTGAGGAGTCTAAACATGCAATGTTCCTGAGGCAACCAGACCCACCTACCTCCATGGTTACCAGCGGTGCTGCGTTGGTTGCCTCTGTCCTTGTTTCTTGTGATGTGGAGGCACTGTGGTGTGAGGTTGGCACATCTTCCAAGAAGGCCGTGCTGGGCCATGATCTAAAAAAGACCGTTGAGCAGGTTGTCCGGCCTTCGAGCATTCACCAGCAGGTGGTCTGTTGCTGTAGCATTGTCTGCTGGTGGATGCATAAGGGTGCTGCCGCCGCTGGTATGGGGACTTGGTGGCAGCCGGCACCTTAATCATGCCAATTGCCTTTGCCTCTTCGTCGAGGTCTTTGACCTGTTTAGGCAGGTTGTCCCCAAATAGCAATGTTAGCGGCTGTTCACTGCTGGGTCTGCACAACCCCCCAACCTTGGGGTTGAGTGCAGGCCGGATGACACTCTTCCTGTAATTGTTGATCTCATATTGAGTGTTACATAGGAGAGCTAGCGTGTCCTGCAGCTCCTGCGGCATATCAACTCCGTCCACTGTCCTGGCAACGGCCATAATCCCAGCAGCCAGTAGTTTGAGGATCTTCTGGAGTTTGACTTCCTGGCTCCTGATCCCAGTGCTCATATTACCCCAAATGGGGTTGTTAACAGCAGGCACATTGAGGGAGACGCAATTCTCTGGAGTTAGGTACTTTGCTGCCATGTCATTGAAGGCTTGCTCTTGCAGTTGGTTAGTTGCCATGTAATTTATACTGGCTGCCAACTTTGGATGTAACGGCAGCCCCTTTTGGGTAGGCATCGCAAACTTCGTAACCATACCCAATAGCTCCTCTTGTGGCACCCCTAGCATAAATGTATCTTCAGCCATGCCCCCTTCTTCAGAGTCAGCCCAGTTCTGACTCCTAATGCTCCCCTGCAAGGGAGGGTGAGACATTTGGCAGTCCTGAAAAGGATGCTGCCATGGGTCTGCTAAGAGACCCACTGTGACCATACCCCTGCTGCAGTAGGTCACGTTGGAGCAATTGCTCCACCATCCGCTCCATGCAGGACAGTCGACCGCCGTCACTTCCCACGAGCGGGGTGTCCTCCGGTCCGGACTCAGCCGAGTCAGCGGACCTGCCCAACTTCTGGGTTTGCCGCCAGTCCGAGGAGCACCTGCGGGCTGTAGCGGCGTGAAGTCGGGGGCTGCGGTTTGAACCAGCAGCTCAGGAGAACTCGACCGCTGCTGGCTGCCTCCTTCGCGGTCCTCAGCAGCAACTTTGGCAGCGGCTCTTTTTGACTTTGTTCTGGACTCCATGGTGCGCTCTGAAACACAACACACAGAGCCGACAAACTACCTCAGACTGGTAAGTACTTACCTGCGGGCCATTTTTAAACTTATGCTGGAGTGGCGGCGCTCCTCCTGCCTGTCGCTTCACAATGGGTTTGATGACATGTCGCGCATGCGTGCTGGCGGGGTCTTCACGTAGTCACTCGCGTGACTCCGGAGTAAAATCTACCACGGTGCTTGGGGTTAAGAGGCTGGAATCTCTATCTCTCTTGTTCTTTCTCGCTTGCTCTCTCTACCCTCCCTCTCTCCCTCTACCCATCCAGCTATCCAGCTATCCATCTATCCATCCATCTACCACCACGCCTGGAGTATTGTGTGCAGTTTTGCCCCCTAATTTGAGGAAGGACATGTTTGCTATTGAGTGAATGCAGCCTAGGTTTTCAAGGTTAATTTCCCGGATGGCAGGAACGGGGTACTGATTGGGGATGATCAGCCATGATCACATTGAATGGCTGTGCTGGCTCGAAGGGCCAAATGGCCTTCTCCTGCATCTATTGTCTATCTATCTATCTCTAATCTATCTATCTATCTATCTATCTATCTATCTATCTATCTATCTATCTATCTATCTATCTATCTATCTATCTATCTATCTATCTATCTATCTATCTATCTATCTATCTATCTATCTATCTATCTATCTATCTATCTATCTATCTATCTATCTATCTATCTATCTATCTATCTATCTATCTATCTATCTATCTATCTATCTATCTATCTATCTATCTATCTATCTATCTATCTATCTATCTATCTATCTATCTATCTATCTATCTATCTATCTATCTATCTATCTATCTATCTATCTATCTATCTATCTATCTATCTATCTATCTATCTATCTATCTATCTATCTATCTATCTATCTCTCTCTCTCTCTCTCTCTCTCTCTCTCTCTCTCTCTCTCTCTCTCTCTCTCTCTCTCTCTCTCTCTCTCTCTCTCTCTCTCTCTCTCTCTCTCTCTCTCTCTCTCTCTCTCTCTCTCTCTCTCTCTCTCTCTCTCTCTCTCTCTCTCTCTCTCTCTCTCTCTCTCTCTCTCTCTCTCTCTCTCTCTCTCTCTCTCTCTCTCTCTCTCTCTCTCTCTCTCTCTCTCTCTCTCTCTCTCTCTCTCTCTCTCTCTCTCTCTCTCTCTCTCTCTCTCTCTCTCTCTCTCTCTCTCTCTCTCTCTCTCTCTCTCTCTCTCTCTCTCTCTCTCTCTCTCTCTCTCTCTCTCTCTCTCTCTCTCTCTCTCTCTCTCTCTCTCTCTCTCTCTCTCTCTCTCTCTCTCTCTCTCTCTCTCTCTCTCTCTCTCTCTCTCTCTCTCTCTCTCTCTCTCTCTCTCTCTCTCTCTCTCTCTCTCTCTCTCTCTCTCTCTCTCTCTCTCTCTCTCTCTCTCTCTCTCTCTCTCTCTCTCTCTCTCTCTCTCTCTCTCTCTCTCTCTCTCTCTCTCTCTCTCTCTCTCTCTCTCTCTCTCTCTCTCTCTCTCTCTCTCTCTCTCTCTCTCTCTCTCTCTCTCTCTCTCTCTCTCTCTCTCTCTCTCTCTCTCTCTCTCTCTCTCTCTCTCTCTCTCTCACTCTCTCTCTCTCTCTCTCTCTCTCTCTCTCTCTCTCTCTCTCTCTCTCTCTCTCTCTCTCGCTCTCTCTCTCTCTCTCTTGCTCTCTTGCTCTCTTGCTCTCTTGCTCTCTTGCTCTCTTGCTCTCTTGCTCTCTTGCTCTCTCTCTCTCTTTCTCTCTCTCTCTTGGCACCCCCGGAATTATTTGGCATTTTCCAAAGACAACTGCATCCGCAGTTCCTTCCTATTGAAGAAGAACCCTGGCCCGAAGAAGAAGAAGAACTCCTAATCCATTCCCTCCACAGATGCCGCCTAGCCCACTGAGGTCCTCCAGTACTCAGTGTTTTTTATTTGACTCTGAAATTGAAGATATACACAAAAAGCTGGAGTAACTCAGCGGGACAGGCAGCATCTTTGGATAGTAGGAATGGGTGACGTTTCGGGTAGAGACCCTTCTTCAGACAATCACACCGACGAGAGTTCAGTTCAGTCTGCAGAATGGTTTTGACCCGAAATGTCACCCATTCCTTCTCTTCAGAGTCGCTGCCTGTCCCGCTGAGTTACTCCACCATTTTGTGTCTATTCACAAGTACTCTTTGTATCTCTGTGGAATATAGACCCCGTGGAGGTGTTGCATGGAGTTATGTAACTGGTTTGGACTGATGGTGGGATGGGAGAGGTGGAGTGGTTGCTGTCCATATGCTTTCTGAAAGAGCAGTCAATTTACTGCCATTGTTTATGGATCTCCCGTAATCTGCGTCAGTTCAGATGCTTACTAAATTGTATATTAAAAAAAAACATGATTAAAGCTCCTTCTACCTCGCCAGGCTTGGGTTCAGATCATAGTTACTCATTAAGTTTTTTCTTCGTGACAACCATTTAAAGTCTTTGGTCTCCAGTTCTCAAGTCTAGTTTATTTTCGGATGGGCAAGTGTATTGCGGTACAGGAACAATGAAAAACTTAGACAACACACAAAAACATAAATTATACATAAATTGTACAAGACAGTGAAAAGAAAAATACTGTGCAATGAAAGCAAAACATTAGATCAAACAGCCGTGCAACCCGTTCCACCTTAATGCCTCTGCCCGCGGTGATTTTGAACCAAATCTCCTCTCAGCCTTCGCTCTTCCTAAAACACATTCTTCAGCGTCGCAACCAAAGTTCCAGGTCACAGGGCTGTTTCTAAGAAATAGACACAGAATTCTGGAGTAACTCAGCCAGGACAAGCAGCATCCCCGGAGAGAAGGAATTAATGATGTTTCGGATCGACCCGGCTGAGTTAAAAATATGCCTGCGGGCTGGATGATTTCGGGTTACAAAGTCAAAGTCAAAGTCAAAATCAATTTTATTCGGCACATGTACCCAAAGGTGCAGTGAAATTAATTTGTCAGCAGTGATGCACTTAAAAAGAACACACAATACACAATAATATTTAACACAAACATCCACCGCAGCATTCTTCACTGTGGTGGAAGACAACAAAGTTCAGCCAGTCCTCCTCCTTTGTTTGCCCCTGGTCGGGGCCATGAACCCTCCGTAGTCACTGCGACAGACGGCCAGACGTACAGTCCATCTCGTTGGGATAATTTAAAACTCTGACGTTGGGACGGTCAAACACACTCCACGGCTTGGAGGTCCCGAATTGGCACTTTCCTACTGGAGACCATGGCTTCGGGATGTTATAGGCCGCAGGCCGGCGGTCAAAGCTCTTCTCTGGCTATCCCTGGCAAGGGATCCCAGACTCCGGATAGAAAGTGCACGCCCCGCCCACGGCTAGAAACTCCACAGACCACAGCCCCGTGATGCCAAAGTCACCAGACAAAGTCACCAGGAGCACTCATCTCTGGTGATCTCGGCAAGGGTTTGCACTGCTCCGTGATGGAACAGTCCACGCTGTGCCTGCTGATGATGATCCGGGCCCGACTCCGGGAAAGGCCACTCCAATCCATGCTGTTAGGCCACGAGGGAGGCGACAGGGAAAAAGTTGTCTCTTCTTTGAGGAGGCGACTGAAAGTAGTTCTACCCTTCCCCCCCCCCCCCCCCCCCAACCCCACCCCACACCCCTCCTTGGGTGCTGTCTGTGTGGAGTTTGTGCATTCTCTCTGTCACTGCATGGGTTTCCTTGTGTCTTTGGGATGTAGGAGGAAACCGGAGCACCCAGAGGAAACCCATGCAGTCAAAGGGAGAATGAATAAACTTCACACAGACAGCACCCATGGTCCGGATTGAACCTGCGTTTCTGGCGCTGTGAGGCAAAGTAAAGGGTATGTTAGTTGGAATATAGTATTGGCCGGTGTTTCCTAACATTGTTACCATTTTAAGGAGTGTTACAAAGAGTGTTATTTGGCCATTCTCAATTGCTCACATCCATACGTTGTTAACTGGCCATTCAATGGAGAGAAACATAACAGGGAAAGAACATTCGGTGCAGACAATATGTTACAAGAGGAAGAAGGATGAGGAGAAAGAAGTCCTGAATAGAAGCTCCCAACAACATGAGTTTTATGGCTGCTTGTCCCATTGATTCTCACCCACAACAATGTCTCAATCCTCGGAGGGCCCGTGTGTGGACAGCACGCCGATGGACGAGGAGCCGAAGCCAAGATGCCGAACGGACATCACGTCATAAAGTCAAGATGCCGAATGGTCTTGACGCCGAACGGACACGACGCCGAATGGACATGACGTCTCTCCGGGGACGGGATTGGTCTGACACCTTGTCAGTCATCGACAAAGGTCAGCGATTGGCCAAGACCCCCGCGCCCATCACATCACTGGCCGGGGGGAGACTGGAGGGTGGGTGGGGGTGTGGGGGGGAGGAGCTTGTGCTTGCGTTTGTAAAATGGTGGCAGTGACTCCAAGCTGCTGCGATTGCCACGGAGGCTTTTCGACGTTATGTTCGTTCGCTGTCGGATTTCAAACCGAAGAACAATCTCTTGGGACAGTAAGCGGGGCAGCTCGGCTGAGGAAGTTGCCAGGTCCTCCTTTGGGGCAGTGCGTATGCGCAGCATGGCAATATGTCCATCCAGTCTGGGCCCGTGAGCCGTGCCTTGACGGATGCCTTCATGTGCCGGTGAAAACGTTCCAGTAGGCCGTTTGTTTGCATGTGGTTGGCCCTTGTGTGGTGCAGCTTAGTGCCAAGCATCCGATCCATTGCTCACCACAGCTCGGAGGTGAACTGCGTACCTCTGTCAGAGGAGCTGTCCGTCGGCACGCCAAAGAGGGCGATCCAGTGGGCAGTGAGGGCATGTTCACAGGACGCAGTGGAGGTATCCCAAAGCGGGACGGTTTCTGGCCATCTTGTGAATCTGTCCACGATGGTGAAGAGATGGGTGACACCTCTGGATGTGGGCAGCGGTCCAACGATGTCGACGTGGATGTGATCGAAACACTGGTATGCCACGGCAAAGTTCTGCAGCCGTGCCTTGATGTGTTGCTGAATCTTGGAGGTTTGACAGGGGATGTATGCTTTGGCCCAGTTGCCGACCTGTTTGCACAACCCGTGCCACATGAACTTGGTTGCCACCAGTGACTTTGTTGCCCAGATGGAAGTGTGAGCTGGGCCGTGAACCATGTCAAAAATCTTGTGGCGCCAGACAGCGGGGATGATTGGTCTTGTCTGTCCCGTAGACACGTCGCAGAGGAGCGTTGTATCAGCGGCCTGAATCGCACATTCTCCAACAGCAGGCCTGAGATGGCGGTGTGGTAGGTCAGCATCTCCTCATCCTCTCGCTGGGCGGCTGCCACGGCGTGAAGTCCACACCCAGGGCCAAAGCGTGGAAGGCATTGATGGCGTTGCGGGACAACGCATCTGCGACCTGGTTGCTCTTGCCTGGACGCAAGATGTGCTGGACGCAAACGCGAATGGCTTGTGGTCGGTGAAAACTGTGAAATCGAGGAAGTGGCGGAAATGCCTGATGGCCAGGTGGAGAGCAAGGAGTTCCCGGTCGGGAGCACTGTATTTCTGCTTGGCGGGGTCTCAGGTGACGATTGAAAAAGGTGAGGGGCTGCCAGCTACCATTAATCAGTTGTTCCAGCACTCCGCCCATGGCTGGGCCAGATGCGTTGACAGTGAGAGCTGTTGGTGCGTTGGGTTGTTGGCCAGGGCCTTGAACAACGGTTGCATGATCCTGGCGGCTGCTGGCACGAACCGGTGATAGACGTTGACCGTGCCAACAAACTCTTGACCGACCCTTCACAATAGAGGGTTTGGCAAAATAGTGAATGGCCTCGACCTTGGTCGGGACGAGGACAGCTCCGAGCTAGTTGAAGTGGTGGCCGAGGAAGTCAATGCAAGTGATGCCAAACTGACACTTGGCCAGGTTGATGGCCAGGCCATGCTCGTTGAACCTCTGGCAGAGCTGCCGGAGGTGTGCGCAGTATTCCTGGCGAGAGCAGCCGGTGATGAGGATGACATCGTGGTAGATGAACACAAAGTCCAGCCCATGGCCCATCGTGTCCATGAGCCGTTGGAAAGCTTGGGCAGTGTTCTTGAGGCCGAAAGGCATGTGCAGGAACTCAAAGAGCCCGAACGGGGTGATGAGGGCCATCTTGGGAGGTCATTTGGGTGGACCGGAATCTGATGGTAGTCACGTACCAGATTGATCTTGGAAAATATCTTGGAACTGTTCAAGTTTGCTGTGAAGTCCTGGATGTGTGGGACAGGGTACCGATCAGCTGTTGTGACCTTGTTGAGATGGCAGTAGTCCCCACAGGATCTCCAGCCCATGGGCTGTCTGAGCGGCGCACTATACCCATTTCCACCTTCATGCGGAACTCGTCTTTGGCCAGTTACATAGAAAGGTAGAAACATAGAAAATAGGTGCAGGAGGAGGCCATTTGGCCCTTCGAGCCAGCACCGCCATTCATTGTGGCTGATCATCCGCTATCAATAACCCGTGCCTGCCTACTCCCCATATCCCTTGACTCCACTAGCCCCTGAGCTCTATCCAACTCTCTCTTAAATCCATCCACTGATTTGGCCTCCACTGCCCTCTGTGGCAGGAAATTCCATAAATTCATAACTCTCTGGGTAATTTTTTTTTTCGCAGCTCAGTCTTAAAAGACCTCCCCTTTATTCTAAGACTGTGGTCCCTGGATCTGGACTCACCCAACATTGGGAACATTTTTCCTGCATCCAGCTTATCCAGTCCTTTTATAATTGTATATGTTTCTATAAGATGCCCCCTCATCCTTCTAACCTCCAGTGAATACAAGCCTAGTCTTTTCAATCATTCCTCATATGACAGTCCCGCCATCCCAGGGATCAATCTCGTGAACCTACGCTGCACTGCCTCAATCACAAGGATGTCCTTCCTCAAATTAGGAGACCATAACTGTACACAATACTCCAGATATGGTCTCACCAGAGCCCTATACAACTGCAGAAGAACCTATTTACTCCTGTACTGAAATCCTCTTGTTATGAAGGCCAACATTCCATTAGCTTTCTCCACTGCCTGCTGCACGCCAACTTTCAGTGACTGGTGTACAAGGACACCCAGGTCTCGCTGTACCTCCCCCTTACCTTACCTAACCCCATTGAGATTATAATCTGCCCCCTTGTTTTTGCCACCAAAGTGGATAACCTCACATTTATCTATATTGTACTGCATCTGCCATGCATCTGCCCACACACTCAACCTGTCCAGGTCCCCCTGCAACCTCCTAACATCCTCTTCACAGTTCACACTGCCACCCAGCTTTGTGTCATCCGCAAACTTGCTAGTGTTGCTCCTAATTCCCGCTTACAAATCATAAATATGTATGGTAAACAGTTGCGGCCCCAACACCGAGCCTTGCGAGCACTCCACTCGCCACTGCCTGCCATTCTGAAAAGGACCAGTTCACTCCTACTCTTTGATTCCGGTCTGCCAAGCAATTTTCTATCCATGTCAACACCCTACCCTCAATACCATGTGCTCTAATTTTAGTCACCAGTCTCCTGTGCGGGACCTTATCAAAGGGTTTCTGAAAGTCTAGATACACTACATCCACTGACACACCTTCATCCATTTTACTTGTCACATCCTCAAAACATTCCAGAAGATTAGTCAAGCATGACTTCCCTTTCATAAATCCATGTTGACTTGGACTAATCCTTTTACTGCTATCCAAATGTTCCATTATAACCTCTCTAATAATTGTCTCCAGCATCTTTCCCACCACCGAAGTCAGGCTAACTGGTCTGTAATTCCCCGTTTTCTCTCTCGCTCCTTTCTTGAAAAGTGGGATAACATTAGCTATCCTCCAATCCACAGGAACTGATCCTGAATCTATTGAACATTGGAAAATGATCACCAATGCGTCCACTATTTCTAGAGCCACCCCCCTGAGGACCCTGGGATGCAGACCATCAGGCCCAGGGGATTTATCATCCTTCAGTCCCATTAGCCTACCCAATACTATTTCTCGCCTAATGAAAATTTATTTCAGTTCCGCTACCCCCTTAGATCTTCTGTCCAGTTGTAGCTTGTCAGGGGACAGCCTGCGTGCACTTGCATGGAGTGCCAGTCAATTGGTGGGGATATCTTCCCCAAATCTGTGTCTCGACATAATCCTGTCTCGGAGGTCTAGGAAAGGATTCCTTCATCTTCCTGGCTTGGATTTTGCTCTGACATTCACTTTCAGCGGTGGGAACTTATATAGACGGGTGTGTGGCTTTCAAAATCATGTCCAATCAATTTAATTTATCACTGGTGGACTCCAATCAACTTGGAGAAACATCTCAAGGATAACCAATGGAAACAGGATGAACCTAAGCTCAATTTTGAGTGCCGTAGCAAAGGGTCTGATTACTTATGTAAATGTGATATTTCAATAATTTCCTTTTAATTACTTTGCAAAATTTCTCAACAACTGTTTTTGCTTCTTCATTCTGGGTTATTGTGTGTGGATTGATGCTAAACAAAATTAATTTAATCAATTTTAAAATAAGGCTGTAATGTAACAAAATGTGGAAAAAGTGAAGGGGTCTGAATACTTTCTGAATGCACTGTAGATGGCACATAGAAAAATGATTGACAGATATGTAAAAAAGCAACGATGCATTTTGGAATGAAATTTTTGGAATTTTTACAAAACTATTTAACACAAAATTGAACCCCAATACTGAAGTGATTATCTTTGGATCAATGGAAGAGGGAAGTAAACTAACTATATTCCAAGAAGCTTTTCTTAATTATGATCTAATAACAGCGAAAAAACTTATACTTAAATTTTGGAAAAACACACCTACGCCAACATTCAAAATGTGGATCTCAAGCATGTCTGAAACGCTACATCTTGAAGAAATGAGATTCCTCTTACTAGGCAAAGTAGACCAATTCTTAAAGATTTGGTCTCCGTTTATCAACTTTATACAAGCATATGGTGCAACATAACATAACCTTAGAAATGAAATGTTTAGAACTGGGTGACGGATGGGCAAAAATATGAGATAGGTAGATCTCTCCTAATCTCTCTTTTCTTTTTTACTTTTTCCTTCTCTTTCAATCTTTTAACTTCTCACCTCTGTCCTTTATTTTTTTTTGTTTTCTGTTTCTACTCGCTTGTCTATCTATTCCGACACTCTTTATTTCTTTTTTCTCTCACTGTTCTTTTATTATTGAACTAAAAGTATGAAGTTGTACAAGAATGAGAATATGTATTTATGTATTAGGTACTTAAGTACCAGACTACTGTACTTACTTCTAACAAAAAAAAAAAAAATTAAAAAAAAGCAACGATGGTCAAGGAAAGGTAGAGCCCACAATGTTCCATAACTGGTTGTGGTGTAGGTAATGACGAGTTATAGAGACAGTGATACTTAACAGGACGACATTGAAACTAGTACAATGACTAGGATGGGGAGAGGGGATGCAAGGCTTACTTCTTCTTCTTTCGTGTGGCATGCACAGCCTAAAGTTGTAGGACAACTTGTTCTACTTGATCAAGGATTACTTGAAATTAAATAAATCAATACTCATACCATTGGGTTTTAAGCTGCCCAAGCTAAATAAGAGGTGCTGTTCCTTCAATTTGCATTTGGCCTCACTTTGACAATGAAGGAGGCCCAGGACAGAAAGGTCAGTGTGGACATGGGAGGGGGAGTTAAAGTGTTGAGCAACTGGGAGATCAAGTAGGTTTAGGCGGACTGAGCGGAGGTGTTCAGCTAAATAAACAGCGAGTCTGCGCTTGGTCCTGCCGATATATAGGAGACCACACCTGGAACAGTGGATACAGTAGATGAGGTTGGTGGAGGGGAAAGTGAGCCTCTGCCTCACCTGAAAGGACCGTTGGGTACCCGGGACAGAGTCGAGGGAGAAGGTATAGGGACAGGTGTTGCATCTCCTGCAGCTGCAGGAATGGTCTCTGCAGGCAGCAGAAAAGGGTAGAGATGAGAAGATACGACTAGTGGTGAGATCCCGTTGGAGGTGGCAAAAATGTCGGAGGTCTACAAGGTGGTACAGCAGTGGAGCTACTCATTTTGAGCGCCAGATACCCGGGTTCAATCATGACTACGGGTGCTGTCTGTACGGAGTTTGTACATTCCACCCGTGAATTGGGTGGGTTTTCTCCGAGATTATCAGTTTCCTCCGACACTCCAAAGACGTACAGGCTTGCTGTATGTGTAAATTGCCCTAGTGTGTGTAGGGTAGTGCTAATGTGCGGGGATCGCAGTTCGCTGCTGACACAGTGGGTCGAACGGCCTGTTTTCGCATTGTATCGCTAAACTAAACTAAGTATGCAATTGCTGAAAGGGTGAAATGTGAAGACTAGGGGAACTCTGTCCCTGTTGCGACTGGGGGGAAGGGGAGCAAGAACGGGTTATCAAGGAGACCCATGTTAGGACATCTATGATAGAAGAAGGGAAACCCCCATCCCTAAAGAATGAGGACATCTTGGATTACCTGGTATGGAACACCTTGCTCAGATATGGCGTAGATGGAGGAATTAGGAGTAAAGTATAGCGTATTTACAGGAGGCATGGTGGGAATAAGTGTAGTCTAGATAGTTGTGGGAGTCATAATATATGTCAGTTGGTAGTCCATCTCCTATGATGGAGATGGTGAAATCAAGTCGGAAGTGTCGGAGGTGGGATTTCGGTTTGACTTTGGCCGTTATTTACAAGGCTTTTCATAGTCTTAGACATGGTGAAGGTTTCAGAAAACCTGACCCATACATTTTCGATAGTCAAACCAGACACGGATCAAATCAGTATTACTGATTGATCTACAACCTTGGTCTTTCCTATCACCTGGCTTATCAGAATCTTAATGTGACCCTTTTGCAGGAGAAACCTTGCGACTGGGTCATTCTTTCTGTGCTGGCTGCTGATTTCTTACCCAAACTCGCTTATTCCACTGAGATGTTGTCCGTCTGAGTGATTATATTCAAGCATGTTAGATCATACCCTTTGTTCCTTGACATTTGTACTCTCCTCATGATGCTCTACCATTGCTAAGGAGAACGAAAAATTAGCTGTCTCTTTACTCTGTTAATTTAGTGTTTACTTTGCAGGATGCTAATTGGCAAATTTAATGAGAATGGCAGGTGTTTACAGGAAATGAGAAATCCATTATTGAAAAGCCTAATCTGTAATACCCACTGTTCTGCCAACCTGTAGCAAATGCTATTTAAGTCTATTTGTTCATTATTACTTTGTGTATTGACATTACCCTTGCATGTAATCTCCCATTATACTGAACAATAAAATCACAATCTGAATAACCCTCAATCACAAGAGCTAGCTGCCATCTCATTCCTTGAATATCCCTCCTCTAGTTATCTTTTTAATCAATTTACAGCCAACAATTATGTATCTGTATTAAAGGGCAGCTGGTTGAACTCATTACTATAACCTGACCTGTAAGAGTAATATTGTGCCTTACATAAATAATAAAATTTACAACACTAGGAAACTCTTCAGACGCTCTAATTCTATTTCATCGACCTCAGTCTGTTTCCTTTTATATATTACATTTTCAGTTGTTTATTACAGTGTTAAAATCTTTCCATTGTCTAATTTCTCAGTGTGGTTTAATAAATATTGCTTTTTGAAAATGAAGAATGATCCATATTTTCATTAAACAGTCAAATGATACCAGCCCCTCTGTAACTGAAGAGCTGTAGACAGCAAACAAACAAAGTTCACTCGATGACAGAAACTCAGCCAATTCATGAATGGAGTTGCCCCACATGTTAGACAGCAGGAATTAGAGAGAGGATGACCTTAACTGGGCAATAAACTGGTTTTGAAGCAGTTTCCAGCAACCCTTATATGAACTGTCCATAAGCCATCCAGTCCCCACAGAACCAAGCGCAGTCAGCCTGGAGTATAATTGCATTATTTCCGCTAGCTCATGCTGAGATACACCACCCAGCTGTATCTCTTCAATTATATGTTCAACAGAGGCGCTGAGATTATTTTACTGTTTAAAGGGACATTGAATCACTCTGCATCAAAAAAACTGTATTCATTAAACTGCATTGATTGGTATATTAAAAATATCTTCCGAATTAAAGCAGCCACTTGTCATGGCTCTACCCAACATGGCAAGAGTCAAAAGCCAAACTGGTGATAATTTAGTGAATGGCATTTTTTGATCATATACACACTGTCTCATACATGTGTCAATGAGAGAATATACTGTAATTCTCTCAGCATTAGCTCGCTGAGAGAATGCAATTACTTTCTGTTGACCCACCCTTCCAACCAGGGTTTGGACATATCTATTTGCCTGTGAACACCAGTTGGGATTTTATTCCCTTCTCTTACATTGTGACGGTTTTCCTGAGTTTTCTATGGTGAGGGCGCTATGCAAATATAAATCAATAATGCCGGAGAGAAATATAATTGTGGAATGCACACACTTAATGAAAGAGTCAACAAACTCATTTACAAAGGATGTCGTAAATAGTGCAGCTGTAAACATGCGTCAAGATGCACACTGCACATAAAATGGATATGACAAATCCAGCAAGGAAATTCATCTTTCTGTTTATAAAATCTAACGGTAACCTTAATACAAGTCAGGATGTTGATTCCTTGAGGGTCAGTTTACTTTCCAATCTCAACAAAATCTGCACTTTAAATCAAAAATAAGAGAAACTTTGGTGGATTTATGAAATCTCTACTTCAGCAGGTGGCCAACATTGTTTTACTCTCAGGACTGGTATTTACCTTTGAAATGTTCTTGCCCAAAACTTTCTGCTTGAACATTCTGTGTCTTATTTTCAGTGCAGTGATTATTATTTGAAAAATGGTATTCCATATTCTATGTAACACGAAGATAGATACAAAAAGCTGGTGTAACTCAACAGGACAGGCAGCATCTCTGGAGAGAAGGAATGGGTAACGTTTCGGGTCGACCCTTCTTAGTACTTCTGATATTAAGGTTTATTCTGAATCTACAAATTATGCTGACAGAGAATCAAGGTGTAGCAGATGCTGGTTTACACAAAAACAACATGCTGGAGTAACTCAGCAGGTCTGCAGCAACTTTGGAGGCATAGGTAGGTGACATTTCAGGTTGGAACCCATCTGCAGAATGATTGTAGCAGGGGGGAGAAAGCTGGAACAGAGTTGCGGGTGAATATCTCTCTATGTAACCGTCTATATCTCTTGTTTCCCTTTCCCCTGACACTCAGTCTGAAGAAAGGTCTCGACTCGAAACGTCATCCATTCATTTTCTCCAGAGATGCTGCTAGCCCCGCTGAGTTACTCCAGCTTTTTGTGTCTATCGGGAGGGGCGAAACAAAGCCTGGTTTTGATAGGTGGATAGAGGTGACAGGGCTTAATTGGCAGATGGGTGGACAAAGGCTAGGAGACAAAAATGTGTCAAAAACAAAGTGAAGCCAGAGAAAGTGATATATGTGGAAGGGGATGGCGAAGAGAGGAAAAGGGGGGATGGTGGGAGAATTAGGTGCACACAAAGTGGGCACAGCTAAGAGAGGGGCATGAAAGGGTGAAGGGGTACACATGGGGACTAGAGGGTCTGAGCTACATTGAGCAGGCTGGGACTCTATTCCCAGGAGGGCAGGAGAATGAAGGGTGAACTTATAGAGGTGTACAAAATCATGAGAGGAGTAGATCAGGTAGATGCACTGAGTTTCTTGCCCAGAGTAGGTGAATCGAGGACCAGAGGACATAGGTTTAAGGTGAAGGGGAAGCGATTTAATAGGAATCTGAGGGGTAACGTCTTCACACATAGGGTGGGGGGTGTATGGAGGTGTGGTTGTGTTAGATATGGAGGCTTGTGGGGTGAAAGGGAGGATGATAAAATGGTAGGATCCTGATGGAATGGCTGAGGTGCTGTCTTTAACTTTTACTTTGTCTAACTAAAGCATTGAAAACATAGAAACATAGAAAATGGGTGCAGGAGGAGGCCATTCGGCCCTTCGAGCCAGCACCGCCATTCATTGTGATCATGGCTGATCATCCCTAATCAATAACCCGTGCCTGCCTTCTGCCCATATCCCTTGATTCCACTAGCCCCTAGAGCTCTATCTAACTCTCTCTTAAATCCATCCAGTGATTTGGCCTCCACTGCCCCCTGTGGCATGGAATTCCACAAATTCACAACTCTCTGGGTGAAAAAGTTTTTTTCTCACCTCAGTCTTAAATGGCCTCCCCTTTATTCTAAGACTGTGGCCCCTGGTTCTGGACTCATCCAACATTGGGAACATCTTTCCTGCATCCAGCTTGTCCAGTCCTTTTATAATTTTATTTGCTTCTATAAGATCCACCTGATCCTTCTAAACTCCAGTGAATACAAGCCCAGTCTTTTCAATCATTTTGACCATTTTAAGCACTCCTATTGAGATCACCTCAGTCATTTATTATGAGCAAAGATAGCACCTTGAGGTCCATTAAGGTTGCTTGAGTTTAACCTTGTAGTTCAGACTCATTAGGCACCTAGGTGTGTCACTGTTGTCCCCTCATTAGAGCTACAACAACTCTGCAAGAGCAGGAGCACATGAGGAAAAATGTAATTTATAAAATATGTGTTAATCTCAGGAATGGCCATGTAGATTAAATTTGGCAGCCAACAGAAAGATTGACTTTTCTTCCTGCCAAATACTACCCATATCTATTGTCAACCTACTGCATACATCAAAAGAGTGCCGGCAGTTTCTTTAATTTGGCTATCCTGATCCCCGCACACTTCACAGTGCCTCCAGGTTTTATATCATCCAGGTTTTACGTCCAGACCATTAAATAAAACATACAAGGCACTAGAATTTGTTTTTAAATACCAAAGATAAGTAAATTAAAACTATTAAACCTTCAATATCAAACATTTAGATAATTATATCTACTTTTGGTAATTATATTATGAAAATATGGTAATTGAAGAGGGTGCAAGAAGATTTAGACTGGCTTTTATGAGGGTAATGGTAATGCTACTGCTTCCAATACCAAGCAATCCAGGTTCAATCTCAACCTCAGATGCTGTCAGTGTGGAGTTTGCACTTTTGTCCCATGACCTTGATAAACTGTCTTTGTCCACATCCTTAAGGCACGCTGATTTGTAGGTTAAAGGACCACTGTAAATTACTCCTAATTTAATAAAGTTCACCTAGCTCAATGAAGGGAAAAATCTACCATCATTATCCGGTCCATCTTCATAAGGTCATAAGTGATAGGAACAGAATTAGGCCTTTCGGCCTATGAATGCATGAATGGATGAATAAGTTTATTGGCCAAGTATTCACATTCCGTCTTTCAATCTTGGCTGATCTATCTCTCCCTCTCAACCCCATTCTTCTGCCTTCACCCCACATCCCCAACACCCGTAATAATCAAGTATCTTCTCTGCCTTAGTAATATCCATTGACGTGGCATCCACAGCCTTCTGTTTGTAACTCCAGACACATCCTGTATGATTGATTGCATTGGTCTGGCTAAATCATTCACTTCAAAGACTGCTGGAGTTGGGAAATAAATGCGCAGTCCTCAAAAAGGAATTTTAAAAAGTCAGCTCTGGAAATTAGTGACAAAGCAGGTGGCCTGTGAAGAAACATTTTTACTTAAAATGTTAAATATTTAATGCAATCTTGTGGCAGAGCATCAGAGGCAGTCATATTAGTGTTTAGAATACTTTTAGCTGGTAGGAAAGGGAAACAGCATGCCTTTTAATTTGGATTCCATGGCAACATTCAGACTTCCTGACAGTAGCACTTCAATTTGTACTTCAATAATATCTTATCTACTTGTGCTGTTGCAATGCATGTGCTACTTCTAAGACCTGCTGTCCTAGTCGAAGCCCATGTGGTTTCATCAGAGTGAATGCACACTCTAGTTTCACAACCTGGCATCCAACCTGCATTTACAAATCTGTCACAGAAATAGCAGCCAAAATGAATGGTGAATGAGCCACTGAGAGGCAAGTAATTCAGATTCACAGAGTCCATGCACGTATGAGTGCCAATTAAAATTGCCAGCAGTTTAGTCCTTTAATTAAATGTGCGGTGGATAAAAGTAATTGAATTGCTAGGACAGGAGGTCCCCTTGCCCTGGATATACTAGACTATGAGCAGGAGGGATCTTTATCACTTTTATTGACTTCTCTACTACCCAAACCCAGTCCAATCTCATCCCGCCAAATGCACAGCCCTGGGCTCACTTCACAATAATCCCAACATTTCCATTAAATCTGCCGACAAGGGTAGTGCCGTTCTAGTCTTGTGAGCTGACCTCTATCAAGCTGAGGCCAGGCGCCAGCTCCTGGACATCTTCTGATTAACACCAGGCCATCTATCTATATTACTAAAAGTCTGATCTTGACCACTTCCTGTTTTTCTGTTTCATGATTTTAGAAAAAATGCTGCCACTTTCGGCTGTGTTCTTTGGCCATCTTACTCAGAGTCCCCCTCCGCTGCGCAGGACAAGAGGGTTTTTCCCATCGATGAAAAATAAAAAAATTGTTTAATGTTTAAAAAATGTTGAGATTCTCTCTGCTGCTGGTGGGAGGGGGAGGGACTTTAAAACCCAGAAGTGTTGTGCCTCAGTCAGTTTCTGCAAGATGGGGGAAGTGAGAGGGTCACGTCTCTCAGTCTGAGCTGTGAATAACACTGAACACATGTCTACTAAACTGTGATATGGTTTTACTGACCTTGAGCGCCCTTAATGTGGTTTGAAAATGAAAATGTGGTTGATTTGAAGTAAAAGCACTGCAAATGGTTGGTGGGGGTTGGGTTGAAGTAAAAGCACTGCAAATGATTTGTGGGGGTTGCGTTTGAAGTAAAAGCGCTGCAAATATTTGGTGGTCTAAACTTGACAACTTCCTGTTTCCACTGTATATTGATTTTAGATAAAACGCTACCACTTACGGCTGTGATTTTTGGCCATCTTACTCAGTCCCCCTCCGCTCATCAGGTGCAGAGGATTCTTCCAATCAATGAAAAATAAAAGTGATATTAGTGTTTAAAAAATGTTGAGAATCTATCTCCTGTCAATCACGCCGTGAAGGCCACACCTTTTCCGGTGGGAGGATGGGAGGGGTTATAAAATCTGGAAGAGTGGGTATGGCTCAGTCTCTGCATGATGGGGGAGGGAGAGGTCAGGCAGAGCTGTGAATCAATTGAACACACTGAATGTCTACTGAACTGTGAGTGTGGTGTTTTGTGTGGTTTTATGGTGGTTTCGCCCAGCTTGAACTGGCATGAAACTGCATTTGAATGTGGTGGCCTTGCACCCTGCATGAAATGGTATGAAACTGCATTTGAATGTGGTGGCCTTGCACCCTGCATGAAATTGTATGAAACTGCATTGAATTTGGTGGCCTTGCACCCTGCTTGAAGTGGTATGAAACTGCACCTAAATTTGGCGGCCTTGCACCCTGCTTGAAGTGGTATGAAACCACACTTGAGTTTGGTGGACTTGGATCCTGCCTGAAGTGGTATGGAACTGCACTTGAATTTGGTGGCCTTGCGCCCTGCTTGAAGTGGTAAGAAACTGCACTTGAATTTAGTGGCCTTGCACCCTGCTTGAAATGGTAGGAAAATGGATTTGAATTTGGTGGCCTTGCACCAAGGAATAGCTGTGAGTCAACTGCCAGCCCACCAGCCATGAGTGAGCTACAGCACATCAGGCTTGAGGGACTGAGCTGCCACCCCAAGAATCCATTTGGCCCACAATGTCCATATTAGCCCTCCGGAGACCAGTCTCTTCAGTCCACAACACCCATACCAGCGCTCCAGAAACCCTCCCCCCTCGCTGCACTGGCCACCAATATTGGAATTGGTGGAGAGGTGGAATATTGCGTTGGGGGACCAGCCCTCCCTTGTGAACATGGGACCCAACAGGTCCCACTTAGTCTAGTTATCTCCTAGACTGTCACTGATTTAATCAACATCTTTCGTCCATAGTTTCCAACCTTACTGTTCACCAGCCCCACACAGTCCGTTTCTACCTCCTCCACAAAATCCACAAACAGAACTGCCCCGGCAGACACATTGTTTCTGCCTGCTCCTGCCCCACTGAACTCATCTCCACATACCTTGATACTGCCCTTCCCCATTGCCAATCCCTTCAATCCTACGTCTGAGCCCCCTCTTACCTCACTTCAACTCGTTGATAATGTTCAGTCCTTAGGGCCCCATTCATTCATCTTTACCCTGTACGTCCAGTCCCTCTGTACCTCCATCCCCCACCTGGAAGGTGTAAGACTCTCCATTTCTTCCTTAAACAGAGATAAAACCAATTTCCCTCTACTAACACTCTCCTACGCCTAGCAGACCCGATCCAGACCCTCAACGACTTCTCCTTAGACCCCTGTCACTTTTTTCATTAAAGATAACATGGGCCCCAGCTATGCCTGCCTTTTTGTTGGTTAAGTGGACCAGTCCTCCTTCCAGGCATACACTGATCCTACCTCTAACTCTTACTCCGCTATATCAACGATTACATTGGAGCTGCCTCCTGCACCCGTGCAGATCTCATGGACTTCATTAACTTCACCGCTAACTTTCTGCCTTCCCTCAAATTCACCTGGACTACCTCTGACACCTCTTTCCCCTTTCCTGATCCCTCCATCACAGGAGACAGACTATCGACTGATATCAGCTGCAAACCCTCCGACTTCCACAGTTATCTTGACTACATGTCCTCCCATCCTGCCTTTGGCAAAGACTCAATGCCTGTACTCTCAATTCCTCTATATCCGCCACATCTGCTCCCAAGATGAGGCATTTATATGAGGACATTCGTGATAGTCTCATTCTTTAGTGAATGTGGTTTTCTTCCAGCTGTCATAGATGGATTCCTCACTTGTGTCTCTTCTGTGTCCCACAGTTCTGCTCTTGCTCCCTCTCTCCCCAGACGCAACAAAGACAGATTTCCCCTGGTCCTCACCTTTCACCCCATAAGCCTCAACATATTATCCCTCGACATTTTCAACGTAATCCCACCACTAATCACTCATCCCTTCCCACCCAAACCACCCCCTCCCAGATATTTTTCCTTGCAATCGCAGGAGATGTAACACCTTTCATTCCTCGGTGGACAAAAGTGCTGAAGAAACTCAGCAGGTGCGGCAGCATCTATGGAGCGAAGGAAATAGGCAACGTTTCGGGCCGAAACCCTTCTTCAAACCCTTTCATTCCTCATTCCTTGACTCCACCCTGGGACCCCGAACATCCTTCCAGGTGAGACATAGATTCAAATGCTAACCTCATCTACTGGAATCCGGTGTTGCCGATGTGGGCTCATGTACATTGGCGAGACAAAGTGTGCACTCGGTGACCATTTCGCTGAACACAACACACAATCTGCCAAGGACTACTGGATCTTCCAGTTAATAAACACTTCAACTCTCTTCCAACTCCTATACTGACCTTTCTGTCATGGACCTCCTCCATTGGCAGAGTGAGGCCACACACAAATTGGAGGAACAGATATAGAAATTGGGAGATCATGTTGCAGTTGTATAAGACATTGGTGAGACTGCATTTTGAGTATTGTGTTCAGTTCTGGGCACCAATGTTATAGGAAAGATATTGTCAAGCTTGAAAGGGTTCAGAGAGGATTTACAAGGATGTTGCCAGGACTAGAGGGTCTGAGCTATAGGGAGAGGTTGAGTAGGTTGGGCCTCTATTCCTTGGAGTGCAGGAAGACGAGGGGTGATCTCATAGAGGTGTATAAAATCATGAGAGGAATAGATCGGGTAGATGAACAGAATCTCATGCCCAGAGTTGGGGAATCGAGGACCAGAGGACAAAGGTTCAAGGTGAAGGGGAAAAGATTTAATAGGAATCGGAGGGGTAACTTTTTCATGCAAAGTGTATATGGAACAAGCTGCCAGAGGAAGTAGTTGAGGCTGGGACTATCCAAATGTTTAAGAAACAGTTAGACAGGTACGTGAATAGAACAGGATTGAAGGGATATGGATCAAGCGCAGGCAGGTGGGACATGTTGGCCAGTGTGGGCAAGTTGGGCTGAAGGTTCTGAACAGTTTCCACACTGTATCACTCTATGACTATCACCCTATGACTATAACATCTCCTATTGTGCTTGGGTAGCTTCCAACCCTGCAATATCAATGTTGATTCTCCAATTTTAGGTAACTTCTAAAAACACCTTCTCCCCTCCCTTCACCCCTTCCTTCATTAAATGTCCATTAACCAGTTCCCCAGTTCACACTGATGTATCTCTCTTGGGCTCACACAGTCTCTAGCCAAGAATCAACCTATCAGGGAACCTCCTTTCCTGAGATCTGTTGCTGCCTCCAATTTGTCCTGTTTATTATCTTGCTTCCAGTCCCACCCACCCCCAATACAATCAGTCTGAGGAAGGGTCCCGACCGATCACCTATCCATGTTCTCCAGAGATGCTGTCTGAACCGTTGAGTTACACCAGCTTTTTGTATCTATCTTTGCTATCTATCTGTCTGAGCTGATCCCAGTGTAAAAAAGCTTGGAAGTCATGTAAAAATCATTACTTTGATGCGCATTATCAACACTGAAGTTAGATATTGATAATCGTTATAAAGCAGATCGAACAAAGGAATTAGGAGAATCAACGTCGGAAGCTGTAGGCTGAAACATAAAATCATCATATGGGAGGCACAATGGTCAGAGCTGCCTCATAGTTTCTGAGACCCAGGTTCAATCCTGACTTCCAGTGCTGTCTGTGTGTAGTTCTCATCTGCTCTCTGTGACTGTGTGGGTTTCCTTCGAATACTCCGACATCCCAAAGACATGCAGCTGGGTAGGTTAAGTGGACACTGGAGGTTTTTCCCATCATGTAGGAGAATGGTAGGATCTGTGGGGAATTGATGACAGTGTCCAGATCTTTCAGGTAGAACTGATATCAAAACTTGCATTAAGGAAAAATCAATAATATTGCTGTGATCTACACCTAAAACGAGCTATTTCCTTCCAATGCCATTGTTAGGAAGGTGAATCTTTGAGCAGGTTGAAGGCGTGACATTAATTGAGCAATGTGATCTTAGCCAGGCAAGACAAACCTTACACATTCCCCCTTATAAAATTTAAGATGAAACTCATAAAAGATTCGGCAACTGTTATCAGACGAATTACAGAGAATGATGAGTCAAAATATTGGAGGGGGATCAAAAATCTGATTGAATTGTGCCAGAACAACAACCTTGCTCTCAACATTATGAAAACCAAAGAGCTTATCGTTGACTTTAGAAGGGGAAAGCTGAGGTCTTCATCAATGGGTCGGTCGTGGAGAGCATCAACAACTTCACGTTCTCAGGTATATATATATATCTCTGAAGATAGACACAAATGCTGGAGTAACTCAGCGGGTGAGGCAGCATCTCTGGAGAGAAGGAATGGGTGAAGTTTCGGGTTGAGGACAGATCAAGGACAGATCTCTGAAGATCTGTCTTTGATCCAGCACATTGATGCATTTCAAAACAATTTAATTCAAGACATATTTATTGAAGATAGTCTGGAAAAAAAAAAGACAACAAAAATTAGAAATTCGCTGACAAGGATTTTGTGGCCTATTTAGTATTCAGTTACAAGATGTTGGTAAACTGGTAAGTCAGTAGTTTTCACTTATCCCTAATTGGGGAAATGGTCAAGAGTTACCTCCTGAAAGGGTTCAGTCAGCATGGAGAAGCCAGAATGAGAATCATTGCCTTTGTGTAACCTGCAGTTACATCTCCCGATTTCCCATTGAATTGGAATTGAAGGCAGTGACCATAACATGGTCAGGTTTAATCTACAATTGGAGAGGGAGAAGAGTAGATCGGAGGTGTCAGTGTTGAAGTTGAATAAAGGGAACTATGGGGCCATGAGGGAGGAGCTGGCCAAAGTTGACTGGAAAGATACACTAGCAGGGAGGACAGTGGAACAAAAATGGCAGGTATTTCTAGGAATAATACAGAAGGTGCAGGATCAGTTCATTCCTAGGAGGAAGAAAGATTCCAAGGGGAGAAAGGGACGACCATGGCTGACAAGGGACGTCAGGGACAGTATAAAAATTAAAGCGAAGAAGTACAATGTAGCAAAGATGAGCGGGAAACAAGATGATTGGGTAATGTTTAAAGAACAACAGATGATAACCAAAAAGACAATACGGGGAGAAAAGATGAGGAATGAAGGTAAGCTAGCCAAGAATATAAAGCAGGATAGTAATAGCTTCTTTAGGTATGTGAAGAGGATAGAATTAGTTAAGTCCAAAGTTGGACCCTTGAAGACCGAAAAAGGTGAATTTATTTTGGGGAACAAGGAAATGGCAGATGAGTTGAACAGATACTTTGGATCTGTCTTCACTAAGGAGGACACAAACAATCTTCCTGATATAGTAGTGGCCAGAGGATCTGGGGTGACAGAGGAACTGAAGGAAATCCACATTAGGCAGGAAATGGTGTTGGATGGACTGATGGGACTGAAGGCTGATAAATCCCAGGGCCTGATGGTCTGCATCCCAGGGTACTTAAGGAAGTGGCTCTAGAAATTGTGGATGCATTGGTGATAATTTTCCAATGTTCTATAGACTCAGGATCAGTTCCTGTGGATTGGAGGGTAGCTAATGTTCTCCCACTTTTTAAGAAAGGTGGGAGAGAGAAAACGGGGAATTATATACCAGTTAGCCTGACATCGGTGGTGGGGAAGATGCTGGAGTCAATTATCAATTACCTAGTGAGACCACACCTGGAGTGCAGTTTTGGTCCCCTAATTTGAGGAAGGACATTTTTGCTATTGAGGGAGTGCAGCGTAGGATTACAATTCCCGGGATGGCGGGACTGTCATATGCTGAGAGAATGGAGCAGCTGGGCTTGTACACTCTGGAGTCTAGAAGAATGAGAGGGGATCTCACTGAAACATATAAGATTGTTAAGGGCTTGGACACACTAGAGGCAGGAAACATGTTCCCGAGGTTGGGGGAGTCCAGAACCAGGGGCCACAGTTTAAGAATAAGGACTAAGCCATTTAGAACGGAGACGAGGAAACACTTTTTCTCACAGAGAGTGGTGAGTCTGTGGAATTCTCTGCCTCAGAGGGCGGTGGAGGCAGGTTCTCTGGATGTTTTCAAGAGACAGCTAGATAGGGATCTTTAAAATAGCAGAGTCAGGGGATATGGGGAGAAGACAGGAACAGGGTACTGGTTGGGGATGATCAGCCATGATCATATTAAATGCTCGAAGGGCCAAATGGCCTACTCCTGCACATATTGTCCATTGACTATTGAAGACCATGTTGATGAAGGTCATCAAGAGTTTACTGTTGCACTGGCTGCAGCAATCAAAATTCATTTGGTTTATGGAGCTGTTGTGCACTTGGTAAAATATTTACTGAATTACATAATTTCTCATGGAGTGTAGCTTGGTGTACATTCTGATCACAGGTCATTGACCAGAAATGTCAATTCTATTTCTTTCAGCACAACTAGGCAGGTTGAGCATTTGCCATTTTGTTATTGCTCAGCATGTTCAGTCTGTAGTGAGGGCATATTGCTAATTTTCATTGCTAGGTGTAAATAAAGAATGAGAGACTGCCAGAACAGTGGACCCCACTACAATGCCGTGACACACAGCCAGTGCACGACTACAACAGCAGTGTCTAACCAGGCGTTCCTCACCGAACTAAACCATGGCTGAGGGAGCGCCTTTATTTACAACCAGGTCTAAAGCTTCATAGAAACATAAACATAGCAAATAGGTGCAGGAGTAGGCCATTCGCCCCTTCGAGCCTGTACTGCCATTCAATATGATCATGGCTGATCATCCAACTCAGTATCCCGTACCTGCCTTCTCTCCATACCCCCTTAGCCACAAGGGCCACATCTAACTCCTCTCTTACATATAGCCAATGAACTGGCCTCAGCTACCTTCTGTGGCAGAGAATTCCAGAGATTCACCGCTCTCTGTGTGAAAAATGTTTTTCTCATCTCGGTCCTAAAAGACTTCCCCCTTATCCTTAAACTATGATCCCTTGTTTTGGACTTCCCCAACATCGGGAACAATCTTCCTGCATCTAGCCTGTCCAACCCCTTAAGAATTTTGTAAGTTTCTATAAGATCCCCCCTCAATCTTCTAAATACTAGCGAGTACATGCCAAGTATATCCAGACTTTCCTCATATGAAAGTCCTGACATCCCAGGAATCAGTCTGGTGAACTTTCTCTGTACTTCCTCTGTGGCAAGAATGTCTTTCTTCAGATTAGTAGACCAAAACTGTACGCAATACTCCAGGTGTGGTCTCACCAAGACCTTGTACAACTGCAGTAGAACCTCCCTGCTCCTATACTCAAATCCTTTTGCTATGAATGCTAACATACCATTCGCCTTCTTCACTGCCTGCTGTACCTGCATGCCTACTTTCAAAAACTGGTGTACCATGACACCCAGGTCTCGTTGCATCTCCCCTTTCCTAATCGGCCACCATTCAAATAATAGTCTACTTTCCTGTTTTTGCCACCAAAGTGGATAACCTCACATTTATCCATATTATACTGCATCTGCCATGCATTTGCCCACTCACCCAACCTATCCAAGTCACATTGCAGCCTCCTAGCATCCTCCTCACAGCTAACACTGCCCCCCAGCTTCGTGTCATCAGCAAACTTGGAGATGTTGCATTCAATTCCCTCGTCCAAATCATTAATATATATTGTAAATAGCTGGGGTCCCAGCTCCGAGCCTTGCTGTACCCCACTAGTCACTGCCTGCCATTCTGAAAAGGACCCGTTTACTCCTACTCTTTGCTTCCTGTCTGCTAGCCAGTTCACTATCCACATCAATACTAAACCCCCAATACCGAGTGCTTTAAGTTTGCATACTAATCTCTTATGTGGGACCTTGTCGAAAGCCTTCTGAAAGTCCAGATATAACACATCCACTGGTTCTTCCTTATCCACTCTACTAGTTACATCCTCGAAAAATTCTATAAGATTCGTCAGACATAATTTACCTTTCATAAATCCATGCTGACTTTGTCCAATGATTTCACCACTTTCCAAATATTCGACATTTGGAAGCGCTTCATGTTCGACATTTGGAAGCGCTTCCATCAACTGGCTGAGCCGCAGCTCAGGCGAGAGCAAAAGCAGAAGCAGTGATGGCCCACCTCCCCTTGGCCAAAAAAGAAAAGCAAATGAAGCTCTCCTTGGCCGAAAAAGAAACACAAATGAAGTCAGAGAAAACTAAATTAGAAGCATCTGTGGAATTATTGAGCTGAGGAAAACAGACAGTTCTTAGCTATTGCTGAAGCAAAGACCGTGGAAGCTGCTGTTGAGTCAAGAATCAAGAGTGTTTTATTGTCATATGTCCCAGACGGGACAATTAAATTCTTACTTGCTGCATCACAACAGAATATGTGAACATGTAAACATTGGAAATAACGGGGGAAGAGAAAAAAAAGAAAAAGATCAATAAATAAAAAATATTGTGCAAATAACAAATAATATTATAGTCTTTTGCAGTTCAGAGCTCAGAGCTTATTCGTTGTCTTGTATAATAGCCCGATGGCTGTGGGGAAGAAGCTGTTCCTGAACCTGGACGTTACTGTTTTCAGGCTCCTGTACCTTCTTCCTGATGGCAATGGTGAGATGAGTGTGTGGCCAGGATGGTGTGGATCCTTGATGATTTTGGCTGCATTTTTGAGGCATCGACTACGATAGATCCCTTCGACGGTGGGGAGGTCAAAGCCGGTGATGAACTGGGCAATGGTCACAACTTTTTGTAGTCTTTTTCGCTCCTGGACGTTCAAGTTGCTGAACCAGGCCATGATGCAACCTGTCAAAATGCTTTCTACCAACCTGTAGAAGTTTAGGATAATCCTCTTCGACATGCCGAATCTCCGTAATCTTCTCAGGAAGTAGTCGCTGATGTACCTTCTTTACAATTGCATTGGTGTGCTGGGTCCAGGAAAAATCTTCTGATATATGCCAGCCAAGTAATTTGAAGTTATTGACCCTTTCCACCATTTTCCCGTTGATATAAGCAGGATTGTGGGTCCTCATCCTTCCCCTAACAAAGTCCACAATCAGTTCCTTGGTCTTACTGATGTTGAGAGCCAGGTTGTTGTGCTGGCACCATTTGGTCAGTCGGTCGATCTCACTTCTATACTCTGACTCATCCCCACCTGCAATATGTCCAACCACAGTGGTGTCGTTGGCAAACTTGATGATGGAGTTCGCATTATGTCCAGCTAAGCAGTCATGGGTATAGAGTGAGTAAAGCACGGGGCTGAGAACGCAGCCTTGAGGTGCTCCCGTACTAATTGTTACTGAGGATGAAATGGTTCCTTCAATTCAAACAGACTGTGGTCTGTGGATGAGGAAGTCGAGGATCCAATTGCAGAGGGATGCGCAGAGGCCCAGTTCCGTGAGCTTGGTAACCAGCTTTTTAAAAAAGATTTTTTTAATCAAAACATTTATTCAATTCTTAAAAAATATATACAGTACAATAAAACAAGCCAAAGCCCACCACCATAACACAATACAAGCATATATCCATAATAAACTATTATTCAATTATGATACAATCCTTATTGAGGATACATTCTACATCCTGCTTAGCCCAGCGGTCCCGGAACTCCATCAGGGTTCCCGTGGACAGGGCGTATTACCTTTCTAACCGCACCCGGGCACGGACGTAAACCCGGAAAAGGGGCAAGCAATCAGCTTGGGTAGACCCCTCCACATCCTGATGCCTTGACTCGCGGATGGCCAGCATGGCCAGGCCCAGGAGCAATGCAACCAGAATATCTTCTGCCCTACCCTCTCCCCTACGCACAGGGAGTCCAAAGATGTGGATAGTAGGTGAAAAATGCAGCCAGAAGACGAGGAGCAGCCCCTTCAGGTATTCAAACAGTGGCTGCAGCCTCACACACTCCATGTACACGTGGTACACAATCTCTTCCAGCCCGCAAAAGTGGCAGGCGGCTGGTGAGTCTGAACCGCGACAGAAACAGGTTGCAGGGAACACCTCGGTGCAATACCCTCCACCCCAGGTCCCCAGTGTAGAGGGGGAGAATCCCTGCGTAGAAGGACCCTCACCGGGGGCCTCGCACGTGACCGGAAGGCAACACCGACCGCCTCTTCGTGTCCGGACGGTGGACCAGGGCAAGGAAATGCAGGGTGTGGAGGAGGAGCCCGTAGAGGACACGCCTCCCTGCGTCTCAGAGGGAGATGAAGGGTGTCGAGGAAAGGCGGCTCAAATTGTGTGGGACCGGCTCCAGAGAAGGATTACGGTGCCTGGGTCCGAGGAATACTTCCGGCTGAGCGGGGGTTTGCTCAACCACAGGTACTCCACACATTTGAGCCACCCCTACACCCGGTGGGGTGGGACAAGGACCGGCGGATCTCACGCCCGGGCCGTCGTCCTCTGACGGTGGACGGTGGACGGCAACCAGGTTCCAGACTCTCAACAAGTCCCTGTAGAAGCAGGCATCCCCATCAGGACATCACGGCTGATGCCCACCACAGGGATCCGTGTACCTCCTTGAAGGCAGCGGCCCCTTTGGAAATAGTGCGTTGCCAGCACGTGCCACCTGGGAGGATGCCCTGAGTACAGATAGCTCCGCAGGGTCCTGAGGCCGCCAACTTGGTGCGAATGCACACCAGCGACTGACCGCCCTCCTCGATCGGGAGACTCGGGACTGCTGCAGAGACCCAGTGCTTTCCGTTGCCCCAGAAGAAGTCCACCAACTTCTTCTGGATGATCCCAGCAAAGGTGGCTGTTGGGACCAAAGTGGTCAATCTGTACCAGAGCATGGAGGCCACGGGTTGGTTAATGACCAACACCCTGCCCGGTAGGAAAGCACTCTGAGGAGACCCGCCCAGCGCCCCAGCCGGGAGATGACTTTCGTCTCCAGCTCCTGCCAGTTTGCCAGCCAGGTCTCCGCACCGGGACTCAGGTAGACTCCCAGGTAGAGGAGGTGCTTGATACTCCACGTGAAAGACCTCATCTCCTCCGGGAGGGAGTCCACCTGCCAGGGACCCATCAAGAGTCCAGAACATTTCCCCCAGTTGATCCTGGCAGAGGAGGAGGCCGAGAAGACTCGTTGGCACTCACGCATCCTCTGCAGGTCGACAGGGTCGGTGACCATGAGGAGTACATCATTGGCATAGACCGAGAGGACCACCTCCATGTCTGGCTCACGTAGAACCATGCCCGTCAACTTCCTCCGAAGCAGACTAAGGAATGGCTCCACGCAGATGGCGTACACTTGGCCCGACATGGGGCAGCCCTGACGTACTCCTCTGTGGAAAGGAATGGGGGCCGTCAAGGATCCGTTGACTTTCACGAGGCACTCTGCGGTAGTGTATAAAAGCTTGATCCGGGACACAAAATGCGGTCTGAATCCAAACGCCCGCAGAGTCCTCAACAGATACTCGTGATCCACCCTGTCGAAAGCCTTCTCCTGGTCGAGTGAGAGAAAGGCAGTGGGTACACAGGTCACCTGAGCCAGGTAAACCAGGTCCCGGACCAGATGGATATTATCCTGGGACCGTGTAAGACTGGTCAGGGTGGATCATTTGGGCCAGCACTGGCACAGGCGGTTGGCCATTGCTTTGGCAAAGACCTGTGTAGTCGGTACAGAGGAGGGAGACTGGGCACCAGTTTTTTAGATGGCGGAGATCGCCCTTCTTGGGCAGAAGGACCACGACAGCCCTTCGCCAAGACAGGGGCATATCTCTGGTCGCCAGGCCCTCCCTCAGTACCATGGTGTAGTCCTCCCCCAGGATCCCCCAGAAAGTATGGAGGAACTCTGCTATCAGTCCGTCCAGGCCAGGGGATTTGCCCCTTCGGATCTGATGGAGGGCCGCAGCCAGTTCATCCAGTGTCAGAGGGGCATCCAGACGCTCGGCACCCTCCGGGTCGACCGTGGCTAGACCTTCCCACAGATCACTGCACTTGTCCCCGCCGTAACTATCTGGTGAGAACAAGGTCCCATAAAAGGAACGACTGCTGCATTAATGTCCTCTGGTTCAGTGACAGAGGAGTCATCATCAGCGAGCAGCTCCACTAACTGCTGACAGAATCCCCGCCACTTCTCCAGCGAGTAGAAGAAGGGTGAACCGCGGTCCAAATCGTGGAGCAATTGGATCCGCGACCTCACGTACGCGCCTCGAGATTGCTCTAACTGTAGCTCCTTCAGCGCGTCCTTCTTCTCCTGGTATTCCCACCAGAGGATCATGTCCCATCGGAATGACTTAGACGCAAATCCAAATCGAGCAGCTCGCTCCCGAGCTGTCTGATCTTGGAATTGTGTCTCTTGGTCGACCCTCTAGTGAACTCCTGACAGAAACTCCAGTCCCGCCTTGCCCATGTCCCACCATTGCCGCAGGGAGTGAAATCCTCGCCGCTTCCCCTTCCAGGTATTCCAGAACCTCTCAAACGAGTCCCGGAAGCAGCGATCCTCCAGCAGCCGGTTGTTAAAATGCCAATACGCGGACCCTCCCCTCGAGCGCAGCGGTGCAAACTCTGCCCACACCAGGTGGTGGTCCGAGCATGGCACCGGCAGCATGGAGGCCGCCGAGACGCGGGAGACGTACGCCCGAGAAATATACAGGCGGTCGAGACCCGCCACCCTCTGACCTCCTGGAGAAGGCCCTAGAGTTGGGGTGGAGGTTACTCCAGGTGTCTACCAAGTCAATGGAGCCCACGAGCTCCTTCCACTACTTCACCGATTCTTGACCACGCTGGAGACCGGAACCGTCTCCTTCCTCGAGGGTACAGTTGAAATCACTCCCGAGTATCACGCAGTCACCACGGTCGATGGAGCTCAGCAGGGCAGACACCTCCCGGAACAGGCGTGTCTGCAACACGGTGACAAGTTGGCACCAGTTCCTGAGGATCTCAGGCCAGAAATTCGGGGCCCAACAAAACACTGGAAATGGAGCTGAGCTGGCTCATGAAGAACCTAACCACCCCACTCCAGGAGCCACTTGTCTCCTGCAGGAAGCTCACCGCATATTTCCCATCCCTTAGGGTTGAGAGATGGTTAAACCTGCGGAGAGGCCGCCTGCTGCCATTTATGTTGTAACTGTCGATGGTGATCGTCATGTCAGGAGTACACTAGATCCCCTCACCAGTCCCCCGGTCATTGACAGCAGAGCTGCTCCTCCCCCTACGAACCGTAGGTGGATTTGCGGTGGGTCTTACCTTCCGGATCTTGGCTACAAGGGACGCTCTACTGCTCCCTCTACCCTCAGCAGGAACGACGCTGTTCTCGGCCTTGGCGTCCCTTTGCAGGTCGTCCAAAAAGGACCTGAGCTGACGCCGGTCGTTCCCCTTCACCCCCTTCGACCCTTTACCCCTCCCCCTCTTTTTGAGGATGAGGTTCAGCGAGCTGGCGAGCACTTTTAAGTTCGGCCACCGAAGGGAGGACAGTCTGTGCCGATGTTGGGCTCCTTCGGTGGCCGTGATGAACTCGCGGATCTCCTCCACTGGAATGAGTGGAGTGGCGTCAGGGGGAGCGAGAACATCCATTGACTCATTGCCCGAGGGGTCCCCTTCCACCTGCTCACTGCAGATGGAGTCACCATCCCCAACTCCAGACACACCTTCTGTGCTGAAAACACCCGCCTCACCCTGTGCAGCGATTGCCTCTGCCCCACACATTGGTCTCTCCTCCACCTCAGTCCCAACCCTGGGACCAGTGGCAGAGGGGCTTTCCCCAGGTGTACCCGGGGAATCAAGACTATCGACACTGGGGGTGACTATCCCTCCCCCAGTTGGGCCCAGAGAGGACTCTGGTGCACCAGACTCAGGGAGTCCCTCTGGAGCCAGGTCCTGAGGCAGAGAAGGGCTGGTTTCCCCAACCCCCCCTCCACCTACAGTCTCTAGCTCCAGAGGCGTGCTCTGCGCCTCGTCCTGGGTGGGTTGCTCCTGGGCTTCCTCAGATGCATGATGCAGGTCTCCCTCCCCAACAGGAATCTCCCCCTGCTCCATAACACCCGAGTGGTCCCCATCGCCTCCCTCCTCAGAATCCCCTCCTGAACATGGGACCAGGGCCTGAACCAGAGGGTTGGAGTCTTCCTCCAACACAGTACTCTCGTCCCCCCTGGAGGATTCCCGTTCGTCCCCCTTCTGCTCCTCCTTAGAGAGATTCCTCCTTCTTTTCTTCACAGGGGAGACTCTGGGGTCGCCTTAGCAATCTTTTTCTGCGGCTCCCCCTCCTCCCGCCCGATCCCCACTGCCCCCGGCTGGATTAAGGGGCTTGCGGACTCCCTAATGGGAGGTGACGGGATGGGTGGATCGCTCTTTTCCTTGGGGGTTTTGTTCCCCAGGTGCTTCCCCTTCTTTGCCACCTTGCCCCCCTCCTTTTGAACCTCCCCACCCCCACCCACGCTCTGCACAACCCCAGGGTTCGCTGACTCAACTACATGGGGGGCGGGAACAGGGGGGAGCGGGGGGTTAGTGGCACCAGAGGCGGAGGCCCCCGCCTGGGATTTGGGGCAATTCCTCCGAATATGCCCCACTTCCTAACAGGCATGGCACCTTGGGTGCTCTGATGTCCAGAAGATGGTAAAGTCACGCTCATCCTGCTGGACACAGAAGCGCCCATCAACTACCTCCTCCTGGTCCAGCATCATTGACAGCTGGCGCCGGAGGGAAATAATGTGCCGCAGCTCCTTCCTGCGGAACCCCTGGGAAATTGGGGTGATATCTTGTGAGTACCTTCCTGAGGGTGTGAAGGTGGGGAAGGAGGGCCTCGTTTGTGATGCAGGGCGGGACATTGGACAGGACCACCCGCTGCGCAGTGGTCACCAAGGGCTCGACCTGCAAAAACATTCCCCTCACTGTGACCCCTCTACTCACGGCTGCGTTCACCCGCTCAACAGAATCAAGGAAGAGCACGGCCTTCCCAAACATTTTGCCCACACACAGGACACCTGCGGGCTTGGCCGCCGCGGCAACGGCAGCCGAGCAGTCCTCCAGGTTGATCTGGGGGGGCAAGTAGCACCTTATCCCATGCTCAAAAGGCAGGTTCTTCATGGGGAACCGGGCCCCCAGAGCAGCAGCTGAAGCAGCTGAAGCAGCCGCCTTTGCATAGCTCCTGGAAGGCCCCGCTCCCCCAGAACACTGACCCGGCATAGTATCAGGTGCAATAATTTAAAACATATACAGAAAAGCCTGACACAGACAGTCCAAATGGCACGAGGCCAAGTCCAAACACAAAAAACTAATGGAAGTTCGAGAGAGGGAGGCAAGTTGATGTCGCCTCAAACGCTGATAATGGCGGCTCCCCCGAAAAACTGCTGCCGTCACCCCCTCGTCGCTGGATTATCTTGGCTCCCCTGCGTTCCCTGGCGAGCTGCTGACCTTCACAGGCAATCCCAGCTGTTCTTCACCGCTCCTACAGCAACAAAAGGCACTTGCCTGCAGTCTTGTTGTTGGAAGCCTCTTATCTCCCTCGGTCTTGCCGAGAGAAAGGAGGCTTTGTCGTCAGCTCCAAACTCCAAGGCCGCAAAAGAAGGTTGAGATGGTGGAGGTGCAGAATACTTCCCACACCCCACGAAAACCAGACCGGGCCGGTCGGCCCCAACGAGGCAGCAAGGGGGTTGTTCTGGACGCAGTTGTAAAAGTCCAGAAAGATTTTTCTCCCCTTTTTGGTTCACAGACAGTTTCCTGGCAGGTTGCCAGCCACTGTAGTGGCAGCTACGCAGTCAATTGATAAGACAGCTCGTAGTCCCAAAACAAGCAGAAAAACTTTAAAACAAGTCTCTGCAGCGTTCCAGCGATACCCAAAGATGTTTAAGGTACCGCTGTATCTCCTCCGAATTCCATAAAGATGTAAAACACACTAGTTCTTGTGTCTGGACGGGAGCTCCTAATCACCACACCTCCTCGCGTAACCAGCTTGGAGGGGATGATGGTATTAAACGGCAAGCTGTAGTCCATAAACAACAGCCTGATGTAGGTGTTTATATTGTCCAAAAGGTCCAATGCGGAGTGGAGAGCCAGTGAAATTGCATCCTCTATTGACCTGTTGGGGCAGTATGTGAACTGTAGTGGGTCGAGGATTTCGTCAAGGTAGGAGTTGATGTGCACCATAACCAACCTCTCAAAGCACTTCATCACCACAGACATTAGTGCACTGGTCATAGAAACATAGAAACATAGTTATGGTTGATAGTTATTGAGGCACGTCACCTTACTCTTCTTGGGAACCGGCATTATTGATGCCCTCTTAAAGCATGTGGGAACCTCAGATGTTGAAAATGTCTGCAAAAACTCCCACCAGTTGGTGTGCACACGTATTGAGAACATGACCGGGTATACCATCAGGTCCAGGCACTTTCCGAGCATTTACCCACTTGATGGATCTTCTGACATCGGCCTCTGTGACTCTTACACCGTCAGGGCGAATGGGGGCTCGGGAAGGCACATCAGTGTTCTCCCTAACTAACCGTGCGTAGAACGCATTGAGCTCATCAGGGAGTGATGCTTCACTGTCGTTTGAGCCGCCTCCTGATTTTGCCTTGCATTCAAGCCCTGCCACATTTGCCGAATTTCCGTCTCATCCTCCAGCTTAGAGCAGAAGTCCCTTTTGACCTTTTTGATGGCCTTACCAAGGTCATATCTGGACTTCTTATAGCTCTGCATCGCCAGACCTGAATGCCAGGGATCTGGTTTTCGGAAGAATGTGGATCTCACGGTTCATCCAAGGCTTCTGGTTAGGAAACACTTGGAAGGTTTTTCTAGGGATGCAGTCCTCCATACATTTCCTTATGAAGTGTATGACGACTGTGGCGTATTCATTCAGGTCCGTTGCCAAGTCCCTGAACATTGCCCAGTCTACAGACTCCAAGCAGTCCTGGAGTTGTTCCTCTGCCTCCTCTGACCAGCACTGGAGAGTCCTCACCTCTGACCAGTACTGTACAGTCCTCACCTCTGAGGGTGCTTTCCTTAGTTGCTGCCTATATGCAGGAAGAACTATCACCGCTGAATGGTCGGATTTTCTGAAGTGAGGGCGAGTGTTAGAGCGATAGGCATCTATGATGGTCATGTAGCAGTGGTCAAGGGAGTTTGATCCACTGGTGCTGCAGAAAACATGTTGGTGGAAGTTAAGGAGCGATTTTTTCAGGTTAGCTTTGTTGAGGTCCCCGACTACAGTGGTAAACGCCTCGGGGTAGCTGTCTGCTACTTGTTGACCACGGCGTGCAGCTCCTCCAGTGCCAGGCAGATGTCTGCCTGGGGTGGGATGTAGACCACGGTCAGGATGATGGAGGTGAAATCCCTCGGTAGGTAGAAGGGGCGGCACTTCACCACCAGGTGTTCCAGGAGTAGAGAGCAGGAGTTGGATAGGACTGCCATGTCTGAGCACCACGTAAAGTTGACCATGAGGCAGACGTCCACTCCTCTCCCTTTCCCAGATGACTGCTGCGGTCCATACGGTGGATGGAGAAGGTTGTGAAACTGAATTTGGTGGCCTGCACTCTGCATGAAAGGCTCTGAAACTGAATTTGGTGCCCTGCACTCTGCCTCAAACACTGTGAAACTGAATTTGGTGGCCTGCACTCTGCCTGAAATGCCGTGAAATTGAATTCCGCGGCCTGCACTCTGCCTGAAATGCTATGAAACTGAACACGGTGGCCTGCACTCTGCTTGAAATGCTGTGAAACTGAACTCGGTGGCCTGCACTCTGCCTGAAATGCTGTGAAACTGAACTCAGTGGCCTAAATTCTGCCTGAAATGCTGTGAAACTGAACTCAGTGGTCTGCACTCTACCTGAAATGCTGTGAAACTGAACTCAGTGTCCTCCACTCAGCCTGAAATGCTTTGAAACTGAACTCGGTGGCCTGCGCTCTGCCTGAAATGCCATGAAACTGAATTCGGTAGAGTGCACTCTGTCTGAAAAGCTGCGAAACTGAACTCGGCGACCTTCACTCTGACTGAAATGCCGTCAAACTAAATTTGGTGGCCTGCACTCTGCCTGAAATGCAGTGAAACTGAACTTAGTGGCCTGCACTGTGCATGCAATGCCATGAAACTGAACGTGATGGCCTGCACCCTGCATGAAATGCTGTGAAACTGAACTTGGTGGCATGCACTCTGTGTGAAATGCTGTGAAACTGAACTTGGTGGCCTGCAGTCTGCCTGAAATGCTGTGAAACTGAACTTGGTGGCCTGCACTCTGCCTAAAATGCTGTGAAACTGAACTCAGTGGCTTGCACTCTGCCTAAAATGCTGTTAAACTGAACTCGGTGGCCAGCACTAGGCCTGAAATGCTGTGAAACTGAACTCGGTGGCCTACACTCTGCCTGAAATGCTGTTAAACTGAACTCGGTGGTCTGCACTCAACCTGAAATGCTTTGAAACTGAACTCGGTGGCCTGTGCTCTGCCTGAAATGCCCTGAAACTGAACTCAGTAGCATGCACTCTGTCTGAAATGCTGTGAAACTGAACTCGGCAACATTCACTCTGCCTGAAATGCCGTGAAACTCAACTCAGTGGCCTGCACTCTGACTGCAATGCCGTCAAACTGAACTTGGTGGCGTGCACTCTGCCTGAAATGCAGTGAAACTGAACTTAGTGGCCTGCACTGTGCATGTAATGCCATGAAACTGAACTTGGTGGCCTGCACTCAGCCTGAAATGCTGTGAAACTGAACTTGGTGGCCTGCACTCTGCCTGAAATGCTGTGAAACTGAGCTCGGAGGCCTGAACTCTGCCTGAAATGCTTTGAAACTGAACTCGGTGGCCTGCACTCTGCCTGAAATGCTGTGAAACTGATCTTGGTGCCTTGCACTCTGCCTGAAATGCTGTGAAACTGAACTCGGTGGCCTCCACTCTGCCTAGAATGCTGAGAAATTCAACTCGGTAGCCTGCACTATGCCTCAAGTGCTGTGAAACTGAACTCAGTGACCTTCACTCTGCCAGCAATGCTGTGAAACTGAACTCGGTGGCCTGCACTCTGCCTGAAATGTCGTGAAACTGAACTTAGTGGTCTGCACTGTGCATTAAATGCCGTGAAACTGAACTCAGTAGCCTGCACTCCGCCTGACATGCCGAGAAACTGAACTGGGTGGCCTGCACTGCCTGAAATACTGAGAAACTGTACTTGGTGACCTGCACTCTGCCTGAAATGCTGTGAAACTGAACTTGGTGGCCTGCACTCTGCCTGAAATGCTGATAAACTGAACTTGGTGGCCTGCACTCTGCCTGAAATGCCGTGAAACTGAATTTGCTCTCCTGCACTCTGACTGAAATGCCGTGAAACTGATATTGGTGGCCTACACTTTGCCTGAAATGCTGTGAAACTGAACTTGGTGCCCTGCACTCTGCCTGAAATGCTGTGAAACTGAATTTGCTGGCCTGCACTCAGCCTGAAATGCCGTGAAACTTATTTTGCTGGTCTGCCTCTGCCTGAAATGCCATGAAACTGAATTTGCTGGCCTGCACTCTGCCTGAAATGGCGTGAAACTGAATTTGCTGGCTTTCTCTCTGCCTGAAATGCCGTGAAACTGAATTTGCTAGCCTGCACACTGCCTGAAATGCCCTGAAATTGTATTTGCTTGCCTGCACTCTGCCTGAAATGCCATGAAACTGAATTTGCATGTCTGCACTCTGCCTGAACTGCCGTGAAGTTACATATGCTGGCCTGCACTCTGCCTGATGCCATGAAACTGAATTTCTGCTGGCTTACACTCTGCCTGAAATGCCATGAAACTGAATTTGCTAGCCTGCACTGCATGAAATGCCATGAAACTGAAGTTGGTGGGCTGCACTCTGCCTGAAATGCCATGAAACTGTATTTGGTGGCATGCACTCTGCCTGAAATGCCATGAAATTGAATTTGGTGGTCTGCCTCTGCCTGAAATGCCATGAAACTGAATTTGCTGGCCTGCACTCTGCCTGAAATGGCGTGAAACTGAATTTGCTGGCTTTCTCTCTGCCTGAAATGCCGTGGAAACTGAATTTGCTAGCCTGCACTCGGCCTGAAATGCCCTGAAATTGTATTTGCTGGCCTGCACTCTGCCTGAAATGCCATGAAACTGAATTTGGTGGCCTGCACTCTACCTGAAATGCCATGAAACTGAATTTGGTGGCCTGCACTCTGCATAAAATGCTATGAAACTGAATTTGGTGGCCTGCACTCTGCTTGAAATGCTATGAAATTGAGTTTGCTGGCCTGCACTCTGCTTGAATTGGAATTTCAAGGAATAGCCATGAGTGAACCGCCAGCCCACCAGCCATGAGTGACTGAGCTGCCAGCCCACCAGCCCTGAGTGACTGAGCTGCCAGCCCAACAGGCCTGAGTGACTGAGCAGCCTGCCCACCAGTCCTGAGTGACTGAGCTGCCAGCTCAAGCATCTATTCAGCCCACAATGCCCATACTAGCCATCTGGAAACCAGTCCCTCCAGCCCACAACACCCATACTTACGTTCCAGAAAGCCCTCCCCACCACTGGCCACCAATATTCGAATTGTTGGAAAGGTGGAATATTGTGTTGGGGGACCAGCCCTCCCGTGTGAAAATGGGTCCCAACTGAATTCGGTGGCCTGCACTCTACCTGAAATGCCATGAAACTGAATTTGGTGGACTGCACTCTGCCTGAAATGCCATGAAACTGATCTTGATGGTCTGCACTCTGCCTGAAATGCCATGAAACTGAATTTGCTGGCCTGCACTCTGCCTGAAATGCCATGAAACTGAATTTGGTGGTCTGCACTTTGCCTGAAATGCATGAAACTGAATTTGGTGGCATGCACTCTGCTTGAAATGCTATGAAATTGAGTTTGCTGGCCTGCACTCTGCTTGAATTGGAATTTCAAGGAATAGCCGTGGGTGAACTGCCAGCCCGCCAGCCATGAGTGACTGAGCTGCCAGCCCACCAGCCTTGAGTGACTGAGCTGCTGGCCCACCAGCCTTGAGTGACTGAGCTGCCGGCCTAACAGGCCTGAATGACTGAGCTGCAAGCCCAACAGGCCTGAGTGACTGAGCAGCCTGCCCACCAGTCCTGAGTGACTGAGCTGCCAGCCCAAGAATCTATTCAGCCCACAATGTCCATACTAGCCCTCTGGAAACCAGTCCCTTCAGCCTACAACACCCATACTAACGTTCCAGTAAACCCTCCCCACCACTGGCCACCAATATTCGAATTTTTGGAAAGGTGGAATATTGTGTTGGGGGACCAGCCTTCCCGTGTGAACATGGGACCCTACTGCTCCCACTTAATCTAGTAATATAATAAAATTCATCCTGCAATTTGAGGGGGAGTTGAAATCAGAGACATCCGTATTTCTTTTGAGCAACATGACCACAGAGGCATGAAGGAGGAGCTGGCCAAAGTTGATTGGAAAGGGGCAGCAACTCTGGAGGGAAGGAATGGGTGATGTTTCGGATTAGGTTTGAAGAAGGGTCTCGACTTGAAACATCACCCATTCCTTCTTTCCAGTGATGCTGCCTGGCCTGCTGAGTTACTCCAGCATTTTGTGCCTACATAGGCATATAACATTGTAAAGATTAGTGGGAAAACAGAACATTGGGAAGCTTTTACAAAACATTATAAAGTAACTAAAAACACAATGGGGAGAGAAAAGATATAAAGAGTAAGAAAGAGACAAGAGTGGACATAGGACTGCTGGACAAATAATAATTGGGAATAATAAATTGGCAGAGGAATTGAATATATTTTTTTGCATCAGTCTTCACAGTGGAAGACGCAATCAACGTACTTGAAAATCAAGAAAGTAAGGTGGTGGACGTTAGTGGAGTGACTATTTTGCTTGGGCAGCGGTATAAATATTGAAGGTATACAAAAGTGCTGTAGAAACTCAGCAGGTGCAGCAGCATCTATGGAGCAATGGAAATAGGCAACGTTTCGGGCCAAAACCCTTCTTCAGACTGATGTAGGGTGGGGGGGGGGGGGGTGGGGAGACGATAGGAGAAAGGAAGAGGAGGAGCCCGAGGGCTGAGCGAGAGGTGAGAAGGGGAGGAGACAGCAAGGGCTACAGGAAATTGGAGGTCAATGTTTCTGCCACTTGGGTGCAAACAGCCCAAATATGAGGTGCTGCTCCTCCAGTTTCCGGTGGTGCTCACTCTGGCCATGGAGGAGGCCCAGGACAGAAAGGTCAGATTCAGAAAGGGAGGGGGAGTTGAAGTGCGGAGCAACAGGGAGATCAGGTTGGTTAATGCGGACCGAGCGGAGGTGTTCGGCGAAGCGATCGGCAAGCCTAGGGTTGGTCTCACCGATGTAGATCAGCTGACATCTAGAGCAGCGGATGCAATGGATGAGGTTGGAGGAGATGCAGGTGAACCTCTGTCGCACCTGGAATGACTGTTTGGGTCCTTGAATGTAGTCGAGGGAGGAGGTAAAGCAACAAATGTGGCATCTCTTGTGGTTGCAAGTGAAAGTGCCCGGGGAGGGGGTGGTGTGGGAGGGAAGGGAAGAAATGACCAGGGAGTTCTGGAGGGAGTGATCTTTGCGGAAAGCAGACAGGGGTGGAGATGGGAAGATGTGGCGAGTGGTGGGGTCACGTTGGAGGTGGCGAAAATGACGGAGGACTATTTGTTGTATGTGACGTCTTGTGGGGTGAAAGATGAAGACTAGGGGGACTCTGCCCTTGTTATGAGTGGGAGGATGGGGAGAGAGAGCAGTGTTATGGGGTATTGAAGAGACCCTGGTGAGAGCCTCATCTATAGTATGGGAGGGGAATCCCCGTTCCCTGAAGAATGAGAACATTTCTGATGCCTTGGTGTGGAACACCTCATCCTGGGAGCAGATGCGGTGTAGACGGATTAATTGGGAGTAGGGGATGGAGTCCTTTACAGGAAGCAGGGTGGGAAGAAGTGTATTCTAGATAGCCATGGGATTCAGTGGGTTTATAGTGGACGAGACTAAGTGGGACCCGTTGGGTCCCATGATCACATGGGAGGGCTGGTCTCCCAACGCAATATTCCACCTCTCCCCCAATTCGAATATTGGTGGCCAGTGGGAAGCGCCAGTATGGCCTTGGTTTCCAGAGGGCTAGGGACAGTGGATTCTTGGGGTGGCAGCTTCACTCAAGCCTGATGTGTTTCACTCACAGCTGGTGGCTAGCTATTGACTCACAGCTATTCTTTGGCAAGGTGCAAGGCCACCAAATTCAAATGCAGTTTCCTACCACTTCAAGCAGGGTGCAAGGCCACTGAATTCAAGTGCAGTTTCATACCACTTCAAGCAGCGTGCAGGGCCACCAAACTCAAGTGCAGTTTCGTACTACTTCAGGCAGGGTGCAGGGCCACCAAATTCAAGTGCAGATTCATACCATTTCATGCATGTTGCAAGGCCACCAAATTCAAATGCAGTTTCATACCATTTCATGCAGTGTGCAAGGCCACCACATTCAAATGTAGTTTCATACCATTTGAAGCAGGGTGAAACCACCATAAATACACACAAAACACCACATAAAAAACACACTCACAGTTCAGTAGACATTCAGTGTGTTCAGCTGATTCGCAGCTCAGAGAGTTGTGACCTGTCCCTCCCCCATCTTGCAGAGACTGAGCCACACCCATACTTCTGGGTTTTATAATCCCTCCCCCTCCCACCGGAAGGGGATTGGCCTCCATGGCATGATTCTCAGCATTTTTTAAAGCAATAATAACACTTTTATTTTTCATTGATGTTCAGAATCCTCTGCACCTGATGAGCGGCGGGGGGCTGAGTAAGATGGTCAAAAATCAGAGCTGTAAGTGGTAGCGTTTTATCTATAATCAATATAGAGTGCAAACAGGAAGTTATCAAGTTGACCAACAACCATTTGCAGTGCAGCAGTTCAAAGCAACCCCCCCACCAACAACCATTTACAGTGCAGTAGTTCAAAGCAAATCCCTCCCCCACCAACAACCATTTGCAGTGCAGCAGTTCCAAGCAACCCCCCCACCAACAACCATTTGCAGTGCAGCAGTTCAAAGCAAGCCGCCACCAACAACCATTTGCAATGCAATGCAACCCCCCCCCCACCAACAACCATTTGCAGTGCAGCAGTTCAAAGCAACCCCCCCACCAACAACCATTTGCAGTGCAGCAGTTTCAAAGGAAACCGCCACCAACAACCATTTGCAATGCAAAGCAACCCCCCCCCCCCACCAACAACCATTTGCAGTGTAACAGTTCAAAGCAACCCCCCACCAACAAACATTTGCAGAACAGCAGTTCAAAGCAACCCCCCACCAACAACCATTTGCAGTGCAGCATTTCAAAGCAACCACATTTTCATTTGCAAACCACATTAAAGGCACACAGTTGAGTAGACATGTATTCAATGTCATTCGCAGCTCAGAGAGACGTGACCCTCTCACTTCCTCCATCTTGCAGAGACTGAGTGAGGCACAACACTTCCGGGTTTTATAGTCCCTCCGCCCTCCCACCAGCAAGGGCAGCAGAGAGAATGTCAACATTTTTTAAACATTAACAACTCTTTTATTTTTCATCGATGGAAAAATCCTCTTGTCCTGCGCAGCGGAGCAGGACTCTGAGTAAAATGGCGAAAAATCACAGCTGTAAGTGGCAGTGTTTTTAAAAAAATCATGAAACGGAAAAACAGGAAGTGTTCAAGATCTTACTTTTAATAATATAGTTGTCGGTCAGAAGTCTATCACCTGCGATGGAGATAGTGAGGTGAAGAAATGGTAGGGAAGTGTCGGAAATGGTCCAGGTGTATTTGAGTTCCGGATGGAAGTTAGTGGTGAAGCGGATGAAGTCAGTCAGTTTTGTGTGGGTGCAGGAGGTAGCACCAAAGCAATAGTCGATATAGCAGAGGTAGAGGTTGGGGATGGGGCCCTGGTATGTCTCGAACAAGGATTTTTCGATGTACCCTACAAAGAGGCAGGCATAGCTGGAGCCCATGCACGTGCCCATAGCTACGCCTTGTATTTGGAGGAAATGGGAGGAGTCAAACAAGAAGTTATTAAGGGTAAGGACCTCCTCCGCTAGGCGGAGGAGAGTATCTGTAGATGGGGATTGGTTGGTTCTCCGGTCAAGGAAGAACCGGAGGGCTTTGAGACCCTTCTGGTGGGGGATGGAGGTGTAGAGTGACTGGACGTCCATGGTAAAGATGAGGGGATGTGGGCCTAGAGAATGTAATGCCCGGAGATAACGAAGAGTGTCTGAGGTGTCTTGAACATAAGTAGGGAGAGATTTAATCAGGGGGGGATAGGATGGAGTCAAGATATGTGGAAATAAGTGTGGTAGGGCATGAACAGGCAGGGTCTACCAGGACAGTCAAGTTTGTGGATTTTGGGGAGAAGGTAAAATCGGGCCGTGCGGGGTTGGGGAACGATGAGGTTGGAGGCTTGGTGGGGCAGGGAGCCGGAGTGGATGAAGTCAGTGATGGTGCTAGAGTTAGTGGCCTGGTGCTCGTCAGTGGGGCCATGGTCCAGGGGTAATTAGGAGGAGGTGTCCGAGAGTTGGCACGTGGCCTCAGCTTTGTAGAGATCGACGCGCCAGACTACCATGGCACCTCCCTTGTCGGCAGGTTTGATAACCCAGTCTAGGTTGTTGCGGAGTGAGTTGATGGCTGTACGTTCAGGGGGGGAGAGGTTGGAGTGAGACAGGGGAGTGGAGATGTTGAGGCCGTTGATGTCCCGCCGGCAGTTTTGAATAAAAGGTCTAAAGCCGGAAGGCCATGGGGGGGGGGGGTCAAAGAGGAGGGGTTCCATTGGAGACGGGAAAAGGGATCATCAATAGGGGCAAGGACTCCTTCCCATGGAAGAACGGTATAAATATTGATTTCTCTAACTTCAAGTAACCCTTGCTCTCCCTCTCTCTTTGTCTCTCCCCCCCCCCCCCCCCCCCCCCCACTCACCCTAGTTCGCCAACTAGTTTCACTATCCTGATTAATTTGATGGATTCTATGCTTCATTGTCAGCTTCCCCTCAGCCAACAATGAACCATTGTACATTTCATTGATTATCGTTTGCTTTGATCTGTCATTTTTGTACCTTACCCTACCATATCTCAAGTATCCCTGTCCCTGGCTCAGTCTGAAGAGGGGTCTCAATCCAGAACGTCATGCGTTCCTTCCCTCCAGAGATTCTGTCCCACTGAGGTACTCCAGCCTTTTGTGTCTATCTTTAGTGTAAACCAGCATCTGCAGTTCCTTCTTACACATATTAAATGGTGTGTTGGGAGCCTGGTGTGCTCCTGTGTCAGCTACGAACATTAGAACATTAGTTACACACTGATTCATCATCATTGAGGCTGAGCAGCAGCCCTCTTAAATAAATTCTAATGGAATCTGATATATCCAACACCATTTGACGAAAGCGTTTTAGTTGTGCTGATAAATGTCTGGTCTTGGATCTTTTCCCTCTGTAACACACTGTTAGCATCACATGCTGCTGCCACAGGCAAAGTAAATTGTCCCCATTATTCTACCCCCCTCCCCCTCCTCACGGCAGTCCACCCACACTAGGGGAGGGACCTAGTGCGGGATACTTTGTAACTTTGTCGGCTACCTTTATGGGCGGCTATTTGCATACCGTGTCAAGCAAAGAATTTCACTGTGACTTGCACATATAATAATAAAGTATTAACCACACTAGGTCCTCCATTGTTCCTCCCCCCGGCAGCGATGTCCTTAATTCCACGGGTCTGACCTCGACCGTTGGTCTGATGACTCCTGGCGCCTCCGTGGCGCCGACCCAGGCCCCAGCTGCGTGCTCAGTCAACCCAGGCACTAACCCTCGCTCCAGTCCACGAGGCTCTGGCTCCGACCCGCGAGGCTTCGCCAACCCTGGCAGGCTTCGCCACCCGGCTTAACCACGGCCTCCTGGGAGGAACATTAACAGCCGCTAGTATTTTATTATAGAAGACAGGCAGAAGGAGCTGCAGATGCTGGAACCTTAAGCAAAACAACAAAGTGCTGGAGAAAGCTTGTGGGTCAGGTTGCATCTGTGGAGAGAAATGGATAGATAATATTTCAGGTCAAGACCCTTTTTCAGACTAATTAGAGGAGGGAGGGAGTTGGGGACAGGACAAACGGGACAAAGCTGGCAAGTGATAGGTGGATGTGAGAGGGGGGAGTGATTGGCTGATGAGTGGAGAAAGTAATTAACTCTCAATGCAACTTTAATTCGTACACAAAAGGTCAGATCAGGTAGTTTTATACCATAGATGTGCACATAAAGGCAGAAAAGTAATCTATTTCTCAAAAAACGATCTCTCTTCTCAGTGGGGATAAAAAATAACCTCAAGGTCAAATAGAGTTTTGCCACAAATCTACCATGCCATGTTCAATATCTGTTACTTGGAAAGATTTAGCTTGTTATTGGAAAATCCTGCTCCTTGGAGAAATTGAATATGAACTCGCATTAACATAATCATTTAATGTATTCATTTAAAATCTGTTTCAAATCTGATGCAGAACTGCCAAGCATGCCACATTGTGGAGTGACACCGTTACTTTGGTAGATGTGTCTGATGTATGTGTTCAATCTTAGCTCCCGTGCATATCTGTTATTCTGGAGAAAGGAAAACAGTCTGCTCCTAGAATAGAAAGTTAATACGTTGGCCAATATTATCCAAACCATTAGGCTGCATATACATGTGGAGACTGGGGAATCCAGATTTGACTAATTGCATTTTTAATCAGCAAAATCAACATGAATAAAAGGCTTCAGTAATGGGCTTGTGATCTCAGTACATATATACATATGAAGTTTGTATACTTAACAATTTTGTGAGTTGTTTGGTAAAATGATGAAGCAAAACTACAATATGTGGGTGTTCTTAGTTCATTGTTAGTGCTTATTGCTTATCCTCCAAAATGGTGCGTGACCATTATAAAAATTCCACATTCCTCGCAGAATATTGCTTTCTTGTCATTGGCTGCTCCTTGTATCATCTACCACGAAGGGTAGAATCTTCCAGCAAGATTGGACAGTCATCAATCACTCTAAAACCATTTAACTGTCACGGTTCTAATGACCGGAAAGATAAACATAGGTACACACACACACACGCACACAAGCATACGCACAATCAATCAGTCTTAGACCTTTAGAATCACACACATACCCATGTGATTCTGTCAATGGTCTGTGAGCAATATATGTATATGTCTTGAATGAGTGGAAAGTAATTTATATTGAACCTAGGAGCAGGAAATTCCCTCCAGCTCTTCTGCTCATGGGTCTATAATCTCAGACATGGAACTGCAGATGCTGGTTAACGAAAAAGGACACAACGTGCTGGAGTAACTCAGTGTGTCTGTTATATGACGTGAAAACAAGCCCTTTAGTCCAACTTGCCCATGCCGACTAATATGCCCCAAATGAAGAACACCGCCAGTCGGCATGCGCGTCAATCTTCAAAGCAGCGGTGGGAAATCACAGAAAATAACACTCGAAGTATTATAATAAGATTATAACTCTAGAACTACCAGATGAGCTTCATGATATGAGGGTTGGGAGCGGTGGGCACGTCAACAAGCGGCTTGTTGTAGAATCTCTGAAAAGTCAATTCATTTGACCATCCTGCGGCTGCGAGGATGTGGTCTAGAAGGACGTCCATTGCCCTCGCCGCTGACTTTGATGCTGCCCTGGTGGAGTGAGATTTAAAGTTTTGAGTATTAACTCGTGCACATCCCAGGACTTGCTTCAGCCATCGTGAGATGGTCTGAGATGACCCTTGCTTATGTGGCTTTTTGTTGGTTATAGGTAGTGCTACCTTGGACCCTCTGAGGCTCTTCGTAATGTCAATATAATGCTTCAAATGCTCCACTACACACAGGCGTGAATCTGCGGGATAAGCTGACAATACAAGCTTGAATCCTAAGACCCCTGGTCTGCTCTGTTTGAGTAAGTCATAGACGTGAAAAGTAACATCATTTTGTGATGACACCATGCTGTCCAGACGCAGTTTGTGGAGAGTCTGAACCCTTTGTGCTGATGTAAGCGCCATGAGCATGACCAATTTGAGGGTGATCCTTGGTAAGGACAATGATGTGGCTGTTCCCCATTGACGGAGCACCGTCATTACCATGCTCACATCCCAGATTTGAGAGTACCAAGGCCTAGGCGGATTGGATTTAAACATACCCTTCATGAATCTTGATATTAATGGGTGGGACCCTAAAGGCTGGAGATCTAACCCTCAGCACAAGTACGCTGACAGGGCACTCCTGGCACTGTTGATGGCACTGTAACTCAGCCCCTCATTGGAGTGTAAGTGGGATAGGAATTCTAGCACATCTGGGATGGAGGCCGTGTGATAATTGATGTTCCCATGTAAGCAAAACTCCTCCCATTTCCTGATATGGGAGAGGTATTGCCTTTTTGTGCTATCCCTCCAGGATGATGTGATGGTGCCCACAGTCTGATTGGACAGTCCCAGACCCAGGTACGGCCTTTTTAAAATCTGCAAATCAACAAATTTAGACGATCATTCAATGGGTGTGGGTCCCCAGTCATAGGGTTTACACGTTTTGGAACCAGCACAATAGGATGCTGGTTATGTTATTTCCAAAATGAGCGGGAACCATGGCTGTGTAGACCAGTCGGGCACTACCAGAACCCCTGTAGTGGTGTCCTGCTTGATCTTAGTCAGGCACCGGCTGATGAGGCAGAGGGTGGAAAACATAAACAAACAGTGCAGTGAGAATGCATTTACTGCAACTGCCCCTGGGTCTGGTTCCCATTAAACATACTTCGGTACCTGGTGATTAAGTCTGGATGCAAACAAATCGATATCTGGCATCCCATACCGAAGGATAATTTCACCAAATACTTCACGATTCAACATCCACTCAGTGTTGTCGTTGAATTTGCGTGACCTGGTATCTGCCACCATATTTAGTCTGCCTGGCAAGTAGACAAATATTATTTTTTATGCACCAGTGCCAAATGGTGTTAGCCAATCCATCACATGATTTCGACTTGATTCCACCCATATGATTGACATATGCCACTGCCATAGTGTTGTCAATCTGCAACTGAACATGTAAGTGATGCTTAGTGGTACAATAAGCTTTGAGCCCATAGAACGCTTCTAACAGTTCTAAATAATTTATTCCATGTAATTGGAGAATCTGTGCCTCATGCATATCCCATCTGCCTCCACAACTAGATCTCGTGTAAGTAGCACTGACATCAGTCTGTACAATAAGTGATGATGCTCTTGTCAAAATTGTGCCATAACAATTTAATATGTTTCTAATCCACCACTGTATCTCTGCTATGGCTTCAGATGGTAAGTGCATGGGCCGATTGTAATGGTTTGCATGTATTCTCAGTGCCAGTACCTTTGCTCTCTGTAAATGCTGATAATGCAAAGGTCCATATTGGGCTGCTGGACAGGCTGCTACCAATTTACCAATTAAGCTCGCAACCTGCTTAATTGAAGGTGATTTTTCCTTTAAGAGGTTGATACAGCCTTCAATTAAATCCACTCTCTTGCCCTGGGGCAGAGTTACAGACATGTGATTGGAATCAACTGTGAACCCAGGCTCGAAATGGTGCACCTAATTATGTTAACAGGCACCAATTTTGATTTAACTGGGTGGGCAATGAAACCTAGCCTCTGCACCATGAGTTGAACAGCTGAGACTGATAATTCAGCTTCGTCAAAGGTGTTTCCAATGAATAGAATATCATCTCAATAGGCCATGATTATATGGCCTTGTGAACGTAATAACCCAAGTACTGGTTTTAGCAATTTAGTAAATAGGCGAGGGGCTGAGGTTAACCCATTAGGTAGAGCTCGAAACTGCCACAATTGTCCCATCCAGTTAAATTTCAAATGTCTACGATAGTCTTTATGAACAGGCACTGAATAATACGCATCTTGGAGATCTATTCATGCCATATAACACCCACTGGAAACCAGATGCTTGGTAGTAACAAACGTTTCCATTTTTTAAATGTTGATACTGTACAAACGGATTAAGTCCTGTTAAATCCAATATCATCCTACACCCACCATCCTTCTTTGGTCTAGGGAACACATTAGACACAAATTGATGGGTCTGATAGACTGTTTTCTCAATTACTCCCTTGAGGCATAGTTTTGCTATTTCATCTTGTATCATCAAATTCTCTTTTTGTGAGAAGATGAGTGCCTGTTTTGGTTTGTGCTGGTTGGGTGGACACAGGGTAGGAATAAATTCAATTTTAAATCCCTGAATACTCTGCGGTATAAACACATTCAAAGTTATTTTACATCGTTCTCCCAGAAAGCTGTGTAACATCCCTCCAACTGGTAGGCAATTCTCTCGCAATATGTTTCGACAGGAGCCAGACCCACCTACCTCCATGGTTACCGGTGCTCTTTGCCTGGTCCTGGGTTGTAAAGGCATGTTTCCCCTTGCTCCTGCTAGAGAGCGCCAGTAGCGGGCGTTAAATGGTCGGCTTGGTCCTTGCCCAACCCAGGTTTCCGCAAACCGCTTATAGGGGTATTGCCGTCGGAGAGTTCTGTTGGTTACTGGCGCCTTGATAAGGCCCGACGGTCTTGGCTTCGTCGTTCAGCTCCTTTACCCTTTTGGCCATGTCATCCCCAAATAATAGACTGGGCGGCTGGACGGTGCCAGGCTTGCATAAGGCAGCAAACCTAGGATTAATGGTGGGGCGGATGGCGCTCTTTCTGCGACAATTAATCTCAAAGTGCACATTGCACATAAGAGCTAGGGCATCCTGCTGAACTTCAGTCAGGAGCCCACCATCCACCGACCTACCAAAAGCCGTTATTCCTGCGCGTGTTTGACCCAAATACCTCTACACCTTTTCTATCCATATACGTCGAAATGTCTTTTAAATATTGTTATGGTACCTGTTTGAACTACCTCCTCTGACAGTTTGTTCCATATACCCACCACCCTCTGTATGAAAAAGTTGCCCCCTGTCAGTCGGCGTCAGATTCCATCTGGCCCGGTATACTTTCCTCGTCCTGGAGAAAAATACTTGGCAGCCCGGCAGGTGACGCTGGCGCGGGCTCTTGGAAAGGCTGGCGCTCTGGATGGAGCATCCTCTCCAACAGGAGCTCCATCCTGGATACCCGTTCTGCGGTATCCATTTCTAGGGTCGAACCCACTCGGCCGGACTCGTCTGAGTCTATCGGCCGGACAGACTTTTGGGTAGCCTTATGCCCCTGCGGCGTAGGCACAGTGTTCTCCGACACCAAGTCTGTGGTCGTTGGTATAGCCACCAACGACTCAGTTGATGAACTAGACAGCCACCCACTACCCGCACTCCCATGGGGTTGAGACATTGTCGGCACGGCTCGCCTCACTGTTCCGGATCTTTTCATATCTGCACTTGTCCTCCTGCAACAAGAATTACCAGACGCAGAGACCTCGGAGAATCATAGAATCATACAAAATAGGTGCAGAAGTAGGCCATTCGGCCCTTCGAGCCTGCACCGCCATTCAATATGATCATGGCTGATCATCCAACTCAGTATCCTGTACCTGCCTTCTCTCCATACCCCCTGATCCCTTTAGCCACAAGAGCCACATCTAACTCCCTCTTAAATATAACCAATGAACTGGCCTCAACTACCTTCTGTGGCAGAGAATTCCACAGACTCACCACTCTCTGTATGAAAAAAAATCTTCTCATCTCGGTCCTAAAAGACTTCCCCCTTATCCTTAAACTGTGACCCCTTGTTCTGGAGTTCCCCAACATCGGGAACAATCTTCCTGCATCTAGCCTGTCCAACCCCTTAAGAATTTTGTAAGTCTCTATAAGGTCCCCCCTCAATCTCCTAAATTCCAGCGAGTACAAGCCGAGTCTATCCAGTCTTTCTTCATATGGAAGTCCTGCCATCCCAGGAATCAGTCTGGTGAACCTTCTCTGTACTCCCTCTATGGCAAGACGTTAAACACTTACCTGAGGCTTTTTAAATTTACCGCAGGAGAAGCGCTGCTCCTCCCAGCCGGTCGCTGCGCCATGCGTCAGACGTAATGACGCGCATGCCGACCGGCGGGGTTCTTCACGGAATCACTCACATGACTCTGAAGTAAAATCAATGTTCTGTACAACTGTAACATAACTTTCCTACTTCTATACTCGATACTCTGACTAATGAAGGCCAATGAGCCCACAACCTTCTTGACCACCCTATCTCCGTGTGATGCTACTTTCAATGAACTATGCACTCCTAGATCCCTCTGCTCTACAACACCCCCCAGAGTCCTACCATTCACTGTGTAGGTCCTGCCTGGTAAGACTTCCCAATATGCAACACCTCACATTTCTCTGTATTAACCTCCATAACAAATCCTCAGCCCATCTGCCCAACTAGTCAAGATACGGCTGCAATTTTTGACAACATCTTCGCAATACTACCCACTTTAGTTTCATCTGCAAACTTACTAATCATACCTTGTACGTTCGCATCCAAATCATTGATATACATGACATAGCAATGGGCCCACCACTGAACCCTGAGGCACACCTCTAGTCACAGGCCTCCAGTATGAAAAGAAATCTTCCACCATCACCTTCTGCTTCCTTCCATGAAGCCAATTCTCTATCCATTCAGCTGTCTCTACTTGGATTCCATGCGAACTAATCTTTCAGAGCAGCCTACCATGCAGAACCTAGTCGAATGCCTTACTGAAACCTGTGTATACAACATCTACAGCTCTGCCCTCATCGACCTTTTTGGTCACATCTTCAAAAAACAATCAGATTCGTGTGACAAATTCTCAATCGTACAATATCATGCTGACTATCCCTAATTAGCCCTTGTCTATTTACATGCATGTATGGGTGAATAGGGGACGGGACTGGACTTTGCTGCCTTCCCTCACAGTGGGAATATAGTGGGGGGATGTTTTTATGTTTATTGTTAAATTCTTTAATGTTGTGTCTTATCTTTATTCGTGTGCTGCAATGGCACGTCAAATTTCACTACACCAATTGGTGTATGTGATAATAAATGTCCTTTGTATCCTTTATATCCTTGTATCTTATCCCTCAGAATACTCTCTAGTAACTTTCCAACTACAGATATTAAGCTCACTGGTCTATAGTTCCCAGGATTTTTCTTGCAGCTCTTCTTGAAAAGAGGCACAATATTTGCCAACTTCCAGTCTTCCGGCATCTCTCCTGTGTTGAATGATGACGCATAAATCTCAGCTTGGGCACCAGCAATTTCCTCTCTAGCTTCCCACAGTGTTTTTGGATATATTCGGTCAGGTCCAAAAGATGTGTCTATCTTTTATACGTGTTAGGATTTTCCACACCTCCTCGACCTAATACTAACTGCCCTCAAGACACTTCCATTGACTGCCTCAAGTTCCTTCCTTATGTCAAAGCCAATTAACCTACAAACCTGTACTTTTTTGGTGTGTGGGAGGAAACTAGAGCACCCGGATAAAAACCCACGCGGTCATAAGGAGAATCTACAAACTCCATTCAGACAGCACCAGTAGTCAGGATCGAACCTGGGCCTCTTGTGCTGTTAGGCAGCAACTCTACCGCTACGCCACTGTGTTGCCACTTTTCCTTAACCTATTGACTATATATATGATATCCTCATCCTAATCTATCCATAACCTATGCACACCTCTTCTATTCGTATCTCACAATTTTTGTCTTTTCATCTCTAGCCTTGTTCCAACCATCTGCCTGTCATCCACCTATCACTTGCCAGACTTTTACCTCCCCCTCACTCTCTTCCAGCTTTCTCGTCCCCACCCAGTACAATCAGTCTGAAGGGTTCCAACCTGAAACATCACCTACACATGTTCTCCAGATATGCTGCCTGATCCATTGAGTCACTCCAGCACTTTGTGTCTGACTTCTTGGAAGTAGCTGCTAAAAATGGGAGGAAAGAGAAACATTGACAAGTAAATTCAGATAACATTTGTGAAGGGAGAAACAATTGACCACTACCTTTCTTCAGATTGACTAAGTTTTTAAACCATGAATCCTGTTTTTTCAGATTACTAACATGTGGAGCATGTTGCTGTTGTTTAAGATCTGCATGGTATTTATCCTTACATTTTGATCCTGTTTTCTTCCCATTCTGATGTGTTTCTCTAGAATACAGTGGGTTGCAATAATGGAGGACAGCAAAATTGTGGATGTTTGTAACAGACTGTATTATTTATAACTTTCATGTGTGACAAACAAAGAGGTGAACCTTAACCTTTACAGTTATTTACATTGCTAATGCGTCATTCAATTACGCAGGTTAAATATGTTTCCGTGCGACCCAGAGATAGCAAGGGAGAACACTATAGGATTTATGAACATGATCAATATCTTTGTGATCCTCGATACTATGCAATGCATTTCTGAGTCTTTATTCAACCCAGCAAGAAAGATTTGACAATGAAGTTGCATCTGGAAATCCACTCTCAAAATATCACCACTTGTATGAGACATCAGTGAGGCTGCAGTTGGAATATTGTGTTCAGTTTTGGTCACCCTGTTATGGGAAAGATGTTGTTAAGCTGGACAGAGTGCAGGGAAGATTTCCGAGGATGTTACCATGACTCGAGGGTCTAACCTTTATGGGCCTGTCCCACAGGCGATTTTTTTTAGGCGACTAGGGTGACTAGGCTGTTGCCACATGGTCGCCGGGGTATCGCCTGTATGGTCGTGAGTAGTCTCCTCAGTCGCCCAAAGAGCATCTTTCTGGTCGCCGCTAGATTTTCAACATGTTGAAAAGATTTTCGGAGTCAGTCGGCGACAGTGGGTTTGACGGCAATGAGCGTAGCTTGACATTTTTGTTGTTAAAGTACTGATTCTTTTTCAAATTTTACGTAGAAGGGGGGACCAGTCGCCGTTTTTTCGGCAACCTGCTACAACTATGAGAGTCGCCGGCAGTCGCCTAAAAATAGCCTAAGTGGGACATGCCCATCAGGGTGAGGTTGGGCAGGCTAGGACTGTATTCCTTGGAGCACAGGAGGATGAGGAGTGATCTTATGGAGATGTGTGAGGGGAATGAGTGGATGCACAGATTTACCCAGAGTAGGGAGTCAGGATCCAGAGGTCATAGGTTGAAGGTGAGAGGGGAAGGATCAGTCCGCTGGGTGGAGATTCGATGGCAGCCTTGCCAACAGTCTGTCCTTTTCATTTTTTTAGTTTTTTTTTTAGTGTGTTTAAAAGTATGTGTTAATGTTTTCTGGTTTGTGGGGGGTGGGGGCGGGGGAGGCGGGAGGGTGGGGGTTGGGGGAATCATTTTTTCAATCTCTTACCTTGCCGGAGATGCAATTGTTTTCCGGGTCGTATCTCCGGTCGCTCTGCGGCCAAACATTGTGGAGCTGGAGGCCTTGCTCGGGACTGACTTTGAATGGACTTAACATCGGAGCCAATCCCTTGCCCGGGATCGACGCTCCATCCGCCGCCTGTGGACTTTAACATCAGGAGCTCGCAGTCTCAGGTATGATACCAATGTCGGGAGCAGCAAAAGCCGCACAACGTTTGACAATCCCCGACCTGGGGTCAGATCGCCCGACGCAGGGGAGCTGACATCCGCCCAATGCAGGAGCTTGTTCGCCCTGACGAGGAGGCCCGCCGCCGGCTACGAGAATAAGATCGTCCCGTCAACGGAAGGTTAGAGGCCCCCAACCGCTGGAGGACAAAGAAGGGAAGAGATTGAACTATTTTTTGCCTTCCATCACAATGAAGAATGTGTAGGAGTCACTATGGTGGTTGTTTATGTTAGAATGTATTTTGTGTGTTCTGTTGCTTTTTATTAGTATGACTGTATGGCAAATTAATTTCCTCATATGTTGCAAAACATACTTGGCTAATAAAGTATGATTATGATTATTATCATGATTATGATTATGAAGATTTAATAGGAACGTGAGGGGCAACTTTTTCATACAGAGGGTGGTGGGCATATGGAACAAACTGTCAGAGGAGGTAGTTCAAACAGGTACCATAACAATATTTAAAACACATTTCGACGTATATGGATAGGAAAGGTGTAGAGGTATTTGGGTCAAACACGGGCAGGTCGGACGAGTGTAGAAGGGGCATCTTGGTTGGCCAAAGGGTCTGTTTCCATGCTGTGTGACTGACTATACCTAGTTGCTTAGATCTTGCCACAGTTCAATAGCTTTACCAGTGCAAGTTTCTAACGAGGTGCTACTCCTTCAATTGTATTGGAATATAATACTGTTGCATTATAAGAGGACTTCAGATAATAGTAAAACACAGGTAAAGAAACCAGATGGTATTTCTGCAAGTAGTCTAAAATCTAAAACATGATTATTTATAAAAGTGTAACCAATCAACGAGAGTGAATAAAGCTGTATCACTCATTGTACTCTGCCTCCAAAATAGTAAGATTAAATGACAACTTACCAGTTTGAAGTTTGATCTTGATTTTATGAGGAGTTACGATGAGCGATTACGTGAAGGCACGGCAAGGCAAGGCAAATGTATTTATATAGCACCATTCGTACATGCAGCAATCCATAGTGCTTTACAAAAGAAACAAAAGAATAACAGAGTAAAAAGACAGCAGAACAACCATACAACACAGGACAACAAAATAGCCAATAATCAAAAATTACAAAACAAGCAATAAGACAAATGCGTGAATAGTAAAACAAAGTCACTAAAACAATAAAATGATTTTAAAAGCACATTAAAGGGATAAGATTAGAAGGTTAAGATTACCTGCATGTTGGGTTATGGAAAAGCTACAGTAAACAACAGTGTTTTTAGGCCTGATTTAAATGAGCTTACAGTCTGTACACACCTCAGGTGTTCAGGGAGCTTGTTCCACAGGTGTGGAGCATAAAAACTGAACGTTGCTTCAGCCTTTTTAGTTCTGACCCTGGGAACACAGAGTAAACCTGTCCCTGAAGACCTGAGGAGTCTAGGTGCATCATATACAACAAGAAGGTCAGAGATGTATTTTGGACCCAGACCATTCAGTGCCTTGTAGGCCAGTAACAGAATTTTAAAATACATCCTTTTACACACAGGGAGCCAGTGCAAAGATTTAAGGACAGGTGTAATGTGGTCCATTTTCTCGGTGTTGGTCAAAACTCTGGCAGCGGCATTCTGGATAAGCATCAGTTGTTTAATTGATTTTTTACTGAGACCTATAAAGATACCATTAGAGTAATCGAACCTACTGAAGATATATGCATGAACAAGTTTTTCGGTGTCTTCTTTGGACAGAAATCCCTTGATTCTTGCAATATTTTTTAGATGGCCGTCAGTCGTCATGAAGAAGGCCGTCAGTCGTCATGCGCTTCAATCTTCAAAGCAGCGGTGTGGAATCATAGATAAAAAGAAGTTGACCTAAAGATAGTAAGATTTGGAGAAACTAGAACTACCAGATGACCTGATAATATGAGGGTTGGGAGCGGTGGGCACATAATTGCTCATCGTAACTCCTCATAAAATCAAGATCAAACTTCAAACTGGTAAGTTCTCGTTTAATCTTACTATTTTACTTCGGAGTCCAGTGAGTAACTATGTGAAGATTTCAAAGCTCTGTGATTTCACGCCGGTTCGAATCCAGGTGTCACACACTGAATGGATTGACCATGGATGAGTGAGAAAAAATGTTAAAGCATTCAGACATAACATAGTTAGGTAACAAAACTGATGCTTTGATGCAAAACAAAAACAATAATGACCCCGCTCAACCTGGGGCGAAACTATAAACAGAATTCAAAATGGTACGTGCAAAAACCCTGGTCCGGCAATGGGTTTGTTATAAAACCAGCGGAACATCCTCTCATTGACCCATCCTGCCGCCGCTAGGATGTTGTCGAGGGGCACGTCCATAGCCCTTGCTATCGACGTTGATGCTGCCCTGGTGGAGTGAGATTTGTAAATATCTGTATCTACTCCTGCAAGTGCCAGTACCTCTTTTAGCCATCTGGAGATGGTTTGTGTGGACACCCTATGGTGTGTTTTTTTGTGGCTGATTAGGACAGCTAACTCTGTGCCTCTGAGGCTGCTGGTGACTGTAATATAGTGGTGCAAGTGATCTACCACACACATTCGAGGATCTTCGGGGTATGCCAAGAACTCAAGCCTGGGCCCTGGCACCCCAGCTCTGCTCTGTTTTACTAAATCATAAACGATAAAAGTTATGGTGTTGGCATTGTTGTGCACGTTGACGAGTCGCAGTTTGTGTAGGGTCTGGACTTGTTGCGCCGTAATGAGCACCATTAGCATGACCACCTTGAGGGTGAGCTTATGTAAGGATAATGTGGTGGCTGGCCCCCACTGTCAGAGTAGCGTCAGCACCACGCATACATCCCATGTGTTGGTATATCGAGGCCTGGGGGGTGCAGTGTTATATATGCCTTTCATGAGTCTGGTGATAAGAGGATGCTTCCCCACTGGTAAGGCCCCCGTTCCCAGTACAATATATGAGGACAGTGCACTTTTTGATGTGGGAGACATACTGCTTTTGTGTGCTGCCCCTCCAGGCCGCTGTAATAACATCCACTGTTCGATCAGCCAGTACGAATCCCAGGAAAGGTGTCCTCAGAATCTGCAAACCAACGAATTGATTCAGTCATGTACAAGCAGCTCCCTGCTGTTGGAGACAGCCACCATAGGCTGTGTCATGATTCCCAGGACAAGTGGGAACCAAGATTGTGTAGGCCAATCTGGCCCAACAGAATGCCCGTGGCATTGTCTTGCTTTATTTTGACCAAGCATCGGCTGATGAGGGAAAAAGGAAGGAAAACATACAAGAACATTCCTCCCCATTGCAGTGTGAAAGCATCCATTGCTACTGCCCCTGGATCGGGCTCCCATGAGACATATTTGGTTAATTGGTGATTTAACCTGGAGGCAAACAAGTCAATGTCCGACGTGCCATATCAGCCAACAATGTCAGTAAACACGACCTGATTCAACATCCATTGTGTGTTATCATTAAATTCCCATGATCTAGTGTCCGCCACCATATTATAACTACCTGGCAGGTAGATAGCCGAGACCCAAATGTCCCTTGCAATACACCAATGCCAAAGGAGGTTTGCCAATTTATCACATGACTCAGATTTTATTCCACCCATGTGATTGACATATGCCATTGCCGTGGTGTTGTCAATCTGAAGTTGTACATGCACATGATGCATTTTGCTGCAATAAGCCTTTAAGCCATAGAGTGCTCCCAACAATTCTAGGTAGTTAATGCCATATTGTTGTAGGATTGAGGACTCCTGCATATTCCATCTGCCTCTGCAGCTGGAGCTGATGTCTGTTGCCCCCCAGCCCAGGCCACTTGCATCGGTTTGTATTGTCACCGATGGTGTGCCTATTTGAATTTTCTTAGAACAGTGATGTACAGTGGTAGCCCATCAGTGTAACTCCACAATAGCGTCTGGTGGTAAATGCCCGAATTTGCCTGCGTGAGCCTTGAGGGCTCGATCCTTTGCTCTGCGTAAATTTTGGTAATGCAAAGGTCCATAGCGTACACCTGGAAAAGCTGCAACAAGCTTGCCAATTATGCTGGCTACTTGTCTGATTGTTGGCCTCTGATTAGCAATTAGCTTATTGCAGGCTTCCTTCAAGGCCGATTGCTTGTCAGCTGGCAGAGTCACTGACATTTGATTTGAGTTGATTGTAAACCCTAGGTAATCAATTACCTTGATTGGAGTCAATTTAGACTTAACTGGATGGATTACAAATCCTAACTTCTCAAACATGTGTTTGGTAGCTGAAACAGATGCTATTGCTGATTCCTTCGTGTTGCCAATTATTAGAATATCATCCAAATAAGCCATCACAATGTGGCTCTGAGCTCGTAGCAGTCCCAGAACTGGTTTTAGTAATTTTGTAGAAAGCCTGGGTGCCGAAGTCAGCTCATTTGGCAATGCCTTGAATTGCCACATCTGCCCCATCCAATTAAATTTCAAATATCTCCTGTGTTCCCTGTGTATAGATACAGAGTAATAAGCATATTTTAGATCAATGCAAGCCATATAACATCCTTTGGAGACCAGCTGAATAGCTGTACCAAAGTTGTCCATTTTTAAATGTTTATACTGCACATGGGTATTGAGTTCCGTCAAGTCTAGGATAATATGACCCTCCATCTTTCTTTTGCTTAGGAAATATATTCGATACGAATTGGTGAGATCTCTGAATCACCCCTTTTGCTTTTAAAACCTGAATTTCAGCCTGTATCTCAAACCTTTCCTGTTGAGGGAACAGGTATGTGCGGTTTGGTACATTTTGAGTGGGTGGTGCTGAGCCAAGAAGGAACTCAATTTTAAACCCTTCTACACTGTGCAGTATGAACGGGTCTGCTGTAATCCAAATCCATTCATTAAAAAAATGTTTTAACCTTCCCCCAACTTGTAAATTAGAGGTGTGTGATTTGTCCCACTAGGAACTCCTACCTTAGGTGTTACAGCCTGAGTGGTCCTGGCCTCCTGCCTCCATCCCTGGGACTGCTGGACTCTGCCTCCTGTCCATGAGCCCCTAGGCTGGCTGCGCCTGTTGTAGATGTTGGCATAAGGATGCCCTTGTACGGATGAGCCCCTGGGTGGAGTTGGAGTTCAGCTCATGAGGCGGAGAGTCTTGGCCTCGTCATCCAGCTCTCGTACCTGCTTCGGCAGGTCTGCCCCAAACAAATAGTTTGCTGGCTGTACATTGCTGGCTTTGCACAGCATGGCAAACTTCGGGTTCAGTGCCGGCCGTATGGCGCTCTTCCGCAGACAGTTAATTTCAAACAAGGCATTGCACACGAGCCCCACTGCATCCTGTTGTGTCTCCGTTAGTGGCCCGCCATCAATAGACCTGGCAAAAGCCGTTATCCCCGAGGCCAGTATTTTCAGAATTTTCTGAAGTTTTACCTCCTGGGCTCTTACCCCTGGCCCAATGTGGCCCCAGATGGCATGGTTAACGGCAGGCACACTGAGGGAGGCACAGTTGACAGGAGTGCTATAGCGGCCCGTAGTCTCCTCCATTACCTGGTCCTTTAGCTGGTGTGAGGCCAGGTAGTTAATGGTGGTGGCCAGTTCTTCATCCAAGGCCTCTCAGGTTTGGGTGGGTATGGGAAACTTGGACGCCAATAAAGGCACTGTTGCCCCTAGGTCCCCAGGGTGTTCCCCTGATGTGCCTCCCTGCTCTGAGTCAGGGTACTGGTGACTCCGTGTACTCCCCTCTATGGATAGGGAGACACTTCGCAGCCCTGTATAAGGTGCTGCTAATGCGAGCTCCCGTGGAAACCCGCCGTGATACTGCTCCCTCCTCTGGAGCAGATCAGTCTGGAGGCACCTCTCCAAAAGGTGCTCCATCTGGGCGAGATGTCCGCAGACGCTTCCCATTGTGGGAGGTGATTCCTCCAGCCCGTACTCAGAGTTTACAGGTCTGACAGACTTATGTGTGGTTTTGCGCCCCGGTGGGGCTGCCATGGTGCTCTCTTGTAGCACCAATTCTGCTACTGCTGTTCCAACACCGGCGGCCTTGAAGGTGATTCAGACAGCCATCCACTACCCGCTGCACCACGGTCTTCCGTAGCCGGCTTCGCAGACCGTCTCCGCACCTTCGACATGGTAGGTCTGTACTGTTGAAAGAAAACTAACAACCGAAACCCACCAAGCAACGACCGTAAGTAACTAGTTTAAAACACTTACCTTGGTTTTTAAAACTTACCGCTGGAGAGATGCAAATGCGCCTGCCAGTCCGTCGTTGGCGCGGGCTTCAGACGTAATGACGCGCATGATGACTGACGACCTTCTTCACGTAGTCACTCACGTGACTCCGAAGTAAAATTCAATCCAGTAACTTCTACACAATGAATTTTGGGTGTGTATTTAAAATCCTGATGTAAACATAGCATCTTTATCAGGAATTAAATTCTAAATGCAGTGGCAATAGATTCAGATAACTTTTTCAGAACTATTCTTTCAAACACCGCTAATTTTTCCCAGTGCCAAATACGACCACAATCACTACTAGGTCAAATCACACTACTCTACAAATTGGAACAGACTTGAATGAAGCAGACACATTGTCCTTAAATATTCCCCAAATAAAGTGTCAAAGAAATTGATAGGAAACAAGGAGAAGTTTGTTGTGTGTTGTAGTAACTAGATCATGCAAACCTGATGTCAGAGGTTGGAAATGTTAAATTAAATTATTCCTCTTTAACTCTGGATAAGTTCAAATAGAAATACACTTGGGTGTATATGTTCCCATGAGTATGGGTGATCATTCCTACCTGCAGTATCTTGCAAGTAGCTGAGGTTTTCTGAATGTACCATTCTCACAATACCAACAATCACACCCATGAGTATTTGACTGACACAACTCCACCCTGTTCTGGATTATTTGCTCAGGATTACTGGTCAATAGCATAACACCCACATTAATGTTCTCAGTCAAGGGGAGGTTATATTAACATCAGCATGCAAGCTGGATGGAATACTGTTTTAAAACTTTGAATGGCTGATACTGGAAAGATTTTGAACTTGCAAGGTGCCTATGTTATTTCCACTAAGCAACACTTACTATCCCTTGAACTGAATTTAAGTTTTGCACAATAAAATGTAACACACCTGAGTGATTTAAAATAGACGTTGTCAGACTGTAAACACAAGCAGTCGAAATGTGTAGGAAGGAACTGCAGATGTGGGTTTAAATCGAAGGTAGACTCAAAATGCTGGAGTAACTCAGCGGGACAGGCAACATCCCTGGAAAGAAGGAATGGGTGACGAGTCGGGTCGAGACCCTTCTTAAGACAGTCTGAAGAAGGGTCTCGACCCGAAACGTCACTCACTCCTTCGGTCCAGAGATGCTGCCTGTTCCGCTGAGTTACTCCAGCCTGTTGTGTCTGCCTTCAACTCAACCCTTGCCTGATTCTTTGTCTCAACCGTCTCTATTCACTGCAAAATGTGAGAAAAGGGCCATCCTGTTTTGGTATATTTGACCATTGTCCTCTCATCGAATTGTCATCCTCTTTAAATGAATAAATGAATGAAAGATACAGAATGGAAGCAGGCATTGCAGCCCACCAAGTTCACACTTTTGCATCCACTCCCTACACAATAGGGGCAATTTACAGAGCCCAATGAACCTGAAAATCTGCAGGTCTATGGGTTATGGAAGGGAACCGGAGCACGCGGAGGAAACCTACATGGTCACAGAGAGTACACAGAAACTCCACACAGAGAATATCTGAAGTCAGGATCAAACTGTCTATGGCGCTATGAGATTAAAGTTTGACACTCTACACCAATGTGCCACCCAATTTTAACAAGGGCAGCTCAGTGGCATAACAGTAGAGCTGCTGCCTTACAGTGCCAGAGACCCAGGTTCAATCCTGACTACTGGAGCTGTGTGTACAGAGTTTGCACGTTCTCCCTTTGGCCATTTTGGTTTTCTCCAGTGCTCCGTTTCCTCCCACAACCCAAGGACATGTAGGTGTATAGAGAATAGAGAATAGACAATAGGCAATAGACAATAGGTGCACGAGTAGGCTATTCGGCCCTTCAAGCCAGCACTGCCATTCACTGTAATCATGGCTGATCATCCACAATCAGTACCCCGTTCCTGCCTTCTCCCCATATCCTTTGACTCCGCTATCTTTAAGAGCTCCATCTAACTCTCTCTTGAAAGCATCCAGCAAATCGTCCTCCACTGCCATCTGAGGCAGAGAATTCCACAGATTCACAACTCTTTGGGTGAAATTTATTTTCCTCATCTCCGTTCTAAATGGCCGACCCCTTATTCTTAAACTGTGGCCCCTGGTTCCAGACTCCCCCAACATTGGGAACATGTTTCCTGCCTCTAGCGTGTCTAATCCCTTAATAATCTTATATGTTTCAATAAGATTCCCTCTCATCCTTCTAACTTCCAGTATATACAAGCCCAGTCGCTCCATTCTTTCAACATATGACAGTCCCTCTATCCCGGGAATTACCACCAGGGGCGCCAAACGATTGGCAGCCCCACCAACAGTCTGTCTGTTTTTCTGTCTTTTTAAAATGTTTTAATGTGTGTTAAAAGTCTGTGTAAATGTTCTCCTGTTTGTTTTATGTGGATGGAGGGGGAGGGGGTCGGGGGGAACTTTTTTTCAAGTTCTTACCTTGCTGGAGATACGATTATTTTCCAGGTCGTATCTCTGGCTAATCTGCGGCCTACCATCGATGGAGCTGGAGGCCTCCTCGGACTGACTTTGGGCCCCACCGCAGGGCTTGGACTTAACATCGGAGCCGTTCCCTTGCCTGGGATCGCTCCAACCGCGGCCTGCCAACTTTACATTGGGAGCTCACAGTCTCCGGAGAGGCCGAGTCGGGAAGCTCCAATGGCGCAGAGACTCGACCAGCCCTGACGCGAGGTTCGATTGTCCAGCGCGGGGGAGTTGACATCCCCCCGAAGCAGGAGCTGATCGTCCCGATACGGAGGGCCCAAACGCTGCCGGCTACGGAGTCAAGATCGTCCGTCAACGGATGACTCATGGCCCCCGGCTGTGGGAGAACATAGAAGGGTAGAGATTTGAACTTTCTTTCACCTTCCATCACAGTGAGGAATGTGGAGGAGTCACTGTGGTTGATGTTTATGTTAAAATGTATTTTGTGTGTTCTGTTGCTCTTTATTTGTATACTGACTTGGCAAATGAAATTTATCGTATGTTAAAAAACATACGTGGCTAATAAAGTATTATTGTGATTGTGATTGTGATTGAACCTCGTGAACCTACTCTGCACTCCCTCAATAGCAAGAATGTCCTTCCTCAAATTTGAAGACCAAAACTACACTCCATGTGTGGTCTCACTAGTGCCCTGTACAACTGCAGAAGGACCTCTTTGCTCCTTTACTCAACTCCTCTTGTTATGAAAGCCAACATGGCATTAGCTTTCTTTGCTGCCTGCTGTACCTGCATATTTAATTTCAGTGACAAGGACATCCTGATCTCGTTGTACTTTCCATTTTCCTAATCTGACACCAGTCAGATAATAATCTGCCTTCCTGTTCTTGCCACCAAAGTGCATCTGCCATGCATCTGCCCACTCACCCAACCTGTCCAAGTCAGGGGTGTGTGTGTGGGGGAGGGGTCGTGTGTGGTGGAGGGGGGGGGGGTGTGGGGGAGAGGGGATGTGTGGGGGAGTGTGTGTGTGTGTGTGTGGGGGGGAGGGGTTGTGTGTGGGGGAGGGGGTGTGTGGGGGAGGGGGTTGTGTGGGAGGGGGTGTGGGGGAGTGGGGGAGGGGGCGTGTGGTGGAGGTGGGGTGTAGGGGAGGGAGGGGCATAGGGGCAGGGAGAGTGTATGAGAGGGGGATATAGGGGAGTGGAGTGCAGGGGAGGGGGTGGGTGTAGGGGACGGGGGTGTAGAGGAGGGGTAGTGTAGGGGAGGGGGTTGTGGGGTGGTGTGTGGGATGGGTTGTGTGTGGGGTGTGGTGTAGGGGAGGGGATTGTGGCGGTGGGGGTGTGTGGGGGGGGAGGTGTGTGGGGGGGTAGGGTGGGCATGGGCTCACCGGTTCCCGGCCCTGGCTCTGACCGCACTCCTGCCTCCAAAATCACTCAGCTGTTCCCGTCCCCAGCACCTGTCGTGCTCACAGCCCTCGCCCACAAACACAGCCCCCGCCCACGAACACAGCCCGCCCCCGCCGCGATCACAGCCCGGCCCCGCCTGTGCAATACAGCCCACACTCCCCTGGTTTAGCTTTATTCTCAGCGGCTTCTGGACGGGCGGCTTCTGGACATTCCAGAGTCGTCAAGCCCAACACTCTGGAGCTCCTAAACTGGCGATCCCCAGCAAGGTATTGACCCGCTCCGCAATGATAATTCAGTGCTGCGCCGCTGCTGAAGCTCTCGGCCGGTCTCCGGTAGGAAAGGCCGCGCCAATCCAGTTGGAAGGCCGGGGGGGGGGGGTGGGGGGCGGGGGGCGACACAAAGAAAAGATACATGTCCGTCCAGGTAAGTGACTGAAGAACGGTTTCCCCCTATTCCCCCCACCAACCCCCACATAAGACATACTAAGAAACATTAAAACATACATTAAGACACACTAAAAATAACAAAAAGGGTGAAAGGACTAACAGCTGCTGGCGAGACAGCCACTTCGTAAATCCATGCTGACTCGGACCGATCCTGTTACTGCTATCCAAATGTGCCGCTATTTCATCTTTTATAATTGACTTTAGCATCTTCCCCACCACCGATGATGTCAGGCCAACTGGTCTCTAATTCCATTTTCTCTCTCTCTCCTTTCTTAAAAAGTGGGATAACATTAGCCACCCTCCAATCCACAGGAACTAATCCGGCATCTATAGAACATTGGAAAATGATCACCAATGTATCCACTATTTCTGGAGTCACCTCTTTAATTATGTTGGGATGCATACATCGGGCCCTGGGGATTTATCAGCCTTCAGTCCCAGCAGTCTTCCTCAATGGCCTGTCCCACCAGCATGCGATGTCGCTTGAGCCGTATGGCCTCGCGGGGCTGGTCCCACTTCGATCACCGGAGGCGTATAGAGTTGTGCAGAGCTGGTCCCGACATCGCGCGGGGCTCCGAAAAACTGACTGTTCAAAAATTCTGCGCGCCAACGGCCTGTCGGCCCGCAGCCGCATTGAGGACGTACGCAGCGTCTCAACGTCGTACGCAGCGTCTCAACGTCGTATGCAGCGTCTTGATGGCGTACGTATTGCGCGTGGCATTGCGTGATGGCGTCACCGCCCGACGTGCCTTTGCGTGATGACGTCACCGCCCGACGCCGTGCGACGTTCAAATTCAGTTGGCCCGCCTCCTGCCCAGCTGATTGGTGAGTATGATGTCGGGACCAGCAACGCACAACTGCACAGCACCAGCACCAAACGCCTCCGCGGTTCGAATTGGGACTGGCCCCGCGAGGCCGCACGCCTCAACCGACCACGTTTGGTCACGCTAGACGCATGCAAACGTATGCTGGTGGGACAGGCCCTTAACACCATTTACTGCTTAATGTGAATTCCCTTCAGTTCCTCCGTCACTTAGGTCCTCTGACCACTACTACATCTGGGAGATTGTTTGTGTCTTCCTTAGTGAAGACAGATCCAAAGTACCAGTTCAACTCTTCTACCATTTACTTGTTCCCCATAATAAATTCACCTGTTCTTTCTTTAAGGGACCCACATTTGTCTAAACTATTTTTTTCCCTTTCACATACCTAAAGAAGCTTTTACTATCCTCCTTTATATTCTTGGCTAGCTTACCTTTGTACCTCATCTTTTCTCCCCTTATTGCCTATTTAGTTATCTTCTGTTGCTCTTTAAAAGTTTCCCAATCCTCTGGCTTCCCGCTCATGTTATGTTATACTTCTTTTATTTTTATACATGTCCCTTGTCAACCGCAGTCGCCTCTTACTCCCCTTAGAATCTTTCTTCCTCTTTGGAATTATTCCCTGAAATACCTGCCATTGTTGTTCCACTGTCATCCCTCCTAGGGCATCTTTCCCGTCAACTTCGGCCAGCTCCTCCCTCATGCCTCCATAGTCCCCTTTGCTCAACAGTAATACTGGCGCTTCCAATTTTCCCATCTCCCTCTCACATTGTAGATGAAAACATCGTATTATGGTCATTACCTCTACCACAAAATACAGAATTGCCTTCTCCCTGGTAGGCTCCAGTACAAACTGCTCCAAGAATCCATCTCGGAGGCACTCCACAAACTCCCTTTCTTGGGGTCCAGTACCAACCTGAATTTCCCAGTCTACCTGCATGTTGAAATCTCCCATAACCACCGTACCATTACCTTTTTAATTCCTGATTCAACATGCACCCTATATCCCGGCTACTGTTTGGGGACCTGTAAATAACTCCCATTAGGGTCTTTTAACCCTTACAATTCCTCAGTTCTATCCATATTGACTACATCTCCTGATTCTATGTCACCCCTCGCAAGGGACTGAATTTCATTCCTTACCAACAGAGCTATCCCCCCCCCTCTGCCCACCTGCCTGTCTTTTCGATAGGACATATACCCTTGTATATTCTGTTCCCAGCCCTGGTCCTCTTGCAGCCATGTCTCTGTAATTCCCACAACATCATACTTGCCAATTTCTAACTGAGTCTCAAGCTCATCCACTCTAATTCTTATACTTTCATATACAACACTGCGCATTCATATACAACACTTTAACTACGGTATTCACCTCCCCTCTCACACCAGTCACTATTGGCCCTGACCTTACTCTCTTATCCCTTCTTGAACTTTCCTTCCCATTAATTCTGGAGTTTTTTGTAATTTTTCCTGTACTCACTTCCCCTTTAACTCCATCTCTGTACTCCCAATTTGTCAACCCCTCCCCAGGCTATTTAGTTTAAACCCACACGTGTAGCACTAGCAAACCTGCCTGCCAGAACGTTGATCCCCTCCAGTGAAGGTGTAACCCGTCCCTATTGCACAGGTCACCCCTACCCCAGAAGAGATCCCAGTGGTCTATAAATCTAAGTCCTTGCTCCCTGCACCACACCCCCAGCCATACATTCAGATCCCCTATCTCCCTGTTCCTGCCCTCAACAGCACGAGGTACAGGAAGCAATCTAGAGATAACCACCTTGCTTTTCAGTCTTCTTCCTAACTCTCTAAACTCACGTTGCAGAACCTCCTTCCTCTTCTTCCCAACATTGTTTGTGCCGACATGCATGACTACTTCTGGCTGCTCACCCTCCCTCTCGATGATGTTCTGAAGTCGGTCTGAAACATCTTGTACCCTGGCAACAGACCATCCTCGAGTCTCTCCTGTCACACAGAATCTTCTGTCCACACCTCGGACAATGGAGTCTCCCACCACTAAGGCTCTGCCCGACGTCAGTCTCGGCGGTCGAGTGTCATTGCTAGGATTGGAACCACCGACCTGTCCGCAGCTTGGACTGGAAGCGTCATCTGCCCCGACAGCTCCCAAGAGGGTGTACCTGTTTTCATTAGGCATAGCCACCGGGGTCTCCTGCACTCCACGTTTAAGAGCCTGTCCCACTAAGGCTATTTTTTAAGAGACTACAGGCGACTAGGCTATCGCCGTATGGTCGCCGGGATGTCGCCTGCATCATCGTGAGTAGTCTCCTCAGTCGCCCAAATAGTCGTAGCATCTTTCTGGTTGCCGCTGGATTTTCAACATGTTGAAACATTTTCAGAGATGGTCGGCGACAGTGGGTTAGATGCCAATGAACGTAGCTTGACTTCTCCTGACGTAGGTGCTGTCGTAGTTGACGCCTGGTTAACGTAGGTTGCCGCCAGGTGACGTAGGTTGTCGCCGGTGCTGAATTTGTTTTTTTGTTGTTGTTAAAGTATTTCAAATTTTATGTTGAAGTGGGGTCCAGTTGCCGGTTTTTCAGCGACCTGCTATGACTAGCGATGTTACACTACTTACCTTCAGCAGCACTGCAGTTCGTCCACTGGCCGTGTGCGCGACTTTGGTGCCTTTGAGGGGCGGTGGGCGGGATTAAAATACCATTTTCTCCTGCCTGTTGGAGGCGAACTTCCTCTGGCTGCCAGCTGCTGCAGAACAATCGACCGGACTTCCTTTCTCGGAAGTTTAAAGAAAAAAATCGCAGGGACAATTTAATCGCTGGAGTAAAATAAAAAGCTACTTCTAACGCCGTCAATGTCTACAATGGGACGGATCTCACGTAGGGGACTAAACATAATGTAAGTTGTTTAATTTACATATAAACTTGCTTCTTAGGATGACTTTAATCAAAATTTCCTTGGCGAAAATGCGATTTTGGCCCCATACGAACCGGCAGTGTTTTTCCTGCCGATATGAGGTTCAAATTCACCGCAACCGCAATGTTCCAATCGATCGCATTCCACAAAAACCCACTCGCAAGATGATTTAAATACCCATTAATTTACGGGAATTAAACATTAAATTCCTTCCATTTGGCCTATAGATTAATGCAATGAGATTTAAAAATCATGTGACATTGTGAATTCTTGTGTGAATGTTATTTGGACACTTAGGCTATTTAAAAATGTTAACCTATTAATAAGAAATGGATAGATGTTTAGATCTAGTAATTGAATTTTGTAATTAGCTACAATTAGGTAACTAACTAATTATATGCTTTAATTTCAGGTCATCCAAGTAAGATTGTTTCATATTTGTTTCAGAATGCTTCAATCTATAATAACTGGAAATGTCATTCAGTTCTCTTAATTTTTAAGAAAATTATGGGCTTTTGACTGTCCTCGATCACAGCTTTTGAGTTAAGTCAATGGAAAAGCAATAGGGAACAAGATGATAATTTCAGAGTATTAAAATGGCCATAACATTTTTAATACGGAAGATATGAGAATGAATTAGGTGTCAAATTAAACTTCTTTTTATGCTTTATCTGATGGATGAATTGCAGACTTGATTTTTTTAATCTCAAAATTATGTAACATTGCTACTATGACTATGACAGTCGCCTAAAAATAGCCCAAGTGGGACAAGCTCTTTACTCCTTTTTCTCATAATCACCCACCTTTGCTCTTCCTGACAACGTAGGTCCTGTCCAGGAAACTCTCTTTTTCCCGGATGGTCCTGACGTCATCCAGCTGCTTCTCCAGTTCCCCAACACGTTCATTCAGGAGCTGCACCTGGACACAATTTCTGCAGGTGTAGTTACCAGCGGTGTCCCTGACTTCCCACATCCTGTAGGGTACACACTGCACCAACTTGCCTGTCATTTCTACTGTGGACAAAAATCACAAATGTCGACCAAGTGTAGCCCCCTTACCTCAGCTTCCTTGCCGAAGACTCACACTTTACTCACCAATGCACTTCACCTCATCAAGGCCGCTCCGCTGCAGCTGCACTTCTTTATCTGTTACACAATCAACTACTTTAGGGCAAATTTGTAATTTACTCGAACCTGGGCCTTTGGCGCTCTTTTTAAATCTTCTTTCCCTCTGACTCACCTACTTCAAGACAATACTCGCTCTCGCTGTTTCTAGAAACATAGAAACATAGAAATTAGGTGCAGGAGTAGGCCATTCAGCCCTTCGAGCCTGCACCGCCATTCAATATGATCATGGCTGATCATCCAACTCAGTATCCCGTACCTGCCTTCTCTCCATACCCTCTGATCCCCTTAGCCACAAGGGCCACATCCAACTCACTCTTAAATATAGCCAATGAACTGGCCTCAACTACCCTCTGTGGCAGAGAGTTCCAGAGACTCACCACTCTCTGTGTGAAAAAATTCTTTCTCATCTCGGTCTTAAAGGATTTCCCCCTTATCCTTAAGCTGTGACCCCTTGTCCTGGACTTCCCCAACATCGGGAACAATCTTCCTGCAACTAGCCTGTCCAACCCCTTAAGAATTTTGTAAGTTTCTATAAGATCCCCTCTCAATCTCCTAAATTCCAGAGAGTATAAACCGAGTCTATCCAGTCTTTCTTCATAAGACAGTCCTGTCATCCCAGGAATCAGTCTGGTGAACCTTCTCTGCACTCCCTCTATGGCAATAATGTCCTTCCTCAGATTTGGAGACCAAAACTGTACGCAATACTCCAGGTGTGGTCTCACCAAGACCCTGTACAACTGAAGTAGAACCTCCCTGCTCCTGTACTCAAATCCTTTTGCTATGAAAGCTAACATACCATTCGCTTTTTTCACTGCCTGCTGCACCTGCATGCCTACTTTAAATGACTGGTGTACCATGACACCCAGGTCTCGCTGCATCTCGCCTTTTCCTAATCGGCCACCATTTAAATAATAGTCTGCTTTCCTGTTTTTGCCACCAAAGTGGATAACCTCACATTTATCCACATTATACTGCATCTGCCAAACATTTGCCCACTCACCCAGCCTATCCAAGTCACCTTGCAGTCTCTTAGCATCCTCCTCACAGCGAACACTGCCCCCCAGCTTAGTGTCATCCGCAAACTTGGAGATATTGCCTTCAATTCCCTCATCCAGATCATTAATATATATTGTAAATAGCTGGGGTCCCAGCACTGAGCCCTGCGGTACCCCACTAGTCACTGCCTGCCATTGTGAAAAGGACCCGTTTACTCCTACTCTTTGCTTCCTGTTTTCCAGCCAGTTCTCTATCCACATCAATACTGAACCCCTAATACCGTATGCTTTAAGTTTGTATACTAATCTCTTATGTGGGACCTTGTCGAAAGACAAGGCTGCTTCTCTCCGACCTTCACAGCTTTGGTAAAAATTGTAAAACATTCCTAATGTGTAGGATAGAGTTAGCGTATGGGTTGATTGGTGGTTCGCATGGACTCAGTGGAATGAAGGGTCTGTTTCTCTGCTGTATCTTCAAAGTTGTGATAATGAGGCTAAAAAACAAGTTGGTGGAGGTACTCAGTAAATCAGGCAACATCTGTGGAGGGAATGAACAGATGATATTTCCATCAAGACCCTTCAGACTAATGGAGAGAAAGCTGGATAAGAAACATAGAAACAAAATACCGGACAAGTTAAGACTGACCCAAAACATTTTCTGTTCATTCCCTCCACAGATGCTGTCCGCTCAAAGACAGAGTTCTGTCTTTCGCTCAAGAGTCAAACATCTGTGGTCTTTTGTGCCTCCTGGGATTATCAGCATTTGAAAGTTTTATAATTGGGGCTTCACGGAGCAGCAGCAACAATGACCATTAATATCTCCAAAGGGTTTTAAGGATAAATCTAGACTTGATGGAACTATGGTGGTCATCCCTAAGTCTTTTGGCCACCCAGGCCATACATGTGTGAGAGAAATCCAACAAATAGACCAACAAGATACTGGTTATTGTGTGGGTACACAAAAAGCTGGAGAAACTCAGCGGGTGCAGCAGCATCTAAGGAGCGAAGGAGATAGGCGACGTTTCGGGTCGAGACCCTTCTTCAGACTGATGGGGGGGTGGGGGGAAGCGGGGGGGAGGAAGAAAGGAAAAAGGAGGAGGAGGAGCCCGAGGGCTGAGGGAGAGGTGGGAAGGGGAGGAGACATCAAGGGTTAACAGAATTGAGAGAATTTGATGTTCATGCCAAGAGGATGCAGACTCCCCAAGCGGGGTACCTCAAGGCTTGGTGCTGGGACCACAGCTATTCACAATATATATTAATGATTTAGATGAAGGGATTACAAGTAACATTAGCAAATTTACAGATGATACAAAGCTGGGTGACAGTGCAAACTGTGAGGAGGATGCTATGAGAATGCAGGGTGACTTGGACAGGTTGGGTGAGTGGGCAGATGCATGGCAGATGCATTTTAACGTGGATAAATGTGAGGTTATCCACTTTGGCAGCAAAAACAGGAAGGAAGGTTATTATCTAAATGGTGTCAAGTTGGTAAAAGGGGAAGTACAACAGGATTTGAGGGTCGTTGTCATCAATCAATGAAAGTAAGCAGGGTTACACAAAAAGCTGGAGAAACTCAGCGGGTGCAGCAGTATCTAAGGAGCGAAGGAGATAGGCGACGTTTCGGGTCGAGACCCTTCTTCAGACTGGTCAGGGATCAGGGAAACGAGAGATATAGACGGTGATGTGGAAAGATAAGGAACAATGAATGAAAGATATGCAAAAAAGTATCGATGATAAAGGGAACAAGCCATTGTAAGCTGTTTGTGGTGTGAAAATGAGAAGCTAGTGCGACTAGGGTGGGGGAGGGAGATAGAGATAGAGGGAATGCCAGGGCCCGAGGGCTGAGGGAGAGGTGGGAAGGGGAGGAGACAGCAAGGGTTAACAGAATTGAGAAAATTCAATGTTCAAGCCCAAAGAATGCGGACTCCCCAAGCGGAATATGAGGTGCTGTTCCTCCAACTTGCGGTGTTGCTCACTCTGGCCGTGGAGGAGGCCCAGGACCGAGAGGTCGGATGCGGAATGGGAGGGGGAGTTGAAGTGCTGAGCCACCGGGAGGTCGGGTTGGTTTTTGCGGACCGAGCGGTGGTGTTCGGCGAAACGATCGCCAAGCCTCCGCTTGGTCTCACCGATATAGATCATCTGGCATCTGGAGCAGCGGATGCAGTACATGAGGTTGGAGGAGGTGCAGGTGAACCTCTGTCGGACCTGGAAGGACTGCTTGGGTCCCTGAAAGGAGTGGAGGGGGGAGGTGAAGGAACAAGTGTTGCATTTCTTGTGGTTGCAAGGGAAAGTGCCCGGGGAAGGGGTAGAGCGGGAGGGGAGGGAAGAATTGACAAGGGAGTTGCGGAGGGAGCGGTCTTTGCGGAAGGCAGACAGGGGGGGAGATGGGAAGATGTGGCGGGTGGAGGGGTCACGTTGGAGGTGGCAAAACTGGCGGAGGACTATGTGTTGTATTTGCCGGCTGGTGGGGTGAAAGGTGAGGACCAGGAGGACTCTGCCCTGTTTGCGAGTGGGGGAATGGGGAGAGAGGGCAGTGTTGCGGGGTATGGAGGAGACCCTGGTGCGAGCCTCATCAATAGTGGGGGAGGGGAATCCCCATTCTCTGAAGAATGAGGCCATTTGTGATGACCTGGTGTGGAACACCTCATCCTGGGAGCAGATGCGGCGTAGACGGAGGAATTGGGAATAGGGGATGGAGTCCTTACAGGAAGCAGGGTGGGGGGAAGAGTAGTCCAGGTAGCTGTGGGAGTCAGTTGGTTTGTAGTGGATGTCGGTCAGGAGCGTATCACCTGCAATAGAGATGGTGAGGTCAAGGAATGGTAGGGAAATGTCGGAAATGGTCCAAGTGTATTTGAGTGCCGGATGGAAATTGGTGGTGAAATGAATGAAGTCAGTCAGTTGTGTGTGGGTGCAGGAGGTGACACCAAAGCAGTCGTCGATGTAACGGAGGTAGAGGTCGGGGATGGGGCCCTGGTACGCCGAGAACAAGGATTGTTCGACGTACCCAAGAGGCAAGCGTAGCTGGGGCCCATGCGTGTGCCCATAGCTACGCCTTGTGTTTGGAGGAAATGGGAGGAATCAAAAGAGAAGTTATTGAGAGTGAGGACCAACTCTGCTAGGCGGAGGAGGGTGGCAGTGGACGAGTATGGGTTGCTCCTCTGGTCGAGGAAGAACCGGAGGGCTTTGAGACCATCCTGGTGGGGGATGGAGGTGTAGAGTGACTGGACGTCCATGGTAAAGATGAGAGGATGGGGGCCTGGAGAATGGAATGCACGGAGCCAACGGAGAGTGTCTGAGGTGTCTTGAACATAGGTGGGGAGGGATTTAACAAAGGGGGATAGGATGGCGTCAAGGTATGTGGAAATGTGTTCGGTGGGGCACGAACAGGCAGAGACAATGGGTCTGCCAGGGCAGTCGGGTTTGTGGATTTTGGGGAGAAGGTAAAATCTGGCCGTGCGGGGCTGGGAAACGATGAGGTTGGAGGCTCGGGGGGGTAGGGAGCCGGAGCTGATGAAGTCAGTTATGGTGCTCGAGATGGTGGCCTGGTGTTCGTCAGTGGGGTCATGGTCCAGGGGTAAGTAGGAGGAGGTGTCCGAGAGTTGGTGCGCGGCCTCCGCTTTGTAGAGATCGACGCGCCAGACTACCACGGCACCTCCCTTGTCGGCGGGTTTGATAACCCAGTCTGGGTTGTTACGGAGTGAGTCGATGGCAGTACGTTCGGGGCTGGAGAGATTGGAGTGAGACAGGGGAGTGGAGAAGTCGAGGCGGTTGATGTCCCGACGGCAGTTCTGGATAAATAGGTCTAGAGCCGGAAGGCTACGAGGGGGGGTCCAAGTGGAGGCGGTACGTGGGAGACAGGAAAAGGGATCAGAAAGTAAAGTAAGCATGCAGGTACAGCAGGCAGTGAAGAAAGCTAATAGCATGTTGGCCTTCATAACAAGAGGAGTTGAGTATAGGAGCAAAGAGGTCCTTCTGCATTTGCACTGGGCCCCAATGAGACAACACCTGGAGAATTGTGGGCAGTTTTGGTCTCCAAATTTGCGGAAGGATAATCTTGCTATTGAGGGAGTGCAGCGTAGGTTCACAACGTTAAATCCTGGGATGGCGGGACTGTCAAATATTGAGAGATTGGAGTGGCTGCGCTTGTATACAAGCTGGGCTTGTATGCTAGAAGGATGAGAGGGGATCTTATTGAAACATACAAGATTATTAAGGGTTTGGACGACACTAGAGGCAGGAAACATGTTCCCGATGTTGGGGGAGTCCAGAACCAGGGGCCACAGTTTAAGAATAGGGGTAAGCCATTTAGAACGGAGACGAGGAAACACTTTTTCACACAGAAAGTTGTGAGTCTGTGGAATTCAGAGGGCAGTGGAGGCTGATTCTCTGGATACTTTCAAGAGAGACCTTTAAAGATACTTTCAAGAGAATGGGCTCTTAAAGATACCTATGGTGCACTCCCTCAATAGCAAGAATGTCCTTCCTCAAATTTGGAGACCAAAACTGCCCAGTCCATCATCGGCTCTGACCTCCCTTCCATCGAGGGGATCTATCGCAGTCGCTGCCTCAAAAAGGCTAACTGTATCATCAAGGACCCACACCATCCTGGCCACACACTCATCTCCCTGCTGCCTTGAGGTAGAAAGTACAGGAGCCTGAAGACTGCAACGACCAGGCTATTTAACTTGGCTTGGAGAAATCTCTGAACATTAATTGCCCATTATCTGTTATTTGCATTTTATCAGTTTATTTATTCATGTGTGTATATATTTATATAATGGTATCTGGACACACTGATCTGTTTTGTAGTCAATGCCTACTATGTTCTGTTGTGCTGAAGCAAAGTAAGAATTTCATTGTCCTATCAGGGACCATGACAATTGGTCCATTGGAAGCTCATTCCACACAACTACCACTCTCTGAGTAAAGAAGTTCCCCCTCATGTTAACATTAAACATTTAATGTCCCTAAACATTTGTCCCTTAATTCTCAAATCATATCCTCTTGTTTGAATCTTCCCTACTCTCAATGGAAAAAGCTTATCCACGTCAACTCAGTCTATCCCTCTCATAATTTTAAAGACATCTATCAAGTCCCCCCTTAACCTTCTGCGCTCCAAAGAATAAAGACCTATCTTGTTCAACCTTTCTCTTAGGTGCTTAAACCCAGGCAACATTCTAGTAAATCTACTCTCTGATGTCTGACGAATCTTATAGAATTTTTCGAGAATGTAACTAGTAGAGTGGATAAGGGAGATCCAGTGGATGTGTTTTATCTGGACTTTCAGAAGGCTTTCGACAAGGTCCCACATAAGAGATTAGTATACAAACTTAAAGCACACAGTATTGTGGGTTCAGTATTGATGTGGATAGAGAACTGGCTGGCAGACAGGAAGCAAAGAGTAGGAGTAAATGGGTCCTTTACAGAATGGCAGGCAGTGAGTAGTGGGGTACCACAAGGCTCAGTGCTGGGACCCCAGCTATTTACAATCTATATTATTGATTTGGACGAGGGAATTGAATGCAGCATCTCCAAGTTTGCAGATGACACGAAGTTGGGGGGCAGTGTTAGCTGTGAGGAGGATGCTAGGAGGCTGCAAGGTGACTTGGATAGGCTGGGTGAGTGGGAAAATGCATGGCAGATGCAGTATAATGTGGATAAATGTGAGGTTATCCACTTTGGTAGCAAAAACAGGAAGTAGACTATTATCTGAATGGTGGCTGATTAGGAAAAGGGGAGATGCAAAATTGATCAGGGTGCCATGGTACACCAGTCATTGAAAGTAGGCATGCAGGTGCAGCAGGCAGTGAAGAAAGCAAATGGTATGTTAGCATTCATTGCAAAAGGATTTGAGTATAGGAATAGGGAGGTTCTACTGCAGTTGTATAGGGTCTTGGTGAGACTACACCTGGAGTATTGCGTTCAGTTTTGGTCTCCAAATCTGAGGAATGACATTCTTGCCATAGAGGGAGTATAGAGAAGGTTCACCAGACTGATTCCTGGGATGTCAGGACTTTCATATGAAGAAAGACTGGATAGACTCAGCTTGTACTCGCTAGAATTTAGAAGATTGAGGGGGATCTTAAAGAAACTTACAAAATTCTTAAGGGGTTGGACAGGCTAAATGCAGGAAGATTGTTCCCGATGTTGGGGCAGTCCAGAACAACGGGTCACAGTTTAAGGATAAGGGGGAAATCTTTTAGGACCGAGATGAGAAAAACATTTTTCACACAGAGAGTGGTGAGTCTCTAGAATTCTCTGCCACAGAAGGTAGTTGAGGCCAGTTCATTGGCTATATTTAAGAGGGAGTTAGATGTGGCCCTTGTGGCTAGAGGGATCAGGGGGTATGGAGAGAAGGCAGGTACGGGATACTGAGATGGATGATCAGCCATGATCATATTGAATGGCGGTGCGTGCTCGAAGGGCCGAATGGCCTACTCCTGCACATATTTTCTATGTTTCTATGTTTCTATGTTTCCCACCATTGATTCCACCTACACTACACTGCCACGGAAAGGCATTCAACATAATCAAAACCAGACAGCATTGGAGGTCAGGATTGGACCCATATCTCTGAGACACTGTGCTCTTCTTTAGACTTCAGCTACAGTTGACTGAGGAGGATAGGTGCAAATCAAATTGAACCTTAGTATTCTTGCAAGTCCTTCAAATCACCTGGGAACATGAGGTACATGTGCTCACAGCAGCCCAGTTCTTCCCAACCTCCTGGATGAGGAAGCACTCACATATATCCAGGGCACACCATCATTACAGAGCCAAAAGATCCACATCCTCTGCACAGACTGTGCATACTTCTGGAGTGACAACATATGAACACGTTGAATCCATGTCCAAGATGGGCCAAACACGAGACTAGTGTAGAGGGGGCATCTTGGCCAGCCAGGGCCAGTTGTGCTGAACGGCCTTCATCAGTGATGTATGACTCTCTGACTCGAAGAAAACAAACCAACACTTCTGCTTCCCCAGAAGTCTCAGGGGTTCAGCATATCACCGATGACTCTTACCAACGTCTGCAGGGTCCAGTGGAGAAAGGATCCTATCAGGATGAATCACAGCTTGGATTGAAAACTGCTCTGTCCCAACTTGCAAGAAATTGCAGAGAGTTGTGGATGCAGAGTAGTCCATCAAGCAAACCAGGTTCCTCTTCTATTGATTCCATCTCTACCACAGCCTCAGAAAAACAGGCAAAATAAGCAAGGACCCATTTAACCCAGGTTATAGCCTCTACTCCCCTCTCCTGTTAGACAAACGATACAAAAGCTTAAAAGCACTTACCACCAAAGTAAGGGATAACTTCTTCCCCGCTGTTATTAGACTGTTGAATGACCCTCTCATGGGATAGGAAAGTGGTCCTGATCTCCCGTCTTATCTCACTGCGGCCCTATTAATATCTACATTTTCTCTGCAGCACTAACACTATAATGGTGTAACACTATAATGCTCTAACACTTTAACGCTGTAACACTAATGCTGTATCACTAATGTTATAACACTATATTCTATACTCTGGTTATTTTTCTCTTTGTACTACCTGTTGTATGTGGCTTGACAGTGCTCATGTATGATATGATTTGCCCGGGTAACACATAAACAATGTTTATCACTGTATCTTGGTTCACATGACAATATTAAACCATTACCAAAACAAATACATTCTCGACATTTCTGCACTGAAGCTCTACATCTCATAGTCAGTATTTACATTCCTTTTTTTGTATTCACTATTTTTAATTTCATAACTTAGCTTTTTTCTTTCTTTGTTCATTTTCTTATTCTCTTCCTTTTTCTTTCTGGCCCAGATGGAGTCCCTGGCCATAGCAAGAGTGTTCACCGACATCTTTAATCGCTCCCTACTCAATTCTGAGATACCCACCTGCTTCAAGAAAACCACTATCATCCCGATACTGAAGTAATCCCATGCTTTAATGACGACAGTCATTGACATCCACTATCAAGAAGTGCTTTGGGATGCTGGTTATGGAACACATTAAATCCAGTCTACCAAGCAGCCTTGACCCACTGCAGTTCAGCTACTGCCACAGCAAGTCCATGACTGATGCCATCTGCATGTCCCTGGAACACCTGGATTAGAGAGACATCTATGGCAGACTTCTATCCATAGACTGCTTTTAATACCATGACACCATCCAAGCTCATCTAAACCCCACAGATCTTGGAGTCAGCACTCATCTCTGCAACTGGATCCTCAACTTCCTGACCAACAGACCACAATAGGTGAGGATAGGGGACATATCATCCTTTACGATAATACTCAACACTGGTGCTCCACAAGGATGTGTTCTCAGCCCCCTTCGTTACTCCTTGTACACTCACGACTGTACAGCCAAGAACAAATCCAACTTAAATTACAAATTCATGGATTACACAACTGTAGTGGGCTGGATATCAAATAACGATGAGAACGAGTATAGGAAGGAGATTGAGAACCTCGTTACCTGGTGGCAAGTCAACAACCTTTGTCTCAATGTCAGCAATACAAAGGAGATACTGATTCACTTCAGGAAGTGAAGCGGTGCACATACACTGGTATACATTGATGGTGCTAAAGTTGAGAGGGTTGAAAGCTTCAAGTTCCTAGGAGGAAATATCACCTGCAACTTGTCCTGGACTAGCCATAGTGAAGCAATGGTCAAGAAAGTACATCAATGCCACAACTTTTTTAGAAAGCTCAGGGAGTGCGGCATGTCACCAATAACTCGCACAAACGTCTACAGATGTGCCGTAGAAAGCATTTTATCGGGATGCATCACAACATAGTTTGGGAACAGCTCCATCCAGGATAACAAGAAATTACAAAGATTTGTGGAAACAGCTCTGACCAGCACACAAACCAACCTCCCATCCCTTGACTCCATCTACACTTCACGCTGCCTCAACAAGGCCAGCAGCATAATCAAGGACAAGTCTCACCCCAGTTACTCACTCTTATCCCCTCACATCAGGCAAGAGATAGAGAAGTGTGAAAACGCATACATCTAGATTCAGGGACAGTTCCTGTTATTGGGGAACTGAACCATCCTATCAGGAACTAGTGACAATACACTAAACTAACTGAATAACTCTCTAATTGTCCTCTCTAACTAGCTCCACCTTCATCGTATCCCCATGTCAACCCCAGTTTCATCCTATCACTGGTATCCCTATGTGCTGTCCACGGTGATTTGGAGAGATATAAAACAAACTAGACTAAGTGGGATTTGTTCGGTCCCAGCTTCACACTGGAGGGCTGGTCCCCCAAAGCAATTGGGGGGGGGGGGGCTTTCTGGAGCGCTAGTATGGGTGTTATGGGCAGAAGGGACTGGTTTCCAGAGGGCTAGTATGAACATTGTGGGCCGAATGGATTCTTGGTCTGGCGGCTCAGTCACTCAAGCTTGGTGTGCTGGCAGCTCACTCACTCATGGCTGGTGGGCTGGCAGTTAACTCACGGCTATTCCTTGAAGTTCCATTTCAAGCAAGGTGCAAGGCCACCAAATTCAAGTGCAGTTTCATACCACTTCAAGCAGTGTGCAAGGCCACCATATTCAAGTGCAGTTTCATACCACTTCAAGCAATGTGCAAGGCCACCATATTCAAGTGCAGTTTCATACCACTTCAAGCAGGGTGCAAGGCCACCAAATTCAAGTTCAGTTTCATACCACTTCAAGCAGGGTGCAAGGCCACCAAATTCAAGTGCAGTTTCATGCCACTTCAAGCAGGGTGCAAGGCCACTAAATTCACGTGCAGTTTCATACCATTTCAAGCAGGGTGCAAGGCCACCAAATTCAAGTGCAGTTTCTTACCATTTTAAGCAGGGTGCAGGGCCACCAAATTCAAGTGCTGTTTCATACAATTTCAAGCAGGGTGCAAGGCCACCAAATTAAAGTGCAGTTTCCTACCATTTCAAGCAGGGTGCAAAAACCACTTTACCATTTTCCTTAAGGCAAAAAACACTTTTCCATTTTCCATAAGGCAAAAAACATGTTTCCATTTTCCATAAGGCAAAAACCACTTTTCCATTTTTCATAAGGCAAAAAGCACTTTCCCATTTTCCATAAGGCAAAAAGCACTTTTCCATTTTCAATAAGGTAAAAGCCACTTTTCCATTTTCCATAAGGCAAAACCCACTTTTACATTTTCCATAAGGCAAAAACCACTTTTCCATTTTTCATAAGGCAAAAAACACTTTTCCATTTTCCATAAAGCAAAAACCACTTTAGCATTTTCAAAGCAGCAACACTTTTGCATTTTCAAAGCAACAAACACTTTTGCATTTTCAAACCAAAACCAACTTTTGCATTTTCAAACTGCTTTCTCAACATACATTTTCAAACCACATTATGGGCACTCACAATTTAGAAGACATGTGTTCAGTGTTATTCACAGCTCAGACTGAGAGACGTGACCGTCTCGCTCCCCCATCTTGCAGAGATTGACTGAGGCACTCAACACTTCCCGGTTTTATAGTCCCTCCCCCTCCCACCAGAAGGGGTGTGGCCTTCATGCCATGATTTACAGGAGAGAGCATCTCAACATTTTCTAAACATTAATAAGTCTTTTATTTTTCATCAATGGGAAAAATCCTTTTGTCCTGCCCAGCGGAGGGGGACTGAGTACGATGGTCAAAAATCACATCCATAAGTGGTAGTGTTTTTTTCTAAAATTAAGATGCAGTGCAAACAGGAAGTGGTCAAGATGAGACTTTTAGTAATATAGATAAACAAAAGATGTGAAAAATGTGATGATGATGAAGGAAACAGGCCATTGTTAGCAGAGGGCTAGGTGAAAACGAGTACAGACAATCTTCTTCCTGCGTGTGGTGTGCACAGCCTAAAGTTGTAGGACAACTTGTTCTATTTGGTCTTATTTGATTGTGCACGCCGGGTTGATTGCATTAGTCAAAAGACAGACAATGAGATTCAACGACCACTTTGAAGTTAGTACGACTTGGATGGGTGAGGGATGGAGAGAGGGGGGATATAGGGGTAACTTGAAGATAAAGAAATCAATATTCATACCGTTGATTTTGTAAGCTGCCCAAGCAAAACATGAAGTGTTGTTCCTCCAATTTGTGTTTGGCCTCACTTCAACAATGGAGGAGACCCAGGTCACAAAGGTCAGTGTGGGAATGGGAAGGAAAATTAAAGTGTTTTGCAACCAGGAGATCAGGTAGACCCAGGCAGACTGAGCGAAGGTGTTCAGCGAAATGATCGCCCAAACTGCATTTGGTGTCGCCGATGTATATCTATCTTTGGTTCCTTTCTTTCCCAGCTCTGCCGAAGGAACTTTAACTGAATTGTTAACTCTGTTGCTGAGATGCTGGTTGACACACAGAACATTTCCAGCATTTTTATTTTTAGTTCAGATTTCCAGGATTTATTCTGCTTTTCAAACTGTCGGGTGAATGGGTAGTTTTGCATTAATCTGGGAATCTCAAACACGGTTGCACTTTAATATCACCCAGCGATTCCTAGCAATTTCCTGCTCACAATTATATTGGTCATAAATATTACAGTGCATTATATATTACACATGGAGGGAGCACTGTACAATATAATGCCCTGGTGAGTTTCTCCAGCATTTTGTGTCCATCCTTGGTGTGAACAAGCATCTGCAGTTCCTTCCTACACGGTACAAGCATTGCCTGCAGCCTGTTCTTCTGTTAACCTTATTATCTAAACAATGCGAGTACTGACACTGCAGACTAAAAATACATAACCTGCTCAGTATTTTGCTGCTGCTTGTGGAAGAGTTTCATGTGCAAAGTACTTGCTCCTTGCCTCTACGCTGTAAGTCACTGCCCTTTTGATATATTTCAATGGCTTTAGAGGATCCTGTGAAGTCCTGAGATTGCACAGGGTAAAACCTAAAGACTGGATGTATGATTTGCTCTACATAAGCTTTTATTAAAAACATTTTTTTTTGTTAATAACAATGTTTTTAACATGTTATTTTGTTATATTTTGCTTTGTTATTAAAAACAAACTTTGGGGAATTGCAGGATTGTTGGTTCTTTGAAAATTCTTTGAAAAACTACAAAATTAAGTTTTTTTGCGGAAATAGATAAAGCACGGTTTTAAAGTTGTATAATATGGATCAATTAATGTGTTGGTGAATGGCAGAGATAGTCACATTATATGCAAATGCTGTGTGGTTGTGTGGCTATATTTTATGGTAACTGCCTGTTTTTGCTGCGATTGGTGGAGAGCAGTTGAGGAGCAGGGGGATGTGTGAGACAACACCAGTTGCACATTCAGTAGCTGTAATCCTCTCTCTGGGGATTGAAGGCTGCACAGGAATCTGCTAGAATTTCCACCTCTGCTTCTTAATTTTGCGCTGGGGTGGCTACGACTGAAAACTTATTTTAATTTGTCATGATAGGGTCTCGAGATCTTTCAACAGCCGACCACTAAAAATAAAGGGGACCAGAGTAATAGGATCTGTCGGTACCTGAATTACTCCAAAGCAGATGTTGAACGAAGGTGTGGATCATTCTGGAACGTGAAGGAAATTGGATGTTCTTTGATGAATTTGAAGCAAATTACTCTGAAGCAATGGGGATCTTCAACGGCAGAGGCAAGGATGTAGCTTTAAATGTCAAGCTGTGGCTGTGTCCTTTACAAACTTCGAGGACTGCCTTGTCACTTCTTCTCTGCATGGTGTTGCTGCAGATAATGCAGGTGAGAGTGTGCAATTGAGAAAACTGGGTGTATTAAAAACAGCCATCTTGAGGAAAGAAAAGCATTTTTGTATGAATAAAACTATGCAGGAATGGTGACTAAAATGGTGAACCCTTCAGTGTGGTATTTTGCCGGCTTACTCATCAGTTTAAAAGCAGGACGAGTCACACAAGGATCTGGGGTAACTTCTCTCTTTCATTGAAAGTATTTTATTTATTTCTGTTCATTACCTTTGGCATATTTATTAGCATGTTTGCACTTTTTCACTAAATCCTTAATCCGTTTAAATGGTTGAAAAGCAGTGTTAAAATGTCATTGAACTTTCATCAATGCACCAAAAAAAAAAACATGAAGGAAGAAAGGTTTTTCACTTCCCTTTTAAAATCTACATTTCGTAATCTCACTCATAGGAACATACTGTAAAATAACCGGTTTTCGGCAGAAATTTCAATAAATGTACCTATTCTTTTTAATGAGGCTGCGAACAAAAGGGGCAAGAAATGAGCGAGAATTTTGCAGCAACATGAAAACCAGGTAATGAACCCTAAACTCACAATTAAATGACTGATATTCTCATGACCGTGTTATCCAAGTTCAGCAGGCTAATTGAATTTCTCTAAAGCTGTTTACTCCACTAAAATCTTTGACAAACAAAGGATGATTTATATCCTATGGCGAGAACAGCACATTCAAAAATAGAAGTTTGTTCTGAGATTTGAGTTTGGATTATTTGCTCAGGATTACTGGTCAATAGCATAACACCCACACTAATGTTCCTAATGAAGGGGAGTTTATATTAACATCAGCATGCAAGCTGGATGGAATACTGTTTTAAAACTTTGAATGGCTGATACTGGAAAGATTTTGAACTTGCAAGGTGCCTATGTTATTTCCACTAAGCGACACTTACTGTTCCTTGAACTGAATTTACGTTTTGCACAATAAAATGTACGACACCTGAAGTGATTTCAAATAGAGATTGTCAGTCTGTAAACACAAGCAGTCGAAATGTGTAGGAAGGAACTGCAGATGTGTGTTTACACCAAAGATAGACACAAAATGCTGGAGTAACTCAACGGGATAGGCAGCATCTCTAGAGAGAAGGAATGTGTGATGTTTCGGGTCGAGACCCTTCTTCAGACTGCTAGTGAGGTGTCTTGGACATAAGTTGGGAGGGATTGGACTAGGGGGGATAGGAGGAGTCAAGGTACGTGAAAAAATAATTCAGTGGGACAGGAGCAGGCAGAATGGGTCTGCCTGGGCAATTCTGTTAAGAAGGGTCTCGACCTAGAACGTCACCCATTCCTTCTCTCCAGAGATGCTGCCTGTCCCGCTTAGTTACTCCAGCATTTTGTGTCTATCTTCGGTGTAAACACGAGTATCATGCCTAAATTGCCACTCCTAGAATTTCTAATACTTCACCCGAAAGTCCCCCTTTATTTTTGTCATCATTGTCAGCATTGCACAGATGTAAACACAATGATTCTGATCTGATAACTGGTTAGAATAACAAAGTAATGCCAAATCAGAATCAGTTTGCATGTTAGGCATCATCGGAGCTTGCACAAAACAAATATTTATTCATTGTTAACCGTACTAGTGAAAGGGCAGGGTCGAAATGATTAATTAAGAGTTGTTTGACATTCTTCATTGACTGTTTAAATTCAATTTCAATTATGCGCAAATAATAAAACCCATATTATATATATATATATATTAATTTTTTTAAAGCCTGCGTCATATGTAAATTGAGATGGGATCATTAACTGCATTACAAAATGTCGACGTATATCTTTAAGAAGATGATATTATAGTGAATTTATTTTACCAATCCTGTCCTAACAACTGCAAATATCAGTCAACTTTTAATGAGTGCAAAATAGGAAATAAAATGCTGATTGTTGAGTTTATAGAAACATAGAAAAATAGAAAATAGGTGCAGGAGGAGGCCATTTGGCCCTTCGAGCCAGCACCGCCTTTCATTGTGAGCATGGCTGATCATCCACAATCAGTAACTCGTGCCTGCCTTCTCGCCATATCCCTTGTTTCCGCTAGCCCCGAGAGCTCTATCAAACTCTCTTTAACATCCATTCAGTGAATTGGCCTCCACTGCCTTCTGTGCCAGAGAAATCCACAAATTCACAACTCTCTGGGTGAAAACGTTTCCTCTCATTTCATCTTTCAAATGGCCTCCCCTTTATTCTTAAACTGTGGCAAGGGTTCTGGACTCCCCCAACATTGGGAACATTTTTCCTGCATCTAGCTTGTCCAGTCCTTTTATAATGTTACAGTGGCTTGCAAAAGTATTCATACCCCTTGAACTTTTCCACATTTTGTCACGTTACAACCACAAACGTAAATGTATTTTATTGGGATTTTATGTGATAGACCAACACAAAGTGGCGCATAATTGTGAAGTGGAAAGAAAATGATACATGGTTTCCAAATAAAAAACTGAAAAGTGTGGCATGCAAAAGTATTCAGCCCCCCTGAGTCAATACTTTGTAGAGCCACCTTTCGCTGCAATTACAGCTGCAAGTCTTTTGGGGTATGTCTCTACCAGCTTTGCACATCTGGAGAATGAAACTTTTGCCCATTCTTTTTTGCAAAATAGCTCAAGCTCAGTCAGATTAGATGGAGAGCATCTGTGAACAGCAATTTTCAAGTCTTGCCAGAGATTCTCAATGGGATTTAGGTCTGGACTTTGACTGGGCCATTCTAACACATGAATATGCTTTGATCTAAACCATTCCATTGTAGCTCTGGCTGTATGTTTAGGGCCATTGTCCTACTGGAAGGTGAACCTCCGCCCCAGTCTCAAGTCTTTTGCAGACTCTAACAGGTTTTCTTCCAAGATTGACCTGTATTTGGCTCCATCCATCTTCCCATCAACTCTGACCAGCTTCCCTGTCCCTGCTGAAGAAAAGCATCCCCACAGCACGATGCTGCCACCACCATGTTTCACAGTGGGGATGGTGTGTTCAGGGTGATGTGCAGTGTTGGTTTTCCGCCACGCATAGCGTTTTGCATTTAGGCCAAAAACTTCAATTTTGGTCTCATCAGACCAGAGCACCTTCCTCCGTGAGATGTTCAAAGCTTGGGATATTTTTTTATAACCTAACCCTGCTTTAAGCTTCTCCACAACTTTATCCCTGACCTGTCTGGTGTGTTCCTTGGGCTTCATGATGCTGTTTATTCACTAATGTTCTCTAACAAACCTCTGAGGCCTTCACAGAACAGCTGTATTTACACTGAGATTAGATTACACACAAGTGGAGTCTATTTACTAATTAGGTGACTTCTGAAGGAAATTGGTTGCACTGGATTTTAGTTAGGGGTATTAGAGTAAAGGGGGCTGAATACTTTTGCACGCCACGCTTTTCAGTTTTTTATTTGTAAAAAAATGTGTTGGTCTATCACATAAAATCCCAATAAAATACATTTACGTTTGTGGTTGTAACTTGACAAAATGTGGGAAAGTTCAAGGGATATAAAAACTTTTGTAAGCCACTTTATATGTTTCTATATTATCCCGTCTCATCCAGTGTATACAAACCCAGTCACTCCATTCTTTCAACATACGATAGTCCCACAAGTCCCAAAAATTAACCTCGTGAACCTACGCTGCACTCCCTCAATAGCAAGGAAGTCCATACTCAAATTAGGAGACCAAAACTGCACACAGTACTCCAGATGTGGTCTCACCAGGGTCCTGTACAACTGCAGAAGAACCTCTTTACACCTATACTCAAACCCTCTCGTTATGAAGCCCAACATGCCATCAGCTTTCTTCACTGCCAGCTGTACCTGCATGCTTACTTTCAGTGACTGGTGTTCAAGGACACCAAGGTCTCGTTGCACCTCCCTTTTTCCTAATCTAACACCATTGAGATAATAATCTGCCTCCTTGTTCTTGCCGCCAAAGTGGATAACCTCACATTTATCTACATTGTACTGCATCTGCCATGCATCTGCCCACTCACTCAACCTGGCCAAGTCACCCTGCAACCTCCATATATCCTCTTCGCAGTTCACATTGCCGCCCAGCTTTGTGCCATCTGCAAATTTGCTAGTGTTACTTTTAATCCCAATCATTTAAATCATTAATATATATTGTAAATAGTTGCGGCACCAGCACAGAGACTTGCGGCACTCCAATTGCCACTGCCTGACAGGGACATTTATTCCAACTCTTTGTTTCCTGTCTGCCAACCAATTCTCTATCCATGTCAATACCCTACCCCCAATACCATATGTTCTAATTTTGCCCACTAATCTCCTGTGTGGGACCTTATCAAAGGCTTTCTGAAAGTCCAGATACACTACATCCACTGGCTCTCCTTCATCTATTTTACTTGTCCTATCCTCAAAAAATTCCAGAAGATTAGTCAAGCAGGATTTACCTTTCATAAATCCATGCTGACTTGAGCCAATCCTTTTACTGCTATCCAAATGCGCTGTTTTTACTTCTATAATAATTGACTCCAGCATCTTCCCCACCACCGATGTCAGGCTGACTGGTATATAATTCCTCGTTTTCCCTCTTGCACCTTTCTTGAAAAGTGGGATAACATTAGCTGCCCTCCAATCCACAAGAACTGATACTGAATCTATATAACATTGGAAAATGATCACCATTGCATCCACGATTTTCAGAGCCGCCTCGTTGAGTACCCTGGGATGCAGTCCATCAAGCCCTGGGGATTTATCAACCATCAGTCCCATCAGTCTACCCAATACTATTTCTTGCCTAATGCAAATTTCTTTCCGTTCTCTATCTCCCTAGATCCTCTATCTTCTAGTGCATCTGGGAGATTGTTTGAGTCTTCCTTAGTGAAGGCAGAACCAAAGTACCTGTTCAAGTCTTCTGCCATTTCCTTGTTCCCCATAATAAATTCACCCGTTTCTGCCTTCAAGGGATCCACATTTGTCTTTACAAATGTTTTCTCTTAACATACCTAAAGAAGCTTTTACTATCCGTCTTTATATTCTTGGCGAGCTTACCAACGTACTTTATCTTTTCAGAGTGTATTGCCATTTTTGTTTCCTTCCATTGTCTTTTGAAAGTTTCCCAATCCTCTGGCTTCCTGCTACTCGTTGTTATGTTGTACACCTTTTTCTTAGTTTTATTCCATCCCCAATTTCCCTTGTCAGCCACCATTGCCTCTAATGCCCCTGTCCCACTTAGGAAACCTGAACGGAAAGCTCTCGCCTGGAAAGCCTCGCCCAAAGCGTAAGCTGCATCTACTGACCAAAGATCCTACAGGATCTTTGCTACGGACCGCACACACACACACACACAAACACATCGCGAAGGTGGGGGCCAGGGACAGCGGAGGAGAGCTGTCTGCGCGATGAAGAGGAAGGTAAATGGCTGCTACAGAGCACAGTAAGCAAAGATTAAGACGGCGAGTCCTTTAGAGAGCGTGGGGGGAGGGAGAGAAGGGGAAAGAAGGGGAGAGAAGGACAGAGTAGGGTAGAGGGAAGGGGAAGAGAAGGGGAAGAGAAGGGGAAGAGAAGGAGGAGATAAGGGGAGAGAAGGGGAGAGAAGGGGAGAGAGAAGGGGGTAGAAGGGATGAGAAGGGGGGAGTAGGGGGGAGAAGGGGTGGGGAGAAGGAGTGGAAACAGTTTTAAGAAGTTTAATAAAGTTAGCGGGCATTTTACCTTCCGGCAGATCTTCTAGGTCCTGAAAACCAAAGATCCTATAGGATCCTATAGGATCTTTGCTGAAAACTCCAAATTGCCAATCAAAATGGCCGGTCAGCGAAGGAGATTGCTTTCGACTGCCTGTAAGTAAATAGCAACCCCACACCGCTGGCTTCGACCAAATGGCAACCTATGTTTAGTCGAGGCCGGTTTTGTTGAAATAATCGCAGGAACATAGAAGAAGCCTCGACCAAGCAGATACCACTTTCGACCATTAGGGAGAGTGACCAAAACCTCCGGGAACCTCACGGAAACCTTGGGTGGGGCACAAGGTCACCAGAGGTTTCCGTTCGGGTTTCCTAAGTGGGACAGGGGCATTAATACCCTTAGAATCTTTCTTCCTCTTTGCAATGAAATGATCCTGCATCTTCTGGATTATGCCCAGAAATTCCTGCCATTGCTGTTCCACTGTCATTATTGCTTGGATCCTTTTCCAGTCGACCTTGGCCAGCTCCTGCTGGTCCATGCCTTCATTGCCACCCTTATTCAACTGCAACACTGACACTTCTGATTTAACCTTCTCCCTCTCAAATTGTGGATTAAAACTTATCATATTATGGTCACAACATTCTAGCGGTTCCTTTACCTTGAGTTCCCTTATTAAATCTGGTTCATTGGACAACACTACATCCAGGCGTGCCTTCTCTCTGTAAGGCTCCAGTACAAGCTGCTCTAAGAATCCAACTCGGAGGCACTCTACAAACTCCCAACCTGATTTTCCCTGTCGACCTGCATATTGAAATCTCCCCTAACCACAGTGGCAGTACCTTTGTTACATGCCAATTTTAACTCATGCTGCAACTTGCACCCTATATCCAAACTACTGTATGGGGGCTAGTAGATAACTTCCATTAGTGTCTTCTTACCTTTACAATTCCTCAATTCTATCCACTGCGAATCTACATCGTCAGTCCCTATGTCACCCCTCGCAAGGGACTGAATTTCAACCCTCACAAACAGCTACCCCACCTCCTCTGCCCACCTGCCTGTCCTTTCTATAGGTCGTATGGATAGTCAGTTCCCAGTCCCAATCCTCTTGTAGCCATGTCTCTGTAATCCCCACAATATCACATCTATCAATCTCTAACTGAGGCTCAACTCATCCACTTTACTTGTTATACTTGGCGCAAGTATACTGAACAAGCTAGATGCAAGAAAAATGTTCCCAATGTTGGGTGAGTCCAGAACCAGGGGCCACAGTCTTTATTCTAAGGGGAGGCCATTTAAGACTGAGGTGAGAATAAACTTTTTCACCCTGAGAGTTGTGAATTTGTGGAATTCCTTGCCACAGAGGGCAGTGGAGGCCAAATCACTGGATGGATTTAAGAGAGAGTTAGATAGAGCTCTAGGGGCTAGTGTAATCAAGGGATATGGGGAGCAGGCAGGCATGGGTTATTGATTGAGGACGATCAGCCATGATCACAATGAATGGTGGTGTTGGCTCGAAGGGCTGAATGGCCTCCTCCTGCACCTATTTTCTATGTTACTATGTTTCTATGTTTCTATGATTCATATATAATACTTTTAATCCATTACTCGCCTCACCTTTCACATCGATTCTTATTTCACTTGGCCATACTCTGCTATCCCTTCGTGAGCTTTCTGCCCCGTTAATTTTGGTCTTTCTTAACTTTTACTATACTATTTTTCCTGTTAACTCCATCCTTGTATATCCAATGTGTCTCCTCTCCCCCCACTATTTAGATAGTATATACTGGCCACTTTTGTCTCATAGAGTTATAGTCATAGTGAGACAGTATGGAAACAGGCCCTTCGGCCCAACTTGCCCACACTGGCCAACAATGTCCCAGCTACGCTAGTCCCACTTGCCTGTGTTTATTCCATATCCCTCAAACCTGTCCTATCCATAGAAACATAGAAACATAGAAAATAGGTGCAGGAGTACGCCATTCGGCCCTTCGAGCCTGCACCGCCATTCAATATGATCATGGCTGATCATCCAACTCAGTATCCTGTACCTGCCTTCTCTCCATACCCCCTGATCCCTTTAGCCACAAGGGCCACATCTAACTCCCTCTTAAATATAGCAAAGGAACTGGCCTCAACTACCTTCTGTGCCAGAGAATTCTACAGATTCACCACTCTCTGTGTGAAAAATGATTTTCTCATCTCGGTCCTAAAAGACTTCCCCCTTATCCTTAAGCTGTGACCCCTTGTTCTGGACTTCCCCAACATCGGGAACAATCTTCCTGTCCAACCCCTTAAGAATTTTGTAAGTCTCTATAAGATCCCCCCTCAATCTTCTAAATTCTAGCGTGTACAAACCGAGTCTATTCAGTCTTTCTTCATATGAAAGTCCTGCCATCCCAGGAATCAGTCTGGTGAACCTTCTCTGTACTCCCTCTATGGCAAGAATGTCTTTCCTCAGATTAGGAGCCCAAAACTGTACGCAATACTCCAGGTGTAGGAAAAAAAAGTTATTTTTCCTCAGTTAAGTGGGCTTTCATCATCTGGTAATGATCCCCGTGTTATAGGAGATTTAAAACAAATACATGTCACACTCTTTGACTTAATATATAAAGTTGTATTTCCAAACAGGAGGTTTAGACTTGAGAAAGCAATAGGCACTGCAGTTCGCTTTGGCAATGAAGTCCAGTCCACCACATCACTCAGACCATACACTAGGTGGCAGTACACTTGCATTTCCCTGTGGGATCCACTTGAAGTTGCATCCAAATCATGACATCATATTTTTTGCCAGAGACCAGTGCGGACATAGCTTTTTATTCTGCTGTATGCTGGAACGCTGAACTTGTTCTGTTACAAATAGCATTTGCAGAATGAACAAAGACATTGTGGAACTACTCTGACTAAGGCAAGCAAGACAAAATAGAGCAAAGTGGATTTTTTTTGCGTTGGCAAATGATAGGAATTGATTACAGGTACTACATATACATGAACAAAAACTAACTGCTGGAGGAACTCAGCGGGTCAGACAGCGTCCGTGGCGAGAATGGACAGACAATATTTTGGGTTGTAACCCTTCCTCACACTGGACAGAAGATAGAAACAGACTCTACAGGGTTGTGGAATAGTTAGGTTGGAGGTAGTGAAGTGGAGACGGCCGGGGGCATTAAGATCAGTGACGATTTGGAAGATAGTGGCCTAGTGATCTTCTGTGGGGTCGTAGTCAAGGGTGGATGTGAGGAGGTGTTCAACAGCTGATAGCTGATATCTGATATCTGTCGGTGGTAGCCTACCAGACTACCTTGTCAGTGTGTTTGATAACAATATTGGGATTGTTACTTAATGAACTGTATGTTCAGAGGGGGTTAGCTAGGGTGTGTAATGGAGAACTCATGTTGATCAATATCATGGCAGCAGTTGGAGATGAAAAGGACAAAAAAATGTAGAAGGTTGGTAGGGATAGTCCAGTAGTCCCAGAGGAGTGTAGGAGATGGGGGGAAATGGTTGTCACGGGGACAGTAAGGATTCCTGCGGCAGAAATAGGCACCGAGGTGTAGGAGACAAATTAATTTTCTTGCGGCAGGCTTTTATTTACAAAGCCATACATTTAAACAGTTGAGGATTCTTGGCCCATTTGCAATTCACCACCCCTGTGCTTGTACTGAATGTCATTGCTTATTTAGGAGTGATAATGGCCAAAATATTAAAATGTATTGACACAGGTAACCTCCTTCCCCTCTACTCAACCTGTCAATCCTTTTAAGGACTGCAACAATATTTTTACTTCCATCAAATAGCATTAACCACCTATATGAAATAAAAACATCTAACTCTACAGAAATGTACACTTTAGGAATACACACAAAACAAATTATTCATTTGTTATATAATTATTTTTTTAATGTGTAGAAGACTGCATTTTACAGTTCTTTACCAATAATCAATATATGTTATTGTAAATTATATTGTCAGATGAAAATTATATCATGTGGTTCATGTCCCTGTATATAGAGTAAAATTGCTTTCAATTAAAAATTATCTCCACACTTATCTGTTGAATTATGCTATTTGGCCATGTTAAGATGGCAAAATAATTGTGAGGGAAATGGTTTCTCCATTGTTTTTGTGTAGGTAAAATGAAAAGTTCAGATAGAAAGCTGACTTGCAGTTGTACATAAACACCATTGTAACCATTGTAACAAAAATAACATGTGTATTATGTTAGTAACATGCACTGAATGTCATGAAGCTGCAGGATTTGTCGAACAGACAACATTTGCTGCAGTATTTATGGCAACGTAATACTCTTTTATTGGTATATTCTGCCATTCTAATACAGAAGTTATATTTGTGGGAATGGGGTCTTGAGCTGCGATCTGGGATCAAAAATAACAAATATTCAATATTTTCATTTTTCTTTGGATTGTGGGGTGTGTGAATGATTCCATTCAGAGCCAGTAACAACGTTTGACTCACTAATGAGTAGACAAACTGTAGAGGAACAGCATCACATATTTTGCTTGCGCAGCTTACAACACAGTGGCATGAATATTGATTTTTCTAACTTCCAGTAACCCCTACATTCCCTCTCTCTCCATCATTCCCCCACCCAAGTCGCACCAACTTCTCATTCTCACCTGGCAAACAGCTAACAATGGCTTGTTTCCTTTATCATTGTTACTTTTTGGCATATCTTTCATTCATTTGTTCTACATCTCTCCACTTCACCGTCTATACCTGTCGTTTCCCTTTCCCCTGACCCTAGTTTGAAGAAGGGTCTCAACCTGAAACGTCAACCATTCCATTCCTTCTCTCCAAAGGCAGATAGATAGCCTGTCCCACTGAGTTACTCCAGCACTTCGGGTCTATCGCCGGTAAATGATGCAGACAAAATAAGCATTACTTTGAAATTCTGATCATCCACTGAATGTGGATGATCAGCCATGATTATAGTGAATGGCTCGAAGGGCCGAATGGCCTACTCCTGCACCTATTGTCTATTGTCTATTGAAATCTAAGTCGGTACGATGCTATATAATTGATCCAATCATTTATTACGTGTTTCTTCTATTATGTCATGTCACATTTCAATATATCAATGATTAATAATATGATGGTCACTGTGATTGCAGATGAACAAACTTCAGTGGGGGATGATGCATACGAACCCTGCAATGGGTGTGGTAGCAAAATTGTATCATGTGGTTCATGACACTGAATGCATTGAGGATATCATTCTCTCCTCCCAGCACTGCCAGGCTCAAGTCTTGCTTTCCTCATTTGCAGTCAGTTCAAACTTTATTGAAGCTCGCAACCCCTATGAAGGATCATGTCTAAACATCTGTTGTTGGCTAATTTTAAGTGCCTAGAAATAATGTTGCAGCTGCTTTTTCCATCACTATTCCCATCTTGAAAAGTAATGAAAAGTAGTGTTGAATATTATGGGCATCACAAGGACAAACAAATAGGAATGTACTCAAGAAATAGTATGAGAAAAATAGGAAGGTGGAACGTGTGGGCTATGAAAGTTAGCATAATGATTAAAAAAAATGAGTGTTGCTTATGGTCTGACTTTCAATTCATTGTTGTTAGTTGAAAGTCGACTGCCTTCAACGGGACACTTATCCAGTGTGAGGTTCAGGAAAACAGAATTGTTAGGTAAATGGGTAGTGATGGGAAGCAGTAGAAATGGCATCTCGAGAGATAGACCAGTGTTGGCCATTAGCCATGGCCATATGAAAAGTCCATAAGGGTGAACAATATTGTCAAGTTACTATGAGAGGAACTGAACAGAGCAATGGTGATCATATTACAATGTGATATTGCGCTTGAAATGGAATCTTGAGGAAAACACAAACTGCTGGAATGACTCAGAGTGTCAGGAAGGGGGGTCATGTCGGTCGTGCTGCCTGACCTGCTGAGCTGCTCCAGCATTTAGTGCTTTTCTCTGGATGAGAGTTGGGAATGCAAATTGGCAGGATCACCAAATATTGCAGCTTCCACTACATAAAGGGAAGTTTAGGAACATATTTTGAAGGTGTTGTATTTGCAGCCTTGGCAAATCAGGTATCTGTCAGTAAGGGATTGGGCACATGTCTACATCCAGTGCTTTTTGATACTTGTTCAGGTTCACCAAGAATCATTGTTACAGACTAGCCTGCAATGAAAGTACCAAGCAGGGCCATGAATTAGACCAAGGTGGGATATTCAGTGTGAAGGACAGTCCATCATGAACCATCTGACTCTAGTGTATCATTTGAATAGTGATTTAGCACAGTTGGAGCAATATTAATGTTGAACAAACTCAATAGCAGGTTATTGAGAGGAAACATTGGCAATCTGTTTGGGTGTTATGATGTTGCATCTACAGCATATCTCTCGTTTCCCTTTCCCCTGACTCTCAGTCTGAAGAATGGTCACAACCCAAAACGTCACCTATTCCTTTTCTCTAGAGATGCTATTTGATCTGTTGAGTTACTCCAGCTCTTTGTGTAATCTTTGGATGTCATGAACGCCAGTCCACTGGAGGTTTGGTATGATGATCGTCAAATTAAAGTATTCACATGGCAGATAAAAGGAAGAGGGCGAGGTCACTTCAATTACATCTGGCACAGATGGTACTGTGCTGAACTTATGGCTGTGTGGGTGTCAGGGAAGAAGGCTTGTTTACAGAATTGCTAAATAAACTGAACAAGTGTAGACTGAGTTGGACCGTTTAAGAAAAATTACTGCATTGCAATGTGGAGCAGTTTTATAGTTGCAAAGATATCACAGTAGTCTTGGAATTCATGATGTCAGCTTGATACAATGTACCCAAAGTGTAATAAGAGAAGATGAATACTAGTTATTAAATAATAGAAAGCCTTATAGACAGCCCAGAAATGAAAGGGCCTAAGGGGAAAATTGAATGACTCCCAAAGTGACAACAGGAAAGTAAAAGGTCTATAGTCCACAGTGAGTCAGAGTGGAGATTTGGACAAAAGGCAGAGAGAAAACAAAGCCACATACAATGCCCTCCACAATGTTTGGGACAATGACCCATCATTTTTTTATTTGCCTCTGTACTCCACAATTTGAGATTTGTAATAGAAAAAAATGGCATGTGATTGAAGTGCACATTGTCAGATTTTATTAAAGCCATATAGAAATTACAGCTGTGTTTATAGTCCCCCCATTTCAGGGCACCATAATGTTTGGGACTCATGGCTTCACAGGCATTTGTAATTGCTCAGGTGTGTCTCCTTAATGCATGTATAAGAGAGCTCTCAGCACTTAGTCTTTCATCCAGATTTTACATCACCTTTGGAAACTTTTATTGCTGTTTATCAACATGAGGACCAAAGTTGTGCCAATGAAAGTCAAAGAAGCCATTATGAGACTGAGAAACAAGAGTACGGCTTTTGGAGACATCAGCCAAACCTTGGGCTTGCCAAAATCAACTGTTTGGAACATCATTAAGAAGAAAGAGAGCACTGGTGAGCTTACTAATCGCAAAGGGACTGGCAGGCCCAGGAAGACCTCAACAGCTGATGACAGAAGAATTCTCTCTATAATAAAGAAATATCTCCAAAATACCTGCCCGACAGATCAGAAACAGTCTTCAGGTGTGGATTTGTCAATGAGCACTGTCCGCAGAAGATTCCATGAACAGAAATACAGAGGCTACACTGCAAGATGCAAACCACTGGTTAGCTGCAAAAATAGGATGGCCTGGATACAGTTTGCCAAGAAGTACTTAAAAGAGCAACCACAGTTCTGGAAAAAGGTCTTGTGGACAGATGAGACGAAGATTAACTTATATCAGTGTGATGGCAAGAACAAAGTGTGGAGGAGAGAAGGAACTGCCCAAGATCCAAGCCATACCAACTCATCTGTGAAACACGGTGGTGGGGGTATTATGGCCTGGGCATGCATGGCTGCTGAAGGTACTGGCTCACTTAAAATATCTTCATTGATGATAGTAGTATATGATGATAATGAATTCTGAAGTGTCTAGACACATCCTATCTGCTCAAGTTCAAACAAATGCCTCAAAACTCATTGGCCGGCGGTTCATTCTACAGCAAGACAATGATCTCAAACATACTGCTGAAGGAACAAAGGAGTTTTTCACAGCTAAAAAGAGGTCAATTTTTGAGTGGTCGTCAATCACCCTATCTGAACCCAATTGAGCATGCCTATTAAATGATGAAGAGTAAACTGAAGGGGACTAGCTCCCAAAACAAGCGTAAGCTAAAGATGGCTGCATTACAGATCTGGCAGAGCATCACCAGCAACTGGTGATGTCCATGAGTCACAGACATCAAGCAGTCATTGCATGCAAAGGATATGCAACAAAATACCAAACATGACTACTTTCATTTACATGACATTGCTGAGTCCCAAACATTATGGTGTCCAGAACTATATATAGCACTGCTGTAATTTCTACATGGGGAAACCAAAATGTATAAAAATGGCCTTTGTTAAAATCTGACAATGTGTACTTTAACCACATGTGATTTTTTTCTAATACAAATCTCAAATTGTGGAGTACAGAGACAAATAAATAGATGCTGGGTCTTTGTCTCAAACATTATGGAGGGCACTGTAGATAGAGAGCCTGAAAGCAATTGTAGTATTCGAGTTCATGGTATCATACACTATACCAAAATATTATATATATTAGTTAATATAGTCATTGTTATGCATTATTGACATGTGTTAAGTTTAGTGTTAACAGTTGATGTTTAGAAACAGATGTAATACATTGTATTTCTAATCATCTATAGTTATCGAGAAAACAGTTAATACAACAATTGTAGCACAGAATATGAGATCACTGATGAATGAAGTATCTCGAGAGAAGTAATCCATTGGCATTACAGGAGCTCTGAGTGGATCATGCAGAGTTGTTGAATACAGTTCATCAGTTAAATATTTGTACTTGAGAAGTCTAAGAGACTGAATAAATTATGTTTGGTTAGTTGCAACCCTCTCTCTCTGTCAATAATTATTAGATTGTATAATTACATTTCAGTAGGCGGCAGTGAGCTGTTCAATAATTTAATGCAAATAAATAGTTGATTGTTGTCAGAGTTTATTACTTTTTAAGGGAATAGGTTGTTATAATAAACAATATCATATTATAACTAAGCTCCTTTAAAAACTGAGTTTAACCATGTAACATGACACTTGTTGCATGGTTACAACACATGGGATTGACTACCTGCAATGATGTATGTTTTGTTAGTAGCTTTACTTCTGTTATTTGCCTCAGGAAACAGCAGCATAAAGTGCCCATAGATAATACAGACTACCAAATGTTTTGTGAATGTACTCCAACCCAAAGAATGGACCCTGCACTCAGAGAAGGCGAGTATTCAGCCACTAAAATTCATTGAGCAACAATATTTGTTATGGAAAGTGTCACTGGTCAATTTAAAATAGTCAAGGTATAAACCAAAGATGGACACAAAAACCTGGAGTAACTCAGCGGGTCAGACAGCATCTCTGGAGAAAAGGAATTGGTGACATTTCGGGTCGAGACCATTCTTATGTTTGCATTAGTCATTTGTCATTTTTTAAATTCTTTTCTCTGGGAATTCTAATTGATGAACTGTACAGCAAACCAATAAAATGTCTGGGTTTTATCTGTGATAGCCATATGGCATGCGCATAGTTCGTTGATAGAAGCTAAGTCTGTTGAGTATCAGTCCAAACACTGAACTTTGGTACATTACGTCTCATATAACAGGATGTAGGAATCTAGATTGGTTGAGTAATGGATGAGGTTCTAGTTAAAGAGACATGATTGTGTTTGATAATTCCCATGTTCCCAGAAGAGATGGAAAATGTAATTAAAACAAAATGCGGAGTTAACTACAAAAACTAATTTGTATGGCATCTGTTGCAATTGAATATTACACTGAATGATGAAAACTGGTGACTGCGGTGACTGTGGAAATGGATACTCCTCAAACAAGTTGACACAATAATCGTATTTTACTTTTATCATCGCTCTTGGTTTTTGACAGACTAAAGTCAGTGACTATAACAGAGATAATAGCGACGGCTTTCTGCTCACCATAATGGAGGTAAAAGGTCTATGATTTTTCTGATGATTTAGATTTGTTTAAAATTAACCATATGGTGCCGGGACATAACATACTCTTGCTCTTGTATTTACCATTGATTTATCTTTGACAAGATATGCACTGGTAAAATAGTACATAAATGAAACATATGTGTAGGAGGGAACTGCAGATGCTCGTTTAAACCGAAGATGGACACAAATTGCTGGAGTAACTCAGCGGGACGGGCAGCATCTCTGGAGAGAAAGAATGGGTGACGTTTCGGGTTCAGACCCTTCATCAGACAGTGAAACATGAAACGTACTTTATTTTCTAGACAGTAGACAATAGGTGCAGGAGAAGGCCATTCGGCCCTTCGAGCCAGCACCGCCATTCAATGTGATCATAGAAACATAGAAAATAGCTGCAGAAGGAGGCCATTCGGCCCTTCGAGCCAGCACCGCCATTCAATCTGATCATGGCTGATCATCCGCTATCAATAACCCGTGCCTGCCTTCTCCCCATATCCCTTGACTCCACTAGCCGCTAGAGCTCTATCCAACTCTCTCTTAAATCCATCCAGTGATTTGGCCTCCACTGCCCTCTGTGGCAGGGGATTCCATAAATTCACAACTCTCTGGGTATTTTTTTTTTCTCAGCTCAGTCTTAAATGACCTCCCCTTTATTCTAAGACTGTGGCCCCTGGTTCTGGACTCACTCAACATTGGGAACATTTTTCTTGCATCTAGCTTGTCCAGTCCTTTTATAATTTTATATGTTTCTTTAAGATCCCCCTCATCCTTCTAAACTCCAGTGAAGTCTAGTCTTTTCAATTTTTCCTCATATGACAGTCCCACCATCCCAGGGATCATTCTCTTGAACCTACGCTGCACTGCCTCAATCACAAGGATGTCCTTCCTCAAATTAGGAGACCAAAACTGTACACAATACTACAGATGTGGTCTCACCAGAGCCTTATACAACTGCAGAAGAACCTCTTTACTCCTATACAGAAATCCTCTTGTTATTAAGGCCAACATTCCATTAGCTTTCTTCACTGCCTGCTGTACCTGCACACCAACATTCAGTGACTGGTGTACAAGGACGCCCGAGGTCTCGCTGTACCTCCCCCTACCTAACCTAACCCCATTGAGATAATAATCTGCCCCCTTGTTTTTGCCGCCAAAGTGGATAACCTCACATTTATCTATATTACTTCACATTTATCTATATTACTTCACATTTATCTATCTGGTCATCACCAATCAATACCCCGTTCCCGACCTCACCATATCCCCTAACCGCTATCTTTAAGAGCCGTATCTAGCTCTCTCTTGAAAGTATCCAGAGAACCGGCCTCCACCACCCTCTGAGGCAGAGAATTCCACAGACTCACAACTCTCTGTGCGAAAAAGTGTTTCCTCATCTCCGTTCTAAATGGCTTACCCCGTATTCTTAAACTGTGCCCCTGGTTCTGGACTCCCCCAACATGTTTCCTGCCTCTAGCATGTCCAAACCCTTAATAATCTTATATGTTTCAATAAGCACCCCTCTCATCCTTCTAAACTCCAGTGTATACAAGCCCAGCTGCTCCATTCTTTCAACATATGACAGTCCCGCCATCAGAAGATTAATCTTGTAAACCTATGCTGCACTCCCTCAATATCAAGAATGTCCTTCCTCAAATTAGGGGACCAAAACTGCACACATTACTCCAGGTGTGGTTTCACTAGAGCCCTATACAACTGCAGAAGGACCTCTTTGCTCCTCTACTCAACTCCTCTTGTTATGAAGGCCAACGTGCCATTCGCTTTCTTCACTGCCTGCTGTACCTGCATGCTTACTTTCATTGACTGATGTACAAGGACCCCCAGATCCTATTGTATTTCCCCTTTTCCCAACTTAACACCATTCAGATAAAAATCTGCCTCCTGTTTTTGCTACCAATGTGGATAACCTCATCTTTATTTTAATTATTATTTGTGAGTTAATTAATTTCATTGGCTTATATTTGTTCATTGGATTATTTTTAGTGCTTTAATTTTTGAAGTATTCTTTTCATTGTTTTAATTATTTAAATCTGTTCGAACTAAATGCAATTGGTTGTTTGTGCAATGATCAGCTTGTTCAAATACTGCATACATGTACTGTAACTTCTTAGCTTCGCTTAGTTTAGAGATACAACGCAGAAACAGGCCATTCAGCTCACCGAGTCTACACTGACCAGTGATCCCTGCACACCAACACTATCCTACACACACTAGGGCCAATTTTACCTTCATATCAAGCCAATTAACCTACAAATGTGTACATCTTTGGAGTGTGAGAGGAAACTAGACATCCCAGAGAAAACCCACGCAGGTCACGGGGAGAAAGTACAAACTCTGTACAGACAGCACCCGCAGTCAGGGTCGAGCCCGGTTCTCTGGTGCTGTAAGGCAGTAGCTCTACCGTTACGCCACCTTGCTGCCCCTTGTAATTGTAATCTCTAAATGAGATTATGAGAGTTCTTGTAATCTCTATGAGAGCCATTCATAGGTGGAAATACAGCATAATCCCACATTATGGTCATTCATGTAACAGAGATTCATCCGTATAGAATTCAGATATCATTACAAAACTATTAAGATAGAATAAAAAAATTCTCTTAAAGAACCTTTGTGAAAAGTAAATAAATAAAGACAAAGTGTATACAGAGAGCTGATAGTCTACCAAAGACAAGAATCACAGGCTGCCAGTTTACAAGGAGAGGCCACTTATCATAGAATCATAGCAAATAGGTGCAGGAGTAGGCCATTCGGCCCTTCGAGCCTGCACCGCCATTCAATATGATCATGGCTGATCATCGAACTCAGTATCCTGTACCTACCTTCTCCCCATACTCCCTGATCCCTTTAGCCACAAGGGCCACATCTAACTCCCTCTTAAATATACCAATGAAATGGCCTCAACTACCTTCTGTGGCAGAGATTTCCACAGACTCACCACTCTCTGTGTGAAAAAAAATCATCTCATCTCGGTCCTAAAAGACTTCCCCCTTATCCTTAAATTGTGACCCTTGTTCTGGAGTTCCCCAACATCGGGAGCAATCTTCCTGCATCTAGCCTGTCCAACACCTTAAGAATTATAAGATTCCCCCTCAATCTCCTAAATTCCAGCTGAGTCTATCCAGCCTTTCGTCATATGCAAGTCCTGCCATCCCAGGAATCGGTCTGGTGAACATTCTCTGTACTCCCTCTATGGCAAGAATGTCTTTCCTCAGATTACGCAATAATCCAGGTGTGGCTTCACCAAGACCCTGTACAACTGCAGTAGAGCCTCCCTGCTCTTGTACTCAAATCCTTTTGCTATGAATGCCAACACACCATTCACTTTCTTCACAGCCTGCTGCACCTGCATGCCTACTTTCAATAACTGGTGTACCATGACACCCAGGTCTCGTTGCATCTCCCCTTTTCCTAATCGGCCACCATTCAGATAATAGTCTACCCTTCTGTTTTTGCTGCCAAAGTGGATAACCTCACATGTATCCACATTATACTGCATCTGCCATGCATTTTCCCACTCACCCAACCTATCCAAGTCACCTTGCAGCCTCCTAGCATCCTCCTCACAGCTAACACTGACCCCCAGCTTCGTGTCATCCGTAAACCTGGAGATGTTGCATTCAATTCCCTCATCCAGATCATTACTATATATTGTAAATAGCTGGGGTCCCAGCACTGAGCCTTGCGGTACCCCACTAGTCACTGTCTGCCATTCTGCAAATGACCCGTTTACTCCTACTCTTTGCTTCCTGTCTGCCAGCCAGTTCTCTATCCACATCAATACTGAACCCCAAAAACCGTGTGGTTTAAGTTTGTATGCTAATCTCTTATGTGGGACCTTGTCGAAAGCCTTCTGAAAGTCCAGATATAACACATCCACGGGTTCTCCCCTATCCACTCTATTTGTTACATCCTCAAAAAATTCTACAAGATTCGTCAGACATGATTTACCTTTCATAAATCCATGCTGACTTTGTCCAATGATTTCACCGCTTTCCAAATGTGCTGCTATCCCATCTTTCATAACTGACTCTAGCATTTTCCCCACTACCGATGTTAGACTAACTGGTCTATAATTCCCCGTTTTCTCTCTCCCTCTCTTTTTAAAAGGTGCGGTTACTTTAACTACCCTCCAATCCTCAGGAACTACTCTAGAATCTAAAGAGTTTTGAAAAATTATCACTAATGCATCCACTATTTCTGGGGCTACTTCCTTAAGTACTCTGGGATGCAGCCTATCTGGCCCTGGGGATTTATCAGCTTTTAATCCATTCAATTTACCTAACACCACTTCCCGGCTAACCTGGATTTTACGCAGTTCCTCCATGTCATTTGACCCCCGGTCCCCTGCTATTTCCGGCAGATTATGTCTTCCTTTGTGAAGACAGAACAAAAGTAGTTATTCAATTGGTCTGCCATGTCCTTGTTCTCCATGATCAATTCACTAGTTTCTGACTGCAAGGGACCTACATTTGTTTTAACTAATCTCTTTCTCTTCACATATCTATAAAAACTTTTGCAGTCCATTTTTATGTTCCATGCCAGTTTTCTTTAATAATCTATTTTCCCTTTCCTAATTAAGCCCTTTGTCCTCCTCTGTTGGACTCTGAATTTCTCCCAGTCCTTTGGTGGGCTGCTTTTTCTGGCTAATTTGTATGCTTCATCTTTAGTTTTGATACTGTCCCTGATTTCCCTTGTTATCCACGGATGCACTACCTTCCCTGATTTATTATTTTGCCAAGCTGGGATGAACAATTGTTGTAGTTCATCCATGCAGTCTTTAAATGCCTTCCATTGCATATCCACCATCAACTCTTTAAGAATCACTTGCCAGTCTATCTTGGCCAAATCAAGTCTCATACCCTCAAAGTTACCTTTCTTTAAGTTCAGAACCCTTGTTTCCGAATTAGCAATCTCACTCTCCATCCTAATGAAGAACTCAACCATATTATGGTCACTCTTGCCCAAGGGGGCACGCACAACAAGACTGCTCACTAACCCTTCCTCATTACTCAGTACCCAGTCTAGAATAGCCTGCTCTCTCGTTGGTTCCTCTACATGTTGGTTTAGAAAACTATCCCGCATACATTCCAAGAAATCCTCTTCCTGCACCCTTGCCAATTTGATTCACCCAATCTATATGTAGATTGAAATCACCCATTATAACTGTTTTACCCTTGTTGCACGCATTTCTAATTTCATGTTTGATGCCATCCCCAACTCCACTACTACTGTTAAGGTGGCCTGTACACAACACCCACTAGTGTTTTCTAGTGTTTAAAACTAGTGTTTTAAACTCTTACCCCTTATACAATTATGTTGTAAAGTGGCCCTTTTTGATTTTGCCCTGGATTTTTCTGCCTGCCACTTTTACTTTTCACCTTGCTACCTATTGCTTCTACCCTCATTTTACATCCCTCTGTCTCTCTGCTCATGCTCCCATCCCCACTTTGGGGATTTGCTTGGAAAACTAACAAGGCAATCTCTTCTTTGTACAAAAATCCTTCATCAAACAATGTGGCATCAATGTCTTGTTGATTAAAGCAACAACCTTTTCTCCTCTGCGTACAAAACAATTGGAATTCATTAATCAATAGACTGACCGCTCATGTGGGGATTACTATTGTGAGAAAGACTTCCTGGAGTATGACACTTATAACATGGGAATGAAAAAAACGTTTCACACTACGTAATACAGACGTTTGTCTTGAAATACAGACCGCCCGTAAGGCAAGATACGCATTGAAAACTCAAAATAACAGCAGACTAATTGATCCAACTCTTGTGGCCTTGCGTATTTCACTTTTGTGAAGAGGTACAGTGTATTGCTCAAACCAATTTTACTTCGGAGTCACGTGAGTGACTATGTGAAGAAGCCCCGCCAGGCGCATGCGCGTCATTACGTCCGCACATGTCGCACTGAACGGTCTGGAGAGCGCAGCTCCACCAGCGATAAGTAGAAACTTCAGAGGTAAGTGGTTTTGAAAACTTTGCCTGTGAGTATCTAACTCCGTCAAACTGGCTCGAGCAGTCAGTAGGAGCCTGTGATATGGAGTGTAAGGTAAGTTCGTAGTAAGTGTGGGATTCACAAATTAGATCGGGTCGGCAGATTAGCGTGGCACCGCCGGTTCCGATACCGGGTGCTGTTTTACCGACTGCCGTTAGTCTAGAGAATGAACTTTCTACACCAGCTCCAGAAATTCAGGAGCCTGAGGCCAACTGATAGCCATAGGAAGGCAAAAAGAAAGTCTTTCAGACCAGTTTGTCAGAAGAGTCTGAAGAACAAGGAGACTCCCGTCCAGATAATAAAAGAATGTGGGGAGGATGCAAAATATGGAGAATATGCTCCAAACTTTGATAAAGCAAGGGTCAAAGACCCCAGTGATTCTCCAGACAGCTGTTCAACAAGGCCCATATCAAGAAGAATATGTGCAGTATGAGCAAGGGGATTTCCTTCCAGCGCCTTGTTTAGGACTGGAGGATGCCTCCCTACAGTATGACTTTGGAGAAGCAGGGCAGGATGAAGCTGACCCTGATTCTGGTATCGCTGCTCATGTGCATACACCAGAGCACAAGAGCCACGCTCCGGGTGTCCCGGAAATAGCAATGAGTTTTGCTATTCCGGAGGGGACTGGTGAGGCAATGGAAGAATACCTTGCCAGCAATATCAATTATTTAGTGTCTCACCAGCACCAGCAAGCTATGATGCAAGAGACTACAAACAAATATAAGACACCTGTCTAATGTGCATCACTGAAAGTGCCCACGGTGAACCCAGCTATCTGGGCACCCATGAGTCCTTCTATGAGGGGACAGGCGGTTCGGTATCAACACGTCCTCCAACTGGTGGCTGCAGCAATTACTGCATTTGGCACTATGGTCAAAGGGAACAAACAATCATTACTCAAACTCAAAAAAGATATGTTGGCTATCTTATGCAATGCATTTTTGAGGTAAATTGCATCAGGGAAAATAGCCATCAGGCCAACACTCCACCAAATATTTGCTGCTATGCAAGGCGACTAATGTACAAACACCTGAATTCCTGTTTGGAACGGACCTTTTCAAGAAAATTTGTGAAATTATTGATGAAAACAAAACAATTGGCTTAATGTAGCCAAGCATTTCAAGGCCACCTATTCGAAAACCTGGGTTAATTTTCCGAAGGTCCGATCGAGGTGCTGGGCTCAGCAGGAGGAGGCCAGTGGGGCAACTAGGGTACCCACCAAGACAGACCAGCTACAACCCCAATATGGGTAGACAACGGACTTACAGGGCAACTGTAGAGGTACAGGGAATTTTGTTAACGATAAAGTTTCTGGTGGACAATCTCCTATTGGAGGTAGATTACAATTGTTTTATAATGAATGATGCTGTATAACATCTGATATGTTTATACTAAATACGGTGTCAGGTCTACCATTGAGTTTATCTCCGGGATAGATCCACCTCAACAGCACAAGCATAATAAAATGTTGGTGTTTTCTGCTCCAGAGACTGAACAGGTAAGTGATGATGATTGAGAAAGCCATTAATCATCCTCAACAATTTGTGTCTAATATATTCCCCAGACCTCAAAAAGATGGGGGTAGTAGAGTATTCTGGACCTCACTCACTTAAATTCTTCAGTTCTCTATAGGGATTTTAAAATGGACACCTTCGTTACTGCTAAACAGCTGGTATCACAGGGCTGTTATATGGCAACTATTGATTGGCAAGGTGCATACTATCCAGTTCCAATTCATGCTCATTATCGCAGGTACTTGAAATTTAATTGGATGGGACAGCTGTGGCAATACAAAGCATTGCCTAATGGATTAAACTCAGCACCTAGGCTATTTACTAAATTGTTAAAACCTGTGCTGGGGCTACTGAGGGCCCATAATCACATTGTCATGGCCTATTGTCACGGACACGGAGGCTAGCTGTGGGGGCAATGGAATGAGCAAGAAGGTTTGATTCTTCACACGCAAGGGATAAATTATTTGGAATTATTGGGGACATTTTATGGGTTAAAGGCATATTGCTCCACAATGAATAATTTACACGCTCAACTCCAGATTGATAACACCACAGCAGTGGCATAGGTTAATCATATGGGAGGACCAAGATCAGTATCATCTGAGAACTTGGCTAACCTCATGTGGGAGTGGTATACTTCAAAGAACATCTGGGTATCAGCCATCTATATACCAGGTATAGACAATGTGGTGGCAGACCATAGGTTGCAAAGGTTTAATGACAATATAGAATGGATGTTGAATTCTGAATTTTTTCAAACAATTGTCACTCGATTTGGGTTGCCAGATATTGATCTGTTGCATCCAGATTGAATCACCAGTTGCCTAAATATGTTTCATGGGAGCCAGATCCAGGAGCAGTAGCCGTGGATGCATTCTCGTTATATTGGGGGCACTCATTCTTTTATGCATTCCTCCATTTTGGCTGATCACGAAATGCCTCACGAAAATAGACCGTGACTCGGCTACAGGCGTTTTTTGGTGGTCCCAGATTGGCCAACACAACCATGGTTCCCATTAGTACTCAGAATGATGGCTCAGTCATTCATGATGATTCTCAGCTGCAGTAATTGTTGGTGCATCCGGTTACAGGAGAAAGTCACCCGTTACATGACCATATCAAATTGTTGGTCTGCAGGTTCTGACCAGACCATTCCAAGCCCTTGGATTGTCGAACAGGACCATGGAGGTTATCACTGCAGCCTGGAGAAATACCATTCAAAAATAATATGTGATTCACATACAGAAATGGGATATGTTCTGTGTATAATCAAATATATCTTATCATACTACAAGCATATGTGATGTGTTGAAGTTCCTTGCTAAGTTGCATTTTGATGAGCACTGAGTTATAGTGCCATTAACAGTGCTTGGAGTGCTTTGTCCTCCTATTTAGGGCAGTCTTCAGAACAACAACCTATCGGGTTTCATCCGTTAGTATCCCAATTTATGAGAGGAATTTTAACAAAAACCCTCCTAAACCTAGATATACAGAAATTCTGGGATATCAGTATAGTTCTCACACTGCTTCAGCAATGCGCTCCAATTACATCATTATCTATGCAGAGATTAACTCTTAAAGTGGTTATGTTAATGGCGCTGGTTTCAGCACAACATGTACAAACATTACAATTGTTACGAATAGATTGTATGCATTTGTCTGTAGATGACATTACATTTTATGTCTATGATTTAATCAAACAAAGCAGGCCAGGTATGGCAGGAACCAAGGTGACGTTTAAAGCATATCCTGTTGACCAAATGTTATGTGTTTGAGTTAACAAGAGTCTCAGAGGTTCTGAGACAGGACTGCTCATTAGTCACAAAGCAGCCATATAAAAGAGTGTCAGTACAAACTATTTCTGGATCGTTGAAACAGGTTCTCAATTATGCTGGTCGACACTCATGTATTTAAATCTCACTCCACCAGGGCGGCATCAACATCTTGGCGAAGGCTCAGGACGTGCCGCTAGATCAAATCCTCGCGGCCGCAGGATGGTCTAGAGAATCAACGTTTTCTCAATTCTATGACAAACCTGTACAGACAGGATCTAGAAGACCCAGGCTCATATAGAGCTATTGCACTACTAAATACAGACCAAAAAATATTAACAAAGACCCTAGCGAGAAGATTAAATATGTTAGTAAACTAATAAATCCGGACCAAACAGGATTCATACCAAAGAGATACTCATTTAACAATTTGAGACGGCTGTATAATATAATATAATAAGAACAATATAATATACAAGAAGAATCAAATTATTCGTAGTATAATACGAATTTGGAAACAAATAAAATTATCTTTAAAATTAAGAAAATTATCGCTTCTTTCTCCAATAGCTAATAATCCCTCATTCAAACCATCCATTATTGATAAAACGTTTATCCATTGGGAAAGAATAGGAATTAAAATTATGGGAGATATGTATGAAATGGGAACATTTTTATCATTCCAACAACTACAACTAAAATATAATATAATGTACTCACATAATACTGAAGAAGAACTAGCAATTATTTCATTGGATGCAGAAAAAACTTTTGATCAAGTAGGATGGCAATATTTATTCACAGTATTGGAAAAATTTAACATGGGAGATAATTTTATTTCATGGGTAAAATTATTATATGATAAGCCGACGGCTAAAACACTGACTAATAATATATTATCCCCGAAATTCCAATTAGCAAGGGGCAATAGGCAGGGGTGCGCGTTATCACCCCTGCTATTTGCACTAGTGATAGAGCCTTTAGCTGAAAGTATAAGAAGCCATCCGAATATTCATGGGTATATTACCAAACACTCAAATAATAAAATTTCATTATATGCAGATGACATATTATTATATATTACAAATTCACAAATTAGCATACCAAATATACTAAATTTAATAGAGGAATTTGGTTCTTTTTCAGGATATAGAATAAATTGGAACAAGAGCGAAATTATGATGATAAAACCTCAAGAGTCGACACATCTGTTGAAATTCCCTTTTAGAATTACAACAGAAAAATTTAAGTATTTGGGCATCCAAATTACTAGGATGCAAACTATATGCCTTATAATTACTCAATGCAAACTATATGCATTTATTAACTAAATTAAATGGGTTGATTAAATTTTGGAAGACACTGCCGATGTCTTCAATAGGCAGAATAAACGCGATAAAAATGATCTTCTTACCACAAATATTGTACCTATTTCAATCAATACCAATATACTTACCTAAACAATTCTTCAAAAGATTAGATTCTGATATTATATACTTCATATGGGATTATAAATCACACAGAATTTAAAAAAAAAAACCACGTGTAAATTTAAAGAATCAGGGGTTCTGACACTCCCTAACTTATTGTATTATTATTGGGCAATGAATGTTAAAAATATAATCTACTGGTTGGACAGTTCTGCCCAACAGGTAGATTGGATAAGAATGGAGAAAGAGGATTGTTCCCCTTATAATATAGGAGCGATCCTTCTTTCCCCGATAAAACTGAACAATATAATATACAAGAAGAATCAAATTATTCGTAGTATAATACGAATTTGGAAACAAATTAAATTATCTTTAAAATTAAGAAAATTATCGCTTCTTTCTCCAATAGCTAATAATCCCTTATTCAAACCATCCATTATTGATAAAACGTTTATCCATTGGGAAAGAATAGGAATTAAAATTATGGGAGATATGTATGAAATGGGAACATTTTTATCATTCCAACAACTACAACTAAAATATAATTTGAAAAGTAATGAATATTTCAAATACTTTCAAATTCAAGATTATTTGAAAAGTATATACAAGGATATCAAACTTTAACCCCAGATCGATTGGAGGAAGGAATGAATAGAAAGGCAGAATCAAGCAATTTAATATCTTACTTATATTATATAATTCCAAATATAGAAACACCAACGACAGAGGCAATTAGAAGAGACTGGGGACAAGAGTTATTGATAAAAATTCCGAACGATAGATGGGATAAAAATTTATTATATGTAAACAAAGGTTCAATGAATGTAAGACATAACCAAATTCAATTTAAAATTTTACATAGATTATATTATTCGAAAACAAGACTGAATAAAATATTTTCAAATGTTTCCCCCATCTGCGACAAATGTCTAACTCAAAATGCCACTATAACACATTCCTTTGTCTCTTGTACAAAACTGTATACATTTTGGAATGAAATTTTTGGAATTTTTACAAAACTATTTAACACAAAATTGAACCCTAATACAGAATTGATTATCTTTGGATCAATGGAAGAGGGAAGTAAACTAACTATATTCCAAGAAGCTTTTCTTCATTATAGTCTAATAACAGCAAAAAAACTTATACTTAAATTTTGGAAAAACGCACCTACACCAACATTCAAAATGTGGATCTCAAACATGTCTGAAACGTTACATCTTGAAGAAATGAGATTCCCCCTACTAGGCAAAGTAGACCAATTCTTAAAGATTTGGTCTCCTTTTATCAACTTTTTACAAGCATATGGTGCAACATAACATAACCTTAGAAATTAAATGGTTTAGAACTGGGTGACGGATGGGCAAAAATTTGTGGAGCCACATGCAATAGCCTTGGGAATTGGTCTATGAAATAAATGGAGATGGTTAAGGTTGGTCAGAGTTTGCGAGTAAACATGCACTCAGATATGAATTAATTTTGATATTTGCCACTTAAAACCTTTGGACTCTTTTTGTTGATTCCATCCTCACAATGATCAAATTGTTTCATAAGTTCTGGGAACAAAATTAGGCCTTTCGGCCCATCGAGTTTACTCCTCCATTCAATCTTGGCTGATCTATCTCTCCCTCACAACCCCATTCACCTGCCTTTGCCTCATTCTCCTGCTGCCCAGGAAATTGACTTGAAGGAAAAACTTAGACTTTGAGTTTAGCTTCAAGAGGTTTTATTGCATGATATCGTGCAGAGATGGCGGCAGTTAATTGCTCACCAGTTCTATGTCGTTGCAGCAGAATTAGCCGATAGTTATACAGTGCAGAAAACAACTTTTTTCGGTTAGATACAATTATACAAAAATTATACTTGGTTCTTGACTATTATTTTCCTGTTATTACTATCTACTACATGGTTATTAATTATTTAATTACTCATAATATACTTTTTGTTTATGTTAATCTTATTCAACAAATGGATGGTTAATACAAGTCAAACATAATACAAGGGCATCTTGACATTATTGTAACTCATCTTGAAGCAGACCGCACCACTGCCCCCTCCCTGAATCAATCATAAGCCTCCATTGTCTGCAATGTTTCTGCGCCACTAGCGGCTGGGGACGCGGGTGGTCTACCCAACTATTGCTGTTGAGTTTTGTTCACCAACGCTACACCTTCCCATAGAATGGCCTAAGAAAGGCTACTGTGGCGGCTCCCAATGGTCTGGCCATCCTAACTGTCAAACCCCTCGGCACGGGAATGGTTCAGTCCAGAGGCGGCCCTTAACCAGAGGGATTAAAGGCGAGGGTTTTGGGTGCCATCTTTCTCTCGTGGACTTCCTTGCGACCTGGAAGAACATAATAAAAGGTACTTCCCGATTCACCTGGCTTCTCGCTTTCATTTCGGGACCTACGCCCCACACTACACTCCAAGACAATAAACACAGGTGCTAGCTTAATACTAGGAGATAACGTGTCGGGAACTTGTTTTTGCAAGATTCTCATGATCTTCTCTACAGCTGGTCAACAAGAGATGCCAATTGCCACATTCACACACCCTTTCATTACTTTATTTAATTCCAACCATAATTAAGTATCTGGAGATTTAAATTTTTCTTCTACACCTGTTTTCCTCTTTGTTTGGTTTAAACAATCATTTAAAAAAAACATGTAGTTGGGGCTACTAGAAGAACCTAGCAGGCTGAAAACAAAAATTAAAATCTCTACGTAGGTAATAAATAATAGTATCAACTAAAACACATTTTGTCAAGAGATTGTTCAAAAAGGCTTGATAATTTTTGTTTGTGATTTTCATGTGTTTCACGCCTTAAACTGGTCCAATTTTCAGAAATTTAGATGAAGGTTAAGGATACGGTAAATGAAGCCACTGAAGTTGAAGTTGAGAAGGGAAAATAAATCAAGATTTAATCTTTAAGTTGGAATCAACTTTATTGCTTTCACACACTCTTTTCCTTTGGTAATTCACAAAGAATGTTTCTTGTTTGCTTCTTACAGGGACTTGTTTATATCTCCCATCCTGTTTATTCTGCAGGTCAGTGGCACACTACTGGAGGACACAATCAGTAAGTGGTCCTCGTATCGGGATCAGTGTTTGCAAAACCTAACCAGGTCTGGTGCCAAAACTGGTGAGCAACCTAACTTGATAGTTTCAATGATTCAATGCCAAATTATTATGTTTAAACATTTAACTTTTAAACAGGAAACATTTTCTTTCTTGGAAGTAGCCCACGTTGAGGGGAGCAACAGAACTGGAATCTGCTCAAATTATTTTAGGGAAGTACAAATTGATTGGTTCTATGGCACCAATTCACTTATGCAGTTATAAAGGGAGGGCAGAATCTCATCTGGCCAACATCATTCTAATGGAGAAATAGTCTGTGAATGCCCATATATGCACTGCTCAGTGAATATGGTCAGATACTCATTGGTGGAGTCTATGGGGAACAGATCAGTTCAGATTAGTTTATTGTCACATGTACCAAGATACAGTGAAAAGCTTTAGTCGCATGCAGCATGGAAATAGGCCCTTCATCGCAACTCCTCTGTGCCTACCAAGATGCCCATCTAAGCTAGTCCCATTTGCCTGCATTTGGCCCACATCCCCTGAATCCTATCCTATCCTATCCATGTACCTGGCCGAATGACTTTTAAATATTGTTATTTACTTGGCCCAACTACCTCCTCTGGAAGCTCATTGCATATATAAAGGAAAAGGTTGTCCTTCAGGTTCCTATTAAATCCTTCCCCTCTCACCTCAATGCTCTAGTTCTTGATTCCCCTACCCTGGGAAACAGTGCATTGATCCTGTCTATTATGATTTTATATACCTCTATAAGATCACCCCTCAGCATCCTGTGCTGCATGGAATAAAGTTTGACCATGCCCAATGTTTCCATGTAATTCAGGCCTTGAGTCTTGGCAACATTCCCATATACTGTATCAAGGCACCAGGGAGATGATGCTTTAGTTTACTACCTCATCTGAACACCAGAGCCTTTGGCAGTGCAGCAATGCCTCAGCAATGCCTGTAATGTGGCTAACTCTTGGCATTGAGTGGAGTGGGGCGTGAATCCACAGGTTTCAGATTCAGGAGCTGGGAAATGATGGGGGAAGAAGCTTGCCAATTGACAGCCAATCTTTCATTTTTCAGCACAGCTAAACTGTAGGCAACACAGCAGACTAGCACAGGTTAGTTTAGCAATATAGCGTGGAAACAGGCCCTTTGGCCTACTGTGTCCTCACCGATGTACAACCTCCCATACATTAGTTCTATGTTACCTCAGTTTCGCATTGTACACACTAGTGGCAATTTACAGAAGCCAATTAACCTACAAATGTGCTCATCTTTGGAGTGAGAGAGGAAACCGAAGCACTCAGAAAAATCCACACAGTTACAGGGAGAGCATAAAAACTCCATACAAACAGCACCTGTAGTCAGGATCGAACCCGGATCCCTACTGTTGTAAGGCAGCAACTCTACCGCTGTGCCACTGGTTTGAGGTATGCCACAGTATGAAGGCAACATGATACCACACACTGAGCTCCATGGTTGAAAGAATAGAATTCCCACCAGTTGCTCTATATTTTGAAGTTACCTTGGAACCCACTAAGCCACATGCAGCAATCGGTGGTACACGACAGCACTGTGAAGCATACAATCATGCAGTCACCTCACTTTCTGCATTCCAGCAATATATTCAAAACAGAATACATCTATTACTTCCCGTTGACAGCACTGGATGGTGAACAACAAGGTATTTAACATATCTACAGTATGGAAGGAATGTGCCAAATTTCCAGCTGTTATCAGACAACTGAATAATTTTACCCCAACTAGAGAGCAGTTCTGACTGCTATCTACCTCATTGGAGACCCTCGGTCTATCTTTGATCTGACTTTATTGGCTTTACCTTGTACTAAATGTTATTCCCTTATCATGTATCTATATATTGAACAATGTTGGGGCAAGGACACTGCCCTGTGGTAGACCATTATTTTGCCATCTCCAATGGCTGTTGTGACCATTCAGGCATAACGAAGAAGTGGCGGTTCACCATCATTGTCATGATGAACTGGATAAGATGAGAGTCGTGTACTGTTTGCTGCAGTTTGGCTTTCATGGTAGGATGGTTTACAGTGTCATATGCTGGCGGACAAGTCTACAAATACTGCACCTGTGATCAGCTTCCCCTCTAAGCCATCTTCAATGTGCTGAGTGAGGTTCATCAGTTGTCCTGTTGTGGACGTTCCCTGGCGGAATCCAGTCTGTTCAGGTATCAAAACATCGTCTACATCCAGCGTGATGCTGTTCAGTATGCATCTTTCCATCAGTTTGTATGGGTGGCACAGCAGGGATATAGGCCAGTAGCTGCTGGGAAGATTGGCATCTTTGCCTGGTTTTGGTAAAGCAACAACCTTCGATTTCCGCCAGATTCGTGGAATGGAGTTGGTTGTGATGCAGATGTTATACACCTCCAGCAGTAATTCTTGTGCTCTGGGACCCAGATGTTGCAGCATCTCCGTTCTGATGTTGTCTAAGCCAGCTGCCTTGTTAAGTTTCATCACATTCACGGCTTTGTTGAGTTCATCCATGGTGATAGGTTGAGTGTACAATCCGTTGTTTTGGTTGTTGCCATCAGCAACCTTTGGGGGTGGAGGTTTCTTACCACTACTCTTGCCGTTTATCAACAACTGGTGGGCAATCTGGTTAGCAGTCACATTTCCTCGTAGGTGGAGTCATTACCGAGACGTTCTCAGTGTCGCCCTGCTGCTGTGTCGTAGGTCTGTTGTTTCAATTAGCTCTTGCCATTGTCTGCATTTTGCCTCATTGAGTGCATCTGTGAGCTGTTTCCCCATCTTAGCTGTTTTGTCTGCGAATGGGTCTTCATCAAAACGTTTCTTCGTACATAGATAGTAAGTCAGTAGTTTCAGCGTCCACGCCTCCAATGTAGTTAAGCCAGCAGCCCCGCGTGGCCTTTTGTGCTGCTGTGTGGATCGCATTGTAGTTGTTTGATGAACTGTCTTGCTTGAGTTCATTAGTAGCCTTAGCAAAAACCTCCCAGTCCGCTTTTCTGAAATTGAATCACCGTTGGAGTATGGGAGAGTGTATTGGGGTCACAGCAGCCATGACGCAGATCCCAATTGGTCGATGTTGAGACTCTGGAGTTGGCTGTTCAAGCGTTTTGTAGCAATTGGTGATATTTCTTGTGAAGATCAGGTCAGGATTGTAGCTTTTCTTCCATCTACAGCTGTTGAACAATTTTGGTAGTTTAGCATCATGAAGCAGCGTCAGTCCGCTAGTTTCCGCCCACGTGCAAGCTGCCTCACCATCTTCATTGTTTTTGTTGTAGCCCCATTGGGTGTGGTGGCTGGAGATGGCAGGTCGGCCCTTCCCATCTACCTGCCCATTCACGATCCACTTTACTCCGATCCTGCCTCCACCACTTCTGCTGGAAGCTCATTCCACACAGCCACCACCCTCTGAGTAAAGAAGTACCCCCTCACGTTACCCCGAAACTTCTGTCCCTTAATTCTCATGTCATGCCCTCTTGTTTGAATCTTCCCTACCCTCAATGAGAAAAACGTATCCACGTCAAATCTGTCTATCCCTTTCATCATTTTAAAGACCTCAATCAAGTCCCCCCTTAACCTTCTGCGCTCCAAAGTTCAGTTTGTTCAGTTACGTTTGCGGTGATTTGATTACTGATATGATGGCCACTGATGTGATGCTGAATGTGATGGTCTGAATACCTCCATCAGAGACAGAGGTGCTTAGTAGCTCTTGATTGAGGGCTGGTCTAATGTAGACGGCACTTCCCTGTTTGTCAAGTTTGCGTTCTGCAACAAGTAGCATACCTGGTATTGTTGGTCGTTGATGTTTCGGTCTTCGGTGGGTTTCCTGTAGACAGAGAACATCCAACTTTCCTTCAGAAACGATCTTTCCTATTAGTGTAGCCTTGGCAACGGATATGCCTTCACAGTTCCATGACAGGACGGAGAGGGCAGGCCTTGACAAAGGCCCATCCATGACTGTGGTCAATCTGGGGATGTGGGGTCTCCTCCGCTATCTGCCTTCCTTTCTCTTTGTTGTAGCTCGCTGTTGGCTTTTGTCGTCGTCTAACATGTTGACAGAATTGGTCGCCCAACGCGTTACAGAGTGCATCACATCGTCGTTTCCGGGGGTTGCCACGAGGAGGCTTCTGTCAGGAAAACCACAGGATGCCTGAAGCTGACAAAGGTTGAACATCTGTACGAGCTGGCTGGCATCGACAATCCATTTCGAAGACATGATCGGGCAGCTGCAGTAGAACGCTTCAATGTGAACACGAACTCCGTGACCCCTTGCACAATCACCAATATGCCAAGAAACACCTGAAGAGTCGGAACAGCTTCATGGAACTAGAGCCAACCGTGCCAGGCACCAAACCCAAACAACAGGTGGCACCAGGACACCACCTGCCTTATACTGCCGGGAAGGCACGAAAGCGCCTCCGCACTGGAGTGGGACGTTGCGGGCTCAACTTGAAGAAGTGGGGCCTCTCGAATTCTGACAAGTGCAACTGTGGAGAGGTACAGACAATGGCCCACCTACTGACGTGCGGCGGAGAGGCATGCACTGCGGACGATCTCCGCAGAGGCACAGATGTGGCACTGGCTGTGGCAAAGCAATGGCACAAGATTGTCTGACACGACCGAAGCGATGTATCTATACACTGTAAATGGCTCAATTGTAATCATGTCTAGTCTTTCTGCTGACTGGTTAGCATGCGACAAAATCCTTTCACTGTACCTCAGTACACGTGCCAATAAACTAAACTGAACTGAATAACTGTTCATGGCAATGGTATCAACGACAGCCACAGCGGGATAGTCATTGCTCTGATCCAAGGCTAGACACCTGGCTGGAGCAGGGAAACAATTCAGTTAGAATATTCTTAGTGAGTCAATGGCATGTTATGCACCATTCCTTTCTAGTTAAGGAGGGTTGGGGGAAGGCAAATCACTCTCCAAAGACCCTAAGAGTCTTTTTTCCCTAAATTCATGCGATAGGAGCAGAATAGGTCCATTCAATCATGGCTGATCTATCTTTCCCTCTCAACCCCATTTTCCTACCATCTCCTCATAACCCCTGACCGTAATAATCATAAACCTGTCCATCTCCGCCATAGAAATATAAATCAAAGCTACCTGTTGATTGGAGGAAAGGGATATTCACTCCAGATCCACCAAGTGTCAAAATTCTATCGATATAATCTGTCATGACCTGAATGTTGTATCAGAAGCCAATAAAGAAATGCCCAGTTGCAGCCTTTCTGCCTTTCTGTGAAAAAAAATTGTTTGCTGCACTTCAGGCTTTTGTTAATCTGATCCCAATTTACCTCAGTAAATTATAGTCACAGTGTCAAACAACGGAAACAGGTCCTTCGGCCCAGTTTGCCGACCAAGGTGACCCATCTATGCTAGTCCCAACTGCCTTTGTTTGGCCCATATCCTTCTAAACCTTTCCTATCCATGCACTTGTCCAAATGTCTTTTAAATGTGGTTATCGTTTCTGCCTCAACTACCTCCTCTAACAGCTCATTCCATATACTCATCACCCTCTGTGTGAAAACATTACCCCTCAGATTCCCATAAATCTTTCCCCTATCACCTTAAACCTAAGTGCTCTAGTTTTTGATCTCCCCACTCTGGGTAAATGATTCTCTGCATCTCCATGAATGCAACATCTCCAAGTGAATGCAACATCTCCAAATTTGCGGATGACACGAAGCTGGGGGACAGTGTTAGATGTGAGGAGGATGCTAGGAGGCTGCAAGGTGACTTGGATAGGTTGGGTGAGTGGGCAAATGCATGGCAGATGCAGTATAATGTGGATAAATGTGAGGTTATCCAGTTTGGTGGCAAAAACAGGAGGATAGACTATTATCTGAATGGTGGCCGATTAGGAAAAGGGGAGATGCAATGAGACCTGGGTGTCATGGTACACCAGTCATTGAAAGTAGGCATGCAGGTGCAGCAGGCTGTAAAGAAAGCGAATGGTATGTTGGCATTCATAGCAAAAGGATTTGAGTACAAGAGCAGGGAGGTTCTACTGCTGTTATACAGGGTCTTGGTGAGGCCACACCTGGAGTATTGCGTACAGTTTTGGTCTCCTAATCTGAGGAAAGACATTCTCGCCATAGAGGGAGTACAGAGAAGGTTCACCAGACTGATTCCTGGGATGGCAGGAATAGCAGGATGGCAGACACATATGAAGAAAGACTGGATAGACTCGGCTTGTACTCGCTTGAATTTAGGAGATTGAGGGGGGATCATATAGAGACTTACAAAATTCTTAAGAGGTTGGACAGGCTTGATGCAGGTAGATTGTTCCCGATGTTGGGGAACTCCAGAACAAGGAGTCACAGTTTAAGGATAAGGAGGAAGTCTTTTAGGACCGAGATGAGAAGATCATTTTTCACACAGAGAGTGGTGAGTCTGTGGAATTCTCTGCCACAGAAGGTAGTTGAGGCCAGTTCATTGGCTATATTTAAGAGGGAGTTAGATGTGGCCCTTGTGGCTAAAGGGATCAGTGAGTATGGAGAGAAGGCAGGTACAGGATACTGAGTTGGATGATCAGCCATGATCATATTGAAGGCGGTGCAGGCTCGAAGGGCCAAATGCCCTACTCCTGCACCTATTTTCTATGATTCTATGATTCTATGATCTACCCTATCTATTTCCCTCATGATCTTGTACACCTCTACAAACCCACCTTCTATCCTCCTATGCTCTAAGGAATACAGTTATAGCTGCCCAACCTCTCCTTATAGTTCAGGCTCTCAAATCCTGGCAACATCTTTGTAAATAGCCTATGCAATCTTTCCAGCTTAACAACATCTTTCCTATAGCTGGGTGACCAGAACTGAACCAAATACTCCAACTGTGGCCTCACCAGCACCTTGTACAGCTGTAACATAACCTGCCAACCTCTATACTCAATACGCTGACTGATGAAGGTCTTGTTGACCACATCAGCTATCTCTGATGGCACTTTCAAGGAACTCCTAGATCCCTCGGCTCTACATCACTTGCCAGAGCCCTCCACAGAGAAGATCTAGCACCTCCCAAAATGCAATACCTCACAACTATCTGCATTAAACTCCATTAACCACTCCTTTGCCCATTTGCCCAACTGATCAGGATCCTACTGTAACCTTAGAGCAGCAAGCAGGCAGGTACAGCAGACAGTGAAGAAAGCTAATGGCATGTTGACCTGATTGCGAGAGGATTATGTTTAGGAGCAAGGTGGTCCTACTGCAATTGTACAGGGCCAGGGTGAGACCGCACCTGGAGTATTGTGTGCAATTTTGGTCTCCTAATTTGAGGAAGGACATTATGGCTATTGAGGGAGTGCAGCGTAGGTTCACCAGGTTAATGCCGCGACTAACATATGATGAAAGAATGGGTCACTGGAATTTAGGATGAGAGGAGATCTTATAGAAACATATAAAATTCTTAAAGGATTGGACAGGCTAGATGCAGGAAAAATGTTCCTGATGTTGGCAGAGTCTAGAGCCAGGGGTCATAGTTTAAGAATAAGGGGTAGGCCATTTAGGACAGAGATGGGGAAAAACTTCTTCACCCAGAGTTGTGAATCTGTGGAATTCTTTGCCACAGAAGGTAATGGAGGCCAATTCATTGGATGTTTTCAAGAAATAGTTAGATTTAGCTCTTAGGGCAAAAGGATTCAGGGGATATGGGGAAAAAGCAGGAACGGGGTACTGATTTTAGATGATCAGCTACGATCATATTGAATGGAAGTGCAGGCTCGAAGGGCCGAATGGCCTATTCCTGCAACTCTTTTTCTACGTTTCTATGTTCTATGTTTCTTGACAACCATCTTCTCTATCTACAATACCACCCACTTTAGTGTCATCAGCAAATTTACTAATCTTGCCTTATACATTCTCATCCAAATCATTGAGATAATGCTACAAATAATCACATCTCGACTGTTAGTAATGAGCAGTAACTGTGGAAGAGATTAACTTAGAGGGAAATTAAAGGAAAATACGGAGACTTCGAGGTTCACTTCAAGAGACTTTATTGCATGATATCATGGAGCGATGGCGGAAGTTAACTGCTCACCAGTTCTCTGACTTCACGGCAGAATTAGCCGACAGTTATACTCAACTTTTATGATTTGTTAGATACAACTATACGAAAATATACTATCTCCTACATGGGGACCAATTAATTAATTAGACATCACATACTTTTTATTTATATTCATCTTATTCAACAACAGATGGTTAATACAAGTCAAAGTTAATACAAGGGGATCTTGACATTATTCTATCTCACCTTCCAAGCAGACCACGCCACTATCCCCTCTCCGAGCCAATCACCAGCCCCCATTTACTGCAACGTATCTACACTACTTGCAGTAGGGCGTGCGCGTGGTCCAGCCAGCTTGACATTCCATCTACTATTATAATCCAGCATTCTGTAACTTTCCACAGGGAAAACAAGCTCCCTTATCTATGTCCTAGTTTTGTTATGTTTGCATTCACCATTCACTACACATTCCCAGGCAAGAGGTAATGCGTCTAAATCTTATTTTGCCGATTCTCAAGATCCCCTTTTGCACCTGGTCAACGAGAGATGCCAATTGCCATATCCACACATCCTTACGTTACATTGTTCAATTCCGATCAAAATTAAGTAAGAGAGGATTTTAATTTTTTCTTCCAAAGTTACCTGTCTTAAATTGGTAAATTGTATTTGAAGAAAAGTAGAGTACATAGAGCATAAATCATAGATGTGCCTATAATAATTCAGGTCACCAGTTTCATTCCCACTTGTTGTTGGGAAGACCATGGCAAAATAATCTTTCATGAACTCCAGAGAGGGAACAGCTTCATTGTTTAAATGGTAATTCTCAGTCCAGGCTTGTAAATCAATGATACTTGAACATTTTTGATTAAAAATAGAATGTTTCAAATCTTTATCAAATAATTTACATGGATAATGAAACCTAACAAAAGTAAATTGTATTTTCAATTTTTTGCTTACCTTAATTATTCGGTTATGATATAGCCCAGAGATTTTAATATTAAGATTCAGTCTAATAGATTGCTTTCCTCATTTATCTCAGGCAAATTAATCCAAACCAAGGAACTCATAGACCTTTCTCTAAGGTTTTTTTTTCACAAACTGTCTTCAATGAGTAGACAAAAGTGCTGGAGATACTCAACGGTGCGGGCATCTTTCGAGCGAAGGGGGGGGGGGGGACTGGGGGGGGGGGGGGGGGGGGGGGGGGGGGGGGGGGGTGGAAGAAGAAAGGAAGAGGAGGAGCCAGAGGGCTGAGGGAGAGCTGAGAAGGGGAGGAGACAGTGAGGGCTACCTGAAATTGGAGAGGTCAATGTTTATGCCGCTGGGGTATAAACTGCCCAAGCGAAATGCGAGGTGCTGCTCCTCCAATTTCCAGTGGTCCTCACTCTGGCCATGGAGGAGGCCCAGGACAGAAAGGTCGGATTCGGAATGGGAGGGGTAGTTGAAGTGCTGAGCCACCGGGAGATCAGGTTGGTTAGTGCAGATCGAGCAGAGGTGTTTGGCGAAGCGATCGCCAAGCTTGGTCTCACCGATGTAGATCAGCTGACATCTAGAGCAGCGGATGCAATAGATGAGGTTGGAGGAGGTGCAGGTGAACCTCTTTCGCACATGGAACGACTGCTTGGGTCCTTGAATGGAGTCAAGAGGGGAGGAAAAGCGACAAGTGTAGCATTTCTTGTGGTTGCAAAGGAAAGTACCTGGGGAGGGGGTGATATGGGTGGAAAGGGACAAATTGACCAAGGAGTTACGGAGGGAGCAGTCTTTGCGGAAAGCAGACAGGGGAGGAGATGGGAAGATATGGCAAGTGGTGTGGTCACGTTGGAGGTGGCGAAAATGAGAGGATTATTTGTTGTATGTGACGGCTAGTAAGGTGGAAGGTGGGGACTAGGGGGATTCTGTCCTTGTTACGAGTGGGGGGATGGGGAGAGAGAGCAGTGTTACGGGGTATGGAAGAAACCCTGGTGAGAGCCTCGTCTATAGTAGGGGAGGGGAACCCCCGTTCCCTGAAGAATGAGACATCTCCGATGCTTCAATGAGTAAGCCAGTTCTGAATCCATATGACCATGAATCCCAAGCATCCTAATCTGGATCAGCATACCATGGGAGGCTTACTAACATCCAAGTTGACAACATCCATTACCGTACCCTCATTGATAACCTTGGTAACTGTAATGGTAGTTTATTATATCTTTCAAGGAATCTTTCCTCTAGCCACTATTATTGAAGACAGGGGTAAGGAGATAATTTTGATATTCATGCGCGCTCTCCATGAGACATTCAAAGCCGTCCAAAGATAAATCTTCAAAGCACAGTCTCTTAATTAATAGCTTCTTTATTGTCATAGTAAAAACAGGAAGCTATTCATCCAAACTTCTTCTTGTTTAAGTATATTTTGTTCTTACTCGTAGTCAAACTTGTGCATGGTCGAAAGCTGTGACCTCTCCCCCATGCTTCCTCCAACTAAACTAAAAACTACTTGTGCGCCTGCGAGAGAATCCCAGCCGCAAACACGCCTCTGACTGCGTAATAAATCCCACCCACATAATTACATGCAGATAAAATTTAAAGGTAACTGGTTATAGTTATAACATACCGAGTTAAGGTAAATGGCTATTACATACTGGCCCCTAATTGTTCTGAGTATATAATGAGGCAATTACTAATAAACATTAAAAAAAGTAGCTATAAAAGCTTAACATTATTCAAAAAACAAAAAAATTGCATGCATTTTATATATAAGCATTCAGACTTCTTTAACGATTCTTCCATCTTAATCTTCGCCTTCTAGAAGCAAGCATAACTTGCTTATTGGTCTTATTAAAACATTGTTCTTGGTTTGAAGTCGTTCCGTGCACACCAAGCCCTTAAAATCAGGCATGATACCCAATATATAGTCCAAAACACAAAAGCCCAAAGTTCTGGCAGTAGGAAACTCCTTCCTCCATGTCCGATCAATTCATGGATATGTCGTAACAATAATGTTGAAGTGTGAACATCCTTCGAGAGAATAATAGGATTTTTAGCAATAACGTTCATTGTGATTTTTGTGTTTAATTTCTGGATCATTAGCAGAGATTTCAAATCCCAGCTCAAGCTTTGGCCCTTCTCTGTCTGGCTTACAGAGAAACTCTGGTCCATTGAAAAAAAACTTAACCAAGTTAATAAAATATGACCTGCTGTGTGCCAAACCATGTTGACTGTTCCTAATTAGCCCATTCCCTTCCAAATAGGAATAAATCCTAGCCCCAAAATTCCTCTTCAATAGCTTCAATACTACTGACTGGCTCACTGGCCTATAATTTCCTAGATTTTCTCTACTTCCCTTCTTAAGCAAAGGAACAACTTTGGCTACTTGCCAATCCTCCTGGACCTTATCCTGATACCTAAAGGTATTGAAAAATACAGTAAAGAAGTTAAAATGTAGAGGTAGTGCAATGCTGGAACAATATCTGCAAATCAGTACTCATGAGTTTAATAAATGACTGAAAAATAATCTAGGTTTCTATGTTTGTCCTTAAATTAAACATCATTGATTTGAGAATTGTTAGAACATGGCAACAAGAAAATCATTCACTCCATCAGATATTTACTGGTCCAATTTCATTTCCCATCAGATTCGCTCTCCTACCTAAATCTCCGTGTGAGCTAAACAAGTGGTTTCATTTTGAATGGTTTAAGTGGGGAAATGAAAGGAAATTCTATTGCATTTTAATCATCCGTAAAAAGGGAAAAACTGAATTACTCAGGAATTTAGAACACAATCTAATTTTGAGATAAACAGATAAAATTAAAATTAAAATGGCTTCAATTTGGGAAAAGGGAAAGTACAACGGGATCTGGGGGGTCCTTGTACATCAGTCTATGAAAGTAAGCATGCAGGTACAGCAGGCAGTGAAGAAAGCGAATGGCATGTTGGCCTTCATACAAGAGGAATCGAATATAGGAGCAAAGAGGTCCTTCTGCAGTTGTACAGAGCCCTAGTGAGACCACACCTGGGGTATTGTCTGCAGTTTTGCTCCCCTAATTTGAGGAAGGACATTCTTGCTATTGAGGGAGTGCAGCGTAGGTTTACAAGGTTAATTCCCGGGATGGCGGGACTGTCATATGCTGAGAGAATGGAGCAGCTGGGCTTGTACACTTTGGAGTTTAGAAGGATGAGAGGGGATCTCATTGAAACATATAAGATTGTTAAGGGCTTGGACACACTAGAGGCAGGAAACATGTTCCCGATGTTGGGGGAGTCCAGAACCAGGGGCCACAATTTAAGAATAAGGAGTAAGCCATTTAGAACGGAGATAAGGAAACACTTTTTCACACAGAGAGTGGTGAGTCTGTGGAATTCCCTGCCTCAGAGGGCGGTGGAGGCAGGTTCTCTGGATGCTTTCAAGAGAGAGCTAGATAGGGCTCTTAAAAATAGCGGAGTCAGGGGATATGGGGAGAAGGCAGGAACGGGGTACTGATTAGGGATGATCAGCCATGATCACATTGAATGGCGGTGCTGGCTCGAAGGCCAAATGGCCTACTCCTGCACCTATTGTCTATTGTCTATTGTCTAAAATGCACCGCAGAAGGGAAACAAAAGAGGGTAGGGAAGCAGGAGGTGGTGGAGAAGGGGAGGGGGTGTGGTGAGGATGAGAGGTAGAGGGAGATGTGGGGAGGGGAAAGAGGGGAGGGGCAGTGGGAGAGGGGGAGAGAGGGCGGGAGGGAGAGGGAGTGAGGGAGAGGGAGATGAAGAGGGAGAGATGGGAGAGGTGGGAGAAGGAGAGGTGGGAATGGGTGGAAAGAGGAGGGGGAGCCGATAAGACTGGAAGTTCAAGGGGAATATAGGAAATTCTTTGAAAGATTAGTGCAAAAAGTATTGAGAGCACAAAGTAAATTAATAATCAAGCTAAACTTTAATGTTTAATCAAGCTCAAAGGCCAATGTTAAAAAAATGAAATTTATTATCTTTGAAAACTTAAGGACAAAATAAATAACAAATTAATCTTTACTGAAATCAAAAATATTTTAATATGAATCAAAATGATAAATGGCATTATCAGTGATGTAACAATTTAAGTTAAAAAATAATACTCCTTATTTTTCAATGTAATTGTGTTAGTTTGTCTTAGATTCAGGCTTAATGTTTTTTATATATTCAATAAGATAGATGCTTCCTTTTCACTAGGACAGTGATTAAAGGCACGGAAATCAAGTGGAAGCACTTCAACGTCACCTAAAACAAGAAGTTAATAGTATTAATCTAACATTTTATTCAGCAGTGCAGCCTATTGCAATGGATGTATGCAAGTGAATACAGCTATGTAAATGGGATGTTGGTGAGATTCCTACCAATTCGTATAGTTCATGCTGTTTCCTTGTGAGGATTTACACCAAAAAATCTGTTCCAAAATAATCTCTATGATTTAGCTGTTTTCACTCATTAAACCGTGTTACATTTTTATACTTTAAACAATATTTCAGAAACAGTTTGCTATGATAGCTTGAATAATTGACATATATTTGCATCCTCTAGGAATATTTTGTAATGAAACATTTGATCAGTTTGTCTGTTGGCCAGCTTCATACCCGGGCAATGTATCAGAATCCTGCCCCTGGTATCTTCCTTGGATTAAACCAGGTAAATTTTACTTTCAGTTTTGCAACTTTTCACATATCCTCTGTTTTGTTTTAGTTTAGAGATACAGCACAGAAACAGGCCCTTCAGTCCACACCGACCAGTAATCACTGCGCATTAACACTAGCTGACACACACTGTGGACAATTTTACATTTATACATTTATACCAAGCCAATTAACCTGTATGTCTTTGAAGTATGGGTGAACACCGAAGATCTCAGAGAAAACCCACACGGTCACTGGGAGAACGTACAAACTCCATACAGACAAGCAGCTATAGTCAGGATCGAACCCGGGTCCCCGGCGCTGTATGTTAGTAACTCTACCACTGCACCACCATGCTGCTCTGTATCTGAGTAAAGCAAGGTATCTCCCCATTGACCTGTCCATGTTCTAACTTGGTCTGACCCAAATGCTGGCTTTAAGCCTGTGCCAACTTTGGAGCAATTACCACCCATGTAAGAAAAAGAACACAGCCCTTGCATTAACTGTATATTTTATTTACCCCCTTCCAAGTAAGAAGGCCTGGAATTGAGTGCACCCATTTCTTCTCTCGAGAGATGCTGCCTGTCCCGCTGAGTTACTCCAGCATTTTGTGTCTATCTCTGGAATTGACTGATGTCTCTACAATGGTCTAATAAACCATCCCACTTCTCCATGCTGAAGTTCCAATGTGCTGCATCTTCAAAGCGGTTATCTTCTCCCCAAACTTTGAACATCATACCATCAAAGTAATATACAAATCATCATCCATATTCAGCATCGTGATTGGCAAACATCATTATATTTTTTATTTGTACAATTAATTCCAAATATAAAAGCAGTGTTCAAATTATCTGTGTGGATGGGTGTAAAATCTATTAATTCCACACAAGTACAGATACACTAGGAAACAAAATAAACATAGACACCCCCTGCTCACTGCTAATTTTTAACCCCTCCATCTCTACATCTTGACGTTATATGACAACATATGACATCCCTTAATTGCATTTGTATTAATACAGCTTGACCATGCAAGGATTCAGTGTCTTATTCTCCTCTCCAGAAACTGCTGAGATGACCAATATTCCAGCAGTTGAGGACCATAAGCAAAACTTTTAAAGTTGGGCAAGCCACCCATTAACATCACTGCTGCTGTCCCAGTTCAGGTGAACTAGATGCACAGCGACAATGCCATTTTTTTAAACCAGGTGGAATGTTTAACAACTACAGATTTTACCTGCAGAAAAAAATATTGGTCCATAATTGGTATCAAATATGGTAAAGTCAATGACCAATGGGCAAGCAAAGATCTTGGTCTACAATGTTGAACCTGGACCTCATGATGACTATGCTATCACAAAACAATTCACACCTCCATCTACCCCTGCCCTTCCATCTCCCCCACAAACCAATTAATCTCCTTAGAAAAAAGGAAAGTAAAGGAAAAGGCTATCCTTTTCTTTTTTTAGGCTCAGTAGATAATCAAGATCGTTCAAGCCACTAATTTTGCTTGGTTTCTTCAACCTTCAATTTCTCAGTTCATCAGCTTTCAGCCAATAATCCACAAGGTTCCATGTAGGAAATAACTGCAGATGATGGTTTAAACCACAGATAGGCACAGAATGCTGGAGTAACTCAGCAGGACAGGCAGCATCTCTGGAGAGAAGGAATGGGTGATGTTTCTGGGTCGAGACCCTTCTTCAGAATCTACAATGTTCCAAGTGCATCATTGATGTCTTCTATCTAACCCCTGACTTACATCATTTTCTTTCCTTGCAGGTAATACAAGGAGGGTCCACAGGTACTGCCTGGATAATGGAAGTTGGTTGACCATTCCAAACTCAACTGTTATCTGGAGGGATCATTCTGAATGTAATGAAGACAGCCAGGATGTCCAGCAAAACGTATGTTGTCAGAATCTTTGTAATGTTGGGAACTCCTGTTTGCTTTCTTTTTGTGATTTAAAACCATTCTGTGTGTTGACCCCACAGGTGTGCAGGACAAAAAACATTGATTAGTTCAGGATAACATTATAACAAGATTAAAGAATTTATAATTCTTTCTGATATGTATCCTTTAAAAATCTTTGAAAATATTCACTTTACTCCTGCATCAATGTTCAGACTGCATATTTTTTCATTTTTCTGATTAAAAAAAATAATAATCTGGTCGTATTTTCTCTCAGTTTCTCACAAGATTACCAACTCATCCTAAAAGTATTTTGGTTACTCTACAGCTCAATTTCTGAAGAGTTTGTTTGAAATATAACTGTTAGATTATATGCTCTAACATGCTCCTGTGAGATTCTGATGATGTTCTGTTCCATCTGATGATGTTCTGTTCTGAGACCACACCTGAGGATGCAGGGTGACTTGGACAGGTTGGGTGAGTGGGCAGATGCATGGCAGATGCAGTTTAATGTGGATAAATGTGAGGTTTTCCACTTTGGTGGCAAGAACAGGAAGGCAGATTATTATCTGAATGGTGTCAAGTTCGGAAAAGTTGAGGTACAACAAGATCTGGGCGTCCTTGTACATCAGTCACTGAAAGTAAGCATGCAGGTATGGCAGGCAATGAAGAAAGCTAATGGCATGTTGGCCTTCATAACAAGAGGAGTTGAGTCTAGGAGCAAAGAGGTCCTTCTGCATTTGGACAGGGTCCTGGTGAGACTGCAGCTAGAGTATTGTGTGCAGTTTTGGTCTCCAAACTTGAGGAAGGACATTCTTGCTATTGAGGGACTGCAGCGTAGATTCACAAGGTTAATTCCCGGGATGGCGGGACTGTCATATATTGATAGATTGAAGCGGCTGTGCTTGTATACTCTGGAATTTAGATGGATTAGAGGGGATCTTATTGAAACATCTAAGATTATTAATGGTGTGCACACGCTGGAGGCAGGAAACATGTTCCCAATGTTGGGGGAGTCCAGAACCAGGGGCCATAGTTTAAGAATAAGAGGTAAGCCATTTAGAATGTAGATGAGGAAAAACATTTTCACACAGAGAGTTGTGACTGTGTGGAATTCTCTGCCTCAGAGGGTGGTGGAGGCAGGTTCTCTGGCTGCTTTCAAGAGAGAGTTAGATAGAGCTCTTAGGGATGTCAGAGTTAAGAGATATGGGGAGAAGGGAGGAACGGGGTACTGATTGTGGATAATCAGCCATGATCACATTGAATGGTGGTGCTTGCTCGAAGGGCCAAATGGCTTACTCCTGCACCTATTGTCTATTGTCAATCCCAATGTAGTTCAATGTCTATTATGCAACTTTAATGCCATGCATCCATTCTTTTTGTGTGAATTAAGATAATGAGTGCTAAGATGTTAGTTGATCTGCAACAACTTAATCTCATATCAAGAGTCTTTATTTCTTCATTTGCACCAGATGTGAACAGAACAATGAAATTCTTTCTTGCTGTTGCTTTCCAGGCACATTAGACACAACAACAACAATAAATGTACAATAAATTATCAGTTATTCTCAGTAAACTAGACCCCGATGGTGCAATAGCCAAATTATGTACAGCAATTACATAGAAACATAGAAAATAGGTGCAGGAATAGGGCATTCGGCCCTTCAAGCCTGCACCACCATCCAATATGATCATGGTTGATCATCCAACTCAGTATCCCGTATCTGCCTTCTCTCCATACCCCCTGATCCCCTTAGCCACAAGGGCCGCATCTAACTCCCTCTTAAATATAGCCAATGAACTAGCCTCAACTACCTTCAGTGCCAGAGAATTCCACTAATTCACCATTCTCTGTGTGAAAAATGTTTTTCTCATCTCGGTCCTAAAAGACTTCCCCCTTATCCTTAAACTGTGATCCCTTGTTCTGGACTTCCCCAACATCGGGAACAATCTTCCTGCATCTAGCCTGTCCAACCCATTAAGAATTTTGTAAATTTCTATAAGATCCCCCCTCAATCTTCTAAATTCTAGCGAGTACAAGCCGAGTCTATCCAGTCCTTCTTCATATGAAAGTCCTGACATCCCAGGAATCAGTCTGGTGAACCTCTCTGTACTCCCTCCATGGCAAGAATGTATTTCCTCAGATTGGGAGACCAAAACAGTACGCAATACTCCAGGTGTGGTCTCACCAAGACCCTGTACAACTGCAGTAGACCCTCCCTGCTCCTATACTCAAATCCTTTTGCTATGAGTGGCATTACTTACATAATTGTTCAGTAGGGTTGAGCTGGTTGAGGAAGGGTTATGGTTATGGTTGTGCAGGGTGGTTCAAAAACCTGATAGATGATGAGAAGAATGTGTTGTTGAACGTCCAGTTCTCAGATCCATGTACCTTCTTCCCAATGGTAGTAGTGAGAAGAAAATATATGGATCTTCTTGAGGCCACTCTACCTGCAGATCCCTTGAGTGGCAAGGATAGCAGTACCCATGATGGACCAGGCAACGTCCACCACTTTCTGCATCCTCCTTCACTCTTGAGCATTCAAATTTCCAAACCATACGATGATGCAACCAGTTAGTATACACGCCACTGTAAAGTTCTAGAAGCCCAATAGCAAATGCGGCAATACGACAAATCTCCTCAAATTGCTCAGGAAGTAGAGGTGTAGGTGAGTTTTCTTTGTGATTGCATCAATGCATTGGGCTCAAGGCAGATAATTTATGGTGTTTGCCCAAGAACATGAAGCTGTTGGCCTCATCCCATCATCCCACCACCATCCCACCAACAAAGGAAAGTGCATAGTCCCTCAGCGTTCTCTTTCTGAAGTCAACAATCAGCTCCTTGGTTTTGCTAATGTTGAGAGTAAGATTGTTATTCTGGAACAACTCAACCAGATTATCAATCTCCCTTTTGCATTCTGGCATTCTAATGTCACTGGTATTGTTGGCAAAGTTAGAGATGGTGTTGGAGTTGTGTTTATCTACACTTTCTGCAGTGAAACTTTCTGATTAGGAACCGGACCGTAACACGGTGGCGCAATGGTAGAGTTGCTGCCTTCCAGCGAATGCAGCGCCGGAGACCCGGGTTCGATCCTGACTATGGGTGCTGTCTATACGGAGTTTGTATGTTCTCCCCATGACCTATGTGGGTTTTCTCACTTTGGTTTCCTCCCACACTCCAAAGACGTACAGGTTTGGCTTGGTAAATGTAAAAAAAAAATCCCTACTGGGTGTACGAAGGTGTTAATGTCTGGGGATTGCTGGTTGGCACAGACCTGGTGGGCTGACAGGCCTGTTTCCATGCCATATCTCTAAACTAAACTAAAAATGGCAATAATTGCTAAATTCCTACCAGTAACATGGCTGTGATCAGGATTAATTTAATATGTTAATATGTTAATATTTAATATGGAGTCTGCAGAGTGGCAAGGATCCTTGTTGCCCACCATTTTTATGCTAATCGTTTTGCTCTTTTTCCATAAATCCATTCACCAATATACTTCTATATCTTGCCTTTTTACGTTTCTATTAAATCCTTTTACATCTTACCCATCTCACCTTAAACTTAATGCCCTCTAGTTTTAGACACTAGAGAAAAGACTGGCTATTCACTTTTTCTATGCCCCTCTCCATATATATATATACCTTTATAAGGTCACCTCTTAGCCTCCCGTGCTCCAGGTTAGGCTTAGAGGATTAGGGTCACCGGAAACAAACTGGACTAGCCACATGAATGCATAGAACGAGTCAAGGTGGGACTTCATTGAAGACCAACTTGCCTTGTGACTCTCTAAACTTGAGAACTCTATTACCGAGAAAGACGTTGGCAGAATGTGCAAACGAAGCCCAACACATTCAAGTTCTCCTGAGCATTACATAGTATCCTTACTTGGACCATTTGTATGTAATCACCTGGCCACATTTCTGAATGCTCCATTTAACATCATTATAGATGTGCTCTTATTTTGATTGTATAAGACTGTTCACCAACTATTTCTACTGGTTGGGTAATAAGTGACTATTTTGCTGGCAATGATCATATCTCAAGATAAAATTATGAACCTGAGCCTTTTACAGATTACTCAATACAAGTATCACAAGACAAGGCATCAAAGGTTCAAAGGTTCAAAGGTTCATTTATTGTCACATACACCAATTCAAGTTGCCATTGCAGCACATTAAAAATAATACAAACATAACAATAATAAAGAAATGTAAACATAAAAACATCCCCCCACAATGGTTCCCACTGTGAGGGAAGGCACAAAGTCCAGTCCTCATCCCCATGTCCACCCATCGACGCCTCCAGAGTCATCGCTGCGGGGACCAATGTTACAGGCCCTTCCCGCCGGGTGATGGTGCACCGGCGCCGGGAGAGCCCTCTCAGCGGCTTGGGATGTCTGGAATGGCCACATCCTTACCGGAGACCGCGGCTTCCGAAGCCAAGCTGGACGGAGCTGCACCACTGGCGATCTCGGCGAGAGATCCCAGGCTGCGCGATGTTTAAGGTCAGGGCCGCCGCCTGTGGCTGGATGCTCCACAGTCCCGCAGCTCTGCGATGTTCCATTCGGCGGTCCCAGCTCACCGGAGCTCCAGCGCGGCGACCCGGGCAAGGCATCGCCCGCTCCGCTCCGCGATAGCGTTTCCGCGCTGTGCCGCTGCCGAAGCCGTGGTTCTGGTCGGTCCCATCAGGAAACGCCGCTCCAGACTGCAATGGAAGGCCATGAGGATGAGTCGAAGTTGCTGCTCGGAGGAAAGCTGCCCCCGACCAGGTAGGGACTGAGAAATGCAGTTCCCCCCTCCCCAACATAAAAAAGACTAAAACCTCCAACACAAAACACTTTAACTCACTAAAAATATAAAAAAAGAGGCGAAAAACGGACAGCTGCAGGCTGGGCAGCCATACCCATACAGGACAGTGCACCCCCTACGGCATGTACAGAATCTTACAAAGCTGGAAATACATTCCCAATTATTCCCATCACCAGAGAAACAATCCAACTACTTTCAACAAACATGTATTGATCATATCTTTTCTTTGTAGAATAATCAGCATGGGTTATTGAAAACCCTGCAACTGATCTACACTGTGGGTTACTCAATCTCCTTGACCTCACTTTCGTTGGCCATATTGATACTGCTGTGGCTTCGGTAGGTTCTCCATTTATATTACTTGTTAAACACTTGAAGAATGTGCTTGGGATAATATAGCTTTATGTTGCCATTTCCTTTTGGTTTGTTTTACAATGTGTGGCAAATCTACCTTGATACAACAGCATGGCTCGAATGATTAGTACTATATAATATCACTAGCACCAGCCAGTTTATAAAAATCCTGCTGCTACATCTGACTGAACGACATGTTTAATATCACTTCTGCTCTAATGATGTGTTGTGAAAAGATATAAACATTAATTGCATCCATCATGACAATGCCATTGACATGAAAACAGCGATGGAAAACAAGAGGATGAAGAGATAAAGCCATAACCTTCAATTATATTTTAGACTGCAGTAAGTTCTATGGTATAAGAAATATACATCTTAGGGTGTAAATTATGCTATTTATGGCAATAAATAGTGTCAGCTGTGAAACAATCTGTGTGGTGTTATACAAATGACAGTTTTTTCTATAAATCCGGAAATCTGGATTCAGATGTTTAACCATGACATGATTGAATCCAAAAAATATTTCTTACATACTACAAACTTAACCCATTTGCCCTGTATATCTATTCATGCATAACAATACAAATCTGAACATATTGTGTTGCACTTTCACCATTTATTTAACTTCTGCTAGTTCAAATATTTATCCACTTTTTATTTAAAAGATACAAGCTGAGAGATTCTTCTGCATAATGCCTGAAAATCCAAGCGAATTTTACATTAATGAATCTTACAAGTTTCAGTTGGAGTTGTGCCAGTCATTGATAAGGATACTTTTTCTTGGAAGATAGACACAAAATGTTGAAGTAACTCAGCGTGTCAGTTAGCATCACCGGATAGATGGAAGGAGTGATATTTCGGGTCGAGACCCTTCTTCACTCTCGGGTTAAGCATTTGCATTCACTTTGTTTTACTGGCTGTCTGGCACCCAGATGACATCGACCAAAATTTGTTTTGGGAAAGGGTTTTGACCATATTAACATTAATAAGAATTACACCACTTCCTTCCCATGGAATCAACTTCTAATAACACAGAAGGTTTAAAATGAACATTCATTAAAATGTCATAAACATATCTCTTACTTTTAAAGGCCACATGCAATTCTCTTAATCCTACTATGCAGCAGACAGAAAGCCACTGTCATTTAATCATTCAGCACAGAAACAGGCCATTTGACCCATCATATCTATGCTAACAATTGCTCATATCTACAGTTAGTAGTAAATTGGTGACATATGGTATACAGCACCAGACATAGCCCGCAAGATTCCTCAGGTTAATTTCTGAGACTGAGGGATGCCTTGGCATTGATCTAGAGAGAAATGTAAGCACTTGAATTAATGTTGATGGTTTTCAGAGATTATTGGCAAATCTCAAGCTAACTCACCCAGGATCTGTCACCACACACTCAGATAGTTTCAGCATATCCCCCTACATTCCAAAATAAAAATCAATAGTCATAAATGCATAGAATAATCCTGCAGTGAGAAGCAGTTGTATGTTCCTCCTGGGAAATGGCGACAGAGAAGTAGGCCCCCCTCGGTCATGACTGATCATGGGTGATGCATCCTAGTTTGCAGGTGATGCATGGTCGAATGCAAGCCTGGGCGATGTCATATGGAGGACAGGCTATTGCCCATGCAGCACGTCCCCCCTCTCCACGTCACTGATTGATCCAAAGGAACAGCAGGGCCATTACAGTTTGGCACCAGCTCTGTCGCAGGAGCAGCCAGAGCGAGGTTGTAGACAACAACGAACTGCCTTAGGGGCTCCGACTCCGGATTTTCTTGAGGTTTACTCCTGGAGCCTTTTCCATGACTGGATATGGCCACAAGGCAGTGGAGGTTTTAAATCAGAGTTTTCCCTCTCTTAGATGGACTGCCTTCCCAGGCTGACGAGCCCCATTTGCCCGAGACTCAGGGGGGCGGGAGTGTCTACCTTTCCATGCAGGTCTATAACACCTGCCCACTGCCCAAAACAGAGTCGGAGAAAGTCAAATGACCATGGAGGTGGCATGGCGTCAGCTCCATCTTTCCTTCCAGCTTGGTCTTCAAGAAGCAGCCCTCGAACAATCACACAATTATATGAGATGAGGGAGAAAGTTTTTGATGCCACTTTTTATTTGTAAAATGTGCAAATGTGGGTATGCGCAACCTAACATATTTCAGAACTCAGATCCATGGTGAAGACAACTTGAGACTGTTACACAGCTCCAGTAACTTGAGTTGGACCCTGATATTGGGTGCTCTCTGTATGGGATTTGTACATTCTCTCTGTGACCATGTGAGTTTCCCCTAAGTGTTCTGCTTTCCACCTACATCCCAACGGCACACAGGCAAATTCACAGTCCGGTGTAAGTTACCCCTATGGGAAGAAATGTAGAAACATAGAAAATAGGTGCAGGATGAAGCCATTCGGTCCTTCGAGCCAGGGGCGCCCATTCATTGTGATCATGGCTGATAGTCCCCAATCAATAACCCGTGCCTGCCTTCTCCCCATACCCCTTGATTCCACTAGCCCCTAGAGCTCTATCTAACTCTCTCTTAAATCCATCCAGTGATTTGGCCTCCACTGCCCTCTGTGGCACGGGAATTCCACAAATTCACAACTCTCTGGGTGAAAATGTTTTTTCTCACCTCAGTCTTAAATGGCCTCCCCTTTATTCTAAGACTGTGGCCCCTGGTTCTGGACTCGCCCAACATTGGGAACATTTTTCCTGCATCTAGCTTGTCCAGTCCTTTTATAATTTTATATGTTGCCCCTCATCCTTCTAAACTCAAGTGAATACAAGCCCAGTCTTTTCAAACTTTCCTCATATGACAGTACCACCATTTAAGAATGGCAGGAGCATCAAGGAGTTGTTGAAGGCCATGTGAGGGAGAATACGTTACAGGAAAATATGGAGAAATGGGATTGCTCTGAGAGGTGGCTAAACTCAACGGGAAGAATGGCCTCTTCCTATGACACAAGAAATTATGACTACTATGATAGTGTTGTATTATAAATTTCTCACTAATGCTACCAAGCATGCACAGAACCTGTTAATTTATTTTTAACTCATATTATCTCAAACAACTTCATATGTGGGAGATAGGTGAAACATATTAAATTGTTTAATGTGATATAAGGTTATAAGGTCATAAGTGATATGAGTAGAATTAGGCTATTCGGCCCATCAAGTCTACTCCGCCATTCAATCATGGCTGATCATCTCTCCCTCCGAACCCCATTCTCCTGCCTTTTCTCCATAAATCTCCGACATCTGTACTAATCAAAAAATGTCTATTTTTGCCTTAAAATTTTTAACTGACTTGGTCTCTACAGCCTTCTATGGCAAAGAATTCCACAGATTCACCACCCCCTGACTAAAGAAATTTCTGCTCATCTCCTTCCAAAAAGAACGTCCTTTAATTCTGAGGCTATGACCTCTAGTCCTAGACTCTCCCACTAGTGGAAACACCCTCTCCACATCCACTATATCCAAGCCTTTCACAATTCTGTATGTTTCAATGAGGTCCCCCTAAACTCCAGCGAGTGCAGGCCCAAACTGACAAATGCTCATCATAGGTTAACCTGGGATCATTCTTGTAAACCTCCTCTGGACCCTCTCCAGAGCCAGCACATCCTTCCTCAGATATGGTGCCAAAAATTACTCACAATATTCCAAACATTGTCTGACCAGCACTGTATAGAGCCTCAACATTTTGGTCTCCTAATCTGAGGAAAGACATTCTTGCCAAAGAGGGAGTACCGAGAAGGTTCACCAGACTGATTCCTGGGATGGCAGGACTTTCATATGAAGAAAGACTGGATAGATTTGGCTTGTACTCGCTAGAATTTAGAAGATTGAGGGGGGATCTTATAGAAACTTACAACATTCTTAAGGGGTTGGACAGGCTAGATGCAGGAAGATTGTTCCCGATGTTGGGGAAGTCCAATATTTAAGAGAATGTGGCCCTTGTGGCAGGGATCGGGGGTATGGGGAGAAGGCAGGTACAGGATACTGAGTTGGATGATCAGCCATGATCATATTGAATGGCGGTGCAGGCTCGAAGGGCCAAATGGCCTACTCCTGCACCTATTTTCTATGTTTCTATGTTTCTAACATTACATCCCAGTTTATGTAGTGTGAGTTAGAAATAAACAAACAGGTCCTATGCCTGCTTGGTAGCACGTGGGAGAATACAGCAGGATATCTTATTCCTGTTGTGTGTTCTTTTCTGAACTAATGACTATGGGAACATCTTTGTTCCTGTCTGATTTTCTTTCTTACAATTCCATCTCAATGGAGGTTTATTGAGACTATTTGGATATGTGAAGACTGAGATCCCAATTTAGATAAATATATCAAAGTCTAAAGAGGCTTTTCTATAATCTCAGAAAAATCTTAGTACTAATTCAGATAGGTTTTATTATTTGACTGTGTCAAAGTCAACACTACCTTCATTCATAGTAATCTAGCACTAGGATCCCTGCTAGTTACCTCTGACATCTGATGCACAACATACGTAACATGCTGATCATCTGGCAAAGTGCAAAACCTTATTTTTTTGTTAAACGTTAGTGTTTTATTCACCCATGTAAAGGAATCAGGCCGAGTAGATGGTCTCTCAATAGTACAGACATTCCTACTGCACACTCTTTTTCCAATAGACACGTGGATGGCAACCTTCCCCCAGTTTCCAATCCTGACTGCAAACGTATTCAGAAACTTGTGCATTGAGGATCCTTGAGAGAACTCTACCAGCCACCTCTACCACCACCCTCTACCATTAAAGAAGCATGCAAATATTTCCTTGCCATGTAGTCTAATTTTTGAAAGAATGCTGTGTAATTGTGGTGTGACCCCTGAACATCTTCTTCCTGAGTTCAGAACTGTGAGGAAAGTAGCATTGCATGGGAGACCTCAGTTCTCATGTGAGTGCTAATGAATTCTTTAACATTTTAGTAAAATTCTCAAAATAGTTAATATCAAAAAACAAGTGCACACAATTTTTAAAATGTGATTTTTCATGGAAAAACATTGAATTAATCTTTCTAAATCTTTCTGAAACCTCTCAAGTTTAATGTCGCATTTCATATTCCACAGTAAGCAATAATTTTTTTTGATGAACAAAAAAATATTTTGACATGGGAAATTATAGACTTTAGATCCCTTCAGCCCACCGTGTCCTCACCGACCAGTGATCACCCCGTACACGAACCTGCACACACTAGGAAAAATTTTACAATTTACCAAAGCTAATTAACCTGCAGACCTGTACGTCTTTGGAGGGTGGGAGGAAACCGGAGCATCATGAGAAAGCCCACGTGGTCACAGGGAGAACATACAAACTCTGTATAGACAGCACACGTACAGACAGCTCAAAATTCTCAGTTCAAGCATTTTCATGTGAAAATATAACAGCACACCCTCTCAGCCTATACTCTAGTCGCTGCTGGATGGAGTAGCAATCAAGGACATGGTACCCTCAATGTATCTCTGTTAATGAATCTATTGTGGCAGATGTGCAAATACTAGAACACATGGATAATCACATTTCTAAGAAGTTGCTTTATTCAATGTCTGTGCAGAAAATTGATTTATCCAGTTTAGATATAATGGATAAAAGGTTAATTTGTGTTACTGTTCCTTCTGTTTGTAGGAAGCTGCGTTGCACTCGAAATTACATTCACGTCAATTTATTTGCTTCCTTTATCCTGAGAGCTCTGGCAGTTCTCGTAAAAGATATTTTTCTGAAAAACACTTACTCAAAACGACCAGATGATGAAATAGGTTGGAAATCGTTTTTTCAGAATGAGGTAAATGATAAATAACCACATATGCACTGTCTTCTGAGATTGAGTTTTAAACTATTATAGACAATAACATTGCAAATTTCCTGTCTTTTAGCCTACCATCTCTCCATCAATAACTCTTTCTCCCCTTTTACAGTTTATATAATTGCTATTCAGTGTATGGTTGTTCAATATTCTAAATGAAATAATCTTTTTAGAGGATAAGTCGACAACTGAAAAATGCCTCTTGATTTACAATTGATCTTAATATAATAATCAGTGATGCAAAGGATTCTATACTCCACTATCAATTTGATAGCTATAAACATCTAATATTTGTATAGGAAAGAACTGCAGTGGTGGTTTAAATCTAAGATCGACACAAAATGCTGGAGTAACTCAACGGGACAGGCAGCATCTCTGGAGAGAAGGAACGGGAGACGTTTCGGGCCGAGACCCTTCTTTAGACGGTCTGATATAGTAACTAATAATTTACTATTGTTAATCCCTCTCCAGCAATGAACACTTCAAATATACCACACTGCCTCAAAAATCTCCAGTCCATTAAAGCAATTTTTTTTGATGGCACCTTTTCTTCACTCATCAAAGTTTATAAAATACACTAGACCAAGTAGGACCCACTGGGTCCTGTCCCCCAAGGCGGGGGGGGGGGGGGGGAGGGGGGGGGGGGGCGGCGTCACAGGGGAGGGCTGGTTCCCCAACGCAATACTCCACCATTCACCATGGGTCCCAATACTCACCACTCCCAAGAGAGGGGGGGGGTGGAGGGGGAGGGGAGGGGAGGCAGAGGGGGAGGGGGGGGCAGAGAGGGAAGAGGGGCAGAGAGAGAAGAGGGGCAGAGAGGAAGGTGAGGCAGAGGGGGGGGTGAGGGGGTAGAGGGGGGGGTAGAGGGGGTGGTAGAGTGGAAGGGGGGGGCAAGAAAGAGGGGGGGACAGAGAGGGAGGGTGGGCAGAGAGGGAGGGGTGTGCAGAGAGGGAGGGGTGTGCAGAAGAGGAGGGGGTAGAGAGGGAGAGGGAGGGAGTAGAGAGGGAGGGAGATGGGGTAGAGAGGGAGAGGGGCAGAGAGGAAGGGGGGGTAGAGACCCCACCCCAACTCCCTCCTCCTCATTTCACTCATCCTCCTCCCCTCACTCCCATTCCCTGCTGCAGCACCTACCCATGTTGTGGAGCAGTGCCAGGGCCTGAAACTCGGCCTGGTTCTCGTACTCAGCCCTGCCCTGGCAGTAGACTGCAGCCGTCAGCTAACTGCCGCATGGGCTCAAATCCAGGTCCAGTCGCCGGGCTCGGTCCTCGGCAGCAACCTCCCCACTAGGAGGTTGCATGGACCCACAGACCCACAGTGAGATTGTGTGCGGGCCTGCACCCGAGGGAGGCTGCATGCGGGCCGGTGCCGACCATAGCCATGGTGCCTGCCCACCTCATTGTGACGTCATATCTTTAAAGATGGTGAAGTCAGAATGAAGCATCAAGGAGTGCATTGCATCAAGCAGTGAGAATGAACCTGGTCGACCGTTGGGGAGGTGCGGAAGCGTTTGAAGAATGCTCTGGAAATGCGGCCCTTCAGCTGACGTCACTCGAAGCTCGTGAAATATTCTGTGTCTGAAATGGGCTCCAAGCTGAGCCATTGTGTCCGCCCACTTCATTGTGACGTCATCAGTTGAAGTTTTGTCTTTTTTTTAAACCTTAATCACCAATAAGTCGTGAAATATCGCATCAAATCTTAAGTGAAGCTGATCACTGCTTACAGGGGAAAAATGGGAGTCAGAATATGTAAACAATTTATCGTAATATAAAGACACACATATATACACATACACACACACATACAAGTTTGAAAGTTATAGAGATTGTTATAACGGAACCTGGAATAGAAAATTATTATTTTTTTTTTAATTTCCTGAAGTTGGAATCACATGGTCAATAATTAGGAGACACAAGAGTTTGCAGATACTGGATCTGGAGCAAGAACCAAACTGAGAACATCTGAGAACTTAACCTGCTGAGTTCCTCCAGCAGGGTACACAAAAAGCTGGAGAAACTCAAGCAGCATCTAAGGAGCGAAGGAGATAGGCGACGTTTCTCGAGACCCTTCTGCTGAGTTCCTCCAGCAGTTTGTTTCTTGGCCGATAATAACCTCTTTTCAAGCTTTTATTCTGGGTCTTGCCCAGTTATCCACATTTCATAAAATAAACCAAAGAATATATTATCTGCAGTATTAAGATGCAGGCTCTTATCAATGTAGTAGTAAGCAAATAATCATAGAGTCATACAGTGTGGAAACAGGCCCTTCGGCCCAACTGCCCACACCGATCAAGATGCATATCTTGTATCCCATCTGTACTCGTTCCACTCGCCTGCATTTGGTTCTTAACCCTCCAAACCTGTCCCATCCATAACTGTTTCCTAAACGTTGGGATAGTACCTCCTCAACTTGCCTCAATTCCCTCATCCGGCAGCTCATTCCATGCATCCACCACCCTTTGTGTGTAAAAGTAACCTCTCAGATTCCTATGAAATCTTTCCCCTTCACCTTAAACCTATGTTCTCTGGTTCTCAATCCACCCACTCTGGGCAAGAGACTCTGTGCATCTACCCGATCTATTCCTCTCATGATTTTATACACCTGTATAAGATCATGTGGATAATGAGCCCATTTGAAAATTGCATACTGTTTCTGCATAGATTCATGAGTACCAAACATCACTGAGTTGCTTCTGAATTTCTTGCGGCCCATGTTAAGGTTTCATTGCAACGCTTGTCAGTGACAGTAATACTTTCTCTTTTCCAGGTGTCTAATGGATGCAAGGTGGCTCAGGTCTTCATGCACTATTTCGTTGGAGCAACTTTTTTTTGGCTTTTAGTTGAAGGAATTTATCTTCATAAACTGATAGTTCTGGCTGTCTTATCAGAGAAAAGATTGTTAAAGCAATATGTCCTTATAGGATGGGGTAAGTGAAGCATGGTGAAAACTGAATTGCATGTGTCCTCCTCGCTAATACTTTTAAAATTGTTTCTCCCACTGTAGTCACCTGCAGTCTTTTCATTCAGGGTCAAATGAAAAGACACTTTCCTTGACTTCTGTTTATACAGTTCAATAGCCTCTTGTGTAGGAAGGAACTGCAGATGCTGGTTTTCACCAAAGACAGACACAAGAGTAACTTCTTGTTGAGGTAAACATAATGGGGACTATGCAACCTATACAGACACCTCTCTAGGAAGGTCAGTGGTCATTCTTTGGTTTGTAAATCAGAATTAAGACCCATTACAATGCTTAGGTTATATAGCACTGTGGTATTTGTGCAGAGCAGCAGCATGGAGATATTAGCACTGTCACCCTCTTGCAACTAAGAACCTTGATGATGAACGTGTAATATGACATGATATTGTTCTGATGAAGAGCAGGCACATTCTCCCTGAAGTTCTCCCTTGTTCCTCAAGCAACAACATTAAAACAGATTCTGTTCCTTTAATCATCTATATTTGTGTGACCATAGAGTGTGCAATGTGCTACCTCAGTTCCCTCTAATAGAACAGTGGACAGGACAGTGGGGCAGTGGTAAAGATGCTGCCTTACAGCCCCAAACAACCCAGGTTCAATCCTGACTATGGGTGCTATCTGTACAGAGTTTGTACGTTCTCTCTGTGACCGCATGGGTTTTCTTCAAGTGGTCCGGTTTCCTCCCACATTCCAAAGACTTGCAGGTAGGATGGAACTAGTGTATGGGCGATCGTTGGTCAGCATGGAGACAGTGGGCCGGAGGGTCTGTTTCCACACTATATCTCCAAACTAAACTAAGTGAATCTACCTTGGTCAAAAATACTTTATTTATCTATAAAGGCAGTAACAATTCATATTTTACTTGTATTTGATACCTCGATATCCCCACCCCGCTCCTCCTGCCGCCTTGATAGAACAAAGGTAGAGTTCCCCTCATTCCTTAACTTTCATCCCACAAGTCTCTGCATCCAACACACTAATCTCTGACATTTCCGTCTCATTCAACGTGATCGCAGCACCAGTCACTTTTTCCATCCCCACCCCTTTCTGCTTGCCACACAGACTGCTTCCTCCCCAATCCTTGGTCCATTTATCTCCTCCCACCTGAATCACTCCCTCTCCAGGTACTTTCCCTTGCTAACACAGGAGATTCAACACCTATCCCTATACCTCCTTGCTCTCATCCATCCAGCCACCTCAATAGTCCTTCCAGGTGAGACAGATTACACGCACCTCCTCTAACATCATCTACTGCATTCAAGGTTCCTGATGTGGCCTTTTTTACATTGGCAAGCCCAAGTGCAGACTAGGCAACCATTTTGCCAAATACTTGCCGTTGGTCCACCAACCCTATTGGATCTTCCGGTTGGTGACCAATTTAGCTCCCCTTCCCGTTCCCATACTGACCTTTCTGTCCTGGACCTTTTCCATTGTCAGAGTGAGGCCGCACGCAATGGAGGAACAGCATCTCATATTCCGCTTGCACAGCTTACAACCTAATGGTACGACATTGAATTCTCCTAATTTAGGTAACAAACCTACAACAACCCTCTCCCCACCAACCTTTATGCACCTCCCCCACCCTCCCCTCATCCTCTGCGAGCCTTATGTGGATGTGTACCCATTTCCCCCTTCCCCTTGATGTGCACCTGTTTCCCCTTCCTCTTGTCCCCTTCAACCTATATCCCTCCATTGACATCACGTTGCACTTTCACATCCCTTCTATCCTCAGTGCGGCAAAATGGCACAACGGTAGAGTTGCTGCCTTATGGCACCGGAGACCTGGGTTTGATCCTGACTACGGGTGCTATCTGTATTGAGTTTGCAAGTTCTCCCTGTGACCTATGTGGATTTTCTCCAGGTGCTCCAATTTCCTCGCACACTACAAAGTCGTACAGGTTTGTGGGTTAATTGGCTTGGTATCATTGTAAATTGTCCCTAGTGTGTGTAATGTACAGGGATCACTGGTTGGCACAGACTCAGTGGGCCGAAGGGCCTGTTTCCGTGCTGTATCGCAAAATGAAAATAAACTAAAACTCTCTCCTTATCAAATGCTTTTTATCTTTTCATCTCTAGCCTTTGTCCAACCATTTGCCATTCATGGAGCTCTTTCCTGATTTATTGCCGGAGTAGACAGGGTCTCAGATCTGGTTCTCGTCAGACTGAAATCTGGCCTGGTTTTGTTTTGATTGCATGAGAAGGTTCTTAAACATTATGAATTTGACACTTACCATTGGGTGTAGCAAGGTAAGCAAAAGCAGCTTTGCGTATTTTTCTGATTCCCAATTGGATTTATTCTATATGAAGCCTTCACTTTTCTCATCTTTACTATACAGCCTCAATCTTTATTTCTCTGCTAATAACATAATCATGTGAATGAGGTTGAGAAGAGGAGAGAGGTTCTTGTAGCAGTAACACCTGGAGCCCACCCACCGCTGACATGGTGACTGAAGGTGGCGGCTGATGTTCCCTGCTGCACACAGCTGGCGGTATTGCCACCAGATTCCCCAGCCTGGCAAGAAACATTAACATTTGGATTGTAGTTGACATGCTGCCTTCAACACAGCCAGCACAAAACCCCCACTATTCTGAGAGCAGTTATCACACAGGCACCTGTCTCACAAGCATACTGTCACCTGCACACAGGCGCCTGCCTCACAAGCATTGAGTCCAGAACCAGGGGCCACATTCTTAGAATAAAGGGGAGGTCATTTAAGATTGAGCTGAGAAAAAACTTTTTTACCAAGAGAAGTGTGAATTTATGGAATTCCCTGCCACAGATGTCAGTGGAGGCCAAATAACTGGATGGATTTAAGAGAGTTGGATAGAGCTCTAGGGGCTAGTGGAGTCAAGGGATATAGGGAGAAGGCAGGCACGGGTTATTGATAGTGGACGAACAGCCATGATCACAATGAATGGCAGGCAGTGCTGGCTCGAAGGGGCGAATGGCCTCCTCCTGCACCTATTTTCTATGTTTCTATGTTTCATACAACACATTACTGTATGCAGATTCATTGAATACAAAACTCTCTGGTCTCTAAACACTTGTTCATACTGATGCATACTCTCACACACACAATCCCATTCTGGTCTACACAGAGAGGTGGAGGTTGAGGACACTACATCGATGCACCTGATATCACGAAGCACTAACTCAGATTCTGAGAGGCATAAGTTTGAACAGCCTAGCCATGGGAGTTCATTGCAGATAAAGGGTCTTGTTTGTGCTGGTGAGCTGGAATTAGACTAGAGGCCCTCAAGTCTACTCCACCATTCATTCATGACAGATCTATCTTTCCCTCCCAACCCCATTCTCCTGCCATCTCCCCATAACCACTCCTTACCAATCAAGAATCTGCCAGTCTCCGCCTTAATTGGCCTCCACAGTCGTCTGTGGCAATGAATTGCACAGATTCATCACCTTCTGGCTGATGCAGGTCATTGGGTACCCATTTACACCAATCCCATTTTTAATTTCCCTACATTCACATAAACCCCTAGATTCTACCATTTACATAAACAACATCTACGAGCAACTAACAGCGGCTAATTAACCTACCAGGTCTTTGGAATGTGGGAGGAAAGCGGAGCATCTGGAAAAAATCCACATGGTCACAGGGAGAATTTGGAAACTCTGGAGAGACAGCAGCCAAAATCAGGACTGATCCCAGGGGTCTGGCACTGTGGGGCAGCGGCTCTATTAGCAGTACCACTGCGCCACTGCATCACCTTCTATGATCTGGCGCCATGACTGAGGACTGCAAATGTGAACACAGATGCATCATGAAAAGCTTGATGCATTGTTTGGACTGTCTTACCATGTGCAAAACGAGTTAATGAGAATACAGATGTAGGAATCCACTGGCCAAATGGGTTCTAGTGAGCAATTAACTGGAGTGGCGGCGCTGCCTGGCAGCTGCAGCTCGCCTGCAGTCCGTCTGTTTTTTTCTTTTCTTTTTGTTTTCTTGTGTCTGTTTTAGTTAAATTTTAGTTTATTAGGCTGTGTATGTGTGGGCAGGGGGGAGGGTGGGAGAAACAAGGTTTTAGTCTCTCCCTTCGGGGGGATACGACTTTTCTTGCCGTGTCCCCCGTCACTGTCTCCGTCTGTGCTGAGGCCTAATGGCAGAGCTGGCGGCCTCAGAGCTGTGGCTGCGTTTCAGCATTCCAGCGGCAGCGGCGGCCCGGCTTCAGAGCTGTGGCGGTGTTCCGGTGGCGACCCGGCTTCAGAGCTGTGGTGTTCCAGCGTTCCAGCTGTGGCGTTCCAGCGGCGACTCAGCTTCAGAGCTGTGGCGGCGTTCCAGCGTTCCAACGGTGGTGGCGGACACCGGCTTCATTCGAAAGAATGACAATAAAGGTGGACTTTGATTTCAGTGGCCATTAAGGTTCAAGCAGGTGCTGCTTACTGCAGAGATAGATTGGCACTGAACGGAGCCCGGCTTCAGAGCATTCATCATTGTCCTAAGCAGAGATCTGCTTGATGCAAGAGCAGAGACTCAGAACAGACCACACGCTACCCCTGCCTAGTAAGTGAATGTAAGCACAGCCATTACAGAGAGACACAAGGCAACGTGGCAATAAATTAAGAATTGGAAGCAAAACCATGGTGGCAAAAGCAGCATCCTGACTGAGCAGACAGCCTCCAGAACATTATGTGGTGTACAGGGGAAGTGTCTGTCAATTGTGTGAAGATCAAAATAAATAATAAGGAATAACACAGGTCTTCTGGTTGCCTAAAACTTTAGTTCATCATCTCCCTCCTCTTTGATCTCTTTGTGGCCTTCTGCACTGTTACAACAAGAACCAAAGCAGTATTTCAGGAAGCAGCATTTCATCTTCCGTCAGGGCTGCTGCAGCCGTCCTGGCATAATAATGAATTATTGAACTTTAGATAATGTGATCTTGCTTCCTGTCCATATAAGAATCATTTCTGTTCTGCCGTCCTTTTCCTCTCTATATATAGTCTGGTTACAGAGTAAGCAGCGGTTTGTCAGAAGCACATCAGTAGCAAATTGCACAGCAAAAAGAACTCATTCTTATCACATCCACCATCTACAGTCCATCAGGGAAATGTCCGTGGTCTCACCACATTTTGCTGTGATCGCGACTGCTTTATTTCTCTCGTTCTCAAATTCAATGAATGGTCCCTCATCTGAGCCATTAATTATTTTTCTTCCACAGATGCTTTCTGACATAGAAACATAGAAAAATAGGTGCAGGAGTGGGCCATTTTCCAGCATCTGGGCTGTCCAATCCTTTAAGAATTTTATATGTTTCTATAAGATTGCCTCTCATCCTTCTAAATTCCAGTAAATACAAGCCCAGTCGACCCATTCTTTCATCATATGTCAGTCCCGCCATCCCGGGAATTAACCTGCTGAACCTACGCTGCATTCCCTCAATAGCAATAATGTCCTTCCTCAAATTAGGAGACCAAAATTGCACACAATACTCCAAAATTGCACACAATAATTTTTCAGCATTTTTCATATTTCAATGTTCTTATCCTACTCATACAAATCTGGCCTGCTGGACAGCTCCCACCACCTTATCATTGACCACTCATTGCACAACTCAAGAAGCATACTGTGCTAGTAACTACCCCCATTAGGCCATTTGATTAATCCTATCAAAGACATTGCCTTTGTACCACAGGGTACACAAAAGGCTGGAGAAACTCAGCGGGTGCAGCAGCATCTAAGGAGCGAAGGAGATAGGCGACGTTTCGGGTCGAGACCCTTCTTCAGACCCACATCCCTTCCGCACCTTTCTCTGACTGCACACTAATTTGCACCTCTCTTCCTCAGTTCTGCTGAAGCGTTACAGACCCAACAGGTCAGCGCGGTGGCACAGCGGTAGAGTTGCGGTCTTACAGTGCTTACAGTGCCAGAGACCCGGGTTCGATCCCGACTACGGATGCTGTCTGTACGGAGTTTGTACGTTCTCCCCGTGACTGCATGGGTTTTCTCCAAAATCTTTGGTTTCCTCCCACACTCCAAAGGCCAGGATTGTAGGTTAATTGGCTTGGTGTATGTTGTCCCTAGTGTATGTAGGATAGTGTTAATGTGCAGGGATCGCTGGTTAGTGCAGTCCCAGTGGGCCGAAGGGCCTGTTTCCGCTCTGTATCTCTAAAACTAAAACTAAAAGGTTAACTGTTCCTCTCTCCACAGATGCTGCCTGACCTGCCAGGTTTTCCAACATTTTCTCTCTTCATGTTAATTGTGCGAATTGCCCTCTGTGGTGTATGGAGCGTTATGAGGCTATGCTTGCCCATGAGTGTCTGTTTGTAGATTGTTCATGGTGGGGCAGTACAAGCTTGCAAACCTGTGGTGAGAGGCTAGCCCCACTTACCCTTAGGTTCACGTGACAACCTGGTAAGTGACAATATGTGTTAAAGAAGGAACTGCAGATGCTGGAGAATCGAGGGTTACACAAAAGGCTGGAGAAACTCAGCGGGTGCAGCAGCATCTAAGGAGCGAAGGAGATAGGCGACGTTTCGGGTCGAGACCCTTCTTCAGACTGGTCAGGGATCAGGGAAACGAGAGATATAGACGGTGATGTGGAGAGATAAAGAACAATAAATGAAAGATATGCAAACAAGTATCAATGATAAAGGGAACAAGCCATTGTAAGCTGTTTGTGGTGTGAAAATGAGAAGCTAGTGCGACTAGCGTGGGGGAGGGAGATAGAGATAGAGGGAATGCCAGGGCCCGAGGGCTGAGGGAGAGGTGGGAGGGGAGGAGACAGCAAGGGTTAACAGAATTGAGAAAATTCAATGTTCAAGCCCAGAGGATGCAGACTCCCCAAGCGGAATATGAGGTGCTGTTCCTCCAACTTGCGGTGTTGCTCACTCTGGCCGTGGAGGAGGCCCAGGACCGAGAGGTCGGATATGGAATGGGAGGGGGAGTTGAAGTGCTGAGCCACACGCATGGGCCCCAGCTACGCTTGCCTCTTTGCTGAGTACGTCGAACAATCCTTGTTCTCGGCGTACCAGGGCCCCATCCCCGACCTCTACCTCCGTTACATCGACGACTGCTTTGGTGTCACCTCCTGCACGCACACACAACTGACTGACTTCATTCATTTCACCACCAACTTCCATCCGGCACTCAAATACACTTGGACCATTTCCGACATTTCCCTACCATTCCTTGACCTCACCATCTCTATTGCAGGTGATACACTCCTGACCGACATCCATTACAAACCAACTGACTCCCACAGCTACCTGGACTACTCTTCCTCCCACCCTGCTTCCTGTAAGGACTCCATCCCCTATTCCCAATTCCTCCGTCTACGCCGCATCTGCTCCCAGGATGAGGTGTTCCACACCAGGTCATCACAAATGGCCTCATTCTTCAGAGAACGGGGATTCCCCTCCCCCACTATTGATGAGGGTCGCACCAGGGTCTCCTCCATACCCCGCAACACTGCCCTCGCTCCCCATTCCCCACTCGCAAACAGGGCAGAGTCCCCCTGGTCCTCACCTTTCACCCCACCAGCCGGCAAATACAACACATAGTCCTCCGCCAGTTTCGCCACCTCCAACGTGACCCCTCCACTCGCCACATCTTCCCATCTCCCCCCCTGTCTGCCTTCCGCAAAGACCACTCCCTCCGCAACTCCCTTGTCAATTCTTCCCTTCCCTCCCGCTCTAACCCCTTCCCCGGGCACTTTCCCTTGCAACCGCAAGAAATGCTACACTTGTCCCTTCACCTCCCCCCTCCACTCCTTTCAGGGACCCAAGCAGTCCTTCCAGGTCCGACAGAGGTTCACCTGCACCTCCTCCAACCTCATCTACTGCATCCGCTGCTCCAGATGCCAGATGATCTATATCGGTGAGACCAAGCGGAGGCTTGCCGATCGTTTCGCCGAACACCTCCGCTCGGTCCGCAATAACCAACCCGACCTCCCGGTGGCTCAGCACTTCAACTCCCCCTCCCTTTCCGTATCCGACCTCTCGGTCCTGGGCCTCCTCCACGGCCAGAGTGAGCAACACCGCAAGTTGGAGAAACAGCACCTCATATTCCACTTGGGGAGTCTGCATCCTCTGGGCTTGAACATTGAATTTTCTCAATTCTGTTAACCCTTGCTGTCTCCTCCCCTCCCACCTCTCCCTCAGCCCTCGGGCCCTGGCATTCCCTCTATCTCCATCTCCCTCCCCCACCCTAGTCGCACTAGCTTCTCAGTTTCACACCACAAACAGCTTACAATGGCTTGTTCCCTTTATCATCGATACTTTTTTGCATATCTTTCATTTATTGTTCTTTATCTCTCCACATCACCGTCTATATCTCTCGTTTCCCTGATCCCTGACCAGTCTGAAGAAGGGTCTCGACCCGAAACGTCGCCTATCTCCTTCGCTCCTTAGATGCTGCTGCACCCGCCGAGTTTCTCCAGCCTTTTGTGTAACCCAAGTGACAATATGTGAGGGGTTTCTTTTCTCCCACCACATCGACGAAAGCATCAGAAGGCTTTCGCTTTAGCTCAACAGTCTCACACAAACCTTGACATATCTGCTGCACAAAATAATCAACTGTGGCTTCTGTTGCTTTCCAGCTGAATCTCCATACCTGGACTAAATGGTCTTAATGTAACTCGATAAGTCACCCTGGTGTGAAGCAAACATACTGTATATATTTTTTGTCTTTCAGTGTTCCCACTATTGTTTGTCATACCTTGGACAATTTCAAAGATTATCTATGAAAATGAATGGTAAGAACTACCAGAAAAATAATTAATAGCTGATTATGTTAATATTATAAGCCCTTGAAAGATACTCGAGCTTTCTAACATCACATTCCTGGACAGTATTCAAGAGAACGTTCATTATACGTGATGAGTTCTCCTTCACCTCATGACATTTTCTCCTTTGCTGCCTCTATTACTTCATAAATACTATTCTCATTTGAAATCCTATGTTATCCTCAAGTCAAGGTTTACTGCAGTTTTCAGTCCTGTTCTAGCTAACATTTATTTGAAGTCCACAGATACATCCAAATAGAAATGATTTGTCTCACAACAATTCCCTCATCTCACTTTCTCATTGTATCGGGACCAAAATACCTCACACAGTTGTCTCATTATTTTCACAGTCCCTCATCCTCCTGCCTGGAATGAGTGGATGTGAAGAGGATGTTTCCACTAGTGGGGGAGCCTAAGTCCAGAGGCCATAGCCTCAGAATAAAAGGACATTCCCTTAGGAAGGAGATGAGGTGGAATTTCTTTAGTCAGAGGGTGGTGAATCTGTGGGGGCCAAGTCAATTGATATTTTTAAGGCAAAGGTAGATAGATTTTTGATTAGTGTAGGTGTCAGGGGTTATATGGACATGGCAGGAGAATGGGATTAAGAGGGAAAGATAGATCAGCCATGATTGAATGGTGTAGATGATGGGCCAATTAACCTCATTCTGCTTTTATCACATGTATTTATGAATCTTCAGCATTTATCCTAATTTCCTCCAATCTGTTTCCCTTTTAGCGTCTTTTAACGAGAAAATCATTCAGCACTTTTACCCTTTTCAATCTTTCTGCTGATTTACACAATGACTTTTAGCCATCAATATTCTTCAGATTAAGAAACATAAAGACAATAAAGAGAGCAGTTAATATTTAATTCATTTTCAGGTCCTGGGCAACATGAGCGCGGACAGCAAGTAGTGCCTGACTTTAATTGCGCATGAGAAGAGAATGTAGAGCTGCCTTATACAGTAGCCTTTCTGGCACAGTAGTCTTTCTGGCACTTTCTGCCACTGTAGTCCTTCTGGTAAAACTATTCCCACAATGATGTTTGGGAAGATTTGTTTTAAGGGATGTTAGACAGGTACATGGATAGGACAGGTTTGGTGAGATATGGGCCAAATGCGGGCAGGCGGAATTAATGTAGCTGGGACATGTTGGCCGGAGTGGGTAAATTGGGCCGAAAGGACTGTTTCCATGCTGTATCATTCTAAGACTCTATGACTCTATGAATTACAACATTTAGAGCCAGTGATGATAAATATATTTCCATGTCAAGTTGATGAATGATTAGAGTCATTGAGTTGGAAGAGAGTATACATGTAGAGGTATCATTGTCTATCTGGGTGATCAAGATTGCAGGGTTGAGAGCAGCTGGGTGAATAACTGCAATGGCAATAACTGTTATTGCTCGTAAACACTCTTGCAAGAAAGATGTTTCCTCGTTTTAATTAATTTAACCTTTAACAAGAGGGTAACTTTGCTAAAATAGATGCACTTAGATGCACTTATGACCATAATGGAAAATGAAAGATACATTATGTTTGACTCCCTGGCAAATGTCTCTGGGTAAGAGACTCCATGCATCTACCCGATCTATTCCTCTCATGATTTTATACACTGAGCAAAAATGATCACAGTGTAAAACTAATGACCCATTTCACAATCAGTGATTAAATGAAGTAAACCGAATAATTTAACAGCAATAATGCAATGATGTTTTTTTCAAAACTTTAGATGTAATTCTTAAAAATGCTGACTATATTTTCTTGTGTTAGGTGCTGGGTTAGAAATCGCAACATGGGCATCTGGTGGATCATTAGGGGACCAGTCATATTTGCAATTATAGTAAGTATGGTAACGTTGACATATATGTGATTAAAATATTTTGGAAATGGGTCAATAGTTGTTCATCATGAATTTTCATATTGTGATGGATGGACAACCTCATGTGTCCACAGTCACAGCTACTTCACCAATTGTGCTACAGATCTGTATCTTTTGGTTCTGTTGTTAAGAGAAACAAGAAAGGTCTTGACCCGAAAACGTCATCCATTCCTTCTCTCCAGAGATGCTGCCTGTCACGCTGAGTTGTTCCAGCAATTTTGTGTCAATCTTCAGAGTAAACCAGCATCTGCAATGCCTTCCTACACGTTGATGTTCTACAATCCATTTAAATGGACAAAATAAAAACATAGAACATAGAAAATAGTTGCAGGAGGAGGCCATTCGGCCCTTCGAGCCAGCATCGCCATTTATTGTGATCATGGCTGATCATCCACTATCAATAACCCGTGTCTGCCTTCTACCCATGTCCCTTGACTCCATTAGCCCCTGGAGCTCTATCCAACTCTGTCTTAAATCCATCCAGTGATTTGGCCTCCACTGCCCTCTGTGGCAGGGAATTCCATAAATTCACAACATTAATTTTATATGTTTCTATAAGATCCCCCCTTTTCCTTCTAAACTCCAGTGAATACAAGCCTAGTCTTTTCAATCTTTCCTCATATGACAGTCCCACCATCCCAGGGATCAATCAATCTTGCGAACCTACGCTGTACTGCTTCAAACACAAGTATGTCCTTCCTCAAATTAGGAGACCACAACTGTACACAATACTCCAGATGTGGTCTCATCAGAGCCCTATACAACTGCAGAAGATCCTCTTTACTCCTATACTGAAATCCTCTTGTTATGAAGGCCAACATTCCATTAGCTTTCTTCACTGCCTGCTGTAACTGCACGCCAGCTTTCAGTGACCGGTGTACAAGGACACCCAGGTCTCATTGTACCTCCCCCTTACCTAACCTAACCCCTTTGAGATAATAATCTGCCCCCTTGTTTTTGCCTCCAAAGTGGATAACCTAACATTTATCTATATTAAACTGCATCTACCCACTCACTCAACCTGTCACCCTGCAACCTCCTAGCATCCTCTTCACAGTTCACAGTGCCACCCAGCTTTGTGTCATCCACAAACTTGCTAGTGTTGCTCCTAATTCCCTCTTCCAAATCATTCATATATATGGTAAACAGTTGCAGCCCCAACACCGAGCCTTGCAGCACTCCACTCGCCACTGCCTGCCATTCTGAAAAGGGCCCGTTCACTCCTACTCTTTGCTTCCGGTCTGCCAACCAATTTTCTATCCATGTCAACACCCTACCCCCAATACCATGTGCTCTAATTTTAGTCACTGGTCTCCTGTGCTTATCAAAGGCTTTCTGAAAGTCTAGATACACCACATCCACTGGCACCCCTTCATCCATTTTACTTGTCACATCCTCAAAAAATTCCAGAAGATTAGTCAAGCATGATTTCCCTTTCATTAATCCATGTTGACTTGGACTAATCCTTTTACTGCTATCCAAATGCCCCATTATTACCTCTTTAATAATTGACTCCAACATCTTTCCCACTACCGAAGTCAGGCTAACTGGTCTGTAATTCCCTATTTTCTCTCTCGCTCCTTTCTTGAAAAGTGGGATAACATTAGCTATCCTCCAATCCACAGGAACTGATCCTGAATTTATTGAACATTGGAGAATGATCACCAATGCGTCCACTATTTCTAGAGCCACCTCCCTGAGGACCCTGGGATGCAGACCATCAGGCCCAGTCACCTGTTGCTAACAATGTAATTACATGTTACTAACATGTGAATAATATTACCAGACTAGTACATACATTACGAGGCACTTGGGAGGGAAATGTTGACTTTCCTGGACATGCAGCTTGGTTGCATTCAACTGCTCTTGTGAATTTCCATTGAAGTCAATGGATCCAAATATGCAGAATCCAACAGAGGACTGATTGTCATGCATATCTGAGGAAGGATGTGCTGGTTGTGGAGAGGGTCCAGAGGAGGTTTACGAGAATTATACCATGAATGAGTGGGTTTACATATGATGAGCGCTTGACAGCACTGGGCCTCCACTCGCTGGAGTTTAGAAGGATGAGGGGAGACCTCATTGAAATTTACTGAATAGTGAATATCCTCCTGGATAGAGTCGATGCGGAGAGGATGTTTCCACTAGTGGGAGAGTCTACGACCAGAGGTTAGAGCCTGAGAATTAAAGGAAGTTCATTTAGGATGGAGATTAGGATGAATCTCTTCAGTGAGAGGGTGGTGAATCTGTGGAATTAATTGCCACTGAAGGCTGTGGAGGCCGTGCCATTGGATATTTTAAGGCAGAGATTGTCTGGTCCTTGCTTAGTACGGGTGTAAGGGCTATGGGAAGAAGGGCTTGAGAGGGAGATAGATCAGCCACGATTGATTGTCGGAGTAGACTTGAGTGGTCGAATGACCTAATTCTGCTCCTATCACTTATGAACTAATGAACCAATATGTATAGCATTAATGATTAAGGATGAATTGTTCCCTCCCACACCCCATAATTCCGCAGTAACAGGTTTCATTCTCCTGATAAATCCTGGGTGAATAAGTTTTAATTGATAAATTATGTTCTCATAATTGAGTACATGTCATTTTGTAAAACATCAAGAAATGCGCCATGTAGTCTTATCAAATAAAATGTATCTGATTCAGGTACTGAGACAAAAGGTTAGCTGAAGAGTAATTTCTATTGAGTAACTGATAGGAGGTAGAAAGGAAAATGGATGGTGAGAGAAAATTAGAAAGCTTGTGACCCAGACAGCTAAATGCAGAAGGAATGAAGGACATTAGCAGCAGAACTCTGGATAAGCTCAAGTTTGCCTACATTAATAGATGGGTATTAGAATCAGAGACACTAGAAACGGGCAGCATGGTGGTGCAGCGGTAGAGTTGCTGTCTTACAGCGATTTCAGTGCCGGCGATCCGGGTTCAATCCCAACTATTGGTGCTGTCTCTACGGAGTTTGCACATTCTCCCCATGACCGCATGGGTTTTCTCTGAGATCCTCCCACTCTCCAAAGGGCTTGTAGGTCCTATAGATATAAATTATCCCTCGTGTGTGTAGAATAGTGTTATTGTATGGGGATCGCTAGTCGGTGCGGACTCGATGGGCTGAAGGGCCTGTTTCCTTGCTGTACCTCTAAACTAAACTAAACACTGGAATTCACAAAGACAGCAAAACAACATATTTCCGTAAGGCTGCAGATAGACACAAGCAGCTGGAGTAACCCAGCGGGTCAGACAGCATCTCTGGAGAAAAGGAATAGGTGACGTTTCAGACCGAGACCCTTCTACAGACTAGGCTGCCTTGGTTTACGAGATATTACCAGTGCTCAAAACAAACCCTGTGGCCTTGAGCACCAGGCATAACCCTCTAGTTAATGAAGAGTGGTCCTGCTACATGCCTTCTTTCAAGTAAGATATTGCATTTGGTTGACAATGCTTCAGATGAACATGAATATTCCATTTCACTTCTCAAGTAACAGCACATTTCCCCTGTACCTTGACCAACATTCCTCAACGCTGCTCAACATTCTTCCATTCCAACAGCTTCAGCAAAAGGAGAATGTTCGTCGGTCATTCATCTTATTTTTTAATAGTTACCTCATTTCTATACATTCTGTTTAAAATTTAAGTGTAAGCATTAATTGCATTTTGATTGTTCCCTTTTATTCTTTCTGGCAGTTGAATTTCTATATATTCATAAAGATCTTGAAAACATTACTTTCCAAACTGAAAGCCCAACAAAGGCGATTTAACGACTACAAATACAGGTACACGTTTTATTCCCAAACAAATGACTTTGTACGCTCTGCTGCATTTACAATGAAAATATGAGATAGTAACATCGAAACTAAGAGCCACCTGGCCTCAATGGACACAACTTCACTGAACGCTTAAAATCCTTTTTACCTACTATGAAATGTTTAGTGGCTTGACGTGAAATTTTGGAAGAGTTCTAGCTTAGAGATTGATAACAGGGTCAGCCTCGAGAATACACAAATATTTAAAGGGAATTAACAAAGGCAAACAGATTGCAAAATATATTTGCTGTTACCATGTTGGCATTGTGGTTTTGGTGGCAGCACAATTGACAGCCAAACTCTATCTCCTTGAAGAAGTGGCAGCATCTCATACTTCTCTTGGGCAGCTTACAACCCAGTGGTATGAAATTTGATTTCTCTAACTTCAAGTAACACTTGCTTTCCTTTTCCCTCCCGCACCCTCCTTCTCCGACTAGTTTCACTGTCCTCCTGATTAATTTTACAGATATTTGCTTGATCGTATGCCTCTTCCCCTCAGCTAACAATGAACCAATCTACATTTCCTTAATTATTGTCTACTTTGATCTGTCGTTTTCACATTTCCCTTCTACATCTCTTATCTCCCCTTCCCCTGACTCAGTCTGAAGAAGGGTCTCAACCCAAAACGTCACCCAATCCCTCCCTCCAGAGATGCTGCCTGTCCCGCTGAGTTACTCCAGCATTTTGTGTCTTTCTTCAATATCCTTTAACTTGCCCCACATTAAGCGAGTGCTAATCATCAGTTAATTTTACTCTAGGTCAACAGAACTATGTGGGAAACTATGTGGGAAATTGCAATCAATATTTTTAATAATGGTGGCAGTGCAAGCATTGTAATTGTACTCCACCACCTTGCATTAACAAGAGGGATATTGGTCAGGCTTTACTGATTCTAGCAAAGTCCAATGAGCTGCAAATATTTGAAAGTTAAGTAAGGAATCAAGCTTGGTTGGCTATGATATTATTGATCAGTCAGTTGCCGGCTTAACTTCTCTATCTTGCTCTAATCTATCACCTTGAAGTGTAGTTTTAATAGCCAAATGACATCTGTGGAATTAAATCCAGCACAAGGATAATACATAGATAGAGTAAACAGTCAGAAACTTTTTCCCAGGGTGGAAATGTCCAATGCTTCAGGGCATAACTATAAGATGAGAGAGTGAAAGTTTAATGGAAATGTGCAGGGCCAATTTTTAACACAGAGAATAGTAAGATTAAATGAGAACTTACCAGTTTGAAGTTTGATCATTATTTTTTGAGGAGTTACAATGAGCGATTACGTGAAGAAGCCCGCCAGTCCGCATGCGCGTCAATCTTCAAAGCAGCTGTGTGAAATCACATATAATAGTAGTTGAAATGACATAGTAAGATAGACTAGATGACCTTTATGATACATGGGTTGGCTCATCGACTCCTCATAAAATAAAGATCAAACTTCAAACCGATAAGTTCTCATTTAATCTTACTATTTTACTTCGGAGTCACGCGAGTGATTCCTGTGAAGATTTCAAAGCTATGTGATTTCATGCCGTGGATACGAGTCCATGCGACACACTGCCTCAGCTGACACAGGATGAGTAATAATAAATAATGCATTCAAACATTATCCAGACTTAAACATGTTGATGCTTTAATTAGCAAAAAATAAAACAATAGCTACCCCTCTCCCCTCAGGGGGAAGCTATTAAACAGAATTTAAAATGGAGTGGGCAAATACCCCGGTGTGGCAAGAGGTTTATTATAGAACCTTTGAAATGTCAGTTCATTGGACCATCATGCGGCCGCGAGGATTTGGTCGAGAGGGATGTCCAGTGCCCTCGCTGCTGACGTTGATGATGCCCTGGTGGAGTGAGATTTAAAAACATCAGTGTCCACTCTGGTACAAGCCAGAACCTGTTTCAGCCACCTTGAAATGGTCTGTACCGACACCTTCTTATGAGGCTTTTTGTGACTGATGAGTATCGTTAATTCAGAGCCTCTGAGGCTCTTGGTGACCTTGATATACTGCTGAAAGTGCGTAACTACACATAGGCGAAGGTCTATGGGATATGCCATACAAATAAGTTTAAGCCCTGACGTCCTTGGCCTGCTCTGCTTAAGTAAATCATAAACATAAAATGTTATGTTGTTTACAGATGAAACCATCCTGTCCAGTCGCAGCTTCTGCAACGTCTGGATGCGTTGCGCTGAAACCAGCGCCATGAGCATGACCACTTTAAGAGTGAGTCTGGGCAAAGACAGGGATGTTGCTGGAGCCCATTGGCGAAGCAGCGTGACAACCACGCTCACATCCAAGATTTCTGTGTACCTGGGCCTGGGGGGATTACAGTTAAAAATACCCTTCACGAACCAGGATATTAAAGGGTGAGACCCAACAGAGTGATGTCCCGATCCCTGCCACAGGTAGGATAAGGCACTCCTGGCACTGTTGATGGTGCTATAGCTCAGTCGCACATCAAAATATAGCGTGGAAAGAAATTCCAACCCATCCGGTATGCTTGCCATGTGATATGATATGTTTGACTGCAAGCAAAACACCTCCTATTCCTTGATATGAGAGATGTATTGATTTTTAGTACTTTCCTCCAGTCCGCAGTAATCACATCCACCGTACGACCTGATAGTCCGAGCTCCAAGAACAGTCTCCTCAGAATCTGCAAATCAATAGATTAATACGGTCATGTAGTGGATAGTTCTCCCCAGTCACAGGGTGAACTAACAGGTTATTGCATTTGGGGACAGCCATAAAAGGCTGTGTTATTAGTCTCAGAATGAGTGGGAACCATGGCTGTGTAGGCCAGTTGGGAACTACCAAAACGCCTGAGGCGGAGTCCTGCTCGATCTTAAGCAAGCACCGACTGATGAGGCAAAATGAGGGAAATGCATATAAAAACATTCCACCCCAGTGTAGCGAGAATGCATCTACCGCTACTGCCCCTGGGTCTGGTTCCCATGAAACATACTTTGGTAGCTGGTGATTTAGTCTGGATGCAAACAGATCAATATCTGGTACGCCATACCGAGCGACAATATCATTAAATATTGCATGATTCAACATCCATTCTGTGTTGTCATTGAATTTTCATGACCTGGTGACCACCACCATGTTAAATCTATCTGATAAGTAGATAGCTGAAATCCAGATGGTTCTTGTAATACACCAGTGCCAAATAAGGTTAGCCAATTTATCACATGATACCGACTTGATTCCACCCATGTGATTAACGTATGTAACTGCTGTAGTGTTGTCAATCTGAAGCTAGTACAATACGCCTTTAAGCCATAGAGTGCTCCCTACAAATCTAAATAGTTAAATACCACGTGATTGAAGAATTAATGCCTCATGCATATTCCATCTGCTACCGCAGTTAGAGATGGTATCAGTAGCTCCCCATCCTAGAGCACTAACATCAGTTTATAAAATAACTGAAGGTTGAACAATCAGAATTTTACTGGAGCAATGCCAAATATTCGCTTTCACCACTGTAACTCAACAATGGCTTCAGCTGGTAACCGCAAGGGTCTATTGAAGTGACCTGCATGTCTTTTGAGTGCCTGCTCCTTTGCATGTTGTAAATCTTGATAGTGTAAAGCCCCAGCTGTGCAGCCTGAAAAGCAGCCACTAATTTGTCAATTATACTAGCCAACTGCCGAATAGAAGGTTGTTGCACATCAACAGGATTGTTACAAGCTTCTATTAACTCTGATCTCTTGCCCCTAGGCAGAGTCACAGACATGTGAGTTGAATTAATGGTGAATCCCAAATAATCAATAACTCTAGATAGTATCAATTTGGATTTAACTGGATGGATGAGAAACCCCAACCTCTCAAAACATGAGTTTGGTCGCTGAAACAGATAATTCAGCTGATTTCTGAGTTGCCTATGATTAGGACATCATCCAAATAGGCCATTACAATATGATTCTGAGCCTGGAGTAGGCCCAACACCGGTTTTAACAATTTTGTAAATAATTTAGGAGCTGAAGTTAACCCATTAGGCAATGCTTTAAACTGCCATAGTTGCCTCATCCAGCTAAACTTCAAATATTTCCGGTGATTGCAAAGAATGGGTACTGAATAGTATGCATCTTTAAGATCTATGCATGCCATATAACATCTTTTGGAAACCAGTTGTTTAGCAGTAACAATAGTTTCCATTTTGAAATGTTTATACTGCACATAGGAGTTAAGTCGAGTTAGATCAAGAATGATTCAACACCAACCATCCTTCTTTTGTCTAGGAAATATATTAGACACAAATTGGTGAACCGACTTCTCAATTACCCCTTTTTTAGACAACATTTCAATTTCAGCTTGTACATCCAAAGACTCTTGTTGAGAAAAAACCAATGTCCGGCTTGGTGTATGCTGTGTAGGTGGACGAAAATTGAAAAGGAATTCTATTCGGAACCCTTGTATACTGTGCAGTATAAACAAATCTGATGTTATCCAACACCATTCATTGAAAAACAAGTGTAATCTCTCACCAACTTGTAACTGACCCATACAGTGGCTAGAAAAAGTATTCATACCCCTTGAACTTTTCCACATTTTGTCACGTTACAACCACAAACGTAAATGTATTTTATTAAGATTTTGTGTGATAGACCAACACAAAGTGGCGCATAATTGTGAAGTGGAAGGAAAATGATACATGGTTTTCAAATCTTTTTACAAATAAGAAACTGAAAAGTGTGGCGTGCAAAAGTATTCAGCCCCCTTTACTCTGATACTCCTAAATAAAATCCAGTGCAACCAATTGCCTTCAGAAGTCACCTAATTAGTTAGAGTCCACTTGTGTGTAATCTAATCTCAGTATAAATACAGCTGTTCTGTGAAGGCCTCAGAGGTTTGTTAGAGAACATTAGTGAACAAACAATGTTCCATGGGCATCATGAAGCCCAAGGAACACACCAGACAGGTCAGGGATAAAGTTGTGGAGAAGTTTAAAGCAGGCTTAGGTTATAAAAAAATATCCCAACCTTTGAACATCTCACGGAGCACTGTTCAATCCATCATCCGAAAATGGAAAGAGTATGGCACAACAGCAAACCTACCAAGATATGGCCGTCCACCTAAACTGACAGGCCGGGCAAGGAGAGCATTGATCAGAGAAGTAGCCAAGAGGCCCATGGTAACTCTGGAGGAGCTGCAGAGATCCACAGCTCAGGTGGGAGATTCTGTCCACAGGACAACTATCAGTCGTGCACTCCACAAATCGGGTCTTTATGGAAGAGTGGCAAGAAGAAAGCCATTGTTGAAACAAAGCCATAAGAAGTCCCATTTGCAGTTTGCTACAAGCCATGTGGGGGACACAGCAAACATGTGGAGGAAGGTGCTCCGGTCTGATGAGACCAAAATTGAAGTTTTTGGCCTAAATGCAAAACACTATGTGTGGCGGAAAACTAACACTGCACATCACCCTGAACACACCATCCCCACTGTCAAACATGGTGGTGGCAGCATCATGCTGTGGGGATGCTTATCTTCAGCAGGGACAGGGAAGCTGGTCAGAGTTGATGGGAAGATGGATGGAGCCAAATACAGGGCAATCTTGGAAGAAAACCTGTTAGAGTCTGCAAAAGACTTGAGACTGGGGTGGAGGTTCACCTTCCAGCAGGACAACAACCCTGAACATACAGCCAGAGCTACAATGGAATGGTTTAGATCAAAGCATTTTCATGTGTTAGAATGGCCCAGTCAAAGTCCAGACCTAAATCCAATTGAGAATCTCTGGCAAGACTTGACAATTGCTGTTCACAGACGCTCTCCATCCAATCTGACTGAGCTTGAGCTATTTTGCAAAGAAGAATGGGCAAAAATTTCAGTCTCTAGATGTGCAAAGCTGGTAGCGACATACCCCAAAAGACTTGCAGCTGTAATTGCAGCGAAAGGTGGATCTACAAAGTATTGACTCAGGGGGGGCTGAATACTTTTGCACGCCACACTTTTCAGTTTTTTATTTGTAATCAAATTTGGAAACCATGTATCATTTTCCTTCCACTTCACAATTATGCACCACTTTGTGTTGGTCTATCACATAAAATCCCAATAATATACATTTACATTTGTGGTTGTAACGTGACAAAATGTGGAAAAGTTCAAGGGGTATGAATACTTTTGCAAGCCACTGTACATGATATGTTCTGAAAAGAACCAGATCCACCTACCTCCATGGTTGTCGGTGGAAACGTCTGCCCCGAGTTTGGGAGGGGAATAATGTTGGAGTGCGCCAATTGCGCATGGTTGGCAAGGGCCGGCTTGGTCCTTGGCCTGAACCAGCTTCAGCGAACCGCTTCTAGGGGTGCTGCCACCGAAGAGGAATTTTGCTAGTCGGTTGGGCTTTTATGAGGCCGACCGTTTTCACCTCGTCGTCCAACTCTCTGACCCGTTTTGGTAGGTCATCACTGCAGTAGATTCGGTGGTTGCACATTGCTAGATTTGCACAGTGCCGCAAACTTAGGGTTCAGAATAGGACGGATCGCACACTTTCTGAGACAGTTTATTTCAAATTAACATTAGGGCCAGAGCATCCTGCTGCACCCCAGACAGGGGCTCCCCATTGACCGACCTAGCGAAAGCTGTAATGCCTGAAGCGAGCAGCTTTAGTATCTTCTGGAGTCTCACTTCCTGGACTCTGAAACCTACAACCCATGTGACCCCAGATAGCGTGGTTCACAGTTGGCACTTTGATCGAGGCACAATTGGCGGGTGTCTCGTATTTTTTGGAAGTTTCTTCCATTGTGAGGTCTTGCAGCTGGTGTGAGGCCATGTAATTTATAGTCATGGCAAGGTCCTCATCCAGCGGTTCCCCAGTTCCAGTCGGTATAGCAAATTTAGATGCCATGCTTGGCACCGCCTTCTTGCCTTGAGATATGCTGACCGGCTATACCTCCGACCTCTGAGTCAGAACAAAACTGACCCCGTATGCTCTCCTCCTCCGAGAGGGAGACATTATGTAGCCCTTCAACAGGTGCCGTTGCCACGAGCCCCTGAGGAGACACACGGATATAAAGCTCCTCTTACTGGAGCATATCGTGATGGAGCATCCTCTCCATCAGGAGCTCCATCCTGGACAAACGTCCAAAGACGCTATCCATTGTGGGAGGGGAACCCTCGTTGCTCGACTCATCCAAGTCAACGGGCCTTACCGACTTCTTAGTGGCTTTCCGTCCCACCGGAGCAGTCACGGTGCTTTCAATCGGCACCAAGTAGGAAGCCACAGGCCGTGCCGCCAGTGACTCTGAAGGCTAGATGGGCGGCAACCCGCTACCCACACTCCCACAGTCTTCGATAGCTGTTCTCCCGGCAGCCCGCATCGACCTTCCCTTTGTCATTTTCTCCATGGTTCGAAAGTGCTCCTGCAACAAAACTTACCGACCGCAGAAAGCGACCTCAACTAAGTTTTTAAAACTTACCTGAGGGTTTTTATAACTTACCGCTGGTGGAGCTATATGCCTGCCAGCCCGTCGTTGCACCATGCGTCAGACGTAATGACGCGCATGCGGACTGGCGGGCTTTTTCATGGAATCACTCACGTGATTCTGAAGTAAAATAGTGGGGGCCTGGAATACATTTGGAGGAAGATACAATAGTGACATTAAAGAGGCTTTTAGATAGGAACATGGAAGTGTAGGAATAGAGAGATATCTCTAGCTTTTGAGATAGTTAGGGTGGTCATGATGGTGCAGCGGTAGAGTTGCTGCCATACAGCGAATGCAGCACCAGGAGACCCAGGTTCAATCCAGACTACGGGCGCTGTCTGCACGGAGTCTGTACGTTCTCCCCGTGACCGGCATGGATTTTCTCGGAGATCTTCAATTTCCTCCCACACTCCAAAGAAGTACCAGTTTGTAGGTTAATTGGCTTGGTAAATGTAAAAAATGTCCCTAGTGGGTGTAAGGATAGTGTTAATATGCGGGGATCGCTGGTCGGCGCAGTCCTGGTGGGCCAAAGGGCCTGTTTCTGCGCTGTATGTCTAAAGTAAACTAAACTAAAAAAAAAGGATCATATAGAGGCAGGTGATATCAGTTGAACTTGGCATCATGTTCGGGACAACATGTGGGCTGAAGGGCCCATTCCTGAGCTGTACTGTTCAAGTTCAAGTGAGTTTATTGTCATGTGTCCCTGATAGGACAATGACATTCTTGCTTTGCTTCAGCAGACAGAACATAGTAGGCATTTACTACAAAACAATGATCAGTGTGTCCATATACCATAATATAAATATATACACACATGAATAAATAAACTGATGGTGCAAATAACAGATAATGCATTATTAATAATCAGAGTTTTGTCCGAGCCAGGTTTAATAGCCTGATGGCTGTGGGGAAGTAGCTATTTCTGAACCTGGTTATTGCAGTCTTCAGGCTCCTGTACCTTCTACCTGAAGGTAGCAGGGAGATGAGTGTGTGGCCAGGATGGTGTGGGTCTTTGATGATACTGCCAGCCTTTTTGAGGCAGCGACTGCGATAAATCCCCTCGATGGAAGGAAGGTCAGAGCCGATGATGGACTGGGCAGTGTTTACTACTTTTTGTAGTCTTTTCCTCTCCAGGGCGCTCAAGTTGCCAAACCAACCTACGATGCAACCGGTCAGCATGCTCTCTACTGTGCACCTGTTGAAGTTAGAGAAAGTCCTCCTTGACAAACCGACTCTCCGTAATCTTCTCAGGAAGTAGAGGCACTGATGTGATTTCTTGATTAGTGTTCTCGGACCAGGAAAGATCTTCAGAGATGTGCACGCCCAGGAATTTGAAGCTCTTGACCCTTTCAACCATCGACCCTTTCAACACGTTGATATAAACAGGACTGTGGGTCCCCATCCTACTCCTTCCAAAGTCCACAATCAGTTCCTTGGTTTTGCTGGTGTTGAGGGCCAGGTTATTGTGCTGGCACCATATGGACAGTTGCTCGATCTCTCTTCTATACTCTGACTCATCCCCATCAGTTTTATGTCCCACAACAGTGGTGTCGTCAGCGAACTTGATGATGGAGTTCGCACTGTGACTGGCTACGCAGTCATGAGTATAGAGTGAGTACAGCAGGGGGCTGAGCATGCAGCCTTGAGGTGCTCCTGTGCTGATTGTTATCAAGGCTGACACATTTCCACCAATACGAACAGACTGTGGTCTGTGAATGAGGAAGTCGAGGATCCAATTGCAGAGGGATGCGCAAAGACCCAGTTCTGCGAGTTTGGTAACCAGCTTGGAGGGGATGATAGTATTAAATGCCAAGCTGTAATCGATGAATAACAGCCTGACATATTAGTTTTCTTTGTCCAAGTGGTCCAGAGCATAGTGGAGGGCCAGCGAGATCGCATCCCCCGTTGATCTGTTGTGGCGGTAAGCGAACTGCAGTGGGTCCAGGTTTTTGTCGAGGTAGGAGTTGATTTGCTCCATGATCAACCTCTCAAAGCACTTCATCACCACAGGCGTTAGTGCCACTGGTCGATAGTCATTGAGGCATGTCACCTTACTCTTCTTGGGCACTGGTATAATTGATGCCCTTTTTGAAGCAGTTGGGGACCTCAGACCTCAGAACTGAGAGGTTGAAAATGTCCGTAAAAACTCCAGCCAGTTGGTCCGCACAGGTTTGTAGAACACGACCGTGTATACCATCAGGTCCAGGCGCTTTTCGAGGGCTCACCCCTCTGAAGGATTTCTTGACGTTGGCCTCTGTGACTGAGACTGAAATACCATCACAGCGAATGGGGGCTCGGGAAGGCACATCAGTATTCTCCCTATCAAAGCGTGCGTAAAATGCATTGAACTCGTCAGGGAGTGATGTTTCGCCAACATTCGAGCAGACTCCTGGTTTCACCTTGTAGGAGGTGATTGCATTCAGGCCCCGCCACAGCTGCCGAACATCTGTCTCATCCATCCAGTTTGGAGCAGAAGTCCCTTTTGGCCTTTTTGATGGCCTTACCAAGGTCGTATCTGGTCTTCTTGTAGGCTCTATGTTCTACGTTAATACCTTCTAAAAGGTGGTTGGGGAATAGAGGTAAATTAAATGCTGATGATGACAAATAGATTCTCAGAGGGTAAGGAATGATTTGTTTCCACTCTTGTTTGGGTTTTTTTGAGATAGTTGAATGGTTCTGAGCGGGACCTAACTACTCTGCTGCAAGTGTTTTAATGGTACTTTAATCAGAATGGCTGTTCCAGCATGCTCCTTCTATAGTTTGTGAATGGTTCCTAGGTTTCCCTATTGTTGAAGAACCTTTCAGCAGCCCTTTTTCCATTTTGTACATAGTGACTCAGCAATTCCTATGAGTCAATAAGGATGTTACATTTTCAAGAAGGCTTTGGGAACATTCTTGAAGAGGTGAATCTCATAAAGTTCATAAATTCATGTGATAGGAGCAGAATTATGCCATTAGGCCCATCATCTACTCTGCCATTCAATCATGGCTGATCTATCTCTCCCTCCTAACCCCATTCTCCTGCCTTCTCCCCATAACTTCTGACACCCACACTAATTAAGAATCCATCTATCTCTGCCTTAAAAATATCAATTGACTTGGCCTCCACAGCCTTCTGTGGCAATTAATTCCATCCTCACCTCACCATCTCACTGTAACCTCTCACAAGCCAACATCCCCAGCAACACAGTCCAAACTTAAGAAACAGGAGAACTCTGTCACTGTCATGTCCAGCAGGAGAGGGGGTACGAGCAGTGGTGCAGGAAATAGATGAGATGCTGCCTAGGGTCCTGTCATTTGTCAGAGAATACTGGTCCTCACATTCCACCCCACAGGATCATAGTTACCACCAGCTTCTACAAGATTCCTCCATCCGCCCCATCTTCCTCTCTCCTCTCATTTCAGCATTTCAAAGGGTCCATTTCCTTCAGAGTGTCCCTGTCTGCTCTTCCATCCCCACCAACCGTATTCCTTCTAACGGCATTTTATCATGACTACTGGAGATGGCCCTTTTACAGATCATGCTGCTGTTTCACATCTTCCCTTCACACCATCCAAGGATTCAAACAATCTCTCCAGGTTAAGCAACGATTCATTAGTACTTCCTTCAAGCTACTCCACTATGTGGTGGCATCAATTGCATGACCATTTTGCATGGACTCAACATGCACGGAATAACACCGGAGACAATTGTACCCAATGTGCCGTGTTTAGATCACAATTCCAACTAGTAAGGAAGAAAAAATAACTTCCTTGACAATTTGGGATATCCCAGAGAGCTTTACAGCCAAAGACAAAATGTTGAAGCTAAGACCAGGTTCCAATGTAAAGAACATGGACAGCAGCTTCTGCACAACAAATTCCACCCAAAGCGATGAAATGAAGGAACATATCAGTTTTTATCAGGTTTGCTTGCGCTACATATTGCCCCAGAGACCAAGCAAACTCCCCTACTTTTGATCAAATAGATTACTGTGCACTCTTGTACATCCATGGATGTACCTTAAAAGCTACAAACAATGTATAATTCCACCAGATGGACACAAAAAGCTGGAGAGAATGGAATGGGTGACGTTTCGGGTTGGAGACCCTTGTGTCATTCTTAGGTTTAAATCAGCATCTGCAGTTCCTTCCTACACTTATAATTCCACCAGTACTGTTATCGCAGCTTAAGTACAGGTTAAGTTAAGTAGAGAGCATAATGATTGGTTGCATCATGGCCCTGTACACCAACTCGAACACCCAGGAACATCAGAGATTACAAAAAGAGGCAGACTCCACCCGATCCATCATGGGTACTGAGCTCCCACTATACTGCCCACGCTCTCATTTCACTCCTACCATTGGCAAGAAAATATATGTGTCTGAAAACTGTGACCACCAGGTTCAAGAATAGCTTCTTCCTGATAAACATCAAACTCTTGAACATTAATAACACTAACCGATGGACTGTCTTGGGTTGCACTAAGGACTTCAGGCTTTATTTTGTACTAACATTGGGATTATTAAATTATTGATTCTTTTGTTTATTATGTTAAGGCTTTGCCGGCTTTGGAGAAGGTCCAGAAAAGGTTTACGAGAATGATCTTGGAGATGACAGGTTTAACGTATAAGGAATGTTTAAGACATTGGGCCTGTCCTCGCTGGAGTTTATAAGGGTGGGGGAATCTCATTGGAATGTACCAGATAATAAAAGGCCTTGATGGAGATGGGCATGGGAAGTATTTTTCCAGTAATGGGAGCGTCTAGAACCAAAGAGCACAGCCTCAGAATAAAAGGATGTACCTTGAGAATGGAAATGAACAGGGATTTCTTTAGCTATAGGGTGGTAAATCTATGGGATTCATTGCCACAGGTGGCTGTGGAGGCCAAGACATTGGCTGTTTTTAAAGCAGAGATTTATAGGATGATTAGGGAGGGCAACTTAGGTTATAATGAGAAGGAAAGAGTATTGGGTTGAGTGGGAAAAAGAGATCAGCCATGATTGAATGGTGGAGTAGAGTCAATGGGCTGAATGGCCTTATTCTGCTCCAATGTCTTATGGTGTTACGGCCCTATTATCTATGTAAATTGTGCTACAAGCCTGTTATGATGCACAAGTAGGAATTTCAGTGTTCCCTTGTCAATATATATGACCACGAAACAGTCTTTACTCTTGACTCTTGCAGTGCGCAAGCATTTAGAATGGGATTTGAACCCAGAGCCTGGAAAACAGAGTGTATCTGTTGATCATGGAATTACAAAACACAATGCGGTCATTTAACCTATTTTAGCTGTGCTGGCTGAAATAGAGCTGCCTTCTTAATTCCAGCACCAAACACATCGTCTTTAGGCATGCAGGCTACATATATTACAGTACCCAAGTGTACGTTAAAAGCGTGTAAGAAAGAACTGCAGATGCTGTTTAAATCGAAGATAGACACAAAATGCTGGTGTAGCTCAGCAGGATTGGCAGCATCTCCGGAGAGAAGGAATAGGTGACGTTTCGGGACGAGACCCTTCTTCAGACCGTGATGAGGGTTTTGCATCTACCACCATTTTATACCATTGGGACTGGAGTCACTTTAACTCCAATCCTGTGGGTGAAAATAAAAGATCCTCAGCTCCCCTCCAATCTTTATTCTCTGTCCACTGGTTTTGTACCTTTCCTGTCCTCCCACCACCCCTCTCCAACCCTTCACTGAGAAATAAATCATTCTTCTTTGTTTGTTACTCTAAAATAAAATAACTCCAGTAAATCCTATCTTTCCTCATAACGACAATTTTCTGTCCTGTCAACACCCTCATTAACCTACCCCGCTCCCATCAATTCCATCTCATCCCTCCTGTAATGTGGTAACTATGATAGTTTGCATCAAACTGGTCTAATTATCATTGTATCCAGTTCAAGCCTGACAACCTGTCCTACATCTTCACTAAGAAAGGAATATTTTGCATGTGCCTTTTATATTGCACTAAACTAAGTGGGACCCATTTAGGGGAAGGCTGGTCCCCCAACGCAATATTCCACAATTCACGCTTAGCCCCCAACTGCGCAGGAGCAGCTGATGGGTTCCCATTGTGACTCTTACACTGTTGCAGGCTCTCCGGCGGCACAGCCATTCCCGCCCACTGTGATGTAGAACACACAGGTATTATTGCGCAGGTATTAGTGCAGCTGACGGGCACGCAAATGGAAAAGGGATTTATTAAAGCTTAAAATGTGAATAACTCTTAAAATATAACAACAATTTAAACGTTAACGATGAGATTTATTCAGTCCATTCTTTCTTGTTGCGTCTCTTGTTGCGTTCTGCAGCTGGGGGACGGCTTCAGGCGTGGGCTGTCGGGGGCCGATGGGGAGGGGGTAGAGCACTGCTGTGGCCTACCGCTGCTGTGCCCCACCGCTGCCACTACCCGCCGCTGCTGCTGTCGTGGCCTACTGCTGTCGCTGCCATGGCACTAATACCACTGCCACTCCCCACCGGCTTCAGACGGGGACCAGTGGAGAGCATTCTGCAGCTGGGGACGGGGACAGCTTCAGGCGGGGGCCAGCGGGGGATGGAGCATCCTGCAGCTGGAGATGGGACGGATTCAGGTGGGAGCCGGTGGTGGAGGAGGGAGAGCGCTCTGCAGCAGGGAGGGGGATGGCTTCAGGAGGGGGCTGACAGGGGCCAGGGGGGAGGGAGTGTCTTCCAGCCGGGGAAGGGGGACGGCTTCAGGCGGGGGCTGTCAGAGGCCGGAGGAGGTGGGGGGTGTGTCCTTCAGCCAGGGGAGGGGGACGACTTCAGGTGAGGGCTGACGGGGGTCAGTGGGGGGGAGATGGCTTCAGGCAGGTGAGTGGGAGCATCCTGTAGCTGGGGGGAGGGGCGCGGCAGGAGCGTTCTGTAGCCGGGGGAGGGGGATGGCTTCAGGGGGGGGGGGGGGTGCGGGGACGTCTTCAGACGGAGCCTGTTGGGGGACGGTGGTGGGAGGGAGCTCTGCCGTGGCCTACCGCTGCCGTGGCCTAACGTTGCCTCTGGCTATTGGTTGGGACGGAGATATCCGACCTCACTCAACGGCTCCCGGCCCCAGTTCTGGCAGCACTCAGCGGTTCCCGGCCCCGGCTCCCGTTGCCCTCAGCAGCTCCAGATAGATAGATAGACAGATAGATTAGTGGTTGGTTCTGCTACATTTAAAGATACATGAACACTGCAAGTCCATTTGTTCCTCAACATCACCAATGTCTCCGTATTTATTGTATATATCTTTCCTACTTTGCACCTTTCTAAATGTATCACTTCATCAACTTCTCTGCATTGAGTTCCCATTTTACTGCCATAGTTTTCAGACCATGTTTATCCTCTTATATTCTAAATCTGTTCTCATTGCTGTCTGTTCAATGAGTCAGTGAATATATGCACTGTGGTAATAATGCCTGGGTTTCATTAATCTGCTAGCAATGGTTAAAGCGTTGAAAGGAACACTCTTAAATTGAACCAAATATGTACTAAGCACCAAGCCTAACATACTGTTAAACTACTCGATCCTAAAATACCATGTGACTAAACATTTAGAATGGACATAAACAGTTCCCGAGCTTCGTATACTAATTGTCTTGTACTGTATATACTCTTATGATTTATTCATTCAAAGTAACGTTCTCTCCATATGGGAATAGATTGGACTCGGAGAGCATGGAGCTGTTTGATGAATTTGATGCCACATACTGGGAAATATCAAAGGCATGATTACATTGTAATCCGAGCCTCCTGAAGAAGCGAAGCATTATCTGTTGCTTTTCTCCAGAGATGCTGTCTAACCCTGTGCTACTCCAGCTATTTGTGTCTATCTTCAGATTAAACCTGCATTTACAATTCCTTCCTACTTCAAAAGACTATTTTTTTCTTCTAGTTCCCCCTTGTATCATAATCATGATCATACGAGGAATTTCATTTGCCATACAGTCATACCAATAAAAAGCAACAGAACACAAAAAAAACATTTTAACATAAACATCCACCACAGTGACCCCTCCACATTCCTCACTGTGACGGAAGGCGAAAAAAAGTTAAATCTCTTCCCTTCTTTTTCGGGGGCTTCGAGCCTTCCGTTGATAGGGCGATCTTGACTCCAGTAGCCATTGGCGTTTGGACCATCACGTCTGGGCGATCAAGCTCCTGCATCGGGGGGGGAATTTCTGCTCCCACTCCAGTCAATCGGACCCCGGGTCGGGGCTGGTCGAAACCTTTTGCTTCATCTGGAGCTTCCCAACATCAGTCTCTACCCGAGACTGCGAGCTCTTCGATGGTGAAATCCACAGGCCACGGTTGGAGCGTCGATCCCAGGCAAAGGATCGGCTCTGATGGTAAGTCCACATCCCCGTGGTGGGGCTCAAAGTCAGTCTCGAGCAAGGCTGCCAGCTGCATGACGTTAGGCCGCAGAGCGACCGGAAAACAATTGCATCTCCAGCAAGGTGAGAGAATGAAAAAAGGTTTCTCCTGACCCCCTCCCCCACCCCTCACATAAAACAAACCAGAGAACATTAACACAAACTTTTAAAACACACTAAAAATTAAAAAAAAGATGAAAAGACAGACTGTTGGCGAGGCTGCCTTCGTGCAGGCACCCCCTGGTGGAATTAGTGTGTTTTTAGTGTCAGCTCAACATCAGGTGCTAATTGCTAATTCACCCTGGTTTTATCACTGTTAGGAAGTATACATAAAAACAAAGTATTGCAGCATGCCCTTACAACCTACCTTAGAATCCAATTCTTACATAAAGAATGGCCCTTAACATTAACTTACAATTACAGCCTCATGGAAGTATGGCTGGCAATGTATCAACCAGCCCAGGACTAGCTGAGAGGGAAAGGAACATTCTCTGTTTTGGCCCTTCGTTATCAACTTGAGAACTAGGAGAATCTTTAATTGACGATACAGGTAGATACAAAATGCTGGAATAACTCAACGGGACAGGCAGCATCTCTGGAGAGAAGGAATATTCCTTCTCTCCACAGATGCTGCCTATCCCGCTGAGTTACTCCAGCATTTTGTGTCTATCTTCAGTTTAAACCAGCATCTGCAGTTCCTTCGTACATGAATAATTGGTCATTCATATACCTTCTTATTATTAATGCATTCTTCATATTTTGAAGAATGCGTTAATAATAAGGTCATAAGGAATACGATTGGAATTAGGCCATTCGACCCATCAAGTCTACTCTGCCATTCAATCATGGCTGATCTATCTCTCCCTCCAAACCCCATTCTCCTGCCTTTTCCCCACAACCCCCGACACATGTACTGATCAAGAATCTATCTATCTCTGCCCTAAAAATATCCACTGACCGCCTCCACAGCCTTCTGTGGCAGTATTCCACAGATTCACTACACTCTGACTAAAGAAATAACCATATAACAATTACAGCACGGAAACAGGCCATCTCGGCACTTCTAGCCCGTGCCGAACACTTATTCTCCCCTAGTCCCATCTACCTGCACTCAGACCATAACCCTCCATTCCTTTCCCGTCCATATACCTATCCAAAATGTCTCCTCTTCTTCCAAAAATAATGTCCTTTAATTCTGAGGCTATGACCTCTAGTCCTAGACCCTCCCAGTAGTGGAAACATCTTCTCCACTTCCACTCTATCCAAGCCTTTCACTATTCTGTATTTTCAATGAGGTCCTCCAGCAAGTACAGACCCAGTGCCGGCAAACGCTCATCATAGGTTAATCTTCTCATTCCTGGGATCATTCTTGTAAACCTCCTCTCCAGGGCCAACACATCCTTCCTCAGAAATGTTTGCCAAAATTGCTCACAATATTCCAAATGTGGCCTTACCTTATAGGCACCTTATAGAGCCTCAGCATTACATCCTTGTTTTTGTATACAGGCCCCCTTGAAATAAATGCCAGCATTGAGTTTGCTTTATTTACTACCGATTCGACTTGCTGGTTAACTTTATGCAAATCCTACACCAGCACTCCCAAGTCCCTTTGCACCTTTGATTTCTGGATTCTCACCCCATTTAGAAAATAGCCTACGCCTTTATTCCTACGACCAAAATGCATGACTCCACACTTTGTACACTATATTCCATCTGCCACTTCTCTGCCCACTCTCCCAACCTGTCCAAGTCCTTCTGCAGAGCCCCTGCTTTCTCTACACTACCTGCCCTTCCACCCATTTTCGTATCATCGCAAACTTGGCCACAAAGCCTTCAATCCCCTTGTCCATTAATAGCATAAACTGTGAATTACAGAGAAAATCCAATTTCTGCCAGGTTAATTTACATTGCAGCATTATGTTACATGTTTGAATTTCCACGTTTCTTTATGACACAGAAGGAAGCCATTTCAGCCCATTCGGTCAAACCTCACACCCAAACCAGACAACCAAGGATGTATTCGCAATCTTAAAGATGTATTCCCAATCTCACAATCTATCTCATCGCAGCCCTTATTTTCAACTGCACTTTCTCTGTAACTGTGGCACTGATTTGCACCCCCTGTATACCTGTATAGGAAAGAACTGAGGTTTGAATCAAAGACAGACATAAAATGCTGGAGTAACTCAGCGGGTCAGTCTGGAGGGAAGGAATGGGTGACGTTTCGGGTCAAGACCCTTCTTCATACTGAGGACTTGTATATCTATGTGTGGTTTGATGGTATAGCATGACTTGCTGGAGAGCATGAAAAACAAAGTTTGCCACTGTATCATGGTACACGTGTCAATAATAAACTAATATCAACACCAATATTTCCCTTTGCTACATGGCACTGAAAAAAAGTATCTTAAACATATAATTGTATCTGATTCCATCACCCCATCTGGCAGCATGTTTCAGATATCAACAATTCTCCAAAAAAATTGACACCCCCTAATGGTCCTATAAACTCCTTCCACACCTGAAACCCACGCCCTCTTGTTTCTGATACACTTAGCATGAGAAAAATATTTTGACTATCTTCCCTATCTATCACTCTCATAATTTCATGCACCTCCATCAGATCACTCAACAGCCTCTGTCACTCTCGGGAAACAAGCCCAGCGTAAAGAGCATCTCCAAATAACTTCTCCCAATAAGTTCCCCCAGTCTAAGCAACATCAAGATGAATCTGCAGTGTGGCATTCAGGATACGTACAATACTCCAAGTACAGTTTTAAAGTTGCAATATATCTTAACTTCTATATTTTATGTGAAGGCAAACCCATCTCAAGGTGACTCCACCTCTCCCCAACTGTCCCCAGCACACCACCTTACATTCTGCTGATGCCAACTTGCCTTTTACCCTCTTCAGATCCCATATACCACCCTCAGACTTCATTTGCTCAGCACTCTCCTTCCTCCACCGCCCTTTCCACTACCTCAATACCCCTCTCAGCATCCCTCTTCCCTCCATCTTCTCTGACCCCATGCCTACATCCAACTCCAACCCCTGCCTTGTCTTCAAGGGATGTCTGCAAAGAAATCCCAAAGGAATCACCTGTGTGTGAAGACAGGTTAGGTGGCAAGGTATTAAATGAATGCTTCTCATCTGTATTCATCAAGCAGTAGACATGGAGCATTTTTATTTCAGGTATATGGATAATCAGGAGCAGGTCAGTATTAAGGAGGGGGTGCTAGATAATATGGAATGCACAGGTGTTGCAACATTTCAAGAGTGGGATGAGACCTATTCCAGGTTGCTCTGAGTACCACGGAAACAGAGAGCTAGGAAACAGACAAAGATTATTACATCTTCATTTGCCACAGATGAAGTGCAAGCAGCTAAAGTTGTTATTTTATTTAAGAAGGTCAGTAGGGATAAGCCAGTTCACTGCAGGCCAATGAGCATTATGTCAGTGGTGAGGAACTATTGGAGAAAATTCTAAGAGATAGGATTTATGTTCAATTGGAAAGTAAGGGTCTGATCAAGGATCTTCAGCATGGTGTTAAATGGGGGGAATCCTGCCTCATTCATTTGATTCAGTATTTTGACAAGGTAACTAAGAAGACTGATGTAAATAGGGTGGTAGCCTTTATCTGCAGTATATACTGTAGACTTTAATAAGACCAAGTTCCACATGGTAGGGTGGTCCAGAAGGCTAAGGCACATGAGATCCCAGGTAAGCTGGCTATTTGGATCCAAAATTGTCCAGGTGATAAGAACAGAGGATAGTGGTGGAAGGATGCTTTTCTAATTGTGTCTATGACCAGTGGGGTACCACAGAAAACAATGCTGGGAACTTTGTTGTTTGCAATACATATTAATACTTTGGATGTGAATGTTGAAAGTAAATAAGTTTACGGATGATATGAATATTGAAAATAGCTTGTGGTACATTTTTCGATTAACTAACATAACTGCTATCAAATAATCCACCAGAATCTGCTGTTGATGTTGATGTCAGATGACCAACACAAGCTAATCTTGGTGTTTTGTTCAATATTTTAGACTGACAAGGTCAACGTTGGTGCTGATACCATTGCTTGGGATCCACGAATTTGTATTTACCTTCCTGCTGGACGAACACATTCAAGGTTTACTACTACACATCCGACTCTTTCTTCAACTAGCGATCAGCTCATTCCAGGTACAAAAGATTCACTTTGTACTAAGAGCGTGGGCATTTAAATTTGCATACTTTGTCTCCCTTTATAAGAAAGGTGAGGAGCATTTTCTTTCTTATTACAAACCATAATTTCCATGCTATATGAGTAATGGAGTGAAAGAGGGATGCAGCATGGAAACAGGCCCTTTGGCCCACGCGATCCAGCACTGGTTTATTTTTACCTCTTTTCAACCTTTTTTGTCATGTATCTTGGAACCCCAGACATCTATGTGCCATGCGATTTTGAAGGCAAACCAAGCAATGCTATACCTTCTTTACATCTATTCATTTTTGGGGGATTTTTATTTATCTGACAAAGTCAACATTTAATTGTCCTTCTCAAACTACCCTTCACTAGATGGTAATGAGCTGGCTTCTTGAACCACTGCTGAATTCCGATAACAATTTCCAAATAGGGCCACTGGGCGGTTAGTCCCAGGACTTAGATCATTGACAATGAAGGATTGATCATATATTCTCAGGTCAGGATGGTTTGTGCCTTAGAGAGCGACTTGCAGTTCTAATGCACTTGCTGTCCTTGTCCCTGTTACTGGTAGAGGTTGTGAGTTTAGCAGGTGCAGTTGGAGTACAAGGGCAGTGCATGTTATAGATGCTGCACACTGCAGCAAGTTTTACCCTGGTGAGAAGGATATTAATATCTGGGGTGGTTGATGGAGTACCAGTCAAGCAAGCTGTTTTGTCCTTCATGGTGCCAATCTTCTCAAGTATTGTTAAAGCTGCACTGATGCAGCAAGAGGAGGGTATTCCATTGTGATCCTGACTTGTGCTTTATAGGTGGTGAAAAGGCTTAGGGGTGTGCACAGATAAATCAATACCTGCAGGATACCCAGCCTTTGACTGATATTGTAGCCATAGCACTTACATGGCTGTTCCTGAGTTGGTGGAAAAAATGCCATTGAATCTCAAGGTCAGGAAAAACTCAAACAAAATCTCATCTGAATGTTAAGAATGTGAAGTTGTAAGTGTTTTTGTGGATTGAAATATATCAATGAGCATTTCAAATTGGTTCTTAATGACTACATTCCTTTGTATAAAAGTAAATTGAATGATAGCAGAGGAATACTTTGGAGCAGGCTTGCTCACAGACTGCCGAAGGTACTGGTAAAGTGAGAGAACTTCAAAAGAATCATATGGTCAAATGGTCAATGAAACCAATCTGTCATGCCTTCAAAATGATTGAATCAGGGCCAGTGTCCCTTTGCTTCTCTTAACCTCAGCTCGGTTCAATGAATTCTTTACGGTGGCCATGCCCATGGATGCGCGCATCTCAATAAACAGTGTTGACCTTTCTCTTCACTTGTCCACCTCACTTCACATTTCAAAGCTGCAGAACTACTTTTTTTATGAAAGGCGTTAGTTAGGGATTGCTTGTCCTGACCTGTAGTATCCCCATTTCAAATATCTAACTCTCAGCTGAGTTCTGTCAAAATCTGAATGATTACAGGCCTTCATAATACAAAGTAATTTTTACCAGTCAGCACTCGTCTCCTTTGGTAGATGGGGATTACTTGTTCTGATCTATTAGTGTCCTCATTTCAAATATATCACTCTCAAACAGTAAGTGATTTCAGGAAATGTTATGCAAAGTGATATTTACCAGCCAGCACTGCCCTCTTTTGGTAGTCAAGGGTAAAACAGAAGGCAGATGCCTTGTTTTGCCATACCTAACTTTAAGTAAAAACTTCTATTTATTTTGAACTTATGACATCCATTGAAGAATATTTAACCTGTTTTGGACCAATTGACATGTACCTCTTATGTTGTAGGAAACCACAGCACCAGTTTGTATACAGCAAAACATTCTCCCAAATAACAATGAGAGAACAGTTCTGTGTACGAAGGAACTGCAGCTGGTTTAAACCAAAGATAGCCACAAAAAGCTGGAGTGACTCAGCAGAACAGGCAGCATCACTGCAGAGACGGAATGGGTGACATTTAAGATGGTCTCAACCCGAAATGTCACCTATTCCTTCTCTCCAGAGATCCTGCCTGTCCCGCTGAGTTACTCCAGCTTTTTGTGTCTATCTTCGAGAGAAAAGATCTGTTCATCTCTTTCAGAGCTTGAGCTAAAATTAGCTGCCCTTCTCAGTAGCGTTTGGAACCTTCTACTGACACCTTAAATTCGGTGGTCTGGAAAAGTATTCCTCAAGAGAATGGTTTTCTAGCAGCCAACCAATTTCAACATAGCCCCAATATTGTGTAGGAAGGAGCTACAGATGCTGTTTTAAACTGAAGGTAGACACAAAATGCTGGACTAACTCACTAGTAATATCTCCAGAGATGCTGCCTGTCCCCCTGAGTTACTCCAGCATTTTGTGTCTAGTCCCAATATTGTATTGTTCCCAAGGCACAGAGACAATGATTGTTTAACCACAACACCTTGGCTTGCATCAAAAACCTTACAACCCAGAGGCAAGAGTGCTACCGACAAAAACAATCCTGACACAATGTTGGCATTGAATTGAGGCAGAAATCAGAACATTTCACAAATTAGAAAAGATCTTGTGCACTGAACAAAACATTGACTGTACTTCTGCTGCAACTCAAGACCTAACCAGCAATCCTACACTGTGCAGAAATTATCATGATTTCCATTCTAAATAAGGAATTGACATATAACACCAGAGGAAAGTTTGATCATAACCACTTGTGCATTGCATCATCAAACGTGCCCAGATGGGTTGGAACATAAGGCAGCTGTAGGTAGTGTGAGTTACATGTTGGACTCACAGCTTCTTTCCTGATGGGCCGCGCGGCCGGAAGGCTTCCCGATGGACTGTGGACTGGAAACGCAGCCGAGGCCTTTATCGAGGCGCCGCGGTCTCGATGCCTCCCGGATCGCTGCATAGAAGCCCGGGTCTGGGCCCGGCCGGGGCCCGTGGGGCGAAGCCTGGGTCGAGCAAAGCGGCTGACGGAGCCCACGGTTGGGGCCCGGGTCGGCACCACGGAGGCGTGAGGTGGGGCGTCGGCAGGGGTGAGGCCTCGGCGGCAGCAGCGGTGAAGTCTCACGACGATGGGACCTCGGCGGTGGAGAGGACTCACGGCAGAGGCGATGCCTCGCGGCTTGACCCACGGTCGATGAGAGCGTGGAGGGCCATCGTGAGGGGGGAGGGGAAGAACAGTGGACAATGGGTGGGTACAAAGAACAATGGGGACCCGGCATGGGGAAACTGCTGTGGTGCGGAGTGATGGGGACAAAAGGGGGAGCCAGCGTGCCCTGTCACTTTATCAGTGCTGCAGCAGGTGCCTGCTATTTGTATACATTGTGTATGCAAGCAAAGAATCTCACTGTGCCTACTCACATGTGACATATACTGTATATTCCTAAGATAAACAGCCAGTCGGCTAGCAATGATTAGTAAATATCGATACTTCTGCAGGTGGATTGCAATGAGAAAGACCAATGTATTTCTCACAATGATTTAAAAAATCAGTAGAATTTGAATACCTTATTGCAGTTGATTTATAAACAAAACGACAGACATGCACAAATCAGTCGGAAATTACTGTTTCTTACCAGAAATCATATTTTTAAAGATTTGTGTCTTGCTATGTGGAAGAATAGCCAAAGCTACATTTACTGTTTATTTACAAAATGTTGAGATTTTAAAAATCAAGTCTGCAAATTATCCCATCAGATAAAGCATAAAAAGAAGTTTAATTTGACACCTAATTCACTTTCATATCTTCAGTATTAAAAAAGTTATGGCCATTTTCATACTCAGAAATTAGCATCTTGTTCCCTATTGCTTTTCCATTGACTTAACACTAAAGTTGTGATCGAGGACAGTGAAAAGCCCATAACTTTCTTAAAAATTAAGAGAACTGAAAGAAATTGTCAGTTATTGTAGATTGAAGCATTCTGAAACAAATATGAAACAATCTTACTTGGATGAACTGAAATTAAAGCATATAATTAGTTAGTTATCCAATTGTAGCTAATTACAAAATTCAATTACTAGATCTAAACATCTATCCATTTCTTAAGAAAATATTAACATTTTTTTAAAAGCCTAAGTGTCCAAGTAACATTCACACAAGAATTCACAATATAACATGATTTTTAAATCTAATTGTCATTAATGTATGGGCCAAATTGAAGGAATTTAGTGTTTAATGCCCGGAAATTAATGGCCATTTAAATCAGCTTGCTTGTGGGATTTTTTGGAACACGATGGATTGGAACGTTGCAGTTGCAGTGAATTTAAACCCCATATCGGCAGGACAAATACTGCCAGTTCATATGGGGAATAAATCACCGTTTCGCAACATGAAATGTTGATTAAGGTCATCTAAACAAGCAAGTTTATATGAAAAAATAAACAGCTTTAATTTACCTGTCCCTTGCGTAAAATCTGTCCCTGATGTCGGCGTTCACGGCATTAGGACCTAATTTTTATTTTACTGCAGCGCTGAAATAGTCGGGCAATTGAAAAAAAAAATCACTTTAGATTAGATTAGATTAGATTAGATTAGATTCCTTTATTGTCATTCAGACCTTTCGGTCTGAACAAAATTGTTACCATACAGTCATACATATAATAAAAAACAACGCACACAATAAACACATATCCAACATCCACCACAATAAGTTCACCAGGCACCTGCTCACTGTGGTGGAAGGCAAAAGTCTTAAGTCCCTGTCTTCCTCCCTCCTAGTTCTCCCTCTGCGCTGAGGCGATCCAGGCCTCCGACGCCGCTGGAGCACCGCAGCTCTGAGCTGGGCCGCCGCCGCCGCTGGAGCACCGCAGCTCTGAGCTGGGCCGCCGCCGCTGGAGCATCACAGCTCCAAACCAGGCTGCCGCCGCCGCTGGAGCACCGCAGCTCCGAACCAGACCACCGCCGTCACTGGAGTACCGCTGCTCCAAACCAGACCACCACCGCCGCTGGAACACGGTAGCTCCAAACCAGACCGCCGCCGCCACTGTAGCACCGCTGCTCTAGGCGGGCCGCCGCCGCCGCTGGAGCACCGCAGCTCCGAACCAGGCCGCCGCCGCCGCTGGAGTACCGCAAATCTGCGTGCCGCCGCCGCCGCTGGAGCACCACAGTTCCAAACCAGGCCGCCGCCACAGCTCCGCCATTAGGCCTCAGCACAGACGGTGACGGGGGACACACATCCCCCCGCAGGGAGAGACTAAAACTCTGTTTCTTTCCCCCCCCCCACATGCACAACCTAATAAAACAATGTTCTACTGAAACAAACACTGAAACAAACACTAGAAGACACAAAAAAAAGAAAAAAACAGAGGGACTGCAGGTGAGCCGCAGCTGCCAGCCAGCGCAGGCACTTACCGGCAGTCGGAACGAATCTTTAGCAAAGGCTCGCACTCCGAGAAAATATAATTCCGGATGGCAAGGGAAAACCGCATTTTAACCCCGCCCCCCCCCTCAAAGGCGCCAAGTCGCGCGCACGGCCAGTGACAGAACTGCAGCGCCGCTGAAGGTAAGTTTTGTAACATACCTAACTAATGCTTTGTTGAACTAAACATACGTCACTGTTAATAGATGTGATTATTTGAGAAAAATACATTTGCATAGCATAGTTAATTTGCTTCACACTACATGTATTCAATTATATATGTCATTTTTACTGTCACTTTAATAATGAGCTTTAAAATAACACCATTACTTTCTTCCTCTGCAGGGCTTTCTGGTCGCTTTGCTGTATTGCTTTGCCAATGGAGAGGTAAGGAGAATGAAATGCTCCATAATTATGGAGTTCTTGCTGTGATGACGACATGAACATATGCTTGCTGTGATGATAACAGATATATCTAACTATATATCTATTTATCATATCATATCTATCATATCATATAATATCTATATACTTTTAAAACTCTGTGTGTGTGCGTGTCGGTGTACGGCAATTTGCATTTGAAACATTTCTCCGCGAAAACCAGACGCATAAACTCTGAGATTTTTACAATTTCGCTAGGGATTTGACTTATGAATTCGGATATCCACTCCTCATTAAATTTGGTCATTATTCTCTACACATTTTCAATAAAATTCTTCATAAAACTTACTGTTTTGTTTAAATCAGAACGATGCCTAGCTCCGGCAGCTGCGGCAGCTGCAGACGCCACTCACAATGCCCACATTCCCACCAATCGAGGCCCACTTCCTCCAGGCGCCGCCCCCCTCCCCTCCCCCCCCCCCCCCCGCCGCTGTGGCCTAAAGCCCCACGCCCAGCAGAAGTACGCTCGCGCCACGCCTCCTGCAGCTGGACTCCCACGCCCGCCCGCTCACTCCAAACCCCCCCCACCCCCCGTTCTAAAAATGCTCTGCAGATCGGGAGATCACCGGGGGTCACAGCCGGTCACCGGTGGCCACTGGTTTGAACATGGCGGTGGCAGTTATTGTCGTGCGGGGCATTACTCCCTCTGGGAAACCTGAAATTCCGTCGTTGATCGCGGGGACACGGGGAATCATCACGCGAGAGCTGCCGAGGCTCTCCACGCTGCCCGAGGTCGGCCCCATTCGAGCCGCCCACTCACCGAGTTCAGGTCCGCCCTCTCCCACTCTCTCCCCATCCTCTCCCCATCCTCCTTCCCTCTCCCCCTCCCTCCCTCCCACTGCAAACCCAATGTGCTGTCAGTCGTGCCTCTCGCAAGTCCTTTGATAAAAACCTTGCCCCCCCTCCCCCTCTCTCTCCCCCTCCTCTCTCTCTCTCTCCTCTCTCTCCCCTCTCCCCATTTTCTCTCCCCCACCTCTCTCTCTCTCTCTCTCTCTCTCCCCCACCACCACTCCCTCTCTCTCCCCTCTCCTTGTCCCTCCGCCCTCCCTGTTCCCCCCTCCCTGCTCCCCTCCATGTTCCCGTCTCCCTTTCCCCCCTCCCCTCCCCCTCCTTCTCTTTCCCCCTCCCCCTCCCTCTCTCCCCCATTTTCTCTCTGCCCTCACTCTCTACCACCCCCCCCTCCCTCTCTAGATGCACCTGCGAGTTGGGGGCTTTGTGTCAGTGGATAGGGTTGTGGGGTAAAAGGAGCAAATTAATAATCTTAATATAATATCAAGGGGGTAGTTAGTGTGTGTGTGGGGGGGTGGTTAGTGTGTGTGATGCCGCATGCCGCCCCGCCCCCTCCGCCCACAAACACGCGTTGGTGCTGGTTGTTATCAAGGCTGACAAATTTCCACCAATTCGAACATTCTATGGTCTGTGAATGAGGAAGTCGAGGATCCAATTGCAGACGGATGCGCAGAGACCCAGTTCTGCGAGTTTGGTGACCAGCTTGGAGGGGATAATTGTATTAAATACCAAGCAGTAATCAATGAATAACAGCCTGACATATGCATTTTTGTTGTCCAAGTGGTCCCGCGAGATCACATCCACCGTTGATCTGTGTGGTGGCAGGCGAACTGCAGTGGCACCAGGCTTTTGTTGAGGTAGGAGTTGATTTGCGCCATGATCAACCTCTCAAAGCACTTCATCACCACCGACAATAGTCATTGAGGCACGTCACCTTGCTGTTCTTGGGCACCGGTATAACTGATGCCCTTTTAAAGCAGGTGGGAACCTCAAACCTCAGAAGTGCAAGGTTGAAAATGTCCGTAAAAACTCCAGCCAGTTGGTCCGCACAGGTTTTTAGAACACGACCGGGTTCACCATCAGGTCCAGGCGTTTTTCGAGGATTCACCCCTCTAAAGGATTTTCTGACATCGGCCACTGTGACTGTGACTGAAATACCATCACAGCGAATGGGGGCTCGAGAAGGCACATCAGTGTTCTCCCTATCAAAGCGTGCGTAAAAATGCATTGAGCTCGTCAGGGAGTCGACATTCGAACTACCTCCTGATTTCGCATTGTAGGAGGTGATCGCATTCAGGCTCCGCCGCAGCTGCCGAACATCTGTCTCATTCTCCAGCTGCTGACCTCACAATGCTTTTGCTCGTGGCCCACCTCACTCGTGGCCCTGCCCCCCCCCCACCCCACCGTTCTGGATTAATGCAGCTGCTGTCAACGCGCATGCGCAGTTTTCCATGAGTTGCGTTACCCCCCCACCTCCCCGTTCTTCAAAAGGAGAAGTTCTGCAGATCCCAAGGTCACCGGGTGCTCACTCTCCTCACTGCCCCTCCCCAGCCCGCTCACTCCAGCTGCGGGTTTCCAGAGAGTCAGGACGGCTCTGTCTCTCTCCGCTTTTCGCAGCCCACTCACTCGGACCGGCTCCCCTCCACCCCCCTCCCCCCCCCTCCTCTTCTCACCTCCTCCCTTCTCCCTCCCTCTCTCCCCTCTCCTCTCTACCCGCCACAGGGGACGACCTCCTCCTCCACCTCCCCGGCACGATCCTCCTCTGCTTTTGGCAGCCCTCATCAAAAAAGATCCTTTGGATCATTGGTCCTCAGATCACTCCGGGCCTCACTCGGGCCCCCCCACGATCTGCCGTCCTGCCACACCTCCTCTCTCTCCTCTCTCCACCCCTACTCTCCCTCTCTCCCCCTCTCTCACTCTCCCCTCCTCTCTCTCCTCTCCTCTCTCTCCCCTCCTCTCTCCCCCCTCTATCTCCCCCCTCTCTCTCCCCACTCTCTCTCCCCCCCCCTTCTCTCTATACCCCCCCCTCTCTCTACCCCCTCTCTTACCCCCTCTCTCTCCCCACCTCTCTCCCCCCCTCTCTCTCCCATTCTCTCTCTCCCCTCTCTTCCCCCTCTCTCTCCCCCTTCTTTCCCCCATCCATCTCTCCCCCCCTCTCTCCCCCCCTCTCTCTCTATCCCCCCTGGTCCTCTCCCCTCTCTCCCCCTCATCTCTCTCCCCCTCCCCTTCTGCCCCCCACTCCCCTCTTAACCTCCACCTCCCTCCGCTCACATTGCCCCCCTCCCTCCACCCCACCCTCCCCCTCTCTCCCCCTCTCCCCCCCACTCTGCCTCCCCCACCCAGCCCGTCCACCCCCTCCAGCCCCCACTCCCCTCCCCCTCCCTTTGCCCCCCTCACCCCCCACTCCCCTCTCTCCCCCTCCTCTCTGTCCCCCCTCTCCCCCTGCATCCTTCTGCCCTCCCTCCACCCCGCTCCATTTCCATCTCCCATCTTCCTCCCTTCCCCTACTCTCCCCCACTCCCCCTTGTCTCTCTCTCCCCTCCGCTCTCCCCTCCCCCCTCCCCCCTCTAACAACACACCCCTCTCCCACCTCCCCTCCCCCCTCCCCCCTCTCTACCCCCCCCCCTCTCCCCCTCCCCTCACTCCCCTCCATCCCCCTCCCTCCCCTTCCCTGCCCCCCCCCCCACCCCCCCTCTCTCCCCCTCCTCCCTCTGCCCCCCCCCTCCTTCCCCCCCCAAATCCCCTCCCCCCCTCCCGCCCTCCACCTCCCTACCCCCTGGCCCCCCCCCCCCCTCCCTCCACCCCCTTTCCCCATCACTCCCCCCTCTCCTCCGCCCCCTCCTTTCTCCTCTCACCCCCCCCTCATCCCCTACCCCCCCCCCCTGTGCGTGTGAGGGGTGGTTAGCGTGTGAGTGTGACATCGCAGCACCCTCCCCCCCGCAACCGCGCTTTGAGGGGATGGGACCCAACGGGTCCCCCTTGATCTAGTATTATTATAAAACTCGGATCTTGGATGTTTACTCCTGATTTGATTCACTATTTCCCGAGTTTTTTTACTAAAATTGTTCACGAATTTGAGATCTTTTTTGAAGTTAACGAGCTGAAGCTAGCGAAATGACGTCACAATGCCTCTGCTGCTCAAGGCCAGCTGCGCAGAGTTTTCAACGCGCACAAACTGCAAAATTGGCTGGACTTCCGAGTGCTTCAGAGGTCCCGAGAGCTGCCGAGGCTCGCCGCCCATTCGCAGTCGACCCCGTCCACGACGCCTGCTTGCCAAGTTAATCTGCCCTCTCCCTCTCTCTCCCCCCTCCTCTCATCCCTCCCCTCTCCTCTCTCCCTCTCCCCCCACTCCCCCCTCAACCCCCCTCCTCCCTACCCCTATCTCCCTCCCTCCCTCCTCTTCCCCCTCTCTACCTGCTCTCCTCTCTCCGCCCTGCCCGCCCTCTCTCTCCATCCTCCCCTCCCTCCACCCCCTCCTCCGCCCTCCCCTCTCCCCCTCTCTCCCATCGCCCTTTCCCCTTCCCCCCTTCCTCCGCGCCCCCTCTACACTCCCCTCTCCTCCCCTCCCCCTCTCCCCCCCCTCTCCCTCCTCTCTCTCTCCTCCCCTTCTCCCATCTCCTCTCACTCCTCCCCATGTCCCCCCCTCATCCTCTCCCCCCTCCTCCCCCATCTCCATCTCCAACTCCTCTCTCCACCCTTTCTCCCCCTCTCTCCTCCCCTCTCCCTCTCACCTTTCTCCATTTCTCTGCCCCACTCCAAGACCCACCCACCAACCTCTGCCCCTCGAGATAGGGCAGGGATGGGTTAAAAGGAGCCAATGAATAATATTAATATAATATCAATGGGGGTGGTTAGTGTGTGTGTGTGAGGCCGCAGCCCCACCCCCCCCCCCCCCCCCCCCCCCCGCAACCACGCGTTGAGGGGACAGGACCCAACGGTTCCCCCTTGGTCTAGTGTTGCTTAAGTCAGTCGGGAACATTTCAGTTTTGATTCTTGGTTGCTGTGTCAACTAATTTCCTTGGGGGGTTGGGGTGGGGGTGGTGGGAAGAATATAGGAGGATACTTTGTAACTTTGTCAGTGCTCTTCAAGTACCCTGGGTATGCAAGCAAAGAATTTCACTGTGACTTGTCACATGTGACAATCAAACATTCATTCATTCATTCAACTAATTGGCAGCAATGCTGAAAGTAATTGATGTCCCATGGGTTAGGATGAGTGAAACAGTACAGGGAATGTGCAATATTGAGTGCCCATCGGTATAATATGACCTGCCAGCGCTGCTCTAATGAACATTTTGGGGAAGTTGTTCCTGCATTTATGAAGCACCAATTCAATTCTCAGTATATTTTTATCACTATTTGTATTTATTGATTTTTGCTGCAATGTCCATAAATAGTTGTAAGATTAAACGAGAACTTACCTGTTCGAAGTTTGATCGTTATTTTACGAGGAGTTACGATGAGGGATTACGTGAAGAGCCAGCCTCACGCTGTAAACGGCATACTTCAAAGCAGCGGCATGAAAAACACAGAACACCAAAGCCGGAGTAACATAGTAAGGCTCATAAAAAGACTTAGAACTACCATTTTGATCATTTATTTTACGAGGGTGGGAGTGAGGGCACGTAATCCCTCATCGATAACTCTCGTAAAATAACGATCAAACTTCGAACAGGTAAGTTCTCGTTTAATCTTACTATTTTACTTCGAGTCACGTGAGTGACTACGTGAAGATTTTTAAAGCTTTCTGTGTTTTTTATGTCCGTAGAATTAATCCGTACGACAGTCCGGCTAAGTAAACACATACATGAGAAAACCAGACAAATGTTAGATCTTTTCACAATTAACTTTTTTTAAATGGTTGAAAGACCATATAAATACCCATCCTTATATTGAGGGAAAAATGATTACAAGTGACAAAGATATCAGTGACTACACAACTGATTATAGCAATTAATAGCAATTAATAGCAAACAAAGCAGGTGATTATAGTGCTCCTAACAACACCCGCGTGTCCAAAACTTGTCATAGTGTGAACAGGTTTGTTGTAGAACTTTGAAAAAGTTTCTTCTTTACTCCACCCTAGAGCGATTTTTAAAATATGCTCGAGAGGTACGTCCCGCCCCTTCGCCGCGGACGTAGCTGCCGCCCTGGTGGAGTGAGATTTGAAGACATCAGTGTCTACTCCCGCTAAAACCAACACCTGTTTCAACCATTTTTGAGATAGTTTTGAACTGAAGCTTTTGTGTGTGGCTTTTTGTGCGTAAGCATAATGTCTTTTCGTTTCCTCGAAAAGTGTCCGTAACTTTAATATATTGGTTCAAATGTCTAACCACACACAAAGCAGGCTCAATATGATAAGCTTTTGAAAGGTTTACCTTTGTTCCAGACCTTCCTGTTCCTGGGTCTACTTTGCTTAATCAGATCGTAAACATAAAACACAACGTTATCTGTAGTCACATGCATACAGTTTAAACGCAACATCTGTAAAGTTTGCACTCTTTGAGCTGAAACCAGTGACATTAATATGACCAATTCAATGTCAACTTATCCAATGGTAACCCTTCAATTGGAGTCCATTCTCTTAGTAGAGTCAGTACAATGCTCACATCCCAAATTTCAGAATATCTAGGTTTTGGCGGATTCATGTAAAAAATCCCTTTCATGAATCGTGATATCAATGGATGCGACCCAATTAATTTCTGATCAGTCATAAGCTCCTAAATAGGACAACAAGGCACTGCGGTGCAGTGTTAAATGGCACTGTAAAACTTAAATGTTGCTCAAAGAGCAAATTAGCAAGGATTCCAAAACATAAGTAACATTTACAGAATCATCAGAAATATTTGACTGTGTGCAATATTCTTCCCATTTCTTAACATGTGTCATATAGTTTTTGTGTGCTATTTCGCCATGATGCACCAAATAACTTCCATAGTTTAGTCCGACAATCCCAGTTCCTGTAATGGTCTGGTCAAAACCTGCAGATTAACAAATTCATATATGCATACAATGGATAATTTTCATTAGTCACTGGATTAGTCAAGATATCACCTACAATTAGGAATCTGTATACACGGTTCTTTAATCATATTCAACATAACTGGGTGAACCAAGGTGTGTTGGCCAATTTGGAACCACCAACAATCCGGAAGCTGAATCTTGCTCTGTTTTCTTCAAGCATCTCTGAATCGGAGCAAATGGTGGAAAAACATAAAAGAACATCTTTCCCCAATGAAATGAAAAAGCATCTATTGCAACTGCGTCCCGGATCGTGTTCCCAAGACACATAATGAGGCAATTAATGATTAAGCCTAGACGCAAACAAATCAATTTCTGGCAACCCAAATCGGCTAACAATATTCTTAAATATTGCTGGCTTAAACATCCACTCCGTATTATCTTTAAAATCCTGGACCTCTCATTTGCTACCACATTATCTTTACCTGGAGTGTAGCTTGCTGAGATCCATATCTGCCGACCAATACATCATTGCCATATCTCGTTGACCAGACAATCACATGATACTGATTTAACTCCCCCCATGTGATTAATGTAAGCCACAGCCGTATAATTGTCTAACTGTATTAACACATGTAGACCTTGTTTAGCACAACAACATGCTTTAAGCCCATAAAAGGCCCCCAATAATTCCAAATAGGTTTATAACCATATTCTTGAAGGAACACTTCTTCTTCAGCTTTCCATCTACCCCACAACTGGAGGATAAATCTGTACCCCCCATCCGAGAGCACTAGCATCTGTTTGTAAAACCATTTCAGGCTGTTTAATCATGATATTCTTAACAGCTTTTGGACATTCTCAATCCACCATTGCAATTTCAATACTGCTTTTCTTGTTAATTGCATAGGTCTGTCAAAGTGACCTGCCATATCTTACAGAGCCTTAATTTTGTCCCATTGATGATTTTGATAATGTAATGGCCCAAATTCCACTGCGGAAATGCTGCCACCAGTTTACTAATGGCTTTTCGCCACTTCTCGGATGGAGGGAAAAGGTTTGTGAATAAGGTAATTACACATTTGCAAAATATCATTTGCCTTCTCTATTGGCAAAGTAACTAACATAGTTACTGAGTTAATTACAAACCCAGAAAGTTAATTGATTGAACTGGCTGCAGCTGGGACTTAATTGGATGGATTACAATCAAGCTCTTCAAACAAAGCTTTAGTTACTGAAACTGAGTGCTCAGCTGACTCTTGACTATCGTTAATGATTAGAATATCATCCAGATAAGCCATTACAATGTGTTTCTGTGCTCTTAATTGGGCTAAAACTGGTTCCAACAGTTTTGTAAAGAGTCTAGGAGCCGAACTCAATCCATTTGGTAAAGCTTTAACTGCCACAAAAGTCCCTACCAATAAAACTTTAAGTATCTCCGAAAGAGATGATGAATTGCCACAGAATAATAGGCGTCTTTCAATTCAATCTTAGCCATATAGCAACCTGCTGAAATCAAATATTTTGCAGTATTATTAAATGTCTCCATCTTAAAATGTTTGTATTCTACAAACTTATTCAAATCCGTAAGGTCGAGAAAATTCTACAACCACATCTTTCTTATCTCTGCGAAATATATTAGAGACAAATTGATGCTAATGTTCACAAGTTTTTTCCATTACCCCTTTACCGGATAATTTGTCAATTTCCACATTAATCTGCATTCTTTCTTCTGCAGAAAACACATAAGCATAAGCAGGTTTATTCTGTACAGGAGGATTGACCCCTTATAAACCAATAATCGCTCCCGAAACTGCTTGTAATATAAAACTATCAGAAGTGATATTAAGCCAGGCATTATAAAACTTTTGCAATCTCCCTCCAACTGGAGATTCATCCACAGTTTCTTTAAGGATAGAAGTCTTTAATACCTCTCCATATGAGCGTAATGGTCTCCTCCTTCCCGAATGCAGGGAAGCACTAGCCTGCATAGCACGATAATATTTTCGTGACAAATATCTGCCTTTATACCGAAAATCAAACCCCTTTGGGCCAAACCCTCTTCTTTGTCCAAAGACAAAAAGGCTTAATAGTGCTAAAAATATTTAGCTTTTCATCCAACTGTTTCAAGCTGTTTCGGCAGATGTTCTTCAAACAAATACCCAGGAGCTTGAACTCCACTTTTTGGCACGGCTTGCAAATCTAGGGTGAAATATGGGACCCGAATCGCCATTTTCCTCATGCCATTGATTTCATAAAATGAATTGCATAATAAGCCCAAAGTATCTTAATGAATCTAAACCATTTCCAGATTCTCCATTTGCCTGCCATATGCTGTAATGGCAGCAGATAATTTTAGCACCTTTTGAATTTTCACTTTTTGGGCTCTCATACTCGGAGTCATAGATGCCCATACCATCGGATTCACCGTAGGCACTTCCAATAAGGCACACAATTGCCTGGTGCTTTATAATTCTGATAATTCATTCATCACAGAATTGTGAAGTTGGTGAGATACCATATAATTAATATTGTCCATATCCTCACCACTTCCTTTAGGTATAGCAAACTCTTGTGCTATCCCAGGCACATCAGGCCTTTTCTTTTTACTTTGTGGCGTGCTTTCAAAAGCCATTTCATCCATCAGCAGGGTCTGCCTTCTGCAGCCCTAAATCCATCAGGATATTTATCCATGAGACTTCTTCCAGCCCAACTCGTGGGTCCGGATTATCATAATCCCAACTTGGCCCACAGCCATATTCATCATATTCAAACCCCATAGGGATTTTTTTTTTTGGGATTCATATGGGTACTTTGACCCTTGTCTCATATATAGTTTGGAGACCTTTCACCATATGCTCCATTTTTAGCCACATACTTTTATTGTCTGGAGGTCTTTCATAATCAGAATCATCAGAAACCACGGGCCTCACAGTTTTCTTTTTACTTTACTTAGGAAACAAATTCCTCCGTGGTTTATCATTTCTGGAGAATCTGGAAATTGTTATATCGGGTCAATCAGTGGCCAGCGGTATCGGAACCGGGTCCACTCTAGTTTCGCGTCCCGTATCTTTATTTTCACCCGGGACTTTCTTAACCCGCGAAACCTTCTTCCCCGATTTCTCCAATTTTAAGTTAACTTTTTGTGCTCAAACAGCACTCTAACGTTCTAATCTTTCCCTACTTTCAATGCTGGGGCTACCCAGCGTAACCATAAAACTGCCTTTATATGATTTCACTTACACCTGCGGGCCGTTCCGACCGCTGCGAGGAGCTGCTCCTTACCGCAGCTCCCTCCTTCCGCCGTCAGCGTTTGATCGTCATGCCGTTACCAGCCGTGAGGCGGGCTCTTCACGTAGTCACTCACGTGACTCGAAGTAAAATATTTTGATTGAGCTTTTAATTATTAAAAGCATCTATCAAAAACCCCCAAAATAATCTGCATAGTTCATGGCCTTATGCGTCAACCTTTGCATCAATGTATCTATTATTTCTGCTTCTGTCCATGTGATTGACCTGGGAAATTTCTCCAGTAATGGAGTTTATGGGGATTACTTGGGAAAGTCGTAGCAGGAAATTTGGAATCAATGCAAGCAATTGCTCACTGCATTAGTGACTAAGTTTGCTGTTTTTACTCCGGGTCCGTCTGAGCTGCTGACATCAGTGGTGCCCTGGATTAACAACATGAGCATTTGGACACCACACCCACTTGGACTATTGATGAGGCAAGCCATTCATGGAGAAGCAGGCCTCTTCAAGTCCCGTGTAGGAAGGAACTGCAGATGCTGGTTTGTTCCGAAGATAGACACAAAATGCTCGTGTAACTCAGTGGGACAGCAACATCTCCAGAGAGAAGGAATCGGTGCCGTTTTGGGTCGAGACCCTTCTTCGGACTCATTTAGTATGGCCTGCTGTTCATCTGTGGGGTCATGGTCCAAGGATAAGTAGGAGGAGGTGTCTGGGTGTTCGCGCCTGGCCTCAGTGCAGTAGAGGTCAGCACGCCAGACTACCATGGTAAATTCCACAAGAAGGGTTTCAAAGTCACCCATTCCTTCTCTCCAGAGATGCTACCTGTCCCACTGCGTTACTCCAGCTTTTTGTGACTACCCATGAAGTCCTACTTGGTAAAGTTTCATGAGGCCCTTCCTCAGCAGGTAGTGGCCTGTGGAGACCCATTCTAGGACTGGAACCTGATGCCCTTCCGATTCTGGGTCTTCTGTGAGTCTGCTACGGCTTCATTTCAATCCCAACCCAGTACCACTAAGCACTACCCTGACCTCAGACCAACCTGACCCACCCCCTGACCCACCACAGGAATCATCTGTGCACCACAATCCTCCACCACCCAACATTATCACAGCCTGGTTTATTTAGAATATCTGATCATTTATTTATTATATTATTAATTGTACTGTTGTGTTTGATGTACTGTGAAGCTGCAGCAAGTAAAACACTGCACTGTTCCAATCCCAGTGCAAATGACAATGAAACACTCTTGACTCTTGAGCTGGTCCTTGCCATTCTAATCCTCCTGTTATTGAGCTGACAAGCTGCATGCATAGAAATGTCAAGAAGGCATGAGATGTTTCGCAGCAACACTGTCTTTACATGGAATGTAGCCTTCCCTACTGGTTTTTAATTCGAGGCAACCATTATCTTTGTGCCTTCCAGTCAGAGCTACTTGCTATTTCCACTGCAGTCTTGTAAGCTAGGTCAAATATGGGCCATTCTTTGGAAAGTGAACCAAATTTCATACATGCAACCAGATGTCATCACATAAAGTAATACAAATATTGATTTCTCTCACTTCAGGTATGTTCCACAGCTTCTGTGGGGACACAGATTCCACCTCACTTCCCTCTCTCTCTATACCTCGCCCACCTAAAGTTGCATGAGCTTCTCGTTTCCACCCAACAAACGGCTAACCATGGCCTGTTTCTTTTATCATCGTTACTTTTTTGCATCCCTTTCATCCATTGTTCTTTATCTCTCTACATCAGCATCTATATCTTTAGTTTCCTTTATCCCTAACCAGTCTGAAGAAGGGTCTGGACCCGAAACGTCACCCATTCCTTAGAAACATAGAAACATAGAAAATAGGTGCAGGAGGAGGCCATTCGGCCCTTCGAGCCAACACCCCCATTAATTGTGATCATGGCTGATCGTCCCCTATCAATAACCCGTGCCTGCCATCTCCCCATATCCCTAGACTCCACTAGCCCCTAGAGCTCTATCTAACTCTCGCTTAAATCCATCCAGTGACTTGGCCTCCACTGCCCTCTGTGGCAGGGAATTCCATAAATTCACAACTCTCTGGGTGAAAAAGTTTTTTCTCACCTCAGTCTTCTCTCCAAAGATGCTGCCTGTCCCGCTGGGTTACTCCAGCATTTTCATGCCTATTGTATGCATGCTTCGATCAATTTGATGCCTCAACTCCATGGGTGTTTCATGAGTGGAGTGGACTGGTTGTGTGTTATAAATGGATCGAACAATATCCGCGCGCCCTACCTCCAAGCATCCTAAGCTCCCAGTTTTAAAGAAGGAACTGCGCAGATGCTGGAGAATCGAGGGTACACAAAAAGCTGGAGAAACTCAGTGGGTGCAGCAGCATCTAAGGAGCGAGGAGATAGGCGACGTTTCGGGTCGAGACCGACTGGACTCTGCTGTGGGTCTGAAGCCTCCACGTTGCTGAGCTCCCTAAGCTCCCAGTTCAGAACCATCTTGATGGCATTTGACAACCTTTACTGGCACCAAATTCTACTTTACTCGTTTTAAAATATCACTGATAATTACAGACTTAGAAAGAAAGTGATTAATTGATTAAAATAATTAAGGATTTTTTTAAATTACAAAATAATGTAAACATGCTTACATACAAACATATAAATCAAGAAAAGGCTATTCAGTGTATCAAGTGTGCTCTACTATTCAAAAATGATTATAGCTGATTCGATGGCAACCTTCACTCCTGCATTCTCATTTCCCTGGTAACCTTGCATCTCGAATTGCTTATCAAGCATCTCTCTGCATCTGGCTGAATTGAAAGACACAGATTCCACTTCCCTTTGAAGAAGAGTTTCAAAGTCCTACAATCCTTGAAGGTGAAAACTCTTATTTCCTCTCTGTCCTAAATATGTGACCCTTATTTGTCAGCAGTAAACCCTAGTTCTAGGTTCTCAAACAATAGATAACATAGAAACATAGAAACATAGAAAATAGGTGCAGGAGGAGGCCATTTGGCCCTTCGAGCCAGCACTGCCATTCATTGTGATCATGGCTGATCGCCCCCTATCAATAACCCGTTCCTGTCTTCTCCCCATACCCTTTGATTCCACTAGCCCCTAGAGCTCTATCTAACTCTCTTAAATCCATTCAGTGATTTGGCCTCCACTGCCCTCTGTGGCAGGGAATTCCATAAATTCACAGCTCTCTGGGTGAAAAAGTTTTTTCTCACCTCAGTCTTAAATGGCCTCCCCTTTATTCTAAGACTGTGGCCCCTGGTTCTGGACTCACCCAACATTGGGAACATTTTTCCTACATCTAGCTTGTCCAGTCTTTTTATAATTGTATATGTTTCTATAAGATACCCCATCATCCTTCTAAACTCCGTGAATAAAAAAAAAAAAAACCTAGTCTTTTCAATCTTTCCTCATATGAACAGTCCGCCAGCCCAGGGGTCAATCTCGTGAACCTACGCTGCACTGCCTTAATCACAAGGATGTCCTTCCTCAAATTAGGAGACCAAAACTGTACACAATACTCCATATGTGGTCTCACCAGAGCCCTATACAACTGCAGAACCTCTTTACTCCTATACTGAAATCCTCTTGTTATGAAGGCCAACATTCAATTAGCTTTCTTCACTGCCTGCTGTACCTGTAAGCCAACTATCAGTGACTGGTGTACAAGGACGCCCAGGTCTCACTGCACCTCACCCTTACCTAACCTAACCCCATTGAGATAATAATCTGCCCCCTTGTTTTTTGCTGCCAAAGTGGATAACCTCACATTTATCTATATTATACTGCATCTGCCACGCATCAGCCCACTCATTCAACCTGTCCAGGTCACCCTGTAACCTCCTAACATCCTCTTCACAGTTCACACTGCCACCCAGCTTTGTGTCATCCCCAAGCTTGCTAGTGTTGCTCCTAATTCCCTCTTCCAAATCATTAATATATATGCTAAACAGTTGGGGATTTTGTACATTCTTCCCGTGAACTGCGTGGGTTTTCTTCCGGAGCTCCCGTTTCCTCCCACACTCCAAAGATGTACGAACAGGTTTGTAGGCTAATTGGTGGTATAAATGTAAATTGTCCTTAGTGTGAGTAGGATAGTGTTAGTGTTCGGGAATCATTATGCCCCAGATATGCCTGCTTTCTTGTTAATTATATCGAACAGTCCTTGTTCCAAATGTAACTGGCACGCATCTGCCCACTCACTGTCCAGGTCACCCTACAACCTCCTAACATACTCTTCACAGTTCACACTGCCACCCAGTTTTGTGTCATCCGCAAACTTGCTAGAGTCGCACCTAATTCCCTCTTCCAAATCATTAATATGTATGGTAAACTGTTGCGGACCCAACACCGAGCCTTGCGGCACTCCACTCGCCACTGCCTGCCATTCTGAAAAGGACCCGTTCACTCCTACTCTTTGCTTTCGGCCTGCCAACCAATTTTCTATCCATGTCAACACACTACCCCCAATACCATGTGCTCTAATTTTAGTCACCAGTCTCCTGTGCGGGACCTTATCAAAGGCTTTCTGAAAGTCTAGATACAGTACATCCACTGGCACCCTTCATCCATTTTGCATGTCACATCCTCAAAAAATTCCAGAAGATTAGTCAAGCATGATTTCCCTTTCATAAATCCATGTTGACTTGGACTAATCCTTTTACTGCTATCCAAATGCCCCATTATTACCTCTTTAATAATTGACTCCAGCATCTTTCCCACCACCGAAGTCAGGCTAACTGGTCTGTAATTCCCCGTTTTCTCTCTCGCTCCTTTCTTGAAAAGTGGGAATAACATTAGCTATCCTCCAATCCACAGGAATTGATCCTGAAATCTATTGAATATTGGAAAATGATCACCAATGCATGCTCTATTTGGTACACCAGTCATTGAAAGTAGGCATGCAGGTGCAGCAGGCAGTGGTGAAAAAAAAGCGAATGGTATGTTAGCTTTCATAGCAAAAGGATTTGAGTACAGGAAGCAGGGAGGTTCTACTTCAGTTGTACAGGGTCTTGGTGAGACCACACCTGGAGTATTGCGTACAGTTTTGGTCTCCAAATCTGAGGAAGGACATTATTGCCACAGAGGGAGTGCAGAGAAGGTTCACCAGACTGATTCCTGGGATGTCAGGACTGTCTTATGAAGAAAGACTGGATAGACTCGGTTTATACACTCTGGAATTTAGGAGATTGAGAGGGGATCTTATAGAAACTTACAAAATTCTTAAGGGGTTGGACAGGCTAGATGCAGGAAGATTGTTCCCGATGTTGGGGAAGTCCAGGACAAGGGGTCACAGCTTAAGGATAAGGGGGAAATCCTTTAAGACCGAGATGAGAAAGACTATTTTTCACACAGAGAGTGGTGAGTCTCTGGAACTCTCTGCCACAGAGGGTAGTTGAGGCCAGTTCATTGGCTTATATTTAAGAGTGAGTTGGATGTGGCCCTTGTGGCTAAGGGGATCAGAGGGTATGGAGAGAAGGCAGGTATGGGATACTGAGTTGGATGATCAGCCATGATCATATTGAATGGCGTTGCAGGCTCGAAGGGCGCTGAATGGCCTACTCCTGCACCTAATTTCTATGTTTCTATGTTTCTAGAGCCACCTCCCTGAGGACCCTGGGATGCAGACCATCAGGCTCAGGGGATTTATCATCCTTCAGTCCCATTAGCCTACCCAATACTATTTCTCGCCTAATGAAAATTTATTTCAGTTCCTCTACCCCCTTAGATCCTCTGTCCTCCAGTACATCTGGGAGATTGTTTGTGTCTTCCTTAGTGAAGACAGATCCGAAGTACCTATTCAACTCTTCTGCCATTTCCTTGTTGCCCATAATAATTTCACCCGTGTCTGCCTTCAACGGACCCACATTTGACTTTGCTACTCTTTTTCCCTTAACATATCTAAAAAAGCTTTTACTGTCCTTCTTTATATTCCTGGCCAGCGTCCCTTCATACTTCATCTTTTCAGACCTTATTGCCCGTTTAGTTTCCTTCTGGTGTCCTATGAAAGTTTCCCAATCCTCTGGCTTCCGGCTACTCTTTGCTCTGTTATACAACTTTTCTTTTAGTTTTATTCTATCCCTAACTTATCTTGTCAGCCACGGTTGCCTCCTACTCCATTTAGAATCTTTCTTCCTTATAACATTTTCTCCATATCCATTCTGCAAGTTGCGCAGGATCATATATCTCTTGTGTCTTTACTTTGGACTTTAGAGATACAGAGCAGAAACAGGCTGTTCTGCCCACGTCGACCAGCGATCACCCCATGCACTACCAATTTACGAGGACAATTTACAATTTTTACTGAAGTCAATTAACCTACAAACCTGTACGTCTTTCGAATGAGGGAGAAAACCAGAGCACCCACATGGTCACAGTGAGAACATGCACACTCCCCATAGTCAGGATCTAATCCAACTCTGGTGCTGTAAGGCAGCAACTGTACCTCTGCATCATTGTGCTCCCCCTAATGAGATCAAGGTCTCTTGATCTTTATAAATATGCAGTGAACTGGAGAAAAAATATTTTTTAAAACATCATTCATTTTACATTTCCAATACGTTTATTCCTCGTGTAAAGTGCATTAATTCCCTCCACTCATTGTTATGGAGTGCCAAGTCCAGAAAGCAGAGGAAGAAGTCAAAGATGCCACATCTGCTCTTCAGTGCAATCCGTACTTCACTGCACCAGTGCATGGACATGGGACACCAAAGTGCTTTGGTGTGTACGTTGCATTTATCTGGCAGCTCTAACGGGTCTATCCATTCACCTTCAGTGCAATCTGACCCGATGTCCGTTAACGTTTCATCAATATTCTTTGGATAAAATCTTAATATAATTATTTTTGTTTTAACAATGACCTGCTTAATTGCCCAAGAAAGAATAACTTGTTATCAAAGGAGTAAAATGAGGATTGGACAGTTTAGATTTGGTAGGTTTGACATATTGGTGTGGATGGAGAAGAGTAGGTCTGTGTTTTCAAGACTTTCAACAAACAAGAGGCAAGGGTTAGTTAGCAGTCTTGTTGTGCGTGGCCCCTTGGGCAAGAGTGACCATAATATAGTTGAGTTCTTCATTAGGATGGAGAGTGACATAATTAATTCAGAAACAAGGGAAAATAGATTATGAAAGAAAACTGTCAGGGAACATAAAAACAGATTGCAAATGTTTTTATAGATATGTGAAGAAAAAAAGATTAGTTAAAACAAATGTAGGTCCCTTGCAGACAGAAACATGTGAATTGATCATGGGGAACAAATACATGACAGACCAATTGAATAACTACTTTGGTTCTGTCTTCACTGAGGAAGACATAAATAATCTGCCGGAAATAGCAGGGGATCGGGGGTCAAATGAGATGGAGGGACTGAGTGAAATCCAGGTTAGCCGGGGAAGTGGTGTTAGGTAAATTGAACGGATTAAAGGCCAATAAATCCCCAGGGCCAGATAGGCTGCATCCCAGAGTACTTAAGGAAGTAGCCCCAGAAATAGTGGATGCATTAGTGATAATTTTTCGAAACTCTTTAGATTCTGGAGTAGTTCCTGAGGATTGGAGGGTAGCTAATGTAACCCCACTTTTTAAAAAGGGAGAGAAGAAAACGGGGAATTACAGACAAGTTAGTCTAACATCGGTAGTGGGGAAACTGCTCGAGTCAGTTATTAAAGATGGATTAGCAGCATATTTGGAAAGTGGTGAAATCATTGGACAAAGTCAGCATGGATTTATGAAAGGTAAATCATGTCTGACGAATCTTATAGAATTTTTCGAGGATGTAACTAGTAGAGTGGATAAGGGAGAACCAGTGGATGTGTTATATCTGAACTTTCAGAAGGCTTTCGACAAGGTCCCACAAACAAGGTCCCAAAACTTAAAGCACACGGTATTGGGGGTTCAGTGTTGATGTGGATAGAGAACTGGCTGGCAGACAGGAAGCAAAGAGTAGGAGTAAACGGGTCCTTTTCAGGATTGCAGGCAGTGACTAGTGGTGTACCGCAAGGCTCGATGCTGGGACCCCAGCTATTTACAATATACATTAATGATTTGGATGAGGGAATTGAATGCAACATCTCCAAATATGCAGGTTGACACGAAGCTGGGGCGCAGTGTTAGCTGTGAGGAGGATGCTAGGAGGCTGCAAGGTCACTTGGATAGGTTGGGTGAGTGGGCAATGCATAGCAGATGCAGTATAATGTGGATAAATGTGAGGTTATCCACTTTAGTGGCAAAAACAGGAAAGTAGACTATTATCTGAATGGTGGCCGATTAGGAAAAGGGAAGATGCAACGAGACCTGGGTGTCATGGTACACCAGTCATTGAAAGTAGGCATGCAGGTGCAGCAGGCATTGGAGAAAGCGAATGGTATGTTAGCATTCATAGCAAAAGGATTTGAGTATAGGAGCAGGAAGGTTCTACTGCAGTTGTACAGGGTCTTGTTGAGACCACACCTGGAGTATTGCATACAGTTTTGGTCTCCTAATCTGAGGAAAAAAATTCTTGCCATAGAGGGAGTGCAGAGAAGGTTCACCAGACTGATTCCTGGGATGGCAGGACTTTCAGATGAAGAAAGATTGGATAGACTCGGCTTGCACTCGCTAGAATTTAGGAGATTGAGGGGGGATCTTATAGAGACTTACAAAGTTCTTAAGGGGTTGGACAGGCTAGATGCAGGAAGATTGTTCCCGATGTTGGGGGGGGAAGTCCCAGAACAAGGGGTCACAGTTTAAGGATAAGGGGGAAGTCTTTTAGGACCGAGATGAGAAAAACATTTTTCACACAGACAGTGGTGAATCTCTGGAATTCTCCGCCACAGAAAGTAGTTGAGGCCAGTTCATTAGCTATATTTAAGAGGGAGTTAGATGAGGCCCTTGTGGCTAAGGGGATCAGGGGGTATGGAGAGAAGGCAGGTACGGGATATTGAGTTGGATGATCAGCCATGATCATATTGAATGGCGATGCAGGCTCGAAGGGCCAAATGGCCTACTCCTGCACCTATTTGCTATGTCTGTGTTTATATATATTAGAGGAATCAAGGGATATAGATATTGCAAAGCAATGATCCAAAATCACATCTGATCTTGATGAATGGTGGAGCAGGCTTGTAGACTTCTTCTGTATCCTTTTGTTCTTGGTTATTACCAGTAACCTGAAGCACATTAATTTTGATTTTACAATAGGTCCAAGCAGAACTGAGAATGCGTTGGAGATGCTGGCTGCTGGCAAATGACTTTGCGTGTTTTGGCTGTATCATGGGCAAGCACTTCAAGTATCTGGGAAAATGCTCCAAGCCCAGGTCAAATAGTTATATCAACAGCAGCAGCTACTGCTACAGTGACACCAGAACATCCAGTGTACAGCTGAGCACAGCTCCCATGTCAGAGCTACAGACACAGAAAGCCACAGTGATGGAGCAGTTCACCCAGACCAGTGTCTCCGAAAGCAGTAAAGAAGACATGGGAGTTGGAGAGAGTCAAATCTAAAAGCCAGATTTAAGAGCGAATCAGGACTGACAGGTGAAGGCCTTTAATACATGAAGTCAGCAATTATATGTTTAATTTTTACATTATGACTGACTGCCACATTCTGCTGTAAAAATTGCATCGTGTAAGTGATTCTTCTGGTGTTTTCAAGGCTCTCATGGTGCTGTTACTATCGCTCTGAACCCACAGAACAGGACTTCATGGGATTTGATTTTCAGTTGATGCTGCCAGCTAACATCCACAGAAGTTCTGCAATTGGCTTCGGTGTCCATGAGTTAAGAGGCAGAAAGGGATATGTGGACAATGTGCGGACGTTTGAGGGTGCCCGAGAAAGGTTGCAATGATTTCCTAACGTTTGTGGTGTTACTCTACACCCAAATCAATGTACCCTATTGTTTTGCAAAGTGTCAGAGAAAATAATAGAGAATCCTGTTGAATTTTCAACCATGATCCAGTTAATGTTTCCAACACTTGCAATACTGTGACCACACGTCATGGTCCACACTTTCCACACCAACACAAGTAGATGCCAAAATACGACCAAATAAAAATAGAACATAGCTTGCACATATTGCACGCTGAAGTGTACATTCCTCTTACCTTCAATCTTAACAACATATTTTACAATGCAAAGAAATGTTATTTACTCCATGCATTTTTATTATTGTAGGTGTGAATTTTCTTAAAGTATATCATTTCTATGTTGAAATAAAAGTCTATTAAACAGCACTATGACAATCTTCCACCAGTTCCCATCTTTCAGTGATAGTTTTAAGTTAGATACTGGATTACTGTCCATTATCAATACGAAAGTCTGCAAAGTAAATGGTACTTGCCAGTGATGACAGCTTACCCACTGATACATATGGGACACAGGTACAAAGCTATCGGCATCTTTCATGTCCACTTCTCTGCCTGAATTGCCAATTAAAAAAGTGATAGTCCGCTGGTTGTAAAGAAAGGCAGGTGAGAGGGGTGGGGGCCCCATTCTACCACACAGAGGGTGGTGGGTTCATGAAACAAGCTGCTAGAAGAGGTAGATGGGACAGGTACTATAACATGTAGGAAAGGACTGCAGATGCTGGTTTAAACCGAAGATAGACACAAAATGCGGGAGTAACTCAGCGGGACATGCAGCATCTCTGGAGAGAAGGAATGGGTACTCTAACTACATTTTAAAAAGGTATTTGGACAGATACATGTATGAGAAAGGTTTGGAGCAGGGGGTCTCCAAACGATGGCCCGCGGGCCACATCCGGCTTGCCACGAGATTTTATCCGGCCCGCAGCAAGCTCTTAACACGTTCCATGCGGCGGGCCGGTGCTCTGCACCTCTGAAAAAAAGCCAAAGTAAACAGTGGGGAATTCTAACTGTGGTCGGAGTAACCTGGTTAAATGAGGGGGAAGGGGAAGACCCATCACTACTCAGGTTCCCTGTAAGAGGGGAGGAGCACTAGGACCCAACAGAGTCAGAGCACGTGCCGTCTGCATCGTGGAGGTTGTGGGCCTGGTGTTGAACCTGGAACTCTGGTGAGGTGACGGCTCCGGCCTGCTGGTTGCCGGTGGAGAGGCGAGGGTTGGCGGAGTCGCTGGTGGAGGCCCGTGGAGGGCTGGAGTAGAGATACGTGTTGTCGGCAGCAGCATCGGTGGCCCCGGGAAGGTCAGCGACAGTGGGTGAGTGAGTGAGTGGGTGGGTAGGTGGGTGGGTGAGTGAGTGAGTGAGTGGGTGGGTGGGTGGATGGGTGAGTGATTGAATGAGTGGGTGGGTGGGGTGGGTGGGGGGTGGGGTGGGTGAGTGAGTGAGTGTGCGCGCGTGTGCCCAGAGCTGCGAGAGAGTCAAGGCGAGTAGGTGCCGGGCCGCCACCTCGATAAAAATACATGATTTGAATTACTTCCATTTGTTTTACTTAAGTTTTTTTTTGAGTTCATTAAATTTATAAAACTGACATTTCTTTATTTTTTCCTACGGCGCACAGAAATGTGCCAAATATATAATGTGGCCCTCTTGTTGAAAAGTTTGGAGGCCCCTGGAATAAAGGGTTGTGGGCAGGTGGGATGTGTTGATGGGGCATTTTGGTTGGCATGGGCAAGTTAGGCCAAAGGCCTGTTTCCTTGCTGTGTGACTATGACTGCATGAGTAATGTTAGCAAACCAACCTACCAGGATTGGTCCGCTTTCAGTTCAGGTGGAACAAGTCCATCTGGCACTGGTCACCTCAGCTCCAGAAATCGGCAGACCGTCCAAACGTCTGAATCCTTACCCCCTGCACCAACTCCTCACCTGTGCATTCATCTGTCCTTTCTTCCTATCCTATCCTCTCTAGATTGTGGCACTGGAAATATTCCAGAGATCGCTCCCCTTGGCCTTCCTTTTTACCTTTTATTCACAGAAGTACCAGGACTTATTTTCCTATCTATACATTTACAGCAAAATGGACAACTACTTCTGGCTGTTCATAACCCCCATGCTCCCTCCCTTGAGAATGTCATACAGCCACTCTGAGACATCCTGGACCATAGCACCAGGAAGCCAACACAATCTGAAGTCTCAGTTGCTGCCACATCATCTCCTGTCTGTCCCCCTATCCAATCCATTTCCTATCACAATAGACCTTTTGATCTCACCCTACCCGACTGTGCCTCAGAGCCAGACCTGATGCCACAGATCTCACTGCTGCTCTCCTCCGAGTGTACCAAGCAGAGTGTTAATATATGTTGATGTGACTTGGAAATATTACGACAGTATTACTTAGACAGGTTGGGCAATAGTCAATGAGGAAGGCCTTGTCCAATACAGGGGAGCACCACCTAGAAGCAGCTCCACCCAGGTGGCTGAACTGCTGGCCTTGATACCAGCTTTGTAGTTGGGAGCACTACAAAATAATTGATGTTTACGTGGACAGTCAATGTGCATTAATGTAAGCACACGGCTCTATGCTGGCATGGGCTAGAAGGACTTCTTGTGGCACAGAAGGGAAGAATGTGGAGAAGATACAACAACTAGGACACGCGACAGAGAAACCCAGCAAAGTGGGTGGTGGGCTGGAAGATGTACAAACATTGGGAAATAACTGCACAGATTAGGCTGTGAAGGAGGCAGCATCAACTCAACATACGGGAAATCAGAAGGTAGCAGGGGCCACAAACGTTGATGAGTTTGATATCACCAGAGTGCAACAAGTGTTGGATAAGGCCTGGGAACCAAACAGGAGAAAGGAGTATGGAAGAATACTTGGAGGCTGCAATGGCACCCAATGGTTAAGGCAACAGCTTACATATCTATACAGCATGAAAACAGAATCTTTGACCCAAGCTGTAATACCGACCATGTTAGCATTCTGGGCAAGTCCGATTTGCCTGCATTTGGTCTACACCTTGAACCATATTACACAATCACCTCTTTGCACCAAGATAAAATTCTATATATATATTAAAGCAATATTGATCATTGCTGGGAATCGGCCATAAATATACTATTTCTGGGAAAATCCATGAGGATAAGAAATGCAATGTATGGATGGGCCATCACAGGCTAGACAACATCCAAATCACAGGACCACTCAATCCTAATGGAGGCAAGAACGTTTGCCTGGTTGTCGATGACCATCTTACAAAATGGATTGATGGTTTGCAACATGGAAAAAGGCCCTTCCACTCAACTTGCGCATGCTGACCAAGATGCTCCATCTACACTGAAGATAGATAGAAAATGCTGGAGTAACTCAAATGGTCAGGCCGCATCTCTGGAGAAAAGGAACTTGTGACATTTTAGGTTGAGAATCTTCTTTAGACTGAGTTAGGGGAGAGGGTTGGCACTGATGCCTCAGGAAAGGTGGAGCCCACAATGGTCCATTGTTGGCTGTGGGCAAGGTGATAACAAAGGGATACAGACAGTGAAACTAGCAAAGACAATTTGGGTGGGGTAAGGACAAAAATAGAGGGAATGTAACTGTTACTTGAAATTAGAGAAATCAATAATCATACTGTTGGGGTGTAAGCTGCCCAAGGGAAATATGAGGTGCTGTTCCTCCAATTTGCATATGGCCTCATTCTGACAGAGGAGGAGGCCCAGGACAGAAAGGTTGGTATGGGAATGGGAGGGGGAGTTAAAATGTTTGGCAACTGGGAGATTGTGGAGGCCAAGGCAGACTGAGCATCGGTGTTCAGTGAAACAATCGCCGCGTCCGCACTTGGTCTTGTTGATATATAGTAGTCTACACCCAGAACAACGGATACAGTAGATGAATTTGGAGGAGGTGCAAGTGAACCTCTGCCTAACCTGAAAGACTCCTGGGGTCCATGGCCAGAGTCGTGGGAGAAGGTATAGGGACAGACATTGCATCTCCTGTGGTTGCCGGGGAAAGTACCTGACGATGGGGTGGTTTGGGTGGGAAGGGACAAGTTGACCAGGGAGTTGCGGAGGGAATGGTCTCTGCAGAAAGCAAAAAGGGATGGAGCTGGGAAGATGTGACTAGTGATGGGATCCTGTTGGAGGTGGCAAAAATGTCAGAGGATTAGTTGCTGTATGCGATGGCTGATGGGGTGAAAGGTGATGGCTAAGGGGGAATCTGTCCCCGTTGTAACATACGGGAGGGAGAGCAAGAGAAGAGCTGTGGGATAACAAAGAGATATGTATGAGGGCCTCAACTATGATAGAAGAGTGGAACCCCCATTCTCTAAAGAATGAAGACATCTCAGATGACCCTATCTTCATTTAGTCCCACCTGCCCGCGTTTGCCTCATATCTCTCAAAATCTTATCCACGCACCTGTCCAAATGTATTTTAAATGTTGCTATACTACCTGTCTTAACCACCTCCTCTGGCAGCTAGTTCCATTTACCCGCCACCCTCTGTGTGAAAATCTTGTAACTTGCCTACGACAGATGTTAAGCTCACTGGTCTATAGTTCTAAAGCTCTTCCTTGCAGCCCTTCCTGAATAGAGGCACAATAGTAGCCACCCACTAGTTGTGTGACTGCATTTGCGAACATAGTGATGGGTGAAATTATTTACAAAAGCAGTTTTACTCTTAATGCACTTCACCAAAAAGAGAATGAAAGACAATGGACAATAGGTGCAGGAGTAGGCCATTCAGCCCTACGAGCCAGCACCGCCATTCAATGTGATCATGGCTGATCATCCCCAATCAGTACCCCTTGAAACTGTTGGGAGTTACACAGAAATGCCAGCTCCTCAATCATATATATCTTATATGATATAAGGAGATATCTACAGTGAGCACCCTGGATATAGAGGGCAGAATGAATGAACAGTTAAAGGGCAAAATTAGATGAGTAATACACAGGGTTACAAGATATAAAGGAGATAAGCTGAACAGGGGAAAAGACAGAAAACATATCATATTCATCATAATCATAATCATAATCATATTTTATTATCCAACTTATTTGCAACATACGAGGAATTTGATTTGCCATACAGTCATACCAATAAAAAGCAACAGAACACAAAAATTACATTTTAACATGAACATCCACCACAGTGACTCCTCCACATTCCTTACCGTGATGGAAGGCAAAAAAAAGTTCAATCTCTCCCTTCTTTGTCCTCCAGCGGTCGGGGGCCTCTAACCTTCCGTTGACGGGACGATCTTACTCTGTAGCTGATGGCTGGCCTCCTCGCCGGGGCGATCAAGCTCCTGCATCGGGGGGGGGGGGGGAATCTCAGTTCCCCCGCGCCGGGCGATCTACCTCAGGTCGGGGCTAGTCGAACGTCGTGCGGCTTTTGGAGCATCTTGACGTCGGTCCCTTACCCGAGACTGCGAGCTCCTTGCTGTCAAGGTCTGCAGGCCGCGGTTGGAGCGTCGATCCCAGGCAAAGGATTGGCTCTGATGGTAAGTCCATGCTCAAAGCCAGAAAGGCCTCCAGCTCCACGATGGTAGGCCGCAGAGCGACCGGAGATACGATCCTGAAAACATTGCATCTCCGGCAAGGTAAGAGAATCATGTTCTTGAAGGAAGTAAGGATTGTAAATCCTTAAGAGGGAGTAATAAATAATATTATAAACAAGATAGGCAATATCCCAAGAGGAGCATTGTATTCTGCACAGACAAAAATGCTGGAGAAACTCAGCGGGTGAGGCAACATCTATAGAGTGAAGGAATGGGTGATGTTTCGGGTCAAGACCCTTCTTCAGACTTCTGAATTCTGTATTCTGCATGGCTACTTTCATAAGTACAAGCAGACCTGTTACGACTGGATAGTTACTTAGTTCCCAAACGGTTACTGACCCGACGACTTAAGCAGTGGATCAGTGACACACAACCTGACCGCCATTTGGAAGCCCTGACTATAGTCAGCTAGGTAGATGAATAATGTTCGCAAGGGGAATATATTACCAGAGCAATATAGCAAATCCCTCCAACAGTTACACAATAAGGCCATGTTCATAATATCAAGCAATACATCAAGGGCATTGGAGGATAGTTAATGTTACCCCACTTTTCAAGAAAGGAGCGAGAGAATACGGGGAATTACAGACCGGTTCGCCTGACTTCGGTGTAGGGAAAGATGCTGGAGTCAATTATTTAAGAGGTAATAATGGGGTATTTGGATAGCAGTAAAAGGATTAGTCCAAGTCAACATGGATTTAAGAAAGAGAAATCAACCTTGACTAATCTTCTGGAATTTTTTGAGGATGTGACAAGTAAAATGGATGAAGCGGTGCCAGTGGATGTAGTGTATCCAGACTTTCAGAAAGCCTTTGATAAGGTCCCGCACGGGAGACTGGTGACTAAAATTAGAGCACATGGTGTTGGGGGTAGGGTGTTGCCATGGGTAGAAAATTGGTTGGCAGGCCGGAAGCAAAGAGTAGGAGTGAACGGGTCCTTTTCAGAATGGCAGGCAGTGGCGAGTGGAGTGCCGCAAGGCTCGGTGTTGGGGCTGCAACTGTTTACCATATATATGAATGATTTGGAAGAGGGAATTAGGAGCGACACTAGCAAGTTTGCAGATGACACAAAGCTCGGTGGCAGTGTGAACTGTGAAGAGGATGTTAGGAGGTTGCAGGGTGACCTGGACAGGTTGAGTGAGTGGGCAGATGCATGGCAGATGCAGTATAATATAGATAAATGTGAGGTTATCCAATTTGGCGGCAAAAACAAGGGGGCAGATTATTATCTCAATGGGAATAGGTTAGGTAAGGGGGAGGTGCAGCGAGACCTGGGTGTCCTTGTACACCAGTCACTGAAAGTTGGTGTGCAGGTACAGCAGGCAGTGAAGAAAGTTAATGGAATGTTGGCCTTCATAACAAGAGGATTTCAGTATAGGAGTAAAGAGGTTCTTCTGCAGATGTATAGGGCTCTGGTGAGACCACATCTGGAGTATTGTGTACAGTTTTGGTCTCCTAATTTGAGGAAGGACATCCTTGTGTTTGAGGCAGTGCAGCGTAGGTTCATGAGATTGATCCCTGGGATGGCGGGACTGTCATATGAGGAAAGATTGAAAAACTAGGCTTGTATTCACTGGAGTTTAGAAGGATGAGGGGGATCTTATAGAAACATATAAAATTATGATAGGACTGGACAAGCTAGATGCAGGAATAATGTTCCCTATGTTGGGCGAGTCCAGAACCAGGGGCCACTGCCTTAGAATAAAGGGGAAGCCATTTAAGACTGAGGTGAGAAAAAAACATTTTTACCCAGAGAGTTGTGAATTTGTGGAATTCTCTGCCACAGAGGGCAGTGGAGGCCAAATCACTGGATGGATTTGAGAGAGAGTTAGATAGAGCTCTAGGGGCAGTGGAATCAATGGATATGGGAAGGGCAGGCACGGGTTATTGATTGGGAACGATCAGCCATGATCACAATAGACAATAGGTGCAGGAGTAGGCCTTGGCCCTTCGAGCCAGCACCGCCATTCAATGTGATCATGGCTGATCATCCCCAATCAGTACCCCGTTCCTGCCTTCTCCCCATATCCCCTGACTGCGCTATTTTTAAGAGCCCGATCTAGCTCCCTCTTGAAAGCATCCAGAGAACCTGCCTCAACCACCCTCTGAGGCAGAGCATTCCACAGACTCACCACTCTCTGTGAGAAAAATGAATGACGGTGCTGGCTCGAAGGGCCGAATGGCCTCCTCCTGCACCTATTTTCTACGTTTCTATGTTTCTATGTATTATAATGTGTAGGAAGGAACTGCAGACGCTGGTTTATACCAAAGATAGACACAAAATGCTGGAGAAACTCAGCGGGACAGGCAGCATCTCTGGAGAGAAGGAATGGGTGATGTTTTGGGTCGAGACCCTTCTTCAGATTCTAAAGAAGGGTCTCGACCTAAGACATCACCCATTCCTTCTCTGCAGAGATGCTGCATGGATGTTATGTCTGATCATTGACAGGAGGCTCCAAGTGGTGAGATTCTACTCGTGTCTGCAACAGTGAATGCACTGGACTTGTCCAGAGGAAGCAATCAGCACAGATGTGGGTTTACTCATTATAATGATGTCTTGCGGATGATGCAAAGACTAATGCCTCTTTAGCCATGTTGCACGCTTCCAGGGAGAGCACTACATGTCAATGTCAGCGGAATGGTACACGAAAGGTGGACTGAACCGTGCCCACTTGAGGCATATTCTAATTTACACGTCTGATCTTAATTGGAGAGAGCACGCTCACAATTGTGAGTTGAGGAGCATCTGAGATGGTTGATTTCATGGGAGGGCTGCCAGTGACAAGACCTTGCAGCAACTTGTGGTGACAGACTTACCCCATATTAGCCTCTTCATGCTAACTGGACGATGATGGCAGAGGAAGGTAGAGAGTTAATTCATGAATGGTCAAAAGAGAACAAACACATATGTAACCAGACAAGGAAAGCCCAGGAGAAATCATATATAAAGACAATGCTGGAAGAGGCTTGGAACTGGGGATTAGAAGTTTATATCCACCCTGGGTTAGAATTATATCCCATCATATTGGCAGTACATTTAGTGATATCAGCAAGTGTATGGTTATGTTTTGCAGTCATTGTTTAGTTTAGTTTAGATATACAGCACGTAAACAGGTCCTTCGCTCCACCGAGTCCACACCAACCAACGATCCCCGCACATTAACACTATCCTACACACAGTTTACACTTATATCTGTTAATCCAATTAATCTACAAACCTGTACATCTTAGGAGGATGGGAGAAAACCGAAGATCTCGGAGAAAATCCAACAGTCACAGGGAGAACGTACAAGCTCCGTACAGACATCACCGTAGTAGGGATCGAAACCGGGTGACCGGTGCTGCAAGCGCTGTAAAGTCTTTCGCGCACCATTACGCGACCTGCTAGCGTGTGGGTAGCGTTCGGGTAGCGTGTGGGTAGCGTTCGGGTAGCGTGTGGGAAGTGTGTGGGTTTTAGCGTGGGGATGGGGGCGCATTAATGTTTGTTGGAAAGGAGTGGCGTGGAGGTGGACAGGATGTGTGTGTGGACTTCATCCTGCACTAAATCTTCACGCCAACCACCGGCTTTTTGCCTGTCGCGTAATGACGGCAAAGTGGGGATAGGCCCAAGACCCTGGCGCGATGCTTGAAACGTTCTCACCTCCAACACCAGCAGAAGTAGGCAAAACGATCGTCGAAACTCAGCTGCCTGGGGGCTCACGGCCATCCCATTGCGGAACTTCAACATCCCGCCCGTCCACTCAACACGACCGCACCGCACCGCACCGCCCCGCACTCACAATACAGATGAATTGACCAGTTTTTCAAATCTTTTACTTATTATCGGCCGATGGAAGTGGGTAGGAAACCCCAGCCAAGTGAGCAACACAGACACTTGGCTGTCCTAATCCACTTCCCTGATAAACAGAATTACATGGTATTATATACTGGGGGTTTTTTTTTTTTTTTTTTTTTTTTGCCACCTTAGCACATTCTACAAACATTAGTCATGGTCGACTTCCGGTTGTGCCATTCAAATGTTTTTGGTAACAAAATCACCACACATAACTTTGCTCCCAAAAATTTGCAATTTTTCGCATTTTAAACTGGATTTTAGAGATCGGGACCGATTATAAAAGTTATCGGAGGCCTTGAAAGGCCTTTGAATGCTATGTTGATGTTAATCTTGAGCCCCCCTGGGGGCCTCTGTTGTCCTGCGTCAACAATATAAGTGCAGTGCATTAAACTCTGTATTTAACCTTTTTTTATTCTTTAAATGCAGATTCCCGATTTTCTGCTCTCAGAGTCTAAGAGAGGAGAATACTCAGGAGAAGAAGAGGAGAGAGAAGCATTTCAAAATATACTGCAGCACTGAGATAGAGCATTGCTGAAGAGCTTGGAGAATCGAATTTTTATTTTTGAAGGTTTTGTAGGTGCTCTTGAAGGAAAAAAAACTGCCTTCCGAAATGTCTAAAAGAGCTAAGGCAGATAAGGAGAAATAAAGAATAGACTTTTGGTGCTTGGGATGGATCGTTCCCCCTGTAGGAGATAAGGAGAAAGACTTGGAGGATCGCGTGGCCGGAGTAGGGAGGTTTAAAGCAAATGGTCCAAGAGAACTGAAAGATGAAAAGGTGGACGGCCACAACGCACATGGAAAAAAATGATGAAAGATATGTAAAAAAAAAAAATAAAAAAATGAAAAAAAAATAAATAAAAAAAAAAAAAAAAAAAAAAAAAAAAAAAAAAAAAAAAAAAAGCAGAAGATTTTGAAAGAATTTGTGTTGTGATAGTGGGAAAGATAAATGCTAGAATACGAAAATACGGGCAATTTGAAAGTGTATGACTCTGTGCAGCATTCGATCAACAACCGTAAATATAAAAGATAATAGAATTGAAGTTTTTTTCGGGTGATGTGAGAGTTGGTTGAACTATTGAGCGAAGCAGGAAAGGGAAAACCTACTAGCGAATGGAGAAAGAAAAAAAAGAAGGGGGAAGAAGACACTAATAAAAAGTTTGTTGCAGTGCTTGAGACTGTTCCTCATATGGTGAAAACAATGAAAGAGATGGAGGAAGGGATGGGGACGAATGTCCGAGGGATAAAGGAGGAATATGAAGAAAATGAAGACACAGCACGACCTCACTGCAAAACAGCTGGCAAAATGTTCAGATAGTGCCTAGACTTGGAAACTCGTTCGAGACGCTTTAATCTAAGGCTCGTAGGAGTACCCGAGGGGAGGAAGAGGAAGCCGGGAGGAAGAGGAATGGAGGAGGGAGATAAACCCTCGGGAGTTTGCTGCGGATCTAATTAAAGAAGCTCTCAATCTTCCTAACCTTTCCGAAAATTGAAGCGCCACATCGAATTCCGAGAGAGAGAGATTGCAAACAAAAATCCCAAACAGGCTCAGAATACACACGTCTGAAGATCATTTGTGAAATTTCGGGATATCTCTGGCGTGGAAGAGGTGATGAGTAATATCAAATATGGTATAAGTACCACCTGAAATACGAGCAGACAACCTTTTAAAATATTTAGAGATTACCCCTATGAAGTGGTCTCAAAAAAGAAATCAGTTCTTCAAGGTAAAGCAAGCACTCCAAGGTTTGAAGGGTGTCAGATATGGAGTCTACTTTCCCGCGAAAGGTGAATACGTATTTCTTACAACGATCAGCAAAAAAATCGTTTACAAATCCGGACGTGGAGGAGTCGATGAGAGGGGAGAGAGAGGAGGGAGCGCATAGGAGAGCGCATATTAAATATGCCTTAACAACATCATGGAAGAGAATAAGTAACTTGAAAAGCTGTGTACTGTATGGACACTCTACCTCTTTACTATTTCAACATGAAATGTGTTCAACAGTAGATGGAACTCTCCCTGTGTTTAGACTCGATGGCTTATCGAGGAATGTTAATTCAAGAACATACTGGGTTCAAGTGAAGTGGAAAAAGATAAACACTGAATACAGATCTTTACAATATAATCTGAACAGAGCAATTACCGTGGCTTTAAAAAATTTTTAACTGAATAACCTAATGTTATAGACATAACACTTTTAACACGTAAAACATAGAATACTATCATAGAAATTGTAATGAACATTAACCAGATCGGTAGTAAGGGGCTGATTTACAATCTAACATCTATAACTTAATATCTTAAATAAGTTTTAAGCAGATTTATAACCGGGTTGTGAGGGGGATGACGGGCTCCTGGCTCAGATCCAAAAGCCTGCCCTAGGTAGCCCCTTCAACCAATAGCTGATAATTATCGAGATAAAAAACTGATGCTTACAATTCTGTTGATAAAACAGTTAGATATATTTGGGAATAATATGAAATGGATATATGTTACTGCAATTAGGTATTATATAGTTGATTTGGAATCGGCTCGGTTCTAGTACGGATAAGTTATGACTTATTGAGGGAAGAGAGCTATTTGTTTATTAACATCGACAACGGAAGTCGATACAATGTTTTCTCCCACCAACAGGTGGGCCACTTATTACAGTGCCGACAAGCTCGGTCACTGTATTTTCACTTTTACTATTTTTTTTACTATCACAATTAATCACATGTGTGTTTTTTTTTATTCAAGGATAATCGCAAAAGGAATCCACAAACTGAACTTGGTAGTTCCCCCATTGCTTAAAGACCTGACTGTTCCCCCATTGCTTAAAGACCTGAGGTATGGATGCAAGATACATAGGTACTAAACCTAGTCAAAATGCAAGACACTAAACAAAATAAATCGGGAGGAATCTCATTTTGCAGTTGGAATATTAGGGGGGCTAACGAACGTATTAAAAGGGGTAAGATTTTAGCACAGCTGAAAGCATTTAAGTCAGATGTTATCTTCCTCCAAGAAACGCATCTTAAAGTTCAAGATCAAGTAGTTTTAGGTCAAATTTCCATTCGTCATACACGTCAAAATCCAGAGGCACAACCATCTATGATTCGCAAAGATATTACCATTTTAAACAGAAAAATACCTTAACAGATAAGGATGGGAGATATTTGATAGTTACCGGTGAGATCCATGCAATCCCAATCACATTGGTAATTTATTATGCGCCTAACTTTGATAATCCGCATTTTTTTAATAAAATTTTGAAATATAATTGCAGAATATAATTACCAGAATGTTATAATTGGGGGGGACTGTTATAACATAAGGATCTTAGATCCTTATTTAGATAAATCCAGTCAAAAACAACGAGGTAATACGAAAATCTAAAATAGTGAACTTTTAAACACATATATAAAAAATACAAATATAACCGATGTTGTGGAGGATTGCAAATCGACAGGCAAGGAATATTCGTTTTATTCATCGGTACAAGACTTAGACTTACTCACGTAGTTGTGGTTAGATTATTTCCAGTGAGGGGGTGGTAGACACAGGTTAAATTAAATTCCGTGTACGCTTAACCCTGAATTACCACACAAATACGATTTCAGATCATTCCCCCCTAACTTTAAAAAAAAAATAGAAGGCATGTCTAAGAATACATCAAGTTTTGTTAAAAATTGGACTCATATATTACAAATTTTATTTGGGATTTTAAGACCCATAGAATACAAAGACCACACCTGAATAAACCCAAAGTAGTAGGGGGATTAGCAATCCCTAATTTTATGTATTATTATTGGTCGGTAAATATTAGAAATATGATTCAATTGTTGGATAATGCTCTTCATCAACCAGAATGGATCATTATGGAAAAAGAGGACTGCTCCCCCTTTAATATTCGTGCGATCCTTCTTTCACCAATGACGGTGAATAATACAAACTACAACAAAAACCCAATTGTACATAGTACAATCAGAATTTTGGAAACAAATAAAATACAATTTAAAATTAAGAAACTTATCTCTCCTATCTCCTATTGCAAAAAATCCACTGTTTTAAACCCTCGATTATAGACAAAGCATTCATACAATGGGAAATGAGCAGGAATTAAAACTTTGGGAGATTTGTAGGAGGGGAAAACTATTATCATTAAACCAATTACAACTAAAATATACAATCTGGGTATGTTCAATTAATGTAAGACACACTTTAACACAATTAAAATTATACATAGGATTATACTACTCAAAAACTAAATTAAATACATTTTCCCTAACGTTTCACCAATTTGTGATAAATTGCCACTGTCAAGAAGCTACGATAGCGCACTTCATTCATCATTTTTGTACAAAATTCAAAGGTTTTGGATTGAAATCTTTTAAATTTTCACAAAAGTGTTTAAAATAAAAATGGCATACCCAAAGCCAGAATGGATTATTTTCGGAATGACAGCAGTTAGCCCGGAATTAAATGCGTATCAAAAGAATTTATTTGGATTAACGGCTTAATAATAGGAAAAAAAACTAATCTTGAAATATATGGCAAAAATACTCCTATACCAACATTAAATATGTGGATTTCAACTATGTTTGAAACACTACATCAGGAAGATATGAGACTCCGCCTGGAAGAAAATCAGAACGCTTCTTTCAGACGTGGTCTGCATTTATAGAATTTGCTACAAAGATAGGGTGCAGGAGTACCTCGGGCCTTGGTAGGGGGGGTATGAAAAACTATGGACGTTGGTGGATTCCTTTTACATGATATATATAACAGAGTAACTGGCTTTTTTTTTCCTTTTCCTTTTTTTTAGGGTCTATCTCTTAACCCCCTTTCTCTAATTCCTCGACCAAGGGTTTCTTCTCCCTTTTGGCACGCTCTTTCACTATCACAACTCTTTTCACCTATTTCACTCTCTTTCTTTCTATTCTTTTTCTTTAAAAGCCATAAAATTATGGGGTACAATGATTGTAACAAGATATATGTGAAGTACATTGATGTATTTACCTCTAATAAATAAAATATTTAAAAAAATAAAATAAGAAAAAACCATTAGTCATGGTCAGAGGTACAGAGAATACACTTTACTATAGGATGCGTCTGAGTTGTCTCGTCACATCAGTTGCATCAAATGCATCTTGTCATGTGGTACAAGGACTTTACATATCAAAGGCATCGGATATTTGCTACAAGATACTTGCATATCAACGTTATCAGTCACTGCATACCTCAAAGGCATCGGACATGTCTCAATACCCCTTACTGGGATTAATCTGGGCTTCCTCTCTCGTCAAATGGTAGATGAATTTTAAAGTCATTCATTATCTCAATACACAGCAACCTGAGGCAAGCCTAGACTTGCCTTTCTGCATCAATCTACTGGAGAAATGCCTGTTTGAGACTAAAACATAAGTTGTAAGCTGGCCCAGGAATTCATTTAATATTTTCTTATATTTTTAACATAATTCAGCCTTATCTTTCTATCCTTTTTATCAAAATGTTGATAACAATTACAGTCCTTGCCGAGTACATACGAAAGACCAAGCATCTTAACAGACAATTACTAGTACAACTAGTAATACAATCAATCCATAGTAGACAATAGTTCCCCAAGTCCCTCCAAACATATTAAATAGCCACCAACCTCCCCTGGAGCTAGAATCATGCAATTCAGTTCCTACCTTCCTTATTTTAGCTACTTCCATTCTGATATGGGGAGCCAAGTTAGTAATGTTGGAGGAAGCATCGGGAATAAAAGTACAACATTCTCGACCTATTATTGCACGTCCCTCCTTTTTCTGCTAGGATAAAATCTAAGGCCATTCTGTTTTGTAATACTACAGTTATCATAGCTACCATGTCAGCTGTTACCCCTTCTATCTCCACCTGGGTTGCACTCAAGGAGGCGGCAGTGGCATTAGCAAGTGTGTTTATAGCGGAGGCCATTTTAATAAGTTACCCATGACACTATCATACTACCATAGGACGGGAAAAGGATCATAAAATTGCTCAGCCTATGTTTAGGCTTCGCTTGGAACTCCCCGTGTGCTGGTGTAACTGGGTCATGCTTCTCTTGTGTGGCACTGCATATGCAACATAACAATACCCTGTTACAAACATACTGTTTCCCAAAAATACACCGGTTCCTGGGTTGTGGCAAAAACAGGTAGATCTGTACCAAAAACTGTCCTTTGCGGATCTCTTACTATCTGTAGTCAGGGTACCTCTGCTGGCTTCTCATGTTTGATTCCAATCTTGTTTAAAGGGAGGTGTGTACCATCCTTTAAATGTGGGCTAGTCCTCAAGTTTGCCATTCTGAAGGATGTCCAGTCCATGTGGGCCACCCGAGAATAAAAGGAGGGTCAATAGCCCCATTGTCCTTTCTTGTTTCCATGAACTGTTCACAGTCAATCAAATATATCCAACGGCGATGATCTTCAATCTTCACGGCAGTTGATGTTGGTAGCACTTGTATAGCGGCCTGTCCTGTATCAATTAAAAAGTTGTTAATCCTGTTTCTCTAGCAACGGTTGAATGACCCATTCTATTCATTCCCTCCACCAAATACTACGGGTGATTTGGAAATGTGAAATCACCTTCCCTGTGAACTTATTCTTTAATCCGATTATATCTGAAGAGGCTCCCCCCACCTACATATTGAATTCTCCAAATATGTTCTCTTCCCCAATCTACTTTATCTTCTCTAACCTTTTGCCCCTCATTGTGAGTTCCCTCAAACCCCCTTTTGTGAGCCATAAGACAATTTTTCAAATACATTCATTTTTCCCTCACACAGTACATGCTTCAACATATATGTTTGTCTGCAGGCAGTAATCTTGCTTCATTTGCATTTTACTTCGGAGTCACGTGAGTGACTACATGAAGAAGCCCCGCCAGGCGCATGCGCGTCATTACGTCCGCGCATGTCGCACTTTACTTAGAAGTATTTCCACTCCGTAAAGCTGGCTCGAGCAGTCAGTAGGAGTGGGGAGTTGGAGCTGTCACTTCCGAAGATCCATCTTAGCGTGGGTCCAGGGATTCACCAATTTGATCGGGTCGGGAGATAAGCGCGGCAACGCCGGTTCCGATGCTTGGTGCCATTTTACCGGCAGCAGTTAAAATAGCGCGCTAATTTTCCCCATTAGCTCCATTGACAAAAGGCAGGCCAACTGGAATTTGCTTCAGAATGGGCCTGGTCCATCTGTTTGTATTTCCAAGGGTGCTAGCCGACTGAGGCTGCTCCTAGCCATGAAAAGGCAAATATAAAGTCACAGACCTGGGTTCTCTGACAACAATGGTGACTCTTCCCCTGATCATACAAGACTGTGGGGGAGGTTGGGAACATGCAGCTGATGCTCCAACCTTCATTACATAAGGGTCCAAGGGCCAGTAATGTCCAAGAGGGCCATACCAAGACCAATATATGGAGGGTCCATATATTGGGGTTCCTTCCAGCGCCTTGTTTAGGACTGGAGGATGCCTCCCTACTATATGATTTGGGAGAAGCGGGCAGATTGCAGCTGACCCTGATGCTGGTGTCCCTGCTTATGTGCAAACACCAGCGCGCACAAGAGCCACGCTCCGGGTGTCTCGGAAATGGCACTGAGTTGCTATTCCGGAGGGGACTGGTGAGTCAATGGAACAATCCCTTGCCAGCGGTATCAATTAAGTAGTACCTCACCAACTCCAGCAAGATATGATGCAAGTGACTGCAAACAAATATGCAACACCTGTTTAATGTGCATTACTGAAAGGCACCCATGAGTCCTTCTTTGACGGGACAGGAGGTTCGGTGTTAACACGTCCTCCAACTGGTGGCTGCAGCAATTACTGCATTTGGCACTATGGTCCAAGGGACAATCATTCTCAAACTCACAACAGATATGTTGGGTATTTTATGCAATGCATTTTTCAGGAAATTGCATCATGGAATATCGCCATCAGGCCAACACTAAACCAAAATGTTGCTGCTATGTAGGGGATTAATGTACAAATGCCTGAAATATTGTTTGGAACGGACCTTGTCATGAAAATTCATGAAATTCATGATGAGGCCAAAGCAAATGGCTCAAGCATTTCGAGGCCACCTATTCGCAACCCTGGGTTAATACTGAACAGTCAAGCAGGGGCAGGCCAGTGGGGCAACGAGGGTACCCACTGAGACAGACTGGCTACAATCCCAATATGAGCAGAGAACAGCTTTACAGGTCAACTGTAAGGTACAGGGACTTTTCTTAACGGTAAAGTTCTGGTGACCAATCTCCTATTGGAGGTTGATTATAAATGTTTTCTAATGAATGGTGCAGTATAATGTATGATATATTTATACTAAAAACTGTCTCACGTCTCCCATTGAGTTTATCTCAGGGATAAATCCACCTCAACAGCACAAGCCTAATAAAATGTGGTGTTTTCTGCTCAAGAGCCTGAACAGATAGATAATGGTGATTGATAAAGCCATTAATCATCCTCCACAATTGTGTCTAATATTTCCCCAGATCTCAAAAAGATGGGTGTTGTAGAGTAATTCTCGTCCTCAATCACTTAAATGTGTTACTGCTAAACACCTGCTATCACAGGGCTGTTATGTGGCAACTATTGGTTTGCAAGATGTGTATCATTCACTGCCAATTCATGCTCATTATCACAGGTACTTGAAATTTAATTGGATGGCACTGCTGTGGCAATACAAAGCATTGATTCCTGGATTAAGTTCAGCACCCAGGCTATTTATTAATTTGTTAAAACCTGTGCTAGTGCTATTCAGCCCATCATCACATTGTAATTGCTTATTTAGCTGATATCTTAATTGTCAACAACACTAATGAGTCAGCTGAAGAATCGGTGCTTGAGTCATTAGGGGTTGCTCCATCCAACTAAGTCCAAGTTACAGCCAACCCAAAATATTGAATATTTGGGGTTTCTTATTAATTCCGTTGCTATAACAGTAACATTACCAACACCCAAGGTTGTCGATGATGATGATGATGATGTCTGTACTTGTCTCCCACAAAACATTATCCCTCCATCCGAGAAGACGCTACGGTCATTGGTAAATGGGGAGCAGGTTCCTGCAGTACATTCGGGTCTTTGCATTATTGACATTTGCAGAGAGCATGAGAACTAACGAGAAAATCGAATGCAGGCCATTTTCATCGGGTTATCCAGTTACCAACCACAGCTCTCGCAGAATTGCAGTGGTACATCGTTAATGTTAATCTAGCTACCAATAACATTTTGGGTACTAGACTCTTCCCTAACCTTCCAGACTGATGTCAGCACTCTCGGATGGGGGGCTACGGACACTGAGTCTAGCTGTGGGGGTAGCTGGCATGAACACGAAGGGTTGATTCGCCACACACATGGGATAAATTCTTTCGCATTATTTGGGGCATTTTATGGGTAAAGGCATATTGCTCCTCAATGAAGGATTTACACATTCAACTCCAGATTGATAACACCACGGCAGTGGCATATATTAATCATATGGTTGGAGCACGATCAGTATCATGTGTTAACTGGGTACCGTCATGTGGCATTGGTGTATGTCAAGGCATATCTGCATTTCAGCCATTTATTCACCACCTATAGCTAATGTGGTGGCTGACCATAGGTCACGTACGTTTCATGCCAATATAGAGTGGATGTTGAATTCTAAACTTTGTCACATAATTGTCACTCGATTTGGGTTGCCAGCCATTGATCTGTTCCATCCAGATTACATCACCAGTTGCCTAAATATGTTTCATGGGAGCCAGATCCGGGTGCAGTTGCCGTGGATACAGTCTCGTTACATTGGGGGCACTAAAATTGTATGCAATTCCTCCATTTTTTCATCCTGAACTGTCTCACCACAATAGAGCGAGACTCCGCCACAGGTGTTTTGGTGGTCCCAGATTGGCCAACACAACCATGGTTCCCCTTAGTGTTTTCAATGATGGTTCAGTTATTCATGATGATTCCCAGCTGCAGTAATTTCTTGGTGCATCCGGTTACATGAGAAAGTCACCCTTTACATGACCGTATTAATTGTTGGTCTGCAGGTTCTGACCAGACATTTCCAAGGACTTGGATTGTCGAACAGGGCCATGGTGGTTCTCACTGCAGGCTGGCGAAATAGCACTCAAAAACAATATATGGTTCACATAAAGAAATGGGAACTGTTTCTGTGTACAATCCTATATGTCTTATCATAATGCAAGCATATGTGATGTGTTGGAGTTCCTTGCTAAGTTGCATTTTGATGAGCACCTGCGTTATAGTGACATTACCAGCGCTCGGAGTGCGTTGTCCTCTTATTGCGGGCAGTCTTCAGAACAACATCCTATCAGGTCTCATCCGTTAGTATCCCGATTTATGAGGAATTTTTAATAAAAATCCTCCAAAACCTCGCTGTACAGAAATCTGGGATATCACTCCTGTTCTCACAATGCTTCGGCAATGGGCTCCAATTACTTCATTATTTACGCAGAGATTAACTCTTGCTGTGGTTATGCTAATAGCGCTGGTTTCAGCACAACGTGTGCAAACATTACAATTCTTACGAATACCTTGTATGCATTTGTCTGTCAATGACATTAACTTCTATGTTTATGATTTAATCAAACAAAGCAGGCCCGGTCTGGCTGGAATCAAGGTGACGTTTAAAGCCTATCTTGTTGACCAAATGTTATATGTAGTTACGCCATATAACTTAAGCCAATATATTAAGGTAACAAGGAGTCTCAGAGGTTCTGAGACAGGACTGCTCATTAGTCACAAAAAGACGTATAAAAGAGTGTCAGCACAAACTATTTCTACATGGTTGAAACAGGTTCTCAATTATGCTGGAGTCAACTCTCACTTTAACTCTCACTCCACCAGGGCGGCATCGATCTCCGCGGCGAAGGCTCAGGACGTGCCGCTAGACCAAATCTTCGAGGCCGCAGGATGGTCTCGAGGAGCAACATTTTCTCAATTTTCTGACAAACCTGTACAGACCGTGCCACGGTTTGGGCATGCTGTTTTGGGTCACATTTAATTCATTTGCTTTGTTTTCTATCATTGTTTGTAATTTTCCCTGAGAAAACGGGGTTATTCCTGTGTTTATTATTGTTAACAATAGTTATTGAATAATTCGAAGCAATGTTCAATATATTATTTTTTCCCTACTGTGTCAACCAAAGCAGATTGTCGTATGGTGTGCACCTACGGCATGAAAATACAGAGCTTTGAAATCTTCACGTAGTCACTCACGTGACTCCGAAGTAAAATAGTAAGATTAAACAAAAACTTACCAGTTCAAAGTTTGATCCTTATTTTATGAGGCGTGACGTTGAGGGATTAGGTGCCCTCCGCTCCCAACCTCACAATCTAAGAGATCATCTGGTAGTTCTGGTCTTCTACGAGCCTTACTATGTTACTTCAGCTATTTGTTTTCTGTGTTTTCACGCCGCTGCTTTGAAGTATGATGCGCATGCGCCTGGCGGGGCTTCTTCACGTCACTCCTCATAAAATAAGGATCAAACTTCGAACTGGTAAGTTCTCGTTTAATCTTACTATTTTAAAGGACAACCTCTGTTATCACATCAAAACAATCTTTCCCAAAAGAACTCACTCAGAATCAGTAATCCATAATACATTTTATTTTTCTCTGTGATTTTGACATTTCCTATCTCATTTAACACTTTAATCAGAATGAGTCTCTTTTTGAACTCGGCTCAAAAGATTTATAACAAACCACACATTTTATCATTCGAGTATAGCTCCGCCCCCATTAATGGCAGTTTCTTAAAGGGACACATATAACCTGTCTGTTCATTTGCATTTTAAAGGACAAACTCTGTTCTTAAAGGGACATGCACACATTTGCTCATTGCTTCAAATTTCACACATTCCACATACAAAAAACATTGTTTTACAGGCAGTGCATATACAATCAACATTGTTTTACAAGCAGTACATATTATTTCATCTTCAAAGACGTCTCTTTGTAATTTACTCCCCTTTTTCTGACAAGACTTCTGTTTACCAGAATCCTGGTTACAAAGCATTTACAATGCTTAGTCTGCAGGGAGTAATCTTGCTTCATTTGCATTTTAAAGGACAACCTCTTAATACAATTCAAGAAAAAATTTAAAAGCTGCTATGTTTTATTAGCTCAGATATTCCCCAGGAGAACTGATGCTCTGTCGGGTAACTTATATAGTCATTGCAGTGGGAGGACTGAGGTATAGTCTTTACGTTGAAACGAGAGAGTTAAGCTTGAAAAACTCGTACGCTGTGATTGGACATTGATCCAGATCGTGATTAGTCAGACTCCCCGTGACTTTTCAGTCTCCGTACCCCTGCCTCATTTCTCCGCCGAATTTTCCTTCATCCCCAATTTTTTTTATTACATAGTTGTTGTCAGAAAAAGGGTTTCCCTGGGGTAATTTTGTTTTACGCAATATATTCCCCCTCTTTTTTTAAAAACTGTCACTTCATTTTGCAACCCAATCCATTGTTGTTTATTCTCTTCTCTTTCTGTCCACCAACTGCAACAGTTTCCAATCTCTTTAACTCTATTTCTGCCTTATCATTCCATCCTTACCAGCATGGGTAAGGGAGTGAATATATGTAGTAAGACAGGTAAAAACGCATCGGGTATACAAATCTGTCCAAGCCGAATCAATGGCACAGCCCTCTCATTTCCATAGTTGTTTGTGGATATCAGCGGCGTCCCTATGTAATGTACATACCTCCCTCATGTCTGGCAGGACTGTTCTATTTGCGAGCATCTGTTTACCTGCTGTCACTACGCATTTGGATGCATAGGCTGCTTATTTACACTATCAGCAAACGCATTGCCTTTCGTTATAGGGTCCCCAGCACCAATGTGGGCGGCACATTTAATAATGGCCAGCTGTTATGGGAGCATCAATGCCTTAAGCAGGTTACGCTTCTTCTTCTTCTTCTTTCGTGTGGCGTGCAGAGACTAAAGTTGTAGGACAATTTGTTCTATTCGAAACAGGGCGGACCACGTGAAGGTTGCAATCTTCCACCCCAGCAGGTTACACACAGAAAGGGCATTCTCGTGCTCCCAGTTCTGGGGAGCTTTGTAAGGTCGGAACTTCGAGGTATAGGGATGTTACTGACGGAGCTGCCACAGGGAAGGATGCCATCGCTACTGGTGGGTCGTAGGGAGGTGGACGTCTCCCGGGATTATCTAAATCCTCATCTTCTTTTTTTTCCACTTTAGTTTTTATTGCTTTTATGTATACACAAATAAAACACAAATATAACAACGAAACATACAACATTACAATGAAACGTACAACAGTGTAGCGGGGGGTTCAGTTTACAATTAATGATGCAGCATACAGAACTGTTTTCATATTAAAACATTTTCCAAAGAACTTACATTATTGTCTATAAAATTATACAGTGTTGATGTCTTTATTTCTATACCTAATCCATTTTTGCCATTTTCTGTTAAACTCGTCTTCTTTCACTCTTAGAGAATATGTCATTTTCTCCATGACAAATATTTCCTGTACTATGTCTAACCATTGTCTAAGTCTGGGTGTGTCCGCTGTGAGCCAATTTCTTGTAATGGCCTTTCTGCCAGCTGTGAGTAGGATTTTAACCAAGTAATGGTCTTCCTTCAGCATCACTGTAGTTATATTACCCAGGTATAAAATGGAACACTTCGTGCAGACTATATATCCTAATACCTCCGTTAATTCTGAATTTACTCTGTCCCAAAATGGTTCTATTTTTGGGCAACTCCAGAAGATATGTGCATGGTTTGCGTCTGTTTGACCACATTGCCTCCAGCATGTTTGCTGCCTTAGAATTTGCTTGCTTTTTATGTTAGGCGTAATAAAGAAATGAATCAAATTTTTCCAATTAAATTCTCTCCAATTTTGTGAATTGGTGGATGTCTGTAGTGTTACACATATATGATGCCATTCGTCTTCTGAGATTGTAATGTTCAATTCCTTTTCCCACTTAAATTTTACATAAAATGTAGTTTTAGCTTGACATTCCATTAAACTATGATAAAGTTTAGAAATAATCCTTAATGTTTTTTGATGATACGCACTAACTATCACTTCTATCACTGGATTCTTTTCTTATAGTGCCTCCCTTTTTACCTTTTTATTGTAATAATCTCTCAGTTGGAGGTATCTAAACAAGTCTTGGTTCCGAAGTGCAAATCTATCCTTCAAATCTTGAAAACCTCTTAGGTCTCCATTTTCAATAACAGAATAAAAATGCAGTCATTCATCCACTCTTTAAATGTTGAGTCATACATCCCTGGTTTAAATTCTTTATCCAAAGCTATCCATCTTAAAACTTGTTGTTGTTTATTCAGTTTAAGTTGTCTGGTAAAAGTGAACCAGGTTTGCTAAAGTAAATATCGTTATTGGATCGATTATACTGCTGATATGTCCAGGAAGCGCTTTTTCTCCCAAAAGTATTTGGATGTGGAAGTCAGGGATATATGTCTCAATCTCTTTCCACCTAGCTATATAGCTGCCTCACACCAATTAATTAGTGGTCGAAGTTGGGCTGCATAGAAATATATCCTAAAATTTGGAAGTGCCATTCCACCTTTGTCCTTTGGCAACTGTAGTGTAGTGTCTTGAATTCTGGCCTTCTTTCCTCCCCAAATAAATCTAGATATTAATTTATCCCATTCCGTGAATTGTTTTAATGGTACCTCTATTGGCAGAGATTGAAACAAGTGCAATAGCCTTGGCAAAATGTTAAAGAAGGAACTGCAGATGCTGGAGAATCGAGGGTACACAAAAAGCTGGAGAAACTCAGCGGGTGCAGCAGCATCTAAGGAGCGAAGGAGATAGGCGACGTTTCGGGTCGAGACCCTTCTTCAGACTGGTCAGGGATCAGGGAAACGAGAGATATAGACGGTGATGTGGAGAGCTAAGGAACAATGAATGAAAGATATGCAAAAAAGTATCGATGATAAAGGGAACAAGCCATTGTAAGCTGTTTGTGGTGTGAAAATGAGAAGCTGGTGCGACTGGGGTGGGGGAGGGAGATAGAGATAGAGGGAATGCCAGGGCCCGAGGGCTGAGGGAGAGGTGGGAAGGGGAGGAGACAGCAAGGGCTAACAGAATTGAGAAAATTCAATGTTCAAGCCCAGAGGATGCAGACTCCCCAAGTGGAATATGAGGTGCTGTTCCTCCAGCTTGCGGTGTTGCTCACTCTGGCCGTGGAGGAGGCCCAGGACCGAGAGGTCGGATGCGGAATGGGAGGGGGAGTTGAAGTGCTGAGCCACCGGGAGGTCGGGTCGGTCAGGATGAGGTGTTCCACACCAGGTCATCACAAATGGCCTCATTCTTCAGAGAACGGGGATTCCCCTCCCCCACTATTGATGAGGCTCGCACCAGGGTCTCCTCCATACCCCGCAACACTGCCCTCGCTCCCCATTCCCCCACTCGCAAACAGGGCAGAGTCCCCCTGGTCCTCACCTTTCAACCCACCAGCCAGCAAATACAACATATAGTCCTCCGCCAGTTTCGCCACCTCCAACGTGACCCCTCCACCCGCCACATCTTCCCATTTCCCCCCCTGTCTGCTTTCCGCAAAGACCGCTCCCTCCGCAACTCCCTTGTCAATTCTTCCCTCCCCTCCCGCTCTACCCCTTCCCGGGCACTTTCCCTTGCAACCGCAAGAAATGCAACACTTGTCCCTTCACCTCCCCCTCCACTCCTTTCAGGGACCCAAGCAGTCCTTCCAGGTCCGACAGAGGTTCACCTTCACCTCCTCCAACCTCATCTACTGCATCCGCTGCTCCAGATGCCAGATGATCTATATCGGTGAGACCAAACGGAGGCTTGGCGATCGCTTCGCCGAACACCTCCGCTCGGTCCGCAATAACCAACCCGACCTCCCGGTGGCTCAGCACTTCAACTCCCCCTCCCATTCCGCATCCGACCTCTCGGTCCTGGGCCTCCTCCACGGCCAGAGTGAGCAACACCGCAAGCTGGAGGAACAGCACCTCATATTCCACTTGGGGAGTCTGCATCCTTTGGGCTTGAACATTGAATTTTCTCAATTCTGTTAACCCTTGCTGTCTCCTCCCCTTCCCACCTCTCCCTCAGCCCTCGGGCCCTGGCATTCCCTCTATCTCTATCTCCCTCCCCCACCCCAGTCGCGCCAGCTTCTCATTTTCACACCACAAACAGCTTACAATGGCTTGTTCCCTTTATCATCGATACTTTTTTGCATATCTTTCATTCATTGTTCCTTATCTCTCCACATCACCATCTATATCTCTCGTTTCCCTGATGCCTGACCAGTCTGAAGAAGGGTCTCGACCCGAAACGTCGCCTATCTCCTTCGCTCCTTAGATGCTGCTGCACCCGCTGAGTTTCTCCAGCTTTTTGTGTAGCCTTGGCAAAATATTCATTTTCACCACATTTATCTTACTACTAAAATCCATTGGGTAGGTGGACCATCTTTCTATATCTTTTCTTATGTTTTGGTTGATGTGATTATAATTGGCCCCATACAACATTGATATATTTTTTGTTATATGTACCCCTAGGTATTTGATTGATTTTTCATAAAATTGGACCATTAGCAAGCCAGAATGGACAGCTATCTACAGAGCCAAAAGAGATGGGGGAGATATTGAACAATTTATTTTCTTCGGTATTCACCAAGGAGAAGGATATTGAACTCTGTGAGGTAAGGGAAAAAGGTAGAGTAGCTATAGAAAATATGAGATTCTGGTAAAACAGAAAATCTAGGACAATGGAAACTTAACCCACAAATTTTAAAAAATGAAGCCACTCAGGAATATATTATAACTCAGATTAAGATGTTTTTTGAAATAAATGATCAACCAGAAATATCTCGCTCTTTATTATGGGAAACATTTAAAGCATATCTTCGAGGAATTATGATTTCTTCACAAGCATTCCATAATAAAAAGATTCGGAAGGAACAACAGGACTTAGAAAGGGAGATTAAACAATTAGATATACAGAATGCAACAAAATCAGATATAATAATACACAATAAAATTGTAGCATTGAAGTATAAATTAAACAAAATATACACTGATCAAGTTTTAAAATATTACCAACATACTAAACAATTGCTGTTTGAATTTGGAGACAAACCCAAAAATTATTGGCTCGACAATTAAGGAAAATTGAAGCTGAAAAAATTATACATAGGATTAAATCACAAAACGGTGAATTATTAATACAACCCAAAGATATTAATGAAAGATTTATGCAATATTATAAAAATCTGTATACTGCTAAAGCGACAGTAAATAAAACAGAAATAGATACCTTTTAAAATATATGTAACTTAAAAGAATTAGATTTACAAAATAGAGAACTATAAATGCTGATATTTCAATAAAAGAAATCCAAGAATCTATTAAATCATTAAAAAAATGGTAAAACTCCAGGACCGGATGGTATAGGCTCGGAATTTTATAAAATTTTTCATGATCAAATGGTCCCATATTTAAAATCATTATATGAACAGATATATACACACAGAGAAATTACCAGATACATTGAACGAATCTATTATAACACTTATACCCAAAATAAATAAAGATTTGGATGACCCAGGATCATATAGAGCAATTGCTTTATTAAATACGGATCAAAAAAATTTAACAAAGATACTAGCACAAAGATTAAGCAAAGTTGTTAACGAATTAATTCATCCTGATCAAACAGGATTTATACCTAAAAGATATTCTTCATATAATCTAAGACGGTTATTTAATATCATATATTCGAAAAGAAGTGATAAAAAAGACTTAGTAGTTATCTCGCTGGATGCAGAAAAAGCTTTTGACCAGGTGGAATGGCCTTATTTATTTTCGGTGATGGAAGCTTTTAAGCTTGGTGATAATTTACTACTTGGATTAAATTATTATATGCAAACCCAACAGCTAGAATAACAACAAACCATATGTTATCAACTAAGTTTAGTTTATCTCGAGGTTGTAGACAAGGCTGTCCTTTATCACCTTTACTGTTTGCGTTAGCAATCGAACCTCTTGCCCAAAGGGTAAGATTGCACCCGGAAATATATGGATATGATACTAAAGATACTAAGAATAAAATCTCGTTATAATGCGGACGATGTATTACTTTATATTACTAAACCGGAAATAAGTATCCGTAATTTGTTTTAAAAACTAATAACGGAATTTGGTTTAATTTCAGGATACAGTATCAATTGGAATAAAAGTGAACTTATGCCAATAACCATGAATAACTTACAGATATTACAACAATTTCCTTTTAAGATAACAAATGAAAATATTAAATATCTTGGTATTTTTGTTACAAAAAGATTTGACTCTCTATTTAAGTCTAATTTCCCGTTATTACTGAATAAATTAATAAAAATATCTTATACTGGAAAAGTTTACCCTATCTCAATGTTAGGTAAAATAAACGCAATAAAAATGATTTTTCTCCCACAATTATTATATTTATTTCAATCAATCCCGATATATCTCTCTAAAATTTTTTTTTTTAAAGTAGACTCTATAGTCACTAACTTTATCTGGGATTATAAGAACCATAGAATAAATAAAAAACACTTATGTAAAGCTAAAATAAACGGGGGTTTAGCATTACCAAATTTTATGTTTTATTATTGGGCAGTTAATATTAAAAATATGAATTTCTGGTTAGAAGAAACAGATAATAAACCAAACTGGTTAAAAATGGAAAGAGAAGACTGTTTTCCATTTGAAATTAGCTCTATAATATTTGCTAATATTAATGTACCTAAGAAAAATTTATAGTGAAAAATTGTGGATAATAGAAAGTGGAATACGTATTTGGAAACAAATAAAGAAAACATTAAAACTAAAATTTATACCGCTAGGTCTTACTATTGCCAACAATTTTACGTTTAAACCCTCAACGATGGATAAGGCTTTTATACAATGGAAAAATAAAGGAATTTTAAATATAGGGGATCTTTATAAGGAAAAATTTTTTTCTTTCATTTCAAGAATTACAACAAGCTTACGGGCTTCATAATAATGAATATTTCAGATACTTACAAATCAGAAACTATATCTCTGCAAATACACAAGATTCAGAAATAGAAAGAGTGAAATTTTAGATGAATGCTTGAATAAACATCCAAATACAGAAAAAATGATATCATACATTTACAATATTTTGTTGGAAAGTGATTTCCATCATCGGAAATACACAGACAGCGTTGGGAAAATGAATTAGGTCAAATAATAAGCCCAGAATATGGGAAGAAAGCTTACAACACATACATTACTGCTCGTTAAATGCTAAACATGCTCTTATACAGTTTAAAATTTTACATAGATTACATTACTCCAAATCTAAATTACATAATATATTTCCAAAATTATCGCCTATATGTGATAAATGTCAAATCTTAGAAGCAAATTTGTCACATTCATTTACTAATTGTACGAAGATTGTAGAATATTGGAACAAAATATTTAAGATAATCTCGAATGTTGTTAATATTACTATGATTCCTGATCCAAAGTTAATCATACTTGGAATACCAGAAACGGAACAAATAATTACAAGGAATCAAAGAACTTTTATCGACTATTCTTTAATAATTGGGAAAAAATTAATATTAAAATTTTGGAAAGGCCCTGCATCCCCAACAATTAAAATGTGGAATACAGAAATGTCGGAGACACTTCACTTGGAGAGATTGAGACTTGTCCTTATGGATAGGTAGATCTCTTCAAAGGGATTTGGTCTCCATACATTAAATATTTACAGGGTCATAATGGTTCGGCGCAGGGACTTGACTGAGGCCTGAATATCTGAATGGATGAAGAAATACATATAATAAATCATGAATGTATCTCCAAGAATGGATTATTTAGTAATATTTTAATCTCCATCAAACTTTTCACATTTTCTTTTCTATTTTCTACTTTCTTTCTCTATCTTTCTATCTTTAACTAGGAAAAAAAGTATAGAAACATATTACATATATTCTTAATATTAGTATGAATACACCTATTATTAGTTGTATGAAAATATTATAGATGTCTTAAATTTGTAATTATATAAAATTGTGCATTTTCAACTATATAATAATTTTGAAATATAAAGTTAATAATAAATACAAACACTCTTAATATTATGAAAATATCATGAATATCATAGAAGTTTGGTTAAGATTGGGTATTATGTAGTTATAGTAGGGGCATTTGTATTTGGTAATTAGAAGAAATACGTGTGGTATGAGAAGTGTGAGTATATTGCTTATTTTAGGAATATACTACATACACTCCCAATTATACAAAATAAATAACCAGGAAATGTATAATGGAAACATTACAATTAACACAAACAGTATCAATTGATAATCAATATTATATAATTTTGTATATTATATAATTTTCAATGCCGTATAAGAGTGTACTCGGTATATATTGTTTCTATAATTAAAAAAATTAAAAAAAAAAAAAAAAAAAAAAGAAAATATGAGTTTCAAAAGAGGAGGAAGTACTGACACTTTTGAAAAATACCCCCAATAAAAGTGGATAAGTCTCCAGGTCCTGACAGGATATTCCCTAGGACATTGAGGGAAGTTAGTGTAGAAATAGCAGGAGCTATGACATAAATATTTCAAATGTCATTAGAAACGGGAATAGTGCCAGAGGATTGGCATACTGCGCATGTTGTTCCATTGTTTAAAAAGGGTTCAAAGAATAAACTTAGCAATTATAGACCTGTTAGTTTGACGCCAGTGGTGGGCAAATTAATGGAAAGGATACTTAGAGATAATATATATAAGCATCTGGATAAACAGGGTCTGATCAGGAACAGTCAACATGGATTTGTGCCTGGAAGGTCATGTTTGACAAACCTTCTTGAATATTTTGAAGCGGTTACTAGAGACATTGATGAGGGTAAAGCAGTGGATGTTGTCTATATGGATTTCAGTAAGGCCTTTGACAAGGTTCCCCATGGTAGGTTGGTTAAGAAGGTTCAATCTTTGGGTGTTAATGGCAGAGTAGCAAGATGGATTCAACAATGGCTGAATGGGAGATGTCAGAGAGTTAATGTTAGATAACTGTTTGTCAGGTTGGAAGCCGGTGACCAGTGGGGGTGCCTCAGGGATCTGTGTTGGGGTTCCACTGTTGTTTGTCATGTACATCAATGATCTGGATGATGAGGTGGAAAATTGGATAAGTAAGTATGCAGATGATACTAAGATAGGTGGTGTTGTGAATAATGAAGTAGATTCTCAAAGTCTACAGGGAGATTTGGGCCATTTGGAAAAGTGGGCTGAAAGATGGCAGATGGAGTTTAATGCTGATAAGTGTGAAGTGCTACATCTTGGCAGGACAAATCAAAATAGGACGTATATGGTAAATGGTAGGGAATTGAGGAATGCTGTGGAACAGAGAGATCTAGGAATAACTGTGCATAGTTCCCTGAAGGTGGAATCGCATGTAGATAGGGTGGTAAAGAAAGCCTTTGGTGTGCTGGCCTTTATAAATCAGCATTGAATATAGGAGTAGGGAAGTAATGTTAAAATTGTACAAGGCATTGGTGAGGCCAATTCTGGAGTATGGTGTACAATTTTGGTCGCCTAATTATAGGAAGGATGTCAACAAAATAGAGAGAGTACAGAGGAGATTTACTATAATGTTGCCTGGATTCCAGCAACTATGTTACAGAGAAAGGTTGAACAAGTTAGGTCTTTATTCTTTGGAGCGCAGAAGGTTAAGGAGGGACTTGATTGAGGTCTTTAAAATGATGAAAGGCATAGACAGAGTTGACGTGGAAAAGCTTTTCCCATTGAGGGCAGGGAAGATTCAAACAAGAGGGCATGACATGAGAATTAAGGGACAGAAGTTTAGGGGTATCGTGAGGGGGAACTTCTTTACTCAGAGGGTGGTGGCTGTGTGGAATGAGCTTCCAGCAGAAGTGGTGGAGGCAGGATCGATTTTAACATTTAAAAGTAAAGTGGATAGGTATATGGACGGGAAGGGAATGGAGGGGTATGGTCTGAGTGCAGGTAGATGGGACTAGGGGAAAACAAATGGTCGGCACAGACTGGAAGGGCCGAGAGGGCCTGTTTCCGTGCTGTAATTGTTATATGGTTATATGGTTATATGGAGAGAGAGAGAGACTTCACAATTCCTTTTAAAAAATACATACACAAAACCCAATTGGTCTTACTTTTGTCTGTTTCTAAAAACCTCGGCAGGGAACCAATTCGCCGTCTGATGAAGGGTCACATATGTTCCCGGGAATGTCTAGGAGTCGGTTGCAATGGACCGTAGAGCTCAATTTTCTCCCTTTCCAGTCCCAGCAACATCTGCAACCTCTTGCTCATTCAGCTGTTGATGGTGTCCCAGCGAGGCATGCCAAAAATGAAGAGGTTACTTTTATTCAAAAAAACAGGTTTCCTTCTTAATAAACAGACAACTCACAATACGGTTGGCAGACCAGTTCAAAACTTTACTTATTATCGGCCGATGGAAGTGGCTAAGAAACCCCAGCCAAGTGAGCAACACAGACACTTGGTTGTCCTCAGTCCACTTCCCTGAACAACAGAATTACATGGTATTATATACTGTTTTTTTTTTCACCTTAGCACATTCTACAAACATTAGTCATGGTCAGAGGTACAGAGTATACACATTACTATAGGATGCGTCTGAGTTGCCTCGTCACATCAGTTGCATCAAATGCATCTTGTCATGTGGTACAAGGACTTTACATATCAAAGGCATCGGACATTTGGTACAATATACTTGCATATCAAAGTTATCAGTCACTGCATACCTCAAAGGCATCGGACATTGTCTCAATACCCCTTACTGGGATTAATCTGGGCTTCCTCTCTCGTCAAATGGTAGATGAATTTTAAAGTCATTCATTATCTCAATACACATCAACCTGAGGCAAGCCTAGACTTGCCTTTCTGTATCAATCTACTGGTGAAATGCCTGTTTGAGACTAAAATATAAGTTGTAAGCTGGCCCAGGAATTCATTTAATATTTTCTTATATTTTTAACATAATTCAGCCTTATCATTAGAGCGGGGCCAAGAAAATTGAAGATAGACACAAAATGCAGGAGTAACGCAGCGGGACCGGCTGCATCTCTGGAGAGGAGGAATGGATGACGTTTCGGGTCAAGAAGCGTCTCGACACGCAACATCACCCATTGTTTCTCTCCAGAGATGCTGCCGGTCCTGCTGAGTTACTCCTGCATTTTGTGCCCATCTTTAAATGACATCATGCGCTCCAGACGGCTGTGCGGGCGCATGATGACGTGTGCGACTCTCGCGGGACCTTCGCGCCACCTTCACTACCGTCCTGTTGCGTAAGTGCTGGCCCACGTGGGACGGGCCCTTAAGGAAGCAGCTCTACCATCCTATGGAATAGATAGATTAGTTTAGATTCATTATTATGCTATCTCGAAGGGCCGAATGACCTACTACTCAACCTATTGTCTAATGTCCATTGTCCTGCTGACATCAACTTGTAATAGAGGAAGCTTGTTCTGAAAGTACACTCCAGACTCCATGTTAATTAAGGGGCGGCATGGTGGCACAGCGGTAGAGTTGCTACCTCATAGTAATATAGAAAATGGGTGCAGGAGGAGGCCATTTAGCCCTTCGAGCCTGCACTGCCACTCATTGTGAACATGGCTGATCATCCACAAACAGTAACCTATGCTTGCCTTCTCCTCATATCCCTTGATTCCGCTAGCTCCCTAAAGCTCTATCTAACTCTCTTTTAAATTCATCCAGTGAATTGGCCTCCGCTGTCTTCTGCGGCAGAGAATTCCACAAGTTCACAACTCTCTGGGTGAAAAGGTTTTTTTCTCATCTCAGTTGTAAATGGCCTCCCGTTTATTCTTAGACTGTGGCCCCGGTTCTGGACTCCCCCAATAATGGGAACATTTTTCCTGCATCTAGCGTGTTCAGTCCTTTTTTAATTTTATGTTTCTATAAGATCTGCTCTCATCCTTCTAAATTCCAGTGAATACAAGCCCAATCTTTCCCATTTTTCCTCATATGACAGTCCTGCCATCCCGTTGATTAAACTCGTGAATCAACGCTGCACTGTCTCAATAGCAAGGATGTCCTTCCCCAAATTAGGAGGCCAAAACTGCACACAATACTCCAGATGTGGTCTCACCAGGGCCCTGTACAACTGCAGAAGAACCTCTTTACATCATATACTCATATGCTCTCATTATGAAGGCCTACAGGCCATTAGCTTTCTTCATTGGCTGCTGTACCTGAATGTTTACTTTCAGTGACTGGTGTACAAGGACACGCAGGTCTCGTTGCACTTCCCTTTTTCCTAATCTGACACCATTGAGATAATAATCTGCCTCCTTGTTCTTACCGCCAAAGTGGATAAACTCACATTTATCTACATTATACTGTATCTGCCAAGCATCTACCCACTCACTCAACCTGTCCAAGTCACCCTGCAACCTCCTAGCATCCTCTTCGCAGTACACAATGCCACCCAGCTTTGTGTCATCTGCAAATTTGCTAGTGTTACTTTTAATCCCATCATCTAAATCATTAATATATATTGTAAATAGTTGCAGCCCCAGTACCGAGCCTTGCGGCACTCCACTCGCCACTGCCTGCCATTCTGACAGGGCCCCATTTATTCCCACTCTTTGTTTCCTGCCTGCCAACCAATTCTCTATCCATGTCAATACCCTACCTCCAATACCATGTGCTCTAATTTTACTCACTAATCTCCTGTGTGGAACCTTATCAAAGGCTTTCTGAAAGTCCAGACACACTACATCCACCAGCTCTCCATCCATTTTACATGTCACAACCTCAAATAATTCCAGAAGATAGTGAAGCAGGATTTCCCCTACATAAATCCATGTTGACTTGGACCAATCATTTTACTGCTATCCTAATTGGCCGTTATTACTTCTTTAATAATTGACTCCAGCATCTTCCTCACCACTGATATCAGGCTTACTGGTCTATAATTCCCCGTTTTCTCTCTTGCTTCTTTCTTGAAAAGTGGGATAACATTAATTATCCTCCACTGCCCTTGCTTGTATTGCTTGATATTATGAACATGGCCTTATTGTGTAACTGTTGGAGGGATTTGCAATATTGCTCTGGTAATATATTCCGCTTGCGAACGTTGTTCATCTACCTAGCTGACTATAGTCAGGGCTTCAAATGGCGGTCAGGTTGTGTGTCATTGATCCACTGCTTAAGTCGTCGGGTCAGTAACCGTTTGGGAACTAAGTAACTATCCAGTCGTAACAGGTCTGCTTGTACTTATGAAAGTAGCCACGCTACCGTCCAATCCACAGGAACTGATCCTGAATCTATAGAACATTGGAAAATTATCACCAATGCATCCACAATTTCTGGAGACACCTTGAGTCCACCACCACCACCATCAGGCCCTGGGGATTTATCAGCATTCAGTCTCATCAGTTTACCGAATACTATTTTTCGCCTAATGCAGTTTTCTTACCGTTCCTCCCTAGATCCTCTATCCTCTAGTATATTTGGGAGATTGTTTGTGTCTTTCTTAGTGAAGATAGAACCACTTACCCTTGTACTTCAACCTTTCACCCCATATTGCCCTTTTTGTTACCTTCTGTTGCCCTTTGAAAGTTTCCCAATCCTCTGGCTTTCTGCAAATCTTGGCTTTGTTATACACCTTTTCTTTTAGTATTATTCCATCCCTAACTTCCCTTGCCTCTTACTCCCCTTAGAATCTTTCTTCTTCTTTGGAATGAAATGATCCTGCATCTTCTGGATTATGCCTAGAAATTCCTGCCATTGCTGTTTCACCATCATTACTGCTAGGCTCCTTTTCTAGTCAACCTTGGCCAGCTCATGTCTTCATAGTCCCCTTTGTTCAACTGCAACACTGACACTTCTGATAACCTTCTTCCTCTCAAATTGCAGATTAAAACTTATCATATTATGGTCACTATCCATGGCCGTCCGAAGGGGGTCGCACCCCCCTTATTTTCACAGAGTAAGAACAATTCCCGAGGAATAAAAAATTGGAGCGCAATCAGCGTTTACCCGAAATGCTGGCTCCGGCCCACTGGCTGAAAAAAAATCATGACCATCCGTGCCTGCGCAGTTGGGGGAAGCCGGTGATGCAGTAGGGACGTAACATAACGCTGTCTCACCGCCCGTGCACAGTGGGTCCGGGCGGGATCAGATCAGATCGATTTTCACTCCACACCAATGATACTAGAGGAGCCTTTGCTCCACACAGAGATCTCCTTGATGCCTCGTGTCTGGGTAAGTAGTGTAATGTTGCGTTGCGAGAGGGGGAGTCTGTTTCTTAACCTGGGTGGCAAACTCCATTTCTCCGACGGGGGGTGTGGGGGTGCGCTGCGGTGTCTGTCCATCGACTGGCATCCAGGGAGCGGGTCTGCTGTCGGCGGGCGGCTGAATCTGAACCCGTCGGGCCCTCGCCTCCCCCACTCTCCCCCCCCCCCCCCCCGCGCTGGGCCCACGCCATAGTTTTCCCGTCGCCTGGCGGGAGTGGGAACGACTGTCAGCGGCGGTAACCTCGACAACAGACGCCACTCCGGCCTGGCCTTCGCCTATCTCGCCGTCGGGCCCACAACACCACCACCACCCCCCCCCTCCCCGGCTGGGCCCACGCCATCCTTCAACCCACACCACCCCCCACTACCGCCGGGCCCACGCCCTTTCTTCCCCCCCCCCCGCAGCGGACCCGCGCCCCCGCGGACTCTGCCCCCCCCGCGGACTCTTGCCTCCCCCCTCTCGGCCCCTCGCATCTCTCTCCCCCCCCCCTTTCACCGCGGGCCCTCCAATGCTGCATGGGAGGGAGGAAGGTGAAAGAGGGGGGAATGTGAGAGGGGGAGGGATGGGAGGGGGAGAGAGAGATGGGGGAGGGAGAGAGAGTTGGAGGGCAGAGGGAAAGGGGGATTATCGTTAGTGAGATTGCAAAATTAAGGTAGGTTTTAGAGCTATTATATTTTCTCCTCCATATGAATAATATTAAACAATATCAAACATTTGGAACTCCTTTCTTTTCCTTGATAACAATATTGAAAAATATGAATTCCATAGTTTGTGACATAAATGCACATTTTAATGGGATCATTATATATAGATGTAACATTTCTATTTCGAGATCAAGGAGGTTGGGGCAAATATGCACCAAGCCGATAGCCTAATCGTTAAAGAATTAAAACATAGCCTAATCGATAAAGAGCTGAGAAGAGGAATCAGAGCTGCCAAGGAAAGGTACTCTGAGAAGTTGAGGAGCAAGTTCTCAGCTAGTGACTCTTCTTCAGTTTGGAAGGGCATGAAAGAAATTACCAACTACAAGAAGAAAGTCACCCCCGCTCTTTGGACAATCATCAGCTGAGCAACGACCTGAATGAGTTTTACTGCAGGTTTGAAAATCAGAAACGTAACCCTGCTAATCCCTCCCCAACAAACACAGCCAGACCCCAGTCTGCTAAATAATGGACCCTGCACCCTCTCCTGACCATTCACCACTTCACACCTACTTAAGGCAAGACTCCAGTATGAAAAGAGTGGACCCTTTCCCATGCCAACCAATACTTCACACCCACTCACAGCCTGACCTTCTAAACCCACCCAACTCCAATCACCACTTCACACCCAATTACTCTTTTTTAAACTTAAGCAGAGAGGGAGGAGAGAGAGAGAAGGGGGGAGAGAATGGAGAGAGAGAAGGGAGAGAGAGGGGGAGAGAAAAGGGTGAGACGGGAACATGGGGTTAATTTTCCCACACAAGCCTTAGGTGACTGGGCAATCTGAAGCCAAGCACCAAGTTGAAAGGGGCCGAAGGTGTGCATCGCTCGGGTGGAGCGAAGGTTTGGGACAATGTTCATGTCATCACAGTGATGTGATGGACATGGGGGTCTGCACCAATCGCTGACAAGTCCCGCCGCCCCCCCCCGCAACATCAAGTCCGATATTGGACTTTTCTGTTGAGCGGCAGTCAGTCCTTTGGCCTGTAGGCGACGCCACCTTTCGGGTAGGTGGCGTTTCGACAGCGGCCATTTGGTAAGTTTGCATTTAGGCGACGCAGCTTTTTGGTTCCTTGGATTTAGGCGTCCCGCACTTTTGGTAAGTTTGCATTTAGGCATCCCATCCTTTCGGTTAGTAGGCGTTTCGTCTTTGGAATCTTTCGGTTTATTGGCGTTTCGGCCTCGTTTCCATTCCGTTCTTTGGCTTCAACGTCCTTGCTTCGGCTTCTTGTCTGTCGGCGCCACGTCCGGGTACCGTAATCTATACCTTTTCTCCAGAGCTGTTGCCTGACTCGCTGAGTTACTCCAGCAATCTGTGACATGTCACCTATCGATGTTCTCCAGAGATGCTGCCTGACCCGCTGAGTTACTCCAGTACTTCATGTCTATTTTCCCTTCGCCCATCTGCCCAAGCCTACTCTCCCCCCTCCACCCCTTGCCAAAGCCCACTCTCCCCCTAACATCCAGAACTTACTGTTCTGGATGTCAGATGTGGGTGGTCATGGAGTCTGATAGCCTTCCAGACGTCCACATCTGCGCCAAGTGCGTCGATATGGGGCTCCTAAGGGACCGTATTAGGAACCTGGAGCAGCAGCTCGATGACCTCTGTCTGGTCAGGGAGAGCGAGGAGGTCATAGAGAGGAGTTACAGAGAGGTGGTCACCCCAAGACCACGGGAGGCAGACAAGTGGGTCACGGTTAGGAGGGGCAGAGGCAGGGGCTAGAGAGTACCCCGGTGGCTGTACATCTTGGCAATAAGTACTCCTGTTTGAGTACTGTTGGGGGGGACAGCCTACCTAGGGGTAGCAACAGCGGCCGGGCCACCGGGACAGAGACCGGCCCTGGTGCTCAGAAGGGTAAGGAAAAAGAAGAGGAGGGCAGTAGTAATAGAGGACCTCTATAGTTAGGGGGTCAGACAAACGATTCTGTAGACGCAGTCAGGAGACCCGGATGGTTTATAGTTTGCCTACCCGGCCTGCTGCCAGGGATGTTGTGTCTGAACGTGTCCAAGATATCCTGAAATGGAGGGAGAGGACCTGAGGTCGTGGCATATTGGAATGACATAGGTAGAAGAGGGTCCTTGCAGGAGAATTTGTTAGGAGAGGTTAAGGAGAAGGACCGCCAACTCCAGGATACTGCTGTGCCACGTGACGTGTAGGAAAGGAGCAAGGTGGAGGATGAATGCAATTGCCGAAGGGCTGGTGCAGAGGGCAGGATTCAAGTTTCCGATCATTGGGACCTCTTTTGGGAAGGTGACCTGTACAAAAGGACGGGTTGCATTTGTAACCCGAGGGGACCAATATCCTGGCGGGGATTTGCAAAAAGGCGACTGGGGAAGATTAAACTAGAACGGTTTGGGGGAAGTGATTCAAAATAGATAAAGTAGACAGTGTGTGAGGCAAGGCAGAGAAGGGAAACACTCAGACATAAGTGGTGGTGGGTTTCTTAAATGTTGTGAGCAGAGAGAGGTAAAATAGAAGCAGAGGGGTTGTAAAATGAGTAGGTTAGATTAGAAGCAAGGTGAAAAGTACATGTGGGCAGGCAGACAAATTCCAGTAAAAATCAAAAAGGGCCACTTTTCACAAAGTATAAGGGATAAGAGTGGTAAAAACAAGTCCTCAGAGGTTTATGCTTGTCAAAGAGTGCAGGGTTAATAATGATGATATAGTTGGGATCACGGAGACATGCTGACCAAGGTGGGAGCAGGCTGAACACCAGGGATATCAATATTCAGGATGGGATAGACAGAAAGGAAAGGAGGTGGGGTAGCATGCTGGTTAGAGAGGAAATTAACGCAATAGAAAAGGAAAGGACATTAGCTTGGAGGATGTGGTAATCGATATGGGTAGAGCTGTGAAACAACGTCTAAGGGACAAAAAGGCGTAGTTGGGAGTTGTGTTAGCCAGGGCTCCTAACAGTAGTAGTGGAGGGGGATGGCATCAAACGGAAATTAGAAATGCGTGCAACAAGGGAATGGGTGACTTCAATCTACATATAGATTTGGTTTTGAATCAAATTGGCTGGTCTTGGAATGTATGTGGGGATAGTTTTCTAAACAACATTAGGGGAACCAACAGGCTATCTTGAGTAATGTGAGTGGCCCCTTGGGCAAGAGTGACCATAATATGGTTGAGTTCTTCATTAGGATGGAGAGTGACATAATTTATTCAGAAACAAGGGTTCTGAACTTAAAGAAAGGTAACTTTGAGGGTATGAGACGTGAATTGGCCAAGATAGACTGACAAGTGATTCTTAAAGGGTTGACAGTGGATATGCAATGGAGGGCATTTAAAGACTGCATGGATAAGCTACAAAAATTGTTCATCCCAGTATGGCAAAAGAATAAATCAGGGAAGGTAGTACATCCGTGGTTAACAACGAAAAATCAGGGACAGTATCAAAACAAAAGATGAAGCATACAAATTAGCCAGAAAAAGGCTGAGCCAGAGTACGGTCAATTAGGAAAGGGAAAACAGATTTTGAAAGAAACATAAAAATCAGACTGGGAAAAAGAGAAACAAAATTCAGGTGAATTGTCGTTGGGAACAAGTACATGGCAGACACAATTTGAATAAACTTAGTCTTCACTAAGGAGGAGGTCAAACAGAAAATCCAGATTAGCCGGGAGTGGTGTTAGGTAAATTATGGAAAGGGAAAACAGATTAAGGATACCCCAGAAATAATGGATGCATTAGTGATAATTTTTCAAAACTCTTTAGATTCTGGAGTAGTTCCTGAGGATTGAAGGGTAGCTAATGTAACCCCACTTGTTAAAAAGGGAGGGAGAGAGAAACGGGGAATTACAGACCAGTTAGTCTAACATCGGTAGTGGGGAAACTGCTAGAGTCAGTTATTAAAGATGGATTAGCAGCACATTTGGAAAGTGGTGAAATCATTGGACAAAGTCAGCATGGATTTATGAAAGGTAAATCATGTCTGATGAATCTTATAGAATTTTTCGAGGATGTAACTAGTAGAGTGGATAAGGGAGAACCAGTGGAGGTGTTATATCTAGACTTTCAGAAGGCTTTCGACAAGGTCCCACATAAGAGATTAGTATGCCAACTTAAAGCACACGGTAATGGGGTTGAGTATTGATGTGGATAGTGAACTGGCTGGCAGACAGGAAGCAAAGAGTAGGAGTAAACGGGTCCTTTTCAGAATGGCAGGCAGTGACTAGTGGGGTACCGCAAGGCTCGATGCTGGGACCCCAGCTATTTACAATATATATTAATGATTTGGACGAGGGAATTGAATGCAACTTCTCCTCGTTTGCTGATGTCACGAAGCTGGGGGGCAGTGTTGGCTGTGAGGAGGATGCTAGGAGGCTCCAAGGTGACTTGGATAGGTTGGGTGAGTGGGCAAATGCATGGCAGATGCAGTATAATGTGGTTATCCACATGTGAGGTTTTCAACTTTGGTGGCAAAAACAGGAAAGTTGACTATTATTTGAATGGTGGCCGATTAGGAAAAGGGGAGATGCAACAGAGACCTGGGTGTCATGGTACACCAGTCATTGAAAGTAGGCATTCAGGTGCAGCAGGCAGTGAAGAAAGCGAATGGTATGTTAGCATTCATAGCAAAAGGATTTGAGTATAGGAGCAGGGAGGTTCTACTGCAGTTGTACAGGGTCTTGGTGAGACCACCCCTGGAGTATTGCGTACAGTTTTGGTCTTCTAGTGTGAGGAAAGACATTCTTGCCATACAGAGAAGGTTCACCAGACTGATTCCGGGCATGTCAGGACTTTCATATGAAGAAAGACTGGATAGACTCGGCATGTACTCGCTAGAATTTTGAAGATTGAGGGGGGATCTTATAGAAACTGGACAGGCTAGATGCAGGAAGATTGTTCCCGATGTCGGGGAAGTCCAGAACAAGGGGTCACAGTTTAAGGATAAGGGCGAAGTCTTTTAGGACCGAGATGAGAAAAACATTTTTCACACAGAGAGTGGTGAATCTCTGGAATTCTCTGCCACAGAAGGTAGTTGAGGCCAGTTCATTGGCTATATTTAAGAGGGAGTTAGATGTGGCCCTTGTGTCTAAGGGGATTAGGGGGTATTGAGAGAAGGCAGGTACGGGATACTGAGTTGGATGATCAGCCATGATCATATTGAATGGCGTGCAGGCTCGAAAGGCCGAGTGGCCTACTCCTGCACCTAATTTCCATGTTTCTATGTTTCCTACGTTCCTTTCCACCCATAAACCTCTCACTTCCTTTACATTTCACTCCTCTTTCAAATCTGCTCTACTTATGTACATGCATTTTTCTTCTTAACTTTTTAGTCATAGAATGATGCAGTGTGGAAACAGGCCCTTCCGTCCAACTTGCCCACACCGACCAACATGTCCCATCTACACTAGTCCTACTCACACGCGTTTGGCCCACATCCATCTAAACCTGTCCTATCCATGTACGTGTCCAAATGTCTCTTAAACGTTAGGATAGCCCCAGCCTTAACTACCTCCTCTGGCAGCTCGTTCCATACACCCACCATCCATTGTGTGAAGAAGCTAACTCTCAGATTCCTGTTAATTTCTGAAATATTGGTAATAAATTTGGTGCAAAAATGCTCCAAAATTACGCTCAGAATGCATCAGAGAGCTTCTAAAACTCTTGAGTTTCCAGGGGCCATAAGCAGGCCCTGAATCCCAGCATCGAGGGATTCTGTAATCCTGTCATGCCACCCCCCTTTTTGAAAAACTTCGTACGGGCCTGCTATTACGGGCGGTTCCTTTACCTTGAGCTCCCTTCATTAGCCGGTTCATTAGACAAAACTAAATTAAGAATTACCTTCTCTCTGGTAGGCTCCAGTGCAAGCTACTCTAAGAATCCATCTCGGATGCACTCTACAAACTCTTGGGGTTCAGAACCAACCTGATTTTCCCAGTCTACCTGCATATTGAAATCTCCCATAACCACAGTGGCATTACCTTTGTTACAAGCCAATTTTATTCGGAGTCACGTGAGTGACTACGTGAAGAGCCCGCCTCATGCTGGAAAACTGGCATTACGTCGAACGCTGACGGCGGAAGGAGGAGCTGCAGTAAGGAGCAGCTCCGCAGCAGGTCGGAACGGCCCCGCAGGTAAGTGCAGCAAAGTCGGGATGTTTTTTTAGCGTACGCTGGGTGGGTCCAGCAAGCGAAAGTAAAAGTAAAAATCAGAGTCGCGTAACGTGCTGATTTAGCACTGATAATAAAGAAAATGGAGAAAATCGGCAAAGAAAAATTTGCGCGGTTAAAAAGATTCCTCCCGGTGTGAAAATAAAAAAACGGGACAAGAAACTAGTGCGGATCCGGTTCGATACCGGTGGCCGCTGATATACCCGATAGCGAGTTTCTAGATTCTCCAGCAATTAATAACCACGGAGGGAAATGCTCCCTAAAAAATGTAAAAAGAAATCTAGAGGCCCGTGGTTTCTTATGACTCTGATACTCGAAAGTCCTCCAGATAATAAAAACTATGTGGTTAAAAAATGGAAGCATATGGAGAAAGTTCTCCAAAAAAATCATGAGACAAGGGTCACAGTACCCAGAAAGGATCCAAAAAAAGCCCTGAGGGTTTGATTATTATGAAATATGGCTGTGGGCCAAGTTGGAGTTTGAAACTCCGGACCCAGGATTTGGGCTGGAAGAAGTCTTCATGGGGTGAAATCCCAATTGATTTAGGGCTGCAGAAGGCAGACCCTGCTGGTGGTGATTTGGATTTTGAATGCAAACCACAAAGTAAAAAGAAAATGCCAAATGTGCCTGGGGATAGCAAAATAATTTGCTCATACCTGAAGGAAGTGGTGAGGCTATGAAAGAAAACCTAGGGGGGCTGCCAGTATTAATTATATGGTATCTCACCAACTTCAAGATTCCGTGATGATTGAAACATCAGAATTATATAAAACACCAGGAAATTATGCCTCATTGGAAGTGCCTACGGTTAATCCGTTGATATGGACATCCATGACTCCAAGTATGAGAGCTCAAGAAGTGAGATTTCAAAAAAATCCTCAAACTAATTTCTGCTGTCCGTTACGGCCTATGGGAGACAAATGGAGAGATTGGAGATGGATAAGATTCAATAAAGATACTTTGGGCTTATCGTGCCAATTCTTTCTAAGGAAATTAACTGTATGAGGAAAATGGCGATTCGGCCATATTTCACCCTAGATTTGCAAGCCTGTGTCGAGCAAGTGGTGTTCAAGCTCCTGGGTATCTGTTTGGAGAAAAATCTGCCTAAACAACTGAAAGAGTTGGATGAAGAAGCTAAATATTTTAGCGGTGTGAAAACCTTTCGTCATTGGACAAAAAATATATTTTCGCCCGAAGGGGTTTTTGACTTTGGAAATAGAGGCAGAAATTTGTCAAGGAAGTATTATCGTCCTGCACCAGCCAATGCTTACCCGTATTCGGGTTGAGAAGGAGACACCACGCTCATATGGAGAGGTAGTTAAAGACTTGTTTTATCCTTAAAGAAACTGCGGATAAAAATCTCCAGTTGGAGGGAGATTACAAAAGTTTTATAAAAAACTGGCTTACTATTACTTCTGATCGATGTATTTTATATACAAGCAGTCTCAGGAGCCACTATTACATTTAAAGAAGGGGTAAATCCGCCTGTACAGAATAAACCTGCTTATGCTTTCGAGTTTACTGCTATTGATAAAGCAGAGATTAATGTGGAAATGACAAATTATCTGAAAAAAGAGGTAATTGAAAAAAACTTATTGAACACGAGCATCAATTTGTCTCTAATATTTTTCGGAGAAATAAAAAAGAATGGTGGTTTGCAGAAATTATTCTGGACCTTACGATCTAAATAAGTTTGTAGAATACAAACATTTAAAATGGAAAACATTTAATACTGCAAGCTATTTTAAATTTCAGCAGGTTGTTATATGGCTAAGATTGATTTAAAAGACGCTTATTATTCTGTTACCTATACATCAGTTTTCCGGTAGGTAACTTAAAATTTAATTGGCTGGGACAATTTGGCAGTTAAAGCTTTGCCAAATGGACTGAGTTCAGCTCCCAGGCTCTTTACGAAACTGTTGAAACCAGTTTTAGCCCTATTTAAGAGCACAAAAACACATCGTTATGGCTTATCTCGATGACATTCTAATCATTAATGATAATCAAGAGTCAGGTGAGAACTCAGTTTCAGTTACTAAAAGCTTTGTTTGAAAAGCTAGGGTTCTTGATTCATCCAAATAATCCCCAGCTGCAGCCAGCACAATCATTAACTTTTTGGGTTTGTAATTAATCAGTGACTATGTTAATAACTTTACCAACAGATAAAGTTGATGATATTTTGGTAACTTGTAATAATCTCATTCACAAACCTTATCCTTCCATCCGAGAAATAGCGAAACCATTGGAAAACTAGTAGCAGCATTTCCTGCAGTAGAATTTGGTCCATTACATTATCAAAATCTTCCAAAGGGACAAAATAAGAGCTCTCAAAGAGAAGTCAGGCCACTTTGATAGGCCTATGCAATTAACAAAGAAGCTTTGTTGGAATTACAATGGTGGTTTAAAAATGTCCCACAAGCTGCTAAAAACATTCTGATTAAACAGCCAGAAATGGTTTACAAACTGATGCTAGTGCTCTCGGATTGGGGGGCAACAGATTCATCCTCTAGTTGTGGAGGTAGATGGAAAGTTCAAGAAAGAAACGTTTCTTCAAAACTTATGGTATTAACTATTTAGCGTTATTGGGTGCTTTCTATGGACTAAAAGCATATTGTTGTTCAAAAAGGGTCTACATGTATTAATACAGTTAGACAATAAAATGGCTGTTGCATATATTAATCACATGGGGGAGTTAGATTCAGTATCATTGTGATTGTCTGGGGTTTTCAATGAAATTATGGCAATGGTGTATTGACCGCCAAATTTGGTTTCAGCAAACTACATTCCAGGTAAAGGACAATGTGGTGGCAGATAATAAAGATCAAGGATATTAAAGAGTATCCACAGAATGGATGCTTAATCCAGCAAAATTTAAGGATATTGTCAACCCAATTTGGTATAACACAGAAATTGATTCAGTGATCTGTTGCATCAAGGACTTACATCATCAATTGCCTAAATATGTGTCACCTTGGGTATACCCCGATCCAGTTGCAGTAGCAGTAGATGCTTTTTCATTGAAACGGGGAATATGTTCTTTTATGCTTTTCCACCATTTGCTTTTGATTCAGAAATGTCTGAAGAAAATAGAACAAGATTCTGCCACTGGATTGTTTGTAGTTCCAAATTGGCCAACACACAACCTTGGTTCCCATTAATGCTGAATATGCTTAAAGAACCATATATGTCAATTCCTAACTGTAGTGAAATTTTGATTAATCCAGTATCTAAAGAAATTTATCCATTATATGCATATATGAATTTATTAATCTGCAGCTTTTGACCAGACCACTACAGGAGCTGGGATTGCGGACAAAACTATGGAAGTTATAGTCGCATCATGGCGAGATAGCACACAAAAAACAAAACATATGACACATATAAAGAAATTGGAATGAATTTTTGCACACCAGTCAAATATTTCTTATGATACTGTGAATATTGCAAATGTTTTGGAGTTCCTTGCCAAATTGCATTTTGAGCAACATTTAAGTTACAGTGCCATTAACACTGCACACAGTGCCTTTATCATCTTATTTAGACTAATGTCTGACCAGAAATCAATTGGATCACATCCATTAATATCTAGATTCATGGCCCGGAATATTTAACATCAATCCACCCAAAACCAAGGTACACAGAGATTTGGGAAGTGAGCAATTGTACTTACCTTACTTAGGCAATGGACTCCAATTGAAGGATTGTCATTGGAAAGAGTAACATTGAAAATTAATAATGTTAATGTCAATGGTTTCAGCTCAAAGGAGTGCAAAACTTTACAAATGTTGCGTTTAGACTGTATGCATGTGACTACAGATAACATTTGTGTTCTATGTTTACGATTGATCAAACAAAGCAGACCATCGGGATATCTGGGAGCTAAGTAAACCTTTCAAGCTTATCCTATTGATCCTACTTTGTGTGTGGTTAAACATTTGAATCAATATGTTAAAGTTACTGGAAACTCTCGAGGAAATGAAAAAACGTTAATGATTACGCATAAAAAATGTCACACATCAAAAGGCAGTCAGTTCAAACTATCTCAAATGAGGTTGAAACAGGTGTTGCTTTTAGCAGGAGTAACACTGATTTGTTCAAATCTCAACTCTACACCAGGGCTGCAGCTACTACGTCCGCTAGGCGAAGGCAACGGGACGTACCACTATCGAGCATATTATATAAAATCGCAAGGGTGGAGTAAAGAAGAAACTTTTTTTCCAAAGTTCTACATAACACCTGTTTCATAATCTATGACAAGCTTTGGCCACGCTGTGTTGGGATCAATATAGTCACCTGCTTTGTATACTATGATTACAAATAAACCAGTTAGTGTAGTCACTTATAGTCATTTTAACACTTGTTAATCATTCCCTTCGATATAAGGAGGGTTATTCATATGATTCTTTAAAAAACCATTAAAAAGTTAATTTATGGAAAGAACTAATATTAGATTCCTGTTTCTCAAGTATGTTTTACTTTACCGGACTCGTCTGTCGTACAGATTAATTCTACTGACATAAAAAACACCGAAAGCTTTAAAATCTTCACGTAGTCACTCACGTGACTCCGAGTAACAAAGGTAAAGATATAAACTAGAAACATACAGGTTCGAAGTTTTGATCGTTATATTTAGAGGATTACGATGATGATTACGTGCATCCTACCACTTCCACCCTCATTAAAATAAAGGATCATCTAGGTAGTTCTAACTATTAAAGAGCCATTACTATGTTAATTCTTCTATTTGGTTTCTGTGATTGTTCATGCCGCTGCTTTGAAGTATGCCCGTTTGCCACGTGAGGCCGGGCTCTTCACGTAATCCCTCTTGGAGGCTCAGTAACTCACTCTAAGAATATCTCGGAAAATAACGACTCAAACTTCGTAATGGGCTGAAACCACCTGATTTTCTCGTTAATGCATATTGAAATCTCCCATAACCTAAATCATTACCTTTGTTACAAGCCAATTTTTAATTTCTACTGCGGATCTGGTTGTAATCGTGGCTTGGTTCGACTTCCTGCGGGTCCAGGAGCGGAAAAGAATGCATAAAGTTAGTAACCACTGCCCATTCCATCATCGGCTTCTGTACTTCCCCACCATCGAAGGGATCTATACACGCAGTTACTGACTCCAAAAAAGGTCAGCCAACATCATTAATTCAGTACCCACAACACCTCCACGCACACATCTCTTCCACTACCATCGGGCAGAAGTACAGGAGCCTGAAATCTGTTACATCTAGGTTCATGGACAGCTCTTCCCCACAGCCATAGTCTATTGAAAATCGCCAACAAACAGACTGTGAACTATAATACAGACTATGCATTTAACTGCTTAATTATGTGTGGTATATGAAATGAACTGCTTACAATATTCTGTGTGCTGCAAGAATTTCTGTCCTATTATATATAAACTTGCTTATTTCTGTTTCGTATGAAAAGATTATAGATGAACTTGTAATTACTATAAAACTATGATACTGTGACTTTGTTTAAGATTGGGTTACTATCGTAGTGATATTAAGCGGGGATTTCTATTTGGTAATTAGAAGAATATCTATGATTTGAGAAATCTAAGTGATGTGCGGCGCACAATCTCAATGTCATTTCTTTGTCCTATCTGGGACACATGACAATAAACTCTCTTGACTTGATGACTTGATTCCTGCTGCAACTTGCACCCGATATCCAGGCTACTGTTTGGGGGCCTGTAGATAACTCCCATTAGTGTCTTTTTATATTGTTCTTTTTTTTTTTTTATCTTTACAATTCCTCAATTCTATCCACAGTGACTCTACATCGTCAGTCTCTATGTCACCCCTCACAAGGGACTGAATTCCATCCCTCACCAACAGAGCTACCCCACCTCCTCAGCCCACCTGCCTGTCCTTTCTATAGGACGTATAACTCTGAATATTAAGTTCCCAGTCCCGATCCTCCTGCAGCCACGTCTCTGTAATCCCCACAATGTCATATCTACCAATCGTTAACTGAGCCTCAAGTTCATCCACTTTACTTCTTATATTCCTTATACTTATACTTCTTATATGCATTCATATATAATACATTTAATATATTACTCACCTCACCTTTCACATCGATTCTTATTTTACTAGGCCATACTCTCTTTTCCATGAGCTTTCTGTCCCATTAATTAGAATAGAATGCACAGAATAGAATGCCTTTTTATTGTCATTCAAACAGACAAGGTTTGAACGAAATGTCATTCCTGCAGTCTTGACATTACAAAAAAACCAAGACACACACTTAACACAATTTACACAAACATCCATCACAGTGAATCTCCAACACCTCCTCACTGTGATGGAAGGCAAAAGTCTCATCTCTTCCCTTTGTTCTTCTCCCGCGGTCTAGCAGTCCAACTGCAGTGTCAAGGCGACTGGGGCTCACGATGTTAAAGCCCCTGACGGGCGATGGTGAGTCCCGCGGCCGTTTAAGCCGCGCGGAGCGATGTTAGGCTCCGCTCCGAGGCATTTAAACCCCGCAATTCCGGCGGGAGAAGTTGCCGTTGCGGGAGTTCCGAAAAGCGGTCTCCCACCAGGAACCTGCGAGCTCCCGATGTTCCTGTCCACCGAGCCTGCGGCCGGAGCCTCCGAAGCACCGAATTCAGGTTGCAGCTCTCCCAACTCCGAAGTTGGCCAGCTCCGCGATGGTGAGACCGCAGGCTCTGCGACTGGAGCCCTCAGGTTGGTTCCGGTTGGAGGCCGGCGCCAACTCCACGTTGTTAGGTCCAACGACACCGGAGACCCGACAGGGAAAAAGTCGGGTCCCCATACAGGGAAGAGATTAAACAGTTTCCCCCCACCCCACCCCCACATATACACAGCTAAAAAATAATAAACATTAAAACCAAAAACATACATCTAACGGGACAAAAATTTAAAAAAGACAGACGGACTGCAGTCGAGCGGCTGCCGTTAAGCGCCGCCACACTCCAGAGGTTCTGGTGTCTATCTTAACTTTTCCTATACTCTCTTTCCCTTTAACTCCATCCTTGAATTTCCAATTTGGATTCCCCTCCACTATTTAGTTTAAACCCACCTGTGGAGCAGTGGTAAACCTGCCTGCCAGAATGCTGGTCCCCCGCCTGTTAAGGTGCAACCCGCCCCTTTTGTAAAATTCACCCTTACCCCAAAACAGATACCAGAGATCTAAGAATCTAAATCCCTGCCCCCTGCCCCCTGCACAGCTCCTCAGCCACACATTCTGATCCCCTATCTCCCTGTTCCTGCTCTCACCAGCATGAAGCAAACCGAAGATAACCACCCTGGAGGTCCTGCTTTTCAGCCTTCTTCCGAGCTCTCTGAAGTCACGCTGCAGAATTTATTTCCTCTTCTTCCGGACGTTATTGGTGCCAATTGCTACCACTTCCGGTTGCCCCCCTTCCCCCTTGAGGATATCCTGCAATTGGTCCATGACATCCTCGATCCTGGCACCAAGGCGGCAACACACCATCCTTAAATTCCACCCTGTTGCCGCAGAAACCCCTGTCTGTACCTCTGAGGCCTCATAGCGCCAATGACCCAGGTTCGATCCTGACCACGGGTGCTTGTATGTATGGAGTTTGTACATTATCCCTGTGACCTGCGTAGGTTTTCTCCGGGTACTCCGGTTTCCTCCCACACTCCAAAGACGCACAGATTTGTAGGTTAATTGGCTTTGGTAAAATTGTAAATAGTAAGTGTGTGTAGGATAGTGTTAATGTGCAGGGATCGCTGGTCGATGTGGACTCAGTGGGCCGAAGGGCCTGTTTCCGTGCTGTATCTCTGAACTGAACTGAAAATTGAAAGTGTGCTGTACACATGTCACAAGATGTATTAACAAAGTTAGTTGCTCTCGACAATCTCAACAAAAATCTCACTAGCATACTTAACCACTCTCACGGAGACACAAGATCCTGCAGATACTATCATCTTGAGCAAAAACAAAGTACTGGATGGACTCAGGCAGCATCTGCGGAGGACTATCTTTGCTCAACCACTTTCATGTCTTTCAACAGCTTTTTTAATGTTATTCTTTTTAATAAAATATATCAATAAAATTTGATAATAAAGTTTAATAATAAACTTTTTAAAGTTAATTATTATGAGGAGAAGGCAGGAGAATGGGGATAGGAGGATGAGATAGATCAGCCATAATTGAATGGCAGAGTAGACTTGATGGGTCAAATGGCCTATTTCTGCTCCAATCACTTACGATTTTTTAATCTTATGATCTTATTCCTTTTTCAGAATTTTGGCATCACTGGCAAGATCAGCAATTACTTCCTTTTTCTAATTACCAGAGAGAAAGTGTTCATGATACATTTAGATGTGGCCCATCGAGTCTGCACCGACCACGATCACCTATACACACGTTCTATCCTACACACTAGAAACAATTTACAGAAACCAATTAACCTACGAATCTGTACATCTTGGAATGTGGGAGAAAACCGGAGCGTGCAGAGGAAATCCACACGGGTCACAGGGAGAACGTACAAACTCTGTACAGACAGAACCCATAGTCAGGATCGAACCCGGATCTCTGGAACTGTAAGGCAGCAATTCTACCGCTGCACCACTGTGCTGTGCTTTGCACTTTTTACTGTACTTTCTACTATACCTTTTACTGTACCTTTTGCACTATACCATCTGTGCATTAGTTGGATTGTGCTCATGGCAGTGATGGAGGGAATGAATGCATAATGATGTGAATAGGTACCAATCAAACAGGCTTCTTTGTCCTGGATACTGTCAATATTCTTGAGAGCAGTTGGAGCTGCACTTGTCCAGGCTCATCCATCATGCTCCTGACGTATACTTTGTAAATGGATTGTAAACGCTATGGATTGGCAGAGGTAAGTCACTGGCCAATGGAAATGTCTCTGACCTGCTTTTCTAGCTACAGTAGTTTAGTTCAGTTTTTTAGTTTATTGACACAGGTACTGAGCTACAGTAAAATGCTTTTGTTGCATGCTAACCAGTCAGCGGAAAGACCATACATGATTACAATCGGTCCGTTCACAGTGTATAGATACATGTTTAGTGCAAGGTAATGCCAGTAAAATCCAAACAAATATAGTCTGAGATTCTCCAAATGAGGTAGATAGTAGTTTAGGGCTGTTCTCTAGTAGGATGGTTCAGTTGCCTGATAACAGCTGGGAAGAACCTGTCCCTGAATCTAGAGGTGTGCGTTTCCACACTTCTGTACCTCATCTACTGCATCCGCTGCTCCAGATGCCAGATGATCTATATCGGTGAGACCAAGCGGAGGCTTGGCGATCGCTTCGCCGAACACCTCCGCTCGGTCCGCAATAACCAACCCGACCTCCCGGTGGCTCAGCACTTCAACTCCCCCTCCCATTCCGTATCCGACCTCTCGGTCCTGGGCCTCCTTCACGGCCAGAGTGAGCAACACCGCAAGTTGGAGGAACAGCACCTCATATTCCGCTTGGGGAGTCTGCATCCTTTGGGCTTGAACATTGAATTTTCTCAATTCTGTTAACCCTTGCTGTCTCCTCCCCTTCCCACCTCTCCCTCAGCCCTCAGGCCCTGGCATTCCCTCTGTCTCTATCTCCCTCCCCCACCCTAGTCGCACCAGCTTCTCATTTTCACACCACAAACAGCTTACAATGGCTTGTTCCGTTTATCATCGATACTTTTTTGCATATCTTTCATTCATTGTTCTTTATCTCTCTACATCACCGTCTATATCTCTCGTTTCCCTGATCCCTGACCAGTCTGAAGAAGGGTCTTGACCCGAAACGTCACCTATCTCCTTCGCTCCTTAGATGCTGCTGCACCCGTTGAGTTTCTCCAGCCTTTTGTGTACCTTCTGTACCTCTTGCTTGGTTTGTGTGAGGGTATGGACTGTGCCCACAAGTCTCTGCAACTTCTTGCGGTCTTGAATGGAGCTATATTGCATGGGTAGAGTCGGGAATCTGGTCAATGTGAACCCCAGCAATTTGATGTTGCTGATTCAGCAATTGCTTATTACGGTGACTTTTGTCGACTAACTAGACTAAGTGGGACCCATTGGGACCCATTCCCCCAACACAATATTCCGCCACTCACTCATAGTCCCTAACAGTAGCGGCTCATTTCCCCTCATCCCCCAGCTCTCCCTCCCCTTCCGCTTCATCCTCTCTCTTCTTTCACCTCTCTTCCTCCCCTTGTCAATCCCTCCCTCACCTCTCCTTTTCCTTTCCCATACCCTCACTCACTCCCTCCATAACTCATCAACCCTCCCTACTCCCTCCTATCCCCCACCTCCCCACTCCCCCTATTCCTCCTGGCCTACCCCACTGCTCTCCTTTGCTCTTTATTCCCCACTCCCTACCTCCCTCACTCTACCCCTCCCTCCTTCTATTACCCCCCCTCCCACACTCTCCCTCCTCACCTCCCCAGGATCTCATTATTTTGTATATTTTTTCCAATCTCTCTCCCCCCCCCCCCCTCCAAGGTTGGTTCTTCCGTTTGCCCTTATTTGCTTCAGTTGTATTTATTTAAGTGTTATTTATCTCATTGTAGCTTTTGAAAGATTCAAGCGGGTATCAGACACTTTCTAAGGGCTGAATCGGCCTGTTTGCGGGGCCTTTCATCGCCCGTCGTGGCTTAAAATCAAACTGCTGCACCGAGGCAATCAAGGCTCCCGATGTTGTAGCCCTCACCGGCAGATATTAAGCCGCGACGGGCACTAACGGCCCCGCAAACGGGCTGATTCAAGCCCCACGATTCTTGGGGCGGATGAAGCTGCTGTTGCTAGAGTTCTGAGTCGGTCACCAACCAGGTCAGCTCCTGATGTTTCCATCCACAGGGCCCACAGCTGAAGCCTCCGAAGCCCTCGTGTGTGTGTGTGTGCACACATGCCACGTGCCCCCCCCCCCCCCACCATGTTTTGATAACGATTTCCGCCGCTGATAATGTACATGGAAATCATGATTTTAGGTTGAATCTCTATTTTGAAATATATGTTATTATTGAGGAAACCCTGCAGACACAAGCTAATCGTGAAGGACTGATAGGGGCATGGGGAGGAGTCAATGTCGTGTTAAGCCCCCTGCATCCAGATATAAGGAATAAAATGACTTCACACGCTCTTTGAATGACAAGATCAGAGAATGTTACTTTTGATCCTATTGTGGTGATTGTCCCAGCTCCCTTAGCCATTGCTTAATTCACCGTACCCCTATCACACACACTCTCTCTCACTCCCTCCCTAACCTCTCTCTCTGTCTCTCTCTCTCCTCTCTCTCTCTCTCTCTGAAATGAGCCTGCAGTAGCGTTCAGAGGGGAGACGCAGGTTAAGAGAAAGCGTTAACTGATGTCAGGTTCTAGTCTTTAACATTTGCAATGTGGGAAATAAACTTCTGACTCTCTAACCCATCTCTACCTCTCATCATTTTACATTTGTGTAGCGTGTCTCCCCGCACCCTTTGGCGTTCAGGAGAAACAACCCATGTTTGTCCATCCGCTCCCTGAAGCTAATGCCACCTAATCCAGGCTGCACTGGTAAACCTTGTCTGCACCTTCTCCAAAGCCTCCAAATCCTTCTTGTAATTACTTGCCAAGTTCCCATTTGTCACTTGTGGCTTAAAATAATAACAATTTAATCCATTCAATATTTTTTTTTGTGTACCCTTGAACCAAAGATGAACTGTGTTGCCAAATGCAACACAAAAAACTGTACAATAAGCACAGTCACTGAGAAATATTGATATCTGTCAATGCCTACTATGTTCTGTTGTGCTATGCAAAGAAAGAATTTCATTGTCCTGTTAGCGACACATGACAGTAAACTCTTTTGACTTTGACTGTCCACGTAGACAATAGCAATTCAGTCATAACAATGGAAAAGGTTCTTACAGCCATTTCAAGATATTGAAAGCAATTCTGAACCCAAATGCATGGAAGTCCAGGAACATAGAAGGAGCTTCAAAGGACAACACATAATTAAATATAAAATGAAAAACATGCAGAAGCTGGAAGTCTAAAGTAAAAACAGAAAATGGTGGAGGTGTAGTGTCTTCAATCTGAAACATTAACTCTGTGTCTCTTTCCACAGGTGCTGCCTGACTGACTGTTTTCTGCATTTATTACTTTTATTTCATATTTCCAGCACCTGCAATTTATATTAATTTTCATCTACTATTGAATTCACTGTTGCTTCCAAGAATTCAAGCCTTGAATTTCTCCTACATTTTTTTTGCATTTTAATTCGGAAAGATTTATATTTGCTTTCCCATCTGTGTTCATGCTTTGACCAAATTATCTTGCAGAGCCACAATTTGTTTATTTGCAAATGTCTCTGGCAGTTCTGACAGTGTCTCAGGCCTGAAACATTGTCTCTGTTTCTCCTTCCATAAATGCTGCCTCACTTAGTGAACATGTTTAGCAGTTTCTGTACAAATATCTAAATCTATGATGATTTTCCAGGTTAATCTCTTCAACATTTTACATTCTGCTTGGCAGCACTTGTCTTTGGCAATGATTTTTGGGAATAGAGCACCAGCAATGATATTTGTAATAGAGGACCAGCAATGTAATTTGTAACAGAGGACTGGCAATGGAATGACTGGGCTTGTATTCACTGGAATTTAGAAGGATGAGAGGGGATCGTATAGAAACATACAAAATTATAAAGGGATTGGACAACCCTTAGGAAACATGTTCCCGATTTTGGGGGAGTCCAGAACCAGGGCTCACAGTTTAAAAATAAAGGGTAGGCAATTTAGAACTGAGATGAGGAAAAACATTTTCACCCAGAGAGTTGTGAATTTGTGGAATTCTCTGCCTCAGAAGGCAGTGGAGGCCAATTCACTGGAAGCATTCAAAAGAGAGTTAGATAGAGCTCTTAGGGCTAGCGATATCAAGGGGTATGGGGAGACGGCAGGAACGGGGTACTGATCGTGGATGATCAGCCATGATCACATTGAATGGCCATGCTGGCTCGAAGGGCAGAATGGCCTACTCCTGCACCTATTTTCTATGTTTCTATGTAATGCCATTTGTAATAGAGGACCAGCAATGTTATTTGTAATTGAGGACTGGAAATGCCTTTTATAATAGAGGGCCAGCAATGTCATTTGCACACATTCCCTACAATTACTGCATTCATGCACATTAGACAAATCAGCTGCAATCTAGACAGGATGTAAATCTTGGATTATATTTTAACACTGTGTTTAGTTTAGTTTAGTTTAGTTTAGAGATACAGCGCGCAAACAGGCCGTTCGGCCCACCAAGTCCGCACCAACCAGAGATGCCCACACATTAACACTATCCCACACACAAGGGACAATTTACAATTATATCAAACAAATTAATCTAGTAACCAGTCTAGTTGTATAATGTATAGAATACTTACTATGCTATCCTGGTTGATGTGTGGATGAGGTGTAAAATATTTCCGCAACACTTGCGTTAACTGAGTTTACACAAGCCTTGAGGCTTCCCATTAAAGAGGAGAGGTAGAAGACTAACAGGAATCAAGTCAATGGCATAACTCAGGTCCTGGTGCAATTTTAATAAAACAATCCCAGAGCTGTCAGTGAAATCTAGATTGGGGCCAAAAGCTTTCCAGGATATCCACCTCTTTCTTTAAACATTACATCAGATGCTTCACCTGGACAATAAACAGCCCTTTGGAAAACAAACTAGACCTGGATGAATTAAATAAAGGAACCTTTATCTGGATTCGATAAAACCCGGCAAACCCAGATGCAAATCCAGATCAGCGCACGACCTTTACATATCACAGCACGTGTTGATGATTAGTGAGCTTCACCTTCTGTCACAAACTGTTCTTGTTATGAAAAATGTCATGGCCATTAAAACAATCACCTCATATAATTACAGAAGCATATTGATCCATCTAGTTACCTTGCATTATCTCCAAACTACAATGGAAAGAATGAAAAAGAAAATCCATGTAATTTTCTTTTATCTTTTACATAATTAAAGGTACTTTATTTAGGTCATGACTATCCATCCTTGAGGATTACCTTGAGGATTAGAAGCTTTAACTATCATTCCAGATTAAGAGAACCTCAATTACATTCACTGTACAACCTTTAGTTCAGTTTAGAGATACAGCGCGGAAACAGGCCTTTCGGCCCACTGAGTCCACACCGAACAGTGATCCCCGCACCCAAACACTATCCTACACACACGAGGGACAATTGACAATTATACCAAGTCAATAAACCTCGTTTTCACCCTACAAACAGCTAACAATGGCCTGTTTCCGTTATCACCGTTACTTTTTTGCATATCGTTTATTCATTGTTCTTTATCTCTCCACTATATCTCTTGTTATCCTTATCCCTAACCAGTCTGAAGAAGGGTCTCGACCCGAAACATCAACCATCCCTTCTCTCCATAGATGCTGCCTGTCCCGCTGAGTTACTCCAGCTTTTTGTGTCTGTCTTCTGTTTAAACCAGCATTTGCAGTTCCTTCCTACACAACCGACATACCAGTATGTCTTTGGAGTGTGAGAGGAAACCAAAGATCTTGGGGAAAACCCACTCAGGCCAAGGGGAGGACATACAAACTTCATACAAACAGCACCCATAGTCAGGATCGAACCCGGGTCGCTGGCAAGTAAAATAAATGCGCATATTAAAGTCGAAATGTATACCGAATCCTTTATTAATATTTAATTGTACAGCTCTTGTATTGTATTATTGAGAAACCAGTAATTTGTAAACAATCTTGGAACAGTCTTTGGAAATACATTATTCCCAGTGAAAGATTGAAGCTATTTCCTTTTTAGCTTTTCTTTGATTTTGTTTGGTTCTAACTGAATCATTCGGAGAATTTCATTGTTTTCCAGGGTGCCTTGAATAAACTCGTCCTCCGTTAATTTACCTGAAAAAAAGGGACAGTTAATTATAAGAAGTTTTCACATAAACACATTTTACACAGTTTTGACAAGCTCTATTTTTAACTTTGGTTGCCATTCAATGTAGCTCATGAAATACTCTGCCTCACATGCAAATATGAAGCTTTCTGAAAACTAGATTATATTTATGTAAACATGCACCACATTCTATAGGAAACATGAGAAGTGTGGGAATAAACTCAGTGTCAGAAAAATGGCATATTTTTCAAATTCTTGGGAGAAAATAAGTTTTACCAAAACTAAAACAAGCATTAACTTTCTGATGGACCTACTGTATCTTCCCACTGTATTCTTTGCTCATTCTAGGCGTTTGGGCAACCTGTTATGTCTTTTATCACTGGTCAGTAAGCAGCTCTATTTTAATGTCTCTCCTGTGAACAACCTGTTTCAAATTGAAGGTAAAGCTTCCAGAGTTGATTCTATCAGTTCTGGTGCTGTATGAATATTAATAACACACTGTAACAGCACCAGTCATTTAGGGGTGGTATCAGATAATATCTGCCCTTAGTTCTTCTATGTATTATCAAGACTTTCACAGCTTCCCTGTGCAAATGCAAATCTCAAATGTTATTGACTAACATTTGCCTTGTGGATTCCTTTAGGATAAATTGAGGGAGGGTACAGGGAAATCTCTGAGACTTTATGATCTATCCTGATCATCAATGTGAGATTTTCATTGTTTTTAACTAGATGGCATTGTAATGGAAAGTTGTCGATATCTATCTTTACAGGTGCAGACAGTGGACATATCATAAATTTAAAACTGTGTCTCATGATAACAGTTTAAAGTGCACCCTTTCCCATCTGTATGTATTTACCATTTTCCTTCTTGCCAAAATAGTCCCAGATTTTGTCAGCCCTCTTCTCTGGTGTGTTCTCATCCTCTGGAAGTGTTTTTAGTTCGTCTTCATTTATCATTTTAAATATAGCCTGTGGGAGTAAAGAACAGAATTCATTAAACCAGCCCAAAGTTGACAGACCACTATTACAATTCCCCCACAGACTGCAGCCATCTGCACGTCTCCTTTTACAAATGCACAGAAACACTTGTGGCACTGACTGGTGTACAGCTATTTGAACTGCTGGTTCCCACAACACCAGAAACCCAGGTTCAATCCTGACCTCAGCTGGTGTCTGTGGGGAGTTTGCATATTCTCCCAGTGACCACATTTATAAATATATAGATGTATACACACACACATGCACATACGGACACACAAAATACAAGTTCAGGGCTTTGGCAGCCGAAGGCACCAGACGCCAATGTTGAAACTATGAAAATGATTGTTAAGAAGTTAGCATTGGAGCAGAATCATAACACTAGGAGGCTGGTGGAGATTGCAAAGTTGGGGCAGGTGGCATGCACGGACAAGATATAAAAGCAAGGTAGGAATTTCAAAATCAAATGATATAGTAGTGGCCAGAGGATCTGGGGTGACAGAGGAACTGAAGGAAATCTACATTAGGCAGGAAATGGTGTTGTATAGACTGATGGGACTGAAGGCTGATAAATCCCCAGGGCCTGATGGTTTGCATCCAGGGTACTTAAGGAAGTGGCTCTAGAAATCGTGCATTGGTGATAATTTTTCAATGTTCTATAGACTCAGGATCAGTTCCTGTGGATTGGAGGGTAGCCAATGTTATCACACTTTTTAAGAAAGGTGGGAGAGAGAAAACGGAATTATAGACCAGTTAGCCTTACATCGGTGGTGGGGAAGAGGCTGGAGTCAATTATAAAAGATGAGATAACCGAACATTTGGAAAGCAGTAACAGGAACAAGAGTCAGCTTGGATTTACGAAGGAGAAATCATGCTTGACTAATCTTCTGGAATTTTTTGAAGATGTAACTAGGAAAATGGACAAGGGAGATCCATTGGATTTAGTGTACCTGGCCATTCAGAAAGCATTTGATAAGGTCCCACATAGGAGATTAGTGGGCAAAATTAGGGCACATGGTATTGGGTGTAGAGTGCTGACATGGATAGAGAAGTGGTTGGCAGACAGGAAACAAAGAGTAGGGTTAACGGGTCCCTTTCAGAATGGCAGTCAGTGACTAGTGGGGTACTGCAAGGATCGGTGATGGGACCGCAGCTATTTACAATATACATCAATGATTTGGATGAAGGGATTCAAAGTAATATTAGCAAATTTGCACATGACACAAAGCTGGGTGGCAGTGTGAACTGTGAGGAGGATGCTATGAGAATGCAGGGTGACTTGGACAGGTTAGGGGAGTGGGCAGATGCAGTTTAATGCGGATAAATGTGAGGTTATCCACTTTGGTAGCCAAAACAGGAAGGCAGATTACTATTTAAATGGCGTCAAGTTGGGAAAAGAGGAAGTACAGCGGGATCTGGGGGTCCTTGTACATCAGTCTATGAAAGTAATGCCCCTGTCCCACTTAGGAAACCTGAACGGAAACCTCTGAAGACTTTGCGCCCCACCCAAGGTTTCCGTGCGGTTCACGGAGGTTTTTGTCAGTCTCCCTAATGGTCCTAAGTGGTTTTCGCTTCTTCTATGTTCCGGCAAGTATTTCAAAATATTCAAAAACGGCCGCGACTAAAAACATGTTGCCGTTTTAAAAATCGGTAATATTTTAGTCGAAGCCGGTTGCGATGCTAGTTGAAGGTGGTTGCCGGAGGTTGCAGGTAGTGGAAGGTAGGACCTTTTTTTCACCCAGTTTTATTCCACCAGTGAGGTCTTACCTTCCACTAGCTGCAACCTCCGGCAACCACCTTCAACTAGCACCGCAACCGGCTTCGACTAAAAAATTACCGATTTTTAAAACGGCAACCAATTTTTAGTCGCGGCCGGTTTTTAATTTTTTGAAATGATTGCCGGAAAATAGAAGAAGCGGAAACCACTTTCGACCAATAGGGAGACTGAAAAAAAACCTTCGGGAACCGCACGGAAACCATGGGTGGGGCGCAAAGTCTCCAGAGGTTTCCGTTCAGGTTTCCTAAGTGGGACAGGGGCATAAGCATGCAGGTACGGCAGGCAGTGAAGAAAGCGAATGGCATGTTGGCTTTATAACAAGAGGAATCGCATTTAGGAGCAAAGAGGTCCTTCTGCAGTTGTGCAGAGCCCTAGTGAGACCACACCTGAAGTATTGTGTGCAGTTTTGGTCCCCTAATTTGAGGAAGGGCATTCTTACTATTGAGGGAGTGCATGGTAGGTTTAAAAGGTTAATTCCCGGGATGGCGGGACTGTCATATGCTGAGAGAATGGAGCAACTGGGCTTTTACACTCTTGAGTTTAGAAGGATGAGAGGGGATCTCATTGAAACATATAAGATTGTTAAGGGTTTGGACACCTTAGAGACAGGAAACATGGTCCCGATGTTGGGAGAGTCCAGAACCAGGGGCCACAGTTTAAGAATAAGGAGTAAGCCATTTAGAACGGAGACGAGGAAACACTTTTTCTCACAGAGAGTGGCGAGTCTGTGAAATTCCCTGCCTCAGAGGGCTGTGGAGGCAGGTTCTCTGGATGCTTACAAGAGGGCTCTTAAAAATAATAGAGTCCGGGGATATGGGGAGAAAGCAGGAACGGGGTACTGATTGGGGATGATCAGCCATGATCTCATTGAATGGCGGTGCTGGCTCGAAGGGCCGAATAGCCTACTCCTGCACCCATTGTCTATTGTCTATTGATCCGAGATTTATAAAGAATGTACTGTAGGAGACTAGCCAGGAGTGAGAAGGAATAGTCAAGCGTAATAATAACATAAAGGCATGGCGAATTGCGGCGTGTTGATAGGATGAGCAGCTGCGATATTACGGAGGTGGGTTTAGGTGTTGGTGATGTGGGGATATGTTATTGGTTGTTTATCACATGATCAAATGTGGCACCAATTTTACAAAGAGGCTGGTGGCATTTCTGACAGATGCATGTGAGAGGGATTAAATTATGGCTAGAAACAATATTTTTAGTTGTCAGACTCAATTTCCAATTCTCATATTTTCTTGCAACATAGAAGGACGCCATTCAGCCCATCAAAACTATTCTGACTCCTATTGTATGCCCATCAAACCTATTACCCTGCAAATTGCCGTCAAATTCTTGTCAAATTGCCCCATGATCTTCCTACCCTCAAACTACACTTGGGGTTCTTTACAGTGGCCAGTTAAACCACCAACCTTGAACATGGGAGGAAAGCGGCACAATCAGGGGAAACCCATGGAGGCACATGGAGAATGTATGCAAACTCCACATGGACAGCAATGGAGATCAGGATAAGGCCCAGGTAACTAGAACTGTGGACCTGTGCACCCAAGAAATGCCTGGCCAAGAGTAAATCCATACGATTCGCCAGGGCAGATTGTATGAATGGGAGACGGGAAGCTTCTGGAGACGAAGCTTCTGGAGACCATAACTGACCAGGCAAGGTTGGAACCAAGAGAGCGTAATCCAACCAAGCAAGCTGAATGGTAAGGTACTGGAGGAGGCTGGTTCCATTGTCCATGTTCAAGGCTGAAGCTGGTTGAGAAGGAAGGATAGTCTAATCTGATGTCATTTTGTCTGTGATAAATTGTATTTTCCAGCTGCAACAAGGGTGGAAGCCAGGTCAGTAACATTCAGAAATGTTTTGAGAAGGATTTGGAAGGTTGTAACACTGTCAAGAAATTTGGAGAGGAAAGGGAGTTTGGAGATATATTTTGGAAAGCCTGATGTGAGGGGGAAGAATGTTATGGAATGATTTGAGAAGAATTATAGTGAGGAATTAATTTAAAAACAGTCGCTGTGTTAATATGAGCAAAGCCTATTGTAGTAATCAGCTTCCATCCTCCATGTCCATATGTGTAAGTCTGGCTCTACTGGACTGAGACCAGGCGACAACTCTCAGACACCTCCTACTTGGACCATGAGCCCACAGACGAGCACCAGTCCTTAAACTCAAGCACCATTACTGATTTCATCACATCAGGCTCTCTGCCCTCTTAAAGCCTTCAACCTCATTGTTCCCCAACCCCGCACGGCCCGATTTTATCTTCTCCCGAAAATCCACAAACAGAACTGTTTCTGCTTGTTCATGCCTCACCAAATTAATTTCCACATACCTCGACTCCATCCTATCCCCCCCTGGTCCAATCCCTCCCTACCTATGTCCAAGACACTCACACGTTCTTCATCCCAATGACTTCCATTTTCCAGACCCCCACTCCTTTATCTTTACAATGTATGTATGTCCAGTCACTCTACACATCCATCCCCCACCAGGAGGGTCTTAAAGCCCACCTCGACTGCAGAACCAGTCAATTTCCATCTACCAATACTCTCATCCGCCTAGCAGATCTGGTCCTTACCCTCAACAGCTTCTTCTTCGACTCCTCCCACTTCCTCCAAATCCAAGGGGTAGCTGTAGGCACTTGTGTGGGCCCCAGCTATGCCTGCCCCTTTGTAGGTACGTCGAACAATCCCTGTTCCAGGCGTACACTGGCCCTATCCCCGAATTCTATCCCCGCTACATTGATGACGGCATCGGTGCTACCTCCTGCACCCATGCAGAACTCACTGACTTCATCAACTTCACCACTAATTTCTATCCTGCACTCAAATTCATTTGGACCATCTACCTCATCTCCTAACCATTTATAGATCTCACCGGCTCCATCACAGGAAACAGACTATTGACCGACATCTACTACAAACCTACTGACTCCCACAGCTATCTTGACTGCACTTCTTCCCACTCTGCCTCATGGAATCCCTTATTCCCAATTCCTCCGTCTACGTCGCCTCTGCACCCAGGATGAGGTGTTCCATACCAGGGCATCGGAGATGTCCTCATTCTTTAGGAAAAAAGGGGGTTCCCCTCTTCCATTATAGATGAGGCTCTCCCCAGGGTCTCCACGATATCCTGCAGCTCTGCACCTCCTCTAACCTCATCTACTGTATCCGCTGTTCCAGGTGTCAACTTCACTACATCGGCGAGACCAAACGCTGACTCGGCGATCATTTCACTAAACACCTCCGCTCAATCCGTCTTAACCTACCTGATCTCCCGATGGCTCAGCACTTCAACTCCCCCTCCCATTCCCCATTTGACCTTTCTGTCCTGGGCCTCCTCCATTGTCAGAGTGAGGCCCAGCACAAATTGGAGGAACAGCACCTCCTATTTTGCTTGGGCAGCTTACACCCCAGCGTTATGAACATTGGCTTCTCTAACTTCAGATAGCCCTTGCTTTCTCTCTCCATCCCCTTCCCCTCCCATTTCTCCCACTAGTCTTACTGTCTATGACTACATTCTATCTTTGGCCCGCCCCCTCCCCTGACATCAGTCTGAAGAAGGGTCTCAACCTGAAACGTTGCCCATTCCTTCTCTCCAGAGATGCTGCCTCACCCGCTGAGTTACTCCATTATTTTGTGTCTACCTCCATGTCCATAAGTAGCATATCCTAGAGGACAGAGATGTTATTGTCCTTTCATTTGTTTCGCAATTCCAGCTCCAGCATAAAATACACCCTGAATATATTTTTTGAAATGAAGTGAGCATTGGGCAGGTCACTAAGCACTACTGTAGATTTCTAATATATCATTTGGAATTCTGTTCTATATTTAATCAGTTCCTTAATATTTTTTCTGATATTCCAATATGTAGATTGATTCACATTCAAAAAATATTTATTAGGTATATTAACAAAGATGATTGGTTATGATGTATTTTATATTTCATATATAATTGAGGAACAGAAGCAGTTTCTGAGGAATTGTACACAATTTAAATAAGATCAAGGAATTCTTCTAATAACTGAGATAGCATTCCTCCCTCATAAACACCACAATGAAATAAATAATCCTGAAGAATAGTCTGAAGAAGTGCTCGACCCGAAACCTCGCCTATTCCTTCTTTCCAGAGATGCTGTCTGACCCGCTGAGTTACTCCAGCATTTTGTGTCTATCTTCAGTTTAAATAATCCTGCCATTCATTAATTTACTCAGTTTGATATCTTCCTGGAAATAGTGACTGCATTTCAAAAGCAAAATGCCTTACCCCTGACCCACTTATGAGACCTAAACAGCAAGCTCTGGTGATCTTACCCGCCATCCAAAAAAAATCAAGGTCGAGGTGACCTGCAACCTCCTACCACCTCCCACGCATATGTTGATTGAAAATAGACACAAAAAGCTAGAGTAGCTCAGCAGGTGAGACAGCATTTCTGGAGTAAAGGAATAGGTGATGTTTCAGGCCAAGACTCTTCTTCAGATAATTGATAACAATAATTGGAAAGGCTTCCTATGAAGATGCTAAACAGAGGAATGGTGAAAGCCAAAAAAAAATAATTGGAAAAAATTGATTCAGAATGGAAAATGTGTAGTAATATTTTCTGGCAGTTTGTAAAATCAGAATCATGCACTCTAGTAATCACCGTACGTTGTAAAATTAGAACAATGTCATTTAAAAATGGCTGTACCTTGACAATTTCCAATATTTCTGTTTTGTTGATAGTTCCATTGCCATCGACATCAAAAAGAGAAAAAGCCCATTCAAGTTTCTGCGAGGTTTTTCCAGAGGAGGTGAGGTGAAGCGCAATGATGTATTCCTTAAAATCCAAGATCCCATCAGAATTGGTATCAAAACTCCTGAAAACATGTTGAGCATATTCTTTGGGATCAGTATCCGGGAAAAATCCAGAGTAGATCTTTTGAAATTGTGCCATGGTGATCTTTCCATTTGGACATTCCTTCAAAAATGTTTGATACCATATTGATAGCTCATCTTCTGTGTATTTGGTGTTGAGTTTGAGATCTTCCAAGATATCTTTGGAGAGGGCACCGCTTTTGATGTTTCCCATTTCCAGACCCAGAGGCAAGAAGAAAGGAGAACACAGGACTCCTCCTGATTCAACAATGCACAGACAGGCATCAGATGCATATTTATCTGAACAGATTAAAGCTTGTTAGTTTAGAAGGATTAGCCTTTATCTCCTTAAGGTTGACATTCACACAGACAACCAAATACCTATAAACAACAAACCATTAGCAAAACACACCTAGCCTAGTGTCCACAATTTTATCTGCAGTGTTGGTCAACAGGCACAGTTAATAATAGACTTTTTAATTTTTGACTTTTTAGACAAATTTAAATTTACAACATTAAATGTACAGCACAGGAACAAGCCTTTTGGCCCTCAATTTTACTTCGGAGTCACGTGAGTGACTACGTGAAGAACCCTGTACAACCGTTCGTGCGTCATTACGTCAGACGCTTTCGTGCAGACGACTGTGGAGCAGCGCAGCTCCTCCAACGGTAAGTCTAAAAAAGTTTCAGGTAAGTGTTATTTCTTACCTGTTCTAGGTTTCCTTCAGGAACCTCCGGGGTTCTTGCGGGATGGTCGCGAGGCCGATGAGTGAACCAGCCTAGGGCTTTGGGGGGAATGCCTTGGTCCGACCGCGGGAGCGGGGAGCTGGCGAATGTCGGGTTTGCGATCGGAGTCACTGATAACGCGGTCAGTGACTCCACACGTTGGGTTCCCGGGGAGGGGATACCCGAGAATAGTGCGCTTCCAGACCGCAGTAGTCCCTAGGGGATGGGGCTTAACGGACCTGAACGGTCAGCCTGAGTTCCCGGTGGTGGGGAAACTAAAGTGTATGCGGTTCCCAGACCGCAGTAGTCCCCAAGAAATGGGGTTTAATTCACGTAAATGAGTAGCCCGGGTGCCCGGGGATTGATTCCCGGGGAGGAGAAGTTCACTTATGGGGTTCCCTAACCACAATAATCCCCAGGATATGGGGACAGCTGACAAAATAGTCAGAGTAATTAAGAAAGATTTGGTAGGCTCACTTCTGGGAATGAATTTAGAGAAATTGCTTTAGGCAGGAGGTGGATCAGTAGTAAAGTTTATGGCAATGGCAGCCTATGGCAGAGGCTGAGCCAGCAGCACCTTTGGGAAGGGCTGCATCATGGGAATGCCAAGCTATGGCAGTGCCAGCCTATGGGAAAGGGTTGTTTGGGTGTGCCAGCAGTACCTTTGTTCAAGGGACTGCTCATGGGAATGCCAAGCTATGGCAGGCTAGCCTATTGGAGAGGCTGTGCCAGCTGTACCTTTGCTCAGGACTGCTCATAGGGATGCCAAGCTAGCCTATTGGAGAGGTTGTGCCAGCAGTACCTTTGCTCAGGACTGCTCCAGGGGATTGCCAAATTATGGCAGGCTAGCCTATTGGAGAGGTTATGCCAGTAGCACCTTTGCTCAGGGCTGCTTCATGAGAATGCCAAATCTATGGCAAATACTGGCCTATGGGAAAGGCCGCGCCAGCAGCACCTTTCTTCAGGGCTGCTTTATGGGCGCCAGCGGTTACCTTCTTCAGGGGCTGCTTTTTATGGGAATAGCTATTTAGTAGTGTATTCACAATTACAGTGATCATGTGGGGATGAGGGGTCATTGTTAGGATAAGGCATATGTTGTAGCGGCCGGGCAGGCATGCGGGGCACATACGTGGTGAATAAAGGTGAGGACATCAGGTCGGTTCTTTTTTTCAACGGTTGTTTATTCATTAATGGCACGTTTATTAGGTGGAGTGCCGGGGTGGCGCTAAACTATATTACAAAGTTTTGCTTTGTTAGTGTAGCATGAGCGAGGTTTTGTCCTCTCGGGCTCAGCTACCTGTTGACTCTCCTAGGTCTCGAGGTAAGAGACCTTAAGTACCAGGACACTCCTCTAGCCCATGACGTCACGTGCCCGCACTCGTATCTCCTGACGAGGGTTCGAGCATATATGGCTGACGCCACAGGACCCCCCCCCAGAACAGGAGGAAGGAATAAGCATGGTCGAGGGAGGCTCCTGCATGTAGGTCTGGGACACCCCGGGCAGTGGTGGGTCGGGACGGAGGCTCCACGTAGCGCAGTGAGTGACGCTCTGCTGGTGGCGATCCCGAAGTACCGAGGGGTGCGAGGAGAGTCCGATGCAGAAAACCGCGGACAGAAGGGGTTGGGACACCCCGGGCGTGGGTCGGGACGGAGGGCTCCACGGGCGCAAGTGACGCTCTGCGTGGGCGGATCCCGATGTACCGAGGGGTGCGAGGAGACCGAAGAGACACGGGTCGCATCCTTGACCAGCTAAGGGAGAGTGTCCTGTGAAATACGGCTCCTAACAACGATGGGGGGAAAAAACTAAATCAAAATAAACTAATTTCTGAACCGAGTGTGGAAATGCAGTGAACACAAAATTAACAGTAAAAAGACAAATCACAGTGCAATCAGTGTCCAAAGCTCATATTGTCCAGTGTTCATAGGTGCAGGATAGTGCTGCACGCACAGCCTCCGGCCTGAATGTGGCGCTGTGGGCGGGCGGTGAGGCTGCAGTGACGGCATCCGGCCGAAAGGTGGCGCTGTGGTCGGCGGTTGAGGCTGCAGTGATGGCATCCGGCCGGAAAATGGCGCTGTGGATGATGGTGAGGCTTGCAGTGACGGCATTCGGCCGTAAGGTGGCGCTTGTGTTGTGGTTGGCGGTTAGGCTGCAAGGACGGCAGCCGAACTGACGGTGGCGCTGTTGCGGTAGTCAAGCTGCAGGGACGGCATCCGGCCAGAAAGTTGCGCTGCATGCAGACGGCGGCCAGGTAAGTTCGTTAGTTCACTTCCGGCCGGCCGCATTTTTCCATCGGCCATTTTTGTCAAGTCGGGCGGGCGCTTGTTTCAAGATGGTGGTGCGGCGGCCATCTTGTCGGCCGGCTGAAGCGGGATTCACCAGCGATTGAAGGACCGGTGAGGAGCAGAAGGGCGTCTCCACGGCGGTCTTCGCCTCAGGTAAGCCCGCCCTATCGGGTGGCTAGGCCCTGGGCAGCGGTCGGCAGGGCCAGGCGTGGTGCAGGGCAGGACGTTGGAGCCGTGGCCGCTGTGTGAGGCCTGTTTGTGGTGCCGGGTCTGGAGCGGTGAGCGCCGGGGGTGAGGTGAGGCCGGTGCAGGGCCTGGAGCCTTGGCCGCGGTTGAGGCCGGGGTCCGGTGCAAGGCCTGGAGATGCGGTGAGGCTGGTGCGGTGCCGGGGCTGAAACCATGTCCGTGGTTGAAGCCCGGTGCAGGGCCTGGAGCCTAGTCCGTTGCCGGGAGCGGGAGAAGCGGCGGGTACTCTCTGCTCCCAGAGCTGTCGGGCGTGCGTCGGCGTTTGTAGTGGGCAGGAGGCTGCTACCTCGCAGTTCCTGCAGCAGCTGGTGGGGCAGCGGCGGCTGGTACAACCTTTCCGCTCCGGTGGTGGGCTCCGGGCAGGTCATGCGGAGGAGCTCGGCGCGGCCGTCACACAAGGCCTGGAGCGGTGTCGGGGGTTGGAAGCGGGGCCTGCGCCGTTGCCGGGAGGGGGAGGGCGGCGGCAGCCGCGGCTTCTCATCTCCGGTGAGCAGCAGCTGGTGGGAAGACGCGTCTTATACCTCACTGCTGGGGCCTGGTTGGCGGCAGCGTAGTTCTGCAGGGCTGGCAAACCGGCTGCAGACATCAGGTCTCCGAGGCTGCGTGCGTCAGGTGTCCAAATTTCTATTCGGACAGTCGGGGGTCACCAATGTAGCGGCACCATACGTGGTGAATAAAGGTGAGACATCAGGTCGGTTTCAAACGGTTGTTTATTCATTAATGGCACGTTAGGTGGGTGCGCTAACTATATTACAAAGTTGCTGTAGCTGAGCGAGGTTGTCCTCTCGGGCTCAGCTACCTGTTGACTCTCCTAGGTCTCGAGGTAAGAGACCTTAAGTACCAGGGACACTCCCTCTAGCCCATGATGTCACGTGCCCGCCCTCGTATCTCCTGACGAGGGTTCGAGCATATATGGCTGACGCCACAATATCACTGATCTGTTAAGTCTTAAACTATATTTGAGAAATTGGGCTCCTCCATCCAGCTAGATTAAATCTATCAAATAGACTTGTAGGATGTTGGGATTCACTTTTAGGTATTCAATTGGTTGTGATGCCGGCCTGGGCAACAGATGGCAGTCAATAAACTCTGGTAACAGGTTTACTAGCCGTTAGATTAATTGTTAATAGTATAGATGTGATTCAGCTGTGCAAGTAAGACAACTTATCTTGTTAAATGGTTAACTATTAAGTGCCTTATAGGTCATTGTTAACACACCTTGTTTCTCCAGGCGAAATTAATAAAGTCACAAGGATGGACAAACAGTATTCATTACTGCTTTATTTGTTGTTAAGTAAATCTTTAATTATATTACAAAATGGTGCTAATGGCCCAAAATAGGAAATTGTGTCAGCAGCGCTTTTTTAGCAGTCTGCTTAAGGTCTCCTCTCATTTAGGAGGCGAGCATGCTGCGTCAGTATTATTCTGACGCTGGGGCCATGGCAAAGTCGGCGTATTGCTGAAGCTGTGCCAGCAGCACCTTGTATGCTTAATGGCTCCCTCATGTAAGAGGAGAGCATGTGGGATCGGTATAGTCTAATGCCGAGTCTGAGGGTATAGCCATAGAGCATGCCCATAGGATTCAGGGCATGTGCCCAGAGGTCTATGCCTGGCCAGAAAGTTACCATCCCAAACACATATGCAGTGAATACCGCTCTAAGGGGGACATTACAGTTGGCCGTCGAATCTTCTATTCGGGTAAGACCTTTCCATAGGCTAAACCTGGAGGTCAAAGCACAAGCTATTGGAACGAGGAAGGTTTCATAGTTTTGGTGATAATGCACCCCACGTCTTTTATTGGCAGTAAGCGGTTCACTGAAGTTGGTGGCAGCATGAAGGCTGGCCAGAGGTTCCACGCACTGTACCTGTGCTACTCTACAATTAAGGGACCACTTACAGCTTGGTAAGGTGTACACTTAGTTATACATTACAAATGATTGAGACATTATCAGCTATTTTGAGGGGTCTAATCATGTAAAATGGTCTGTTCTAGCTTTTCAAGCAGGTTAGAATTGCGCAGGTTCAGTAGAAGGACCAAGATTGTCTTACAAGGCTGGTTCGGAAATCGGGCCACAGTTGCTGTTTACGGCAGATACCAAGTTGCAAATATCATCTCGAGTTTGGAGGTGGAGCAGATTTGCATGATTTGCAAAAAATGTCTGTTTCTGGGTATCAACTATCTATAGACCCTACGGGCATCGTATGGGTTAAAGAGTGATTGGACAAATGTGCACATGTGTGATGCCTCAGGTTGATACATTATGATGATGGCATATGTTAGTCACGAGGGTGCAATCAGTTAAAGATCCATGGGAATGGTTACATATCTTGTTGCCACAGGAGAATCATCAAGTATAGTGATGGCAACACAGAATTGGTGTTGAATTACACTATATTATGAAATTCTGGTTAATGGAACACCTAACATGGTTTCATGTTTATTTCAACGGGTTGCAAAATATGTGGCCATCTTTTACAGTGGGCAAAACATACATTTTCGCTAAAAGGAGTAGGAAGGACTTTTTATGGCTCCCTCCATTTTGTTTATCAATTGAGGTTTCAAATAAAGTCATTAAGAGGCAGCTTAAGGTTCCTATTGGCGTGATTATGCAAAATTGATTCCTGATTGTCGCGAATTAATATAACCTTATTTGGTTATGTTTCAACGTTAATTTGCTGGTTCAGCCTGAGGCTTGGGAAATCAGTTGTTGCATGATAAACTCAAATTATGTTCTGCAGGTTTAATAAACTGCCCTAAGGTTTTGGGTTGTTACATCTATCCTTCTATGTGTTCAAAGTGTTTGCATAGCACCAAACCGCAGAATTTCTTTTCCAGGACATGAAAGAGTTTGTTTATGCTTATGTTCAATGGAAAATGTTTATTGATTGCTAATGTTTCGAGTTCATGCTAAATGATCGTTTTGTTAATTATGGGAGTTATACGGCCATTAATTGGGTTATCAAGGGGTAGGATATCTTCAACATGGGGTCCCAGCCAGTTATATTGCCATATGCGATGTTGACATTTGTGAACACTATTTCACCAGGAGGCGGCAGCTATATCCTTAAATTTGGGCTGGAGATTATTAGGTAGTTATCCTTTCTGGCACTGGTTTAATGCAACAGGTTCAGTCGCTACATAATTGTGATCGTTCAGGATGATAACGTCTGTAAATTATAATATATAATATTATGTTGTAAATACTTGAGCAGACCAGAAGGTCAGGTCTCAAAATAGTCACAGGCATACCAGGGGACCTTTGATAAGGTAAGCACACATATATACAACAATATGTCAAGGTCATCAAGAGCCTTGGAGTTCTTGACTAGCAATGTTGTTAGTCACAAAAAATAAATATATAAATAAATACATAAATAAATAGATACATAAATAAATAATTTGGGAGAACTTATTGTGCAGGCCATTCCAGATGAGAAAAACAGAGTTGTGATATGTTCTAATGGATTCTGATTCCAGATTTCATTAAACCAGGGCTGCTACAACATCAGCAGCAAGGGTATTTATGTTCCGCTGGGTCGCATTGTTACGGCTGCAGCATGGTCCAACGAATGAATCTCCAAACATCTGTAATGACCCATTGCTGAACCAGGTTATTTGTTAACTCTTTTTCTGGTTTTGGTTATATTTTCCATCTTGGTGAGAGATGGAAATATTATTGTTTCATTTAAACAGCATCAGCATGTTTTACATCTATGTTATGACTGTATGCATTATGAATGTTTTCCCTTCATTTGTCAATGAAGCAGGTTTGGTTGTGTACACTCATTTCACATGGCATGAAATCACAGAGCTTTGAAATCTTCACGTAGTCACTCATGTGACTCCGAAGTAAAATAGTAAGATTAAATGAGAACTTACCAGTTTGAAGTTTGGTCTTTATTTTATGAGGATTGATGCACGAACGGCTATATGGGGTTCTTCACGTAGTCCCTCAACTCGACTCCTCATAAAATAAAGATCAAACTTCAAACTGGTAAGTTCTCATTTAATCTTACTATTTTGGTGCCAAACATGATGCCTAGCTGAGCCAGTCTCTTCTGCTGCACATGTTCCATATTCCTCTAATCCCTGCATTTCCATTTGCCTATCCAAAGTCCTCTCAAATGCGACTATTGTATCTGCCTCCACCACCAGCCCTGGCAATGATTTCCAGGCCCCAACCACAGTGTAAAAAACCTGCCATATAAATCTCCATTAAATTCGCCCCTCTCACAATAAAGCTACACCCTCTAGTGTTGGACAAATGTTCTGACTGTCTACCCTATCTATGCCCCTCATCATCCGTCTATCTACCTATCAATCCTCTATTCCTATCTATCTATCTTCTTCTATACTATTACTAAAACTCTCATCGTGACCACTTCCGGTTTGCTTGTTTTTTTAATATGCACAAAATGGTACCCTATATCGCTAGGATTTTTTTCGCAACCTTACTCACCGTTCTCTTCTACTCCAAGCGCACCAGCTTTTGTTCCGATCGGTGGAAGTTATAACAAAAGTTATGAAGTTAAAAGTTATAACAAAAGTTATGAAGAAAATAGTGAGATCAGCAGATTGGTCTTCTCGCCTGTCGGTCACCATGAAGGTAACGCCCCTTCCAGCACCTGCTGGAGAATAAACCCCGGGTGGCGGGGCTGAGTACACAAGCCGCTGTGTGGAGTCGGGTAAGCCGCTGCGAGCCACTAGGAGCATGGAGAACCAGCTGGGAACAGACTTTGCGCCCTCCTCTATTCACGGTTACACCAAACACTACAGCCCCACCCGACTCAGAACTGCCTCGCAAAGAGTGGGTCGCCCTGAACCAGCTCCGTATAGGAGTCGGCCGGTTCAACGGCAACATGCATCGCTGGGGGCTGCATTCATCAGCAGCCTCCGTGTGTGGAGCAGACCAACAAACAGCGCAGTACGTCATTTTCAATTGCAATGTCCTCTGCCCCCTGGTGGAGGGGTAGCATTCACGGCTCCTCTCGACCCCAACAGGACATTAAACTGGCTCCTGCAGCACCTGCAGGCATTACATTAAACTTGCTGCTGCTAAAACGCAAGATAGGAAAGAATGATAAGTAGGGAAGATTCCGCTGTTGTGGAGTCGGGAGGGTGCTTGTGTGTAGGTGGCCGCTGACTATCTCTTGAGTCCCCCCCCTTCACAACATTGTCACTCCCCTCTTTCTGACTAGGTCCACCCCCCCACCTGCACACCACCCCTCTCCCCCCCCTCACAGCCATCCAACCTTTTCCCCCCACCCCACCACCTCCTCTCTCCCCACACCCCCCCTTCTCCTCCTCCACATACACCCTCCTCCCCCCCCACCCTCCCAACCCCCCCACACTACGGCACCCTCCCCTCCTCACACCCCCACTCCCCACTCCCACACCCACCACCCCACACCACCCCACACCTCCCATCCACCACCCCATCCACCCCCCCACCACCCCACGCCCTCCTCAACCACCCCCCCATACCACCCCCCTCTCCCCCCACACACCATCTCCACCCCCTCTCCCCCCACACCACTCCACCCCCTCTCCCCCCCACCTCACCCCTCTCCCCCCCCCCTCCACCCCTCTCCCCCACTCCACCCCCTCCCCCTCACACTCCACCCCCTCCCCTCTCACGCCACCCCCTCCCCCCACACTCACCCCCTCCCCCTCACACCACCGCTCCCCCACACCACCCCCTCCCTCTCCCCCACCAGTGACGTGGTGTGAGGTCAATGGCTGGGGATGCACTGGCTAGTATCAGAGCCAGATTTACACACATATGAACCCGATAGAGGTAGTTTAAATTCACCATTCAATTGGCAGGTTGCACAATGACTATTGATTAGGCGATATGTTTTGAGTCATTTCAAGCAGAGAATGACCTTTAATGTACGCTGTTGTAGCTGGTATAGTGAGCACCAGCTGGAGTAACTTTGTCACCTCAGGAACCTGCATCAGATCATTCTGGGCCAAAAAGCTGAGGAGCTGTTTGGGTGATTTGCATTCATTTCTCACCATTTGTAAACTATACAATCCGATAAGATCAGCCTTTAGTCTAACAAAGTCAATGCACCTTGCATATTTTGATAGGCTATGCAGTTTGGTGTCATCGCAATGTTGTGACATTTCATAAAATTTTGTGCAATCGACCAAACCAAGGAAAGTTAGTGCACCGAAATGATCAAACCTAGCTTTCATTTGAACACTGTTATTGTCCAAAATGTTATAAAACATTCTTTACTTCTCATCTCTGATCGGCTGTTTACTTCGAAAGTCGACTTTTGATTAAAAGTCTAAATTTGAGAAAGTTTTAAGGTTAGATATAACATATTCCATTTTTATAGCCGCTGGAAATTTTTTGCTGGAGCTAGCTAATGTGGAGGGAGAGTGAGCGTCCATTACGTGGGCTGAGCCTATATAATTGACGCTCGCTCTCCCTCCACTGGGCTCAAAACACACCCCTCTCAGTGAGGCAGATGTGATAGCTGCCTCCCCTGGTGCTTTTTCATTGCAGTTTTATGACGAGACCAACGAGCCTAAATATCTTTATATGTGAAATTAGTCACCTGGTCTATGGAAGGTGAGGACATGTAATGAAGGGGTCTACAAAGAGAGATAGTAATTTGGCAATTTTGCCCATAAAAACTGATTGGAATCATACAGAAATTACATTTATAACCCAGATCAGTGGAAAAATCTTTATATTTTATTGTTATTTTTCTTTACTTTTCGTAACAGCTATTTTCATTGGAGTATGACAGGTGAGGCTCTGCCTAATCTGACCGCACGACCCTGCCCCACACAACCCTTCCCCCATCACCCCCCACGCCACCCCCTCCCCCCCACGCCACCCCCTCCCCACGCCACCCTCCCCCCACGCCACCCCCCTCCCTCCACGCCACCCCCTCCCCCACGCACCCTCTCTCCCACACTCCCCCTTTCCCACACCATGGTGGGATATTGCATTGGGGAGTGGGTTGCATTGGGGGACCAGGCCTCCCATACAACGGGTCCCACTTAGTCCAGTTTTTTATATTTTTTATTAATTCTCCCCTCAACCTCTGACGTTCCAGAGAAAACAATCCAAGACAATCCATCCACTCCCTGTTGCTGAAACCCTCTAATCTTGACAGCATTCTGATAAACCTCTTCTGCACCCTCTCCAAAAACTTCCACATCTTTACAGTAATGGTGTGACCAGAACTGCACGCAATATTCATACAACTCTACGCTGTATGTTATTACGTCATACAGCATGGAAACACGCCCTTTGGTCCAGCCCGTGAGGTTGTTGGGTGTGTTGTGGTTTAGGTGTTTGGTCTTGTGTTTTTCAGCTCAGTGTTTTCTGGGTTCTCTCTGTCGTGTCAACATCAGGTTTCCATGTTGAGCCCGTCAGTGTTTGTTCTTTGTGTCAGTGTGGGCAAGTTGGGCCGAAGGGCCTGTTTCCATGCTGTATGACGTTTTGACACCATAACATCTTTGGCCTTGCCCTAGCCATTGTTTTGGTTGCCACTGCAAAAAGCGTAATCCAATTTATAAGATACAATCTTCCACATGCAAAAACATGCTGATTATCCATAATCAGCCCGTCTATCCAAATGGATATATTATCCCTCAGAAGCCTCTCCAGTAACTTGTCAACCATCGATATCAGGCTGTTTAAGAAGGAACTGCAGATGCTGGAAAATCAAGCACTGTCTAGTATCAGAACCAGATTTACACACATATGAACCTGATAGAGGTAGCTTAAATTCACCATTGGCAGGTTGCACAATGACTATTGATTAGCTGTATGTTTCATATTTCATATCGGCATTCTTTACAACACACACATACAGGTATGTTATATATTCAATTCACGTTTTATAGGCAAATGCAGTTCCACTATTCATACTCATTCAACACAAATGAAAATAAATATTGCACTTGTAAATTAAGTCCATTCCCCTATCCGTTGGGACAAAGATGTCAGTGACTTTGTTGCAGAAGTCCTCTTTATTTTCTTTTAGTTTTAAAAGTCTCTCCATCTCAATAGAGATGATTGTCAGGGATGAAACTCGTCCTTGGTCAGTCCGATTCTGACTGTACGTTTTGAGTCATTTCAAGCAGAGAACAACCTTTAATGGACGCTGTTTTAGTGAGCACCAGCTGGAGTAACTTTGTCGCCTCAGAAACTATCTGCATCAGATCATTCTGGGCCAAAAAGCTGAGGAGCTGTCTGGGTGATTTGCATTTGTTCCTCAACATTTGTAAACTATACAGCACTTCAACTCTTCCTCCCATTCCGTATCCGACCTCTCTGTCCTGGGCCTCCTCCAAGGCCAGAATGAGCACCACCGGAAATTGGAGGAACAGCACCTGCACTTGGGCAGTCTGCACCCTAGTGGCATAAACATTGAATTCTCCCAATTCCGTTAGCCCTTGCTGTCTCCTCCATTTCCTAGCTCTCCCTCAGCGCTCGGGCTCCTCCTCCTCCTTTTTCCTTTCTTCTCCCCCACACCCTCCATCAGTCTGAAGAAGGGTTTCGGCCCGAAACGTTGCCCATTTCCTTCGCTCCATAAATGCTGCTGCACCCGTCGAGTTCCTCCAGCACTGTTGTCTACCATAGATATCTGGCTCACTGGTCTATAGTTCTCAGGCTTTTCCTTGCGTAAATAAAGGCACATTAGCCACCCTCTAGTCATCCGGCACCTCACCGTCTAATAATGATTAATATATCTCAGCCAGGGATCCCGCAATTTTTTTCTCTTTCTTTCCACAGCATCCTTATAGACATCTGATCAGGCCTGGGAGATTTAACTTACTTTGAATGTCCAGTAATTCCTTAACTGTAAAATGGATGCCCTCAAGACATCTCCATCAACTGTCCTAAGTTCCTTAACCTTCATGTGTTTCTCCATGGTAAAAACAGAGAAGCAATACTCATTGAAGACTTGGGTAATTTCCACACAGAAATGAGCTCTTTGGTTTCTGAAGGGTCCGATTCTCTCTCTAGTTATCCTCATTCCATTTATGTACATATATTATTTGTCAAAGTTTTCGTCTGCCTCCCTTTTACCCTCTTTTTCTAGGGTAAAGTTTCCTTCTCTAATGTATTCCTCAGTCCACTAAACTCCTCTAGGGATACACTTGATCTCAGCTGTGTTTTGCTAGCCTATGCCTTCTTCTTTTTCCTGCCCAGAGCCTCAATTTCTCCCATCACCCAGGGTTCCTTACTCGCAGCTGCCTTTCCCTTCACCCTAACAGGAACACGCATGCCTTGAATTCACACCATTACTCATTTAACCACTCCCACTTTCCAATTATCCCTTTGCCTGCATGCATCCTACTCCAATCAACTAGCAAGTTCTAGTCTAATATCATCAAAGTTGGCCTTGCCTCAATTCAGAACTTTAATTTGTGGGCCTGCCCCATCTTTATCCACAACGACTTTAAAATTAATAGACTGTAGTCGCTGGTCGCAAAAGACTAGCCCACCAACACTTCAGTCACTTGCCCTTCCCAATTTCATATGAGCAGGTTAGGCTTTGACCTCTGCCTTGTAGAGCCCTCTACATATTGCGTAAGGTACTTTCCTGAAAGCATTTGACAAATTACACACCATCTACGCTCTTGATGGCGGTCCCAGTCTATATTGGACATTGTTGCTCTTGTTCCTATTGATGATAAAGGTCACAAAGAAGTGGTACTGGCATTGGTTTATTATTGCCACGTGTACTGAGACACAATGAAAACCTTTGTTTTGTGAGTTATCCAGGAAGTTTATGCTATTTATGAGTATATCAAAGGAAGAAACCAAATGCAGAATACAGTTTTACAGCTACAGAAAAAATGCAGATAAAAAGTAGTGCTTGGGCAGCAACTGGGCGGGCTGGAAAATCAGGAATACATCAGTATTGAAGGTCATTCTCACTGCCTTGCAAACTCCAGAAATTATTTTTGTTCAGAATTCTGAATCAAATTGTGTATTCATAGAGGCATAGATAAAGTTATGGGCCTGTCCCACGAAGGTAACTTTTTAGGTGACTGCAGGAGACTTTGCAGTCACCACACGATCGTCATATGTTTGCGGGTGGTTGCCCGGGAGTCACCTTCAAGGTCGTGAGGAGTTCCCACATTCTGGGAACTAGTCACGGCCTCATTATGGTCGCCGTGAATTTTTCAACATGTTGAAAAAATAGCGGCGGCTAGAATGATCCCGCCATGGAGAATAGCGAGAATTCTCGAGCTATAGGCTGGGTCGCCAGGTGGTCCTAGTTGGTTGCCAGGAGGTCGAAGGTTCTCGGAGGTTCCGGTAGATTGTAGCCGGTGCTGACCAGCAAATTTCATTGGCTCATGAGAAATAATAAGGTAAACAGTAGTTTTCAGAACAAAGGATAACTGACCGGTAATGTTAAATGTCCACCGAGCTTCACAGGCATGTATCTCTGGCTTCTTAAAAGTTGGCTCCTTCTCCCCTCCCCCCCCCCCCCTTTAAAGGTCTTACCGTACACTGTGCTTTAGCCGTCTTTTTACAGCGCCAACCTTCCTGTTCATCGCGGTGTGTGTCTGTATCACCTTGGCTTTGCACCATGTGAATTTTTTAGACAGGGCAAGCGGGGGAATGCTGTCTAAAAAATTCACACGGGCTGGTGAATGAAGCTTTGTGTTTGTGTTTGTGTGTGTGTCTTCGTTCCACTCTGACAGTCGCCGTCCAGTTCCCGGTTTTTCAAGCGACTGCCGGCAACTTGACAGTCGCCAGAGGTCCGCTGAAAAATTGCCTAAGTGGGACAGGCCCATTATGGAGTGTACAGCACATAAATGGATAGTTCAGCCCAATACGACCATACATATCACTTTGCCCACCTATACTAATCCCATTTGTCTGCCTTAAGACCTAGTCGTTCTATGCCATGCCTCTGAGGATCGATCTAAATTCATCTTAAACATCTCCACCAGCACCACATCTTCCCTCTATGTAAAAATCTTATCCCACCCAGGTCTCATTACAAGTCCTTGCTTTCCATTAAATGGAGGCCTCTTTTCTTTGATCCCATTTCCAAGGCAAAAAGATTTTGATGATCTAAGCCTCCCATAATCTTATCTAATTCTTTCTGGTCACACCTCAGCCGTGTTTGTTTCAGGGATACCAGCCTATGCAATCTCTCCCCATAACTAAACTCAGCAATCCATGCAACATACAGATGAATTTCCCCTGCACTCCCTCCACCACAATCAGATCCTTCTTGCAGTACGGTGACCAGCTGCACAAAGCTGGAGTAACTCAGCGGGACAGGCAGCATTTCTGGAGAGAAGGAACGGATGACATTTTAGTGACCCATTCCTTCTCTCCAGAGATGCTGCCCAAAGATCCTATAGCTGAGCGCTCCGCTATAGGATCTTTGATGCTACCTGCCTTTGTGTCGATGTTCGGTTCCTTCTTACACAGTGTTATATCTAAGGACAGGCTCAGAAATTTGGAAGGCAATGAGTAACCCTGAGGATTGGGAGATTTTCAGTATTTAGTATTAGAAACATAAAAACAGTTATATAAAAAAAGAGCATTGAGCACAATTGTGGGCTTCTAGCAGAGGATTTATCATGGGGTGTAGGAAAACGGTAGTGGAATTAAACTAATACTTCGCAGAAGGGCAGAGAAATCTTTGAAGAATTACCAGAGGATCAAGAATCCAGTGCAAATGAAGGAGTAAAAAAAATGAGTGTCAGAAACAAAAATCATATGATGTTAATGAGCCTGAAAAGTTAAATATCGCAAAGATCAAAGGTCTTGAGTGATAGTAGAATTAGACTATTCAAGTCTACTCCGCCATTCAATCATGGCTGACCTATCTCTCCCTTCTAACCACATTCTCCTGCCTTCTCCCCATAACCTCTAACACATGTACAAATCAAGAATCTATCTATCTCTGCCTTAAACATCTCCACTGATTTGGCCTGCACAGCCTTCTGTGGCAAAGAATTCCACAGATTCACCACCCGCTGACTAAATCTGATGATTTGCACCCCAAAAATGTGAAAGAAGTGTCTTTAGGGATAACACATTCTCTGGTTATCCTGATCTAACATTCTAATGATACTGGGATGTTTCCATATGATTGGAGAATATTAAATGATGGTTAAGATATTAGGGAGAAAATATGCGCAGAGTAGTCACAGTGACGTAGCAGGTGGAGCTGCTGCCTCACAGCACCGGAGTCCCAGGTTCAATCCTGTTCTCTGGTGCTGTCTGTGTGGAGTCTCCACATTTTTCTTGTGACCACATGGCTTTCCTTCAGGTGCTCTGGTTTCCTCCCACATTCCAAAGGCGTGCTGCTTTTATTTAATTTTTTTTTTAGTTTAGAGATACAGCACCCAAACAGGCCCTTCGGCTCACTGAATCCACACCGACCAGTGATGCTCACACTTTAACAGTATCCTACATGCACTAGGGACAATTTTATACTTATACCTAGCCAATTAACCTACAAACCTGTACGACTTTGGAGTGTGAGAGGAAACCGAAGATCTCAGAGAAAATCCGAGCAGGTCACAGGGAAAACGTACAAACTCTGTACAGACAGCTCCAATAACCAGGATCGAACCTGGTTCTCGGGCGCTGCATCACTCTAAGGCAGCAACTCTACCGCTGCGCCACCGTGCCTCTGTAAAATTGATTTGCTTCTGTAAAATTGTCTCTAGTGTGTAGGGAGTAGAAAACAAAGCTGAATAACATAGAACAAGCGGGTTATGAATGATCGATGGTCGGCATGGACCCGCTGGGCCAAAGGGCCTGTTTTCTTGCTGTATCTCTAAACTAAACTAACCAGGTATTAGTATTTGATAAATGGTGGAATATATACAGTAATTAAAAATTAAACATCAAGAAACAGATAATAACCGAGCAGAGTCAACATGGATTTTTGATAGGGACATCGTGCATGACTAATTTATTGGAGTTCTTTGTGATGTATCCAGTTCATCGGATGAGGGAGATGCATGGTGTTTACATTTTCAGATGGATTTTGACAAGGATCCATATAAGAGGTTGGTGAAGAAGGTTAGAAAAAGTGGAATTAGAAGTTAAATATCATTGTGGGTCAATGTGTCCGCCCCAGGTTGGCACAGTGTAAACAGTGAAGCATTGTTGGGGTGAGTGGTTACGTCCCATCTAGTCACAACTTATACCAATGATTTGCTGCGAAAGACAAATGAAGTGAAGGGAATGAAAAGTAACTTCAAGGGGATAGAGATCTGAGGGAAGGTCAATAACGTGGTAGACGGAAATGTGAACTTGTTCTATTATAGAATCATAGAATTATAGAAAATAGGTGCAGGAGTAGGCCATTCGACCCTTCGAGCCTGCGCCGCCATTCAATATGATCTTGGCTGATCATCCAACTCAGTATCCTGTACCTGCCTTCTCTCCATACCCCCTGATCCCTTTAGCCACAAGGGCCACATCTAACTCCCCCTTAAATATACCCAATGAACTGGCCTCAACTACCTTCTGTGGCAGAGAATTCCACAGACTCGCCACTCTCTGTGTGAAAAATGATCTTCTCATCTCGGTCCTAAAAGAACTTCCCCCTTATCTTTAAACTGTGATCCCTTGTTCTGGATTTCCCCAACATCGGGAACAATCTTCCTGCATCTAGCCTGTCCAACCCCTTAAGAATTTTGTAAGTCTCTATAAGATTCCCCCTCAATGTCCTAAATTCCAGCGAGTACAAGCTGAGTCTATCTAGTCTTTCTTCATATGGAAGTCCTGCCATCCCAGGAATCAGTCTGGTGAACCTTCTCTGTACTCCCTCTATGGCAAGAATGTCTTTCCTCAGATTAGGAGACCAAAACTGTACGCAATACTCCAGGTGTGGCCTCACCAAGACCCTGTACAACTGCAGTAGAACCTCCCTGCTCTTGTACTCAAATCCTTTTGCTATGAATGCCAACATACCATTCGTTTTCTTCACAGCCTGCTGCACCTGCATGCCTACTTTCAATGACTGGTGTACAATGACACCCAGGTCTCGTTGCATCTCCCCTTTTCCTAATCGGCCATCATTAATATAATAGTCTACCCTTCTGTTTTTGCCGCCAAAGTGGATAACCTCACATTTATCCACATTATACTGCATCTGCCATGCATTTGCCCACTCACCCAACCTATCCAAGTCACCTTGCAGCCTCCTAGCATCCTCCTCACAGCTAACACTGGCCCCCACCCACAGCTTCGTGTCATCCTCAAACTTAGAGATGTTGCATTCAATTTCTCATCCAGATCATTATATATTATTGTAAATAGCTGGGTTCCAGCACTGATCCTTGCGGTACCCCACTAGTCACTGCCTGCCATTCGGAAATGACCCGTTTACTACCGACTCTTTGCTTCCGTCTGCCAGCCAGTTCTCTATCCACATCAATATGAACCCCCATTACCGTGTGCTTTAAGTTTGTATGCCTCTAATCTCTTATTGGGACCTTGTCGAAAGCCTTCTGAATGCCTACCAAGATTCGTCAGACATGATTTACCTTTCACTTTAAATCCATGCTGGCATTTGTCCAATGATTTCGCCACTTTCCAAATGTGCTGGCTATCCCATCTTTAATAACTAGCATTTTCCCCACTACCGATGTTAGACTAACTGGTCTGTTAATTCCCCGTTTTCTCTCTCCCTCCCTTTTTAAAAAGTGGGGTTACATTAGCTACCCTCCAATTCTCAGGAACGATTCCAGAATCTAAAGAGTTTTGAAAATTTATCACTAATGCGTCCACTATTTCTGGGGCTACTTCCTTAAGTACTTGGGATGCAGCCTATCTGGCCCTGGGGATTTATCGGCCTTTAATCCATTCAATTTACCTAACACCACATCCCGGCTAACCTGGATTTCAGTCAGTCCTCCATCTCCTTTGACGCGGCCCTTGCTATTTCCGCAGATTATTTATGTCTTCCTTAGTGAAGACAGAACCAAAGTAGTTATTCAATTGGTCTGCCATGTCCTTGTTCCCCATGATCAATTCTCCAGTTTCTGAGTGCATGGGACCTACATTTGCTTTAACAAACCTTTTTTCTCTTCAGATATCTATAAAAACTTTTGCAGTTCATTTTTATGTTCCCTGCCAGTTTTCTTTCCCTTTCCTAATTAAGCACTTTGTCCTACTCTGCTGGACTGAATTTCTCAGGGGGGGAACCAGTCTCTGGTAGGCTGCTTTTTCTGGCTAATTTGTATGCCTCATCTTTAGTTTTGATACTATCCCTGATTTCCCTTGTTATCCATGGATGCACTACCTTTCCTGATTTATTCCTTTGCCAAACTGGGATGAACAAGTTGTTGTAGTTCATCCATGCAGTCTCTTTAAATGCCTTCCATTGCATATCCACCTTAAACCCTTTAAGAATCACTTTGCCAGTCTATCTTGGCCAAGTTCACGTCTCATACTCTCAAAGTTACCTTTCTTTAAGTTCAGAACCCTTGTTTCTGATAAACAATGTCACTCTCCATCCTAATGAAGAACTCAACCATATTATGGTCACTCTTGCCCAAGGGGCCATGCACAGCAAGACTGCTAACTAACCCTTCCTCATTACTCAGTACCCAGTCTAGAATAGCCTGGTCTCTCGTTGGTTCCTCTATATGTTGGTTTAGAAAACTATCCCGCATACATTCCAAGAAATCCTCTTCCTCAGCACCCTTGCCAATTTGATTCACCCAATCTATATGTAGATTTAAAGTCACCCATTATAACTGTTTTACCTTTGTTGCATGCATTTCTAATTTCATGTTTGGTGCCATCCCCAACTCCACTACTACTGTTAGGTGGCCTGTACACAACACCCACCAGCATTTTCTGCCCCTTAGTGTTTTGCACGTCTACCCATATCGATTCCACATCCTCCAAGCTAATGTCCTTCCTTTCTATTGCGTTTATCTCCTCTCTAACCAGCATAACTATTCCACCTCCTTTACCTTTCTGTCTATCCCTCCTGACTATTGAATATCCCTGGATGTTCAGCTCCCAGCCTTGGTCACCCTGGAGCTATGTCCCGTGAACCCAACTTATATCATATTAATTAATAACTATCTGCACATTCAACTCATCCACCTTATTACGAATGCTCCTTGCATTGAGACAAAGCCTTCAGGCTTGTTTTTACAACATTCTTCCCCTTATATAATTATGTTGAAAAGTGGCCCTTTTTGATTTTTGCCCTGGATTTTTCTGCCTGCCACTTACTTTTCACCTTGCTACCTATTGCTTCTACCCTCATTTTACACCCCTCTGTCTCTCTGCTCATGCTCCCACCCCCCTGCCACATTAGTTTAAATCCTCCCTGACAGCACTAGCATACACTCCCCCAAGGACATTGGTTCCCCTCAAGCCCAGGTGCAGATTAGATATAAAGACAGAATTGCTCAGTACATTTTAAATTGTTAGAGATTGGGAAATGTTGATGTCCTGTGGGCATGTTGATGTTTTCAAGAGAGAGTTAGAGGTTTTTAAGAGAGAGTTATGGGTCTGTCCCACTTAGGCTATTTTTCAGGTATCTGCCAACGACTGTCAAGTTGCCGGCACTCGCCTGAAAAACCGGCAAATGGAACGGCGACTGTCAGAGTGGAACACACACACACACATACAAACACATCGCAAAGGCAGGGGACAAGGCAAGCGGGGGGATTGCTGTCTGAAATTCACACGCTGCAAAGCCAAGGTGATACAGACACACACCACGATCAACAGGAAGGTTGGCGCTGTAATTAAGACAGCTAAAGTCCTTTAAAAGAGGTGGGGGAGAAGGCGGGAGACAACTTTAAAGAAGTCAGAAATACACGGCTGTGAAGTTCGGCGGACATTTAACATTATCCTTGGTTCTGAAAGCTACTGCTTACGTTTCTTTTCCCCAATGAGTCATTGAAATTCACCGGATACAACCTACGAGAACCTAAGAGAACCTTCAACCTCCTGGCGACCCACCGACGGCACGAAAATTCTCGCTGCTCCCCATGGCGGCTTCATTCTTGTCGGCGCTAATTTTTCATTGTTGAAAATTTTTCATGTTGCAAAATTTGCAGCGTCCATAATGAGGCCGCGACTAGTTCTCAGAATGTGGGAACTCCTCACGACAATGAAGGCAACTCCCCGGCAACCACCCGCGAACATGTGGTGACTGCATAGTCTCCTGCAGTCGCCTAAAAAGTCACCTAAGTGGGACATTTGATTTAGCTCTTAGAGCTAAGGGAATCAAGGGGTATGAGGAGAAAGCAGTAACGGGATACTGATTTTGAATGATCAGCCATGATCACATTGAATGGCGGTGCTGGCTCGAATGGCCGACTTCTGCACCTATTTTCTATGTTTCTGTTTCTATGTTCAAAGGGATCTGGGTGTCTCTGAAGAAAATGTGCAGGTGATGTAGGCAGTTAGGAAACCAAATGGGATGCTGGCCTTTCATGCAAGTGAAACTGAGTGCGTGTAGAACTGAATACAAAGCCACTGTTAGATCACATCTTAAGAGAGTCAAGCGAGTTTTATTGTCATGTGTCCCAAATAGGACAATTAAATTCTTGCTTGCTGCAGCACAACAGAATATTGTAAACATAATACAGAACAGTTCAGTATGTCTATGTACCATAGACCATATATATACACATAAATAAACAGATAAAGTGCAATAGTCTGTTATAGTTCAGAGTTTGTTTGGTGTCGTGTTTAATAGCCTGATAGCTGTGGGGAAGAAGCTGTTCCTGAACCTGGATGTTCCAGATTTCAAGCTCCTGTACTTTCTTCCAGATGGCAACAGAGAGTAGAGTGTGTGGCCAGGATGGTGTGGGCCTTTGATGATGTTGGGGCAGATTTTTGAGGCAGCGACTGCGATAGATCCCTTTGATGGTGGGGAGCTCAGAGCCGATGATGGGCTGGGCAGTGTTCTTTAACTTTGTGCATTCTTTTCCGCTCCTGGACATTCAAGTTGCCGAACCAAACCATGATGCAACCGGTCAGCATACTCTCTACTGTGCACATGTAGAAGTTTGAGAGAGTCCTTGACATACCAACATCTGGAGCTTAGCACACTATTTTACTTCGGAGTCACATGAGTGACTACGTGAAGAAGGCCGTCAGCCCGCATGCGCGTCATTACGTCTGGCGCATTGTGCGCCGGCTGACTGGCAGGCGCGCTGCTCCTGCCAGGGGTAAGTTTTAAACCTGGAAGGTAAGTTTAAACTTTTTTCTCGAGATGTTTTTTGTTTTGCAGGAAGCTCCTCACAGAGTTTGCCTGCTGGATTCGGGGCGAAGTTGGACGGGCCGCGGGAAACTGGTTATGAACCGTGGGAAAATCATGGTCCGGTCCACGGAGGTGTGGGTGGCCGGCAGCCGTCGGGTTTGCTCCCATGTCACTGACAAGGAGGTCAGCAACACCTAGGAGGGGAGAGCGAGTGGGTTTTTTTTTCGCAGTATGGGATCCCAGACCTCTATGGTCCCCCGAGAGAAAGGGGTTAGACTGGCAGTTAGCTGGTCTTGCTACCCCAGTCACTTACCATGGGGTCCACAGCTCCCACACCGCAATGGTTCCCCAGAAATAGGGGTTAGACTGGCAGTAAGCCGGTCTCGCTACGCAAGTCGCCAACAATGGGGTCAGCAAACCCAGACCGCTTGGGTCTTCCGAGATAAAGCGTTAGACTGGCTGTAAGCTGGTCTCACTACTCCAGTCGCTGACAATGGGGTCGGCAGCTCCCAGACCTCTAAGGTCTCCCCAAATAAGGGGAAAACTGGCAGTAAGCTGGTCTCGATACCCAGTCACTCACTATGGGGTCAGAAACTCACAGACTACTATGGTTCCCCAGGAAAGGGGTTAAACCACGAGGAAGTCGGTCAGGCCTTGGGACTCGGTCGAGTCAGGCCAAGAGGTTCCCCCTCATTCTATGGGTAGCGTCTGGAACGCCTAAAACCCACCTGGAGCACCTGATGGAGAGGTTGCTCCAGAAGAGTGCTACCTGAGCCCGGGTATTATGGAGAACCCGCTGGCAGTGGCACCTGTCTCAGGGCTGCACAATGTCTCCCTCTCTGAGGAGTTTCACTCTAGCCCAGAGTCATATCCTGATATAGATCCGAGGGGCCATGTCAGCGCAGGTACCCTCAGGGGCCTGCGGCAGCACCTGTCTCAGGGCTGTCTACGAGTCTCCCTCTCGGTGGAGGGGAGTGCGAGGATATACTTGCAAGGGAAGAGGCAGAAAACCCGGAAGGGGCCAGATTTCTCTCACGCTACAAGTGCCGGCAGAGAACAGAGCTATCAAATGAAACCATCATATCGGCGATGACACCCCCATGCCTCATCGGCAGTAAGCAGTTCACTGAAGTTGATGGCCGCTTGAAAGCTGGGCACAGGTCTTTCAGACAAAGGGCCAAGCCGGTCTCAGGAATATGGAATGCACATACACTACCATTCCTACTCTCCAATCAAGGATGGGAATAGAACCCACATCAGGGGCCTTTGGGCTTACCATAAGACCACCGGTAACCATGGAGGTAGGTGGGTCTGGATCTTCTGAAAACATGGGGTAAAAAAAAACAAAGTGGACCCATTTACAAGTTGGTTTGTACAAATGAAAATGATAAAATGTGATGGGTAATTATTACACAGTATACAAGGGTACCAAGCATGGCTTGGAATTGGGGCCAGCATTGCCTTTCGAGGCAGGCTCAGGATTACGGCCAGGATTGCCTTCCGCGACAAGCTTGGTAATATGGCCAGAGTTGTCTTTCGAGGCAGGCTCAGAATTACGGCTGGAGCATGTTTAAGGGAGGCCAGTAGTATGGCCAGAGTTGCATTCAAGGCAGGCACAGAATTATGGCAGGCGTGGCCTGTTCATTGTGAAAGATGGAGGTTGTTAGTTCATAATTCATTTAACTCCCATGTGCAACATAGCTTTTCAGTATATGGAATTTCTCTACTGTCAAACTACTGATTTCCTTAGGATTTTTATGGCATGCATCGATCTCAAAGGTCCTGTTCACAGGAGATCACTGGAGACATTTGACATTGATCTGGAGGATATTTCTAACACTGTGTTTTTGCTTAAATCAACTGTTTCAGCTGCAACTATATTTGAGGACTTGAGGTTCCTCAGCCATCCCGTCAAATTTAAGTTGATACCAACTGGAAGTATTGTTTATCGGATTTACCTTTAACTATTAATTTATCTGTGACTGCCCTGGGGCAACAGATTGGAATCAATAGAAACCTGTAACAACCTTGTTATCAAGCAATCTTCTATTCATCAAGTGTAATTGGCAATATAGCAGCTGTGTTTTAGCTGTTCAATTGGGCCTTGCATTATCAGAACTTTCAACATGCAAGTAGTAACCTCTCAAGTGCCATATAGGTCATTGATAACAGACCTATGCTATTACCATCTGAAGCTACCAAAGTCACAATGATGGTCGAACTATATTCAGCATTGCTCCAGTAGTTTTGGTCAAGTATTCTTCAGTTATATTGCTAACAGATCCTACTGCTCAAAGATGGAAAATTACGAAAGTCATCTCCAGTAACGAAGGCGGATGGGATTTGCATGAATCACCAATTCTTCAGTTATTGGTATCAACTACCTATAGGCACTAGGAGCATCCTATGGGTTAAAGGTTTATTGTGCAAATATGCAAAATCTGCATGCTCAGTTCCAAGTTGATACACTGTGGTGGTGGCACATGTTAGTCACATGGATGCAATAAAGTCAAAGTATCCTGTCATAATTTATCCAACCTTTCTTGGTGCTGGTGTATCATCATGCAAAATCAATGACAACACAGTATGGATGTTGGATCACAAAGTATTTTAGGATCTATGGTTCGATGGCCGTATCGATATGTTTGCATACAGGCTCATTCTCGCTACACGGGGGAGGGATGTTCTTTTATGTGGTTTCTCCATTTTGCCTCATCAGTCGGGCCTTGAAATAATTCAGCAAGATCCCGCGTTCAGGGTTCTCGTACTGTCTGACTGGCCTACGTAGCCATGGTTTCCCGCAAAGGTTGGGAATAATAATAGAAAAAAAAACCCTTTTGTTTATTTTAGGGATTCTAAACATTAAACTTTGCTGGTTCAGCCTGGGATTCGGGGAACCAGCCTCCACATGATTAATCAATTCATTGCTTTACAGAATCTGAGAAGACCGCTCCTGTGGCTCGGGCTGTCAGACTGATCCATGTATGTGCTCACTGGCAGAGTGCAGGGATAGCACCAAAAATAGTAAGATTAAACGAGAACTTACCAGTTTGAAGCCAGAACGCATGCGTGACATTCTTCAAAGCAGCGGTGTGAAATCACAGATGGCAGAACTGACTGGAGATAGTTGGCAACGTGGTAGGTGGCTCGGAGGTTGGATAGTGGCTGTTGGTGTCGGGAGGGGGGTTGGGGGGAGGTGTGATCTTTTGGGGGTTGGTGGTGGGCGGCGTTCAGCCGGGTGGGGCGCGTGGTGGTGGGTGGGAACGCGGGGGTGTGTGGGTCGGTGCGGGGGGTGGTGGTGGGGGTATGTGGGTGGTTGTGGTGGGTGGTGTGTGGATTGCTGGGGGTGTCGTCGTTGGTGTTTGAGAGTGGTGGGGCGGGTGAGTCGGATTTGGGTAGGTGTAGTGGGGGAGGTTGTGGTGGGGCAGTCTGGCCGGGTGTGCGTTTGTTGGGGGGGGGGGGTGTGGGTAGGGGGGCAGGTGGTGGGTGGGTATGTGCGGGTGGGCGGTAGGTGTGGGGTGTGGGTGGGGTTGGTGTGTGGCGGTGGGGTGCGGGGAGGGGTGAGTGGTGTGGTGGGGGCGGGTGATGTGGGGGCCCGGGTGGTGTAGGGTTAGTGTGATTGCGGGGTGGCGGGGTGAGGGGGCCGTTTGTCGGGGTTGGGTAAGGAGTGCCGTGTGGGGGGGTGGGGGTCGGTTGGGTGTGGTGTCGTGTGGGAGGAGGGCATGGTATCTTATGTGGCGGAGTGGGGCGTGGGACTGGGGGTTGTTGCGGGGTGGGTTGAAGCCGGGTGGGGGATTCGGGGGCGGTTGGTGTGTTGCGGTGGGTGTTTCGGCGGCGGGGCGTGGGGGGGGCAGATTAGTCGGTGTGGTTCGGTGACGGATGGTTGGGTGATTGTTTGTGGGGGGTTTTTGGGGGTTTGTTGGTTGGTTTGGGTGGATGATTGGGGTGTGAAGGGGGTGTTTGTTGTTTGTTTGTTGGGTTGTGTGGGTGTGTGTTGGGACGGGGGGGGGGGGTTTGGCTATGGGCGGTGGTGGTGTCGCGGGTCCGAGGTTGGGTATGAGGGTGGATGGGGGTGTTGGGAATTTGGTGTTGGTTGAGTGTGCAGGGCGGGGGTGGGTGTGACATGGGGGGGTGGTGGGGGCGCGTGGGGTCGGGGCGTCTGTGATTTTGTAGGTTTTGTGTGTGTTGTTTGGTGTTGTGTGTAGGGGTGGTGGGTGGGTGGGTTTGTGTGGTGGGGGATTGGTGTGTGGCGAGAGGGGGCGTGGGGGTGTGGGTGTGGGTGGATTGTAGGGGTTGTTGGTGGTGTGGAGAGGGGGTTTGGATATGGGTTCGGTGCGGTGGGTGCGGTGTGGGTGTGGGGGTAACTAGTCGTTGGGGGGGCGTGGGGTGGGGACTGTTGGATGGGGCGAAGGGGGTGTGGGGATGGGGAGTGCGCGGGTGGGGTTCGGTGGCGTGCGATGTTTGGTGTTTGGGTGTGTGGGATTAGGTTGGGGGGGGGTGGGTGTGGGTTTTGGTTGTGGTGGTTTTTGGTTGGTGTTGGTCGGGTTTGGTGTTGGGTGATGGTGTGATGGAGTGGAGGGTTGATGTTGGTGCTTGGGGATTTTGCTGATTGTGGGTGTGGTAGGGTGTGGAGGGTGGGACGTGTTGTTGGGGGTCTTGCGGTGGGGTGGTCGAGGAGTGGGGGGGGGTGTGCTGGGGTGGGGGTGCGTTGGTTGGTGGTGGCGTGATGGGGGGGCGGCGGGGGTGTGTGTGGTGGTGCGGGTGGGAGGTGGGTGGTTGTGTTTGTTTGGGGTGGTGGGTTGAGCCGGTGGGGGGGTGTGAGGGAGGCCTGTTGCACCCGGGGGTTGTGGCGGGGGGGGGGCGGTGTTGGGGGGTTGGGTGGGGGGGGGTTGTCTGGGGTGGTGGGGTTGGGGGGTGGGGGGGACGGGCGTGTGGGGTTGTGGTGCCGTACGGGGCGTGTGTGAGGTGGTGGGGGATGGCGGGTGGAGGCGGTGTTGGACCAGGTGAGTGGGGTAGGGGTGGTGGTGGTGGGTGTGGGGTTGTGGGGGGCCGTGTTGGGGTGCGCGGTGGGGGTCGTGTGATGAGAGTGGGGAGTGGGGGGGGGGGGGCCTGCGAGGTGATGGTGGGGCTCGGGCGGGTGGGATACGGGGGCAGTCGGGAGGGGGGGCCGGGTTCGGGGAGGGGTGTGCGTGTGGGCGTGGAACTTAGTCTAGTTCCGAAAAATGCGGTGGGTGGAGTTTGTGTGGTTGGGGGTGGGCCCCCGTGGTGCCCCGCCCCCCCCCCTCCCCCGAGGGGGGTGGGTGTGTGGTGGGGTTGTGTGGGGTGTGTGGTTGGGGTGCGGGTGGAGGGGGCGGGGGTTCGGGTCGCCGCCGGGGGGTTTAGGGTTGCGGGGGGGTGGGTGGGTGGTTGGTGAGTTCGTGTGGGTGTTGGTGAGTGGGGGGCGGGGGGAGGGTTGGGGGGGAGTGGGGTGAGGGTGGTGTTGTGATGGGGGTGGGTGGGGTTGTGGGCGCCGGGAGTCGGTGGTGTCGGTGGTGTTGTGAGGTGGTGGGCGGGGCGTGGGGTGGTGTTTTGGGAGGGTGGTGGATGGCGTCGTGGTGAGTGGGGGGTGGGGGGGCTCGGGGGGGGGTGGGGGGGGTATCGGGGTGTTGTGGGGGGGAGGGTGTGTGTGATGGAGGCGTGGGTGGTGGGGTGTGGGTGCGGGGGTCGGTGGGTGGGTGGGGGGGGTGGGTCTGGGTGGGGGGGGTGTGTGAGTGGGCGGGGTGGGGGTTGTGGTGATCGGGGGCGGGGGGACGAAAGCCCCGGTGGAGGGTGTGTGGTGGCGGGGCAGTGGGGTTGGTGTTGGTCGCAGCGTTGGGGGTGTGGGTGGTTTGTTGTTGACGGACGTGTGTGGGTGGTGGTGGGGTGGGGCGCGGCGTGGTGTGGTGTGCTGGGTTTGAGAGGTTGGTGTGGATCTGGGTGGTGGGTGGTTGGGTTTGGGTGGGCGGCAGATCCGTGTGGTTGGGTTTGGTTGTGGAGGGTTAAGGGGGTGGGGTGGGGGGGGTGTTGGTGGTGGGGGGTGACGGTGGTGGTTTGGAGTGGGGTTTGTTGGGGAGGGGAGGTGGGGTGGGTGGGGCGGGCGGGGCTTGGCACGGTGTGGGGGTGGTGGGGGGGTGTAGGTGTGTTTCGGGTTGGAGGGGTGGGGGGAGGTTGGGGAGGGGGGTGGCTGGGTGGAGGGGGTGGGGTGGGGGGGGTCGAAGTGGGGGGGGGTTGTGTGGGGGGGTGTGTGTGTGGGTTGGATTTGTGTTGTTGTGGGGGTGTGGTGAGGTGTAGGTGTGAGGGGAGGTGGCGGTGGTTGGTGAGTGTTGGGGTGGTTGGTGGTTAGGGGGGCGGCGAGGGTGGTGTGTGATGAGGGTGATGTTGTGAGGGGGCGTTGTGGTGTGGAGCTTGGGTGGGGGGTGGTGTGTTGTGGGTTTTGTGTGATGGGAGTGTGTGGATGTGTGGCCAGTGGGGGGGGGTGTGAATGGGGGGTGTGGTTGTGGTGGGGGAGGAGTTGGGGTGGAGTTGGAGTCTGGGTCCGGGTTTTGTGGTTGGTTCGCGGTTTTGGTCTGATAGGGGGGATTTGGAGCTTGATGTGATGGGGGGGTGGGTTGAGATTTATTTTGAGTTTTGTTGTGAATTGGGTTGTGTAGTTGATTGTGCTTTGGTATTGGTTTGGGCAGATCAACCTGTAGGTCTAATTTCTTAAAACTGACTGGAGATAGTAAGATTAAGATAAACCATATACCAGTTGACCTTATGATAAAGGGTTGGGAGCGGAGAGCACGAAATCCCTCATCGTAACTCCTCAAAGAATAAGGATCAAACTTCAAACTGGTAAGTTCTCATTTAATCTTACTATTTTACTTCGGAGTCACGTGAGCGACTTCGTGAAGATTTCAAAGCTCTGTGATTTCATGCCCTGGACCACGTCCATGCTCACACACTGCCGTAATAACTGATGGAGGAAGTATGTTAACGTATTTCAGACTTGAAACAGAGCTGAAAAACAATAATGTATTTATTAATACAAACAAAATACCCCTGAGTTTGGGGACTGTTCAGGGAACAAAGCTTAAAACAGTATCTGCAAACGTCGCAGGAGTGGCCACAGGTTTATTATAAAACCATTGAAACGTGCCTTCATTGGCCCAGCCCGCTGTTGCGAGGACATGGTCCGTTGGTACCTCCATGGTCCTCGCTGCTGATGTGGACGAGAATGAGATTTGAAAATATCAGTGTCTACCCCTGCCGCATCCAACACCATCCTGAGCCACCTGGAAAGTCTGCACAGTTACCCTGTAGTGTGGGCGTTTAAAACTGATAAATAGACCTGTTTCCATTCCCCTTACATTTTTAGTGACATTAATATAATGTCGGAGATGGGTGGCTATACACAGGTGTACATCAGTGGGATATGCGTGGAATTCCAATTTAAGACCGGTTGTTCTGAGACCATCCTGTCCAATTTCAGTTTGTGGAGGGACTGGACCCGCTGAGCTGTAATGAGTGTCATCAACATCACCGCTTTATAGGTGAGTTTTGCAAGTGGGAGTGCCGAAACCGGTGACCAACTCTTCAGTTGGGTCAACACTACCCCTATATCCCAGGTCACAGTGTATCATGGTCTCGGAGGATTGTAATTAAAAAAATACCCCTCATAAGTTTTGACACCAACGGATGGGATCCCACTCCAAGTTTGAGGTAGGACAATAATGCACTCCTAGCACTATTGATGGCGCTGTAGCTGAGGCCCTCATCATAGTGAAGGCCCGCGAGGAATTCCAGCACATCTGTGATGGTGGCAAAGTCGTAGGTGATATTAGTCCTGGAACAGAAGACCTCCCATTTCCTTACATGGGTAAGGTATTGCTTCCTTGTGGACTCTCTGCACGACGCTGTGATGATATCCATGATCCTGTTCGACAGCCCGAATTCCAGCAAAGGTCTCTTCAGAACCTGCAAGCCAACAGATTCAGAAGACCATGGCACGGATGACTCTCCCCTGATATGGGATGTGTCAGGAGGTTCAGGCATTTAGGAATCTGCACCCATGGTTCCTTCACCATGTCGAGAACCACCGGGAACCATGGCTGTGTGGGCCAATCGGGTATTATCAGTATCTCTGATGCAGAATCTAACTGGATTTTCCGCAATACCCGACTGATGAGGCAGAAAGGGGGGAATGCATAGAAGAACAATTTCCCCCAATGTAGCGAAAAAGCGCCCATCGCTACTGCCCCAGGGTCTGGTTCCCAAGAGATATATGTTGGTATCTGATGGTTTAATCTGAATGCAAAGAGGTCGATATCTGGTGTACCATACTGAGCTATAATGTTAGCAAATATTTGGGGGTTCAACATCCATTCGGTGTTGTCATTGAATTTTCATGACCTGGTGTCCGCCACTGTATTAAGCTTACCCAGAAGGTAAGTAGCTGAAATCCAAATATCTCTTTCAATGCACCAGTGCCAAATTGTGTTTGCCAATTCGACACAGGATATCGACTTGATACCACCCATATGGTTTAAATATGCCACCACTGTGGTATTGTCTATTTGCAGACGGACATGCGTATGATGCATATTTGTACAGTAAGCCCGTAGTCCGTGAAATGCTCCCAGCATTTCCAAATAGTTGATACCTCGTGATTGGAGAAATGTGGATTCGTGCAAATCCCATCTGCCGCCACAACTAGACGTGGTGTCGGTAGCTCCCCAGCCGTGAGCGCTGGCGTCAGTTTGCAACATGACTGAAGGGTTTGTAACTATGATGGGATTATAACAGTCTTGGATGCTGTTAATCCACCATCGTAGCTCATTTCTTGCTTTGGTTGGTAGCTGCATAGGTCTATCAAAATGCCCAGCATTGGTTTTTAGTGCTGAGATTTTTGCTCTTTGTAAGTTTTGATAATGCAGCGGTCCAAATTGTGCAGCTGAAAATGTAGCTACAAGTTTCCCAATTATCTTGGCAGCATGTCGAATAGTCGGTTTCCTGGCGCACGCAAGGCTATTACATGCCTCTATAATATCTGCCACTTTGTTATTTGGGAAAGTAATAATCATATGATTTGTGTTAATCGTGAATCCCAGATAATCCATAATGACAATAGGCGTTAATTTGGATTTGTCTGGATGGATGACGAACCCCAGTTTTTGAAACCGTGGCTGTTACAGCTAATTTAGCCATTTCCAAAGTTTTCCCCACAATCAGTATGTCATCAAGATAGGCCATGACTATGTGGTTTTGTCTCCGTAGAGATGCCGATACTGGTTTCAATATTTTGGTAAACAATCTGGGGACTATTACAAGTTCATTAGGCAGCGATCTATACTGCCACAGCTGCCCCATCCAGATAAATTTCAAATATCTGTGGTGATCTTTGCGTATTGGCACTGAATAGTATGTATATTTTAGATTGATGCAGGCCATGAAGTACCCTCTGGAAATCAGTTTCAAATGTTTCCATCTTGAAATGGGTATATTGCACAAAGGTATTCAGTTGAGTTAAGTTGATTATAATACCACATCCACCATTTTTGGTTTTAGTAAAGATGTTGGATACAAACTCAAGAGGTTCATGTACTGTTTTTTCTATTACCCCCTTTGTATATAGTCTGAATAGTTCTGCATGTCCTTCCACTTTTTCGTTTTGAGAAAGTACAAACTTCCGGCTAGGTTCATGTTGAACTGGGGGAAGTTGTTTGTTTATAAATTCAATTTAATTTCCTCGAATACTGTGCAATATAAAAGGGTCAGAAGTTATGGAACTCCATGCATCCCCAAACAGACACAACCTACCTCCCACTTGTGAGGTTAAACCAAGGGAACCAGACCCCCTTACCTCCATGGTTACCGGTGGGGCTTGGCCTTCCGTCCTTGGTTCTTCGGATGTTGTGGTGCCGTGGTGTGGGTTTGACGCGTTTTCCAAGTGGGTCGCTCTGGGCCTTGGCCTAAAAAAGACCTCTGTGGGTGAGGCGCGACCTTTGGGTTTGAACCCGTCCCCGATCAAGGTGAAACCAGGGCCTGTTGGATGGTGCATATGGATACTGCTGGTGGCCTGCTGGAGGAAGGTGGTTTTATCATGCTGACTGCCTTTGCTTCCTCGTCCAGGTCACCCCCAAACAACAAGCTTGGTGACGGCGTAGCGGTAGTTTTACACAACCCCGCAAATTTGAGGTTGAGCGTGGGCCGGATAGAGCTTTTACTGAAGCAATTAATTTCGTATTGCGTGTTACAGAGCAGGGCTAAGGCATCCTGCTGCTCTTCCGTCATGTCCACACCATCGATTGACCTGGCAAACGCAGTAATCCCGGAAGTCAGTAATTTCAGGATTTTCTGGATTTTCAGTTCCTGTGCCCTTATCCCAGTGCATATATTTCCCCATATGGGTGTGTTGACAGTTGGTACATTCAACGACACACAATTTTCCGGGGCCAGGTACTTGCCTGTGGTCTCCGTAATTACCTGTTCCTGAAGCTGGTGTGTGGTCAGGTAATTGATACTGGCCGCTAGCCGTGGTTGTAGAGGTTGCCCTTTCTGGGATGGATGTGCCAATTTTGACACCATCCCCAGAAGTTCCGCTTCCTGTATCCCATGCAACATAGGGTCTTCAGTCAACCCCTCTTCCAGGTCAGGTAATCCCTGACTTCTGGCGCTCCCTTCCGAGGAGGGAGAGATGTTGGACAGCCCTGGAAAGGGGCCTGTCGTGGACGTGAATGATCCACGGGACGCATGCTACTGCTGGAGTAGGTTTCTCTGGAGCAGCTGCTCCATCATCCGCTCCATGTGGGCTATGTGATCGCCGTTGCTATTTGCAAACGGCAGGTCGTCTTCCCCAGATTCTGCAGAATCAATGGGGTCATTACCGCCAGTCCACACCCTGTTGTCTGTGGAACTGATGCCGTAGAAAGTCGGTGCCAATGGGGTCATTACCGCCTGTCCGCGGTCTTCTGGACTGATGCGGTAGAAAGTCAGTGCCAGCCGCTCCAGTGGGGCTACACGACTCCCGCGCGGATCTGCCGCCTGTCCGCGGTCTTCTGGACTGAGGCGGTGGAGAGTCGGTGCCTGCCGCTCCTGCGGGGCTACACGACTTCCTTGTAGATCTGCCGCCTGTCCGCGGTCTTCCGGACTGAGGCGGTGAGGAGTCGATGCCAGCCGCTCCAGCGGGGCTACACGACATCCGCGCAGGCCTGCCGCCAGTCTGGGGTCTCCGGGCAGATGCGGCGGAAAGTCGGTGCCAGCCGCTCCAGCGGGGCTACTCGACTTATGCGCGGTTTTGCCACCTGTCCGCGGTCTTCCGGACTGAGGCGGTGAGCAGGTGCCTGCCGTTTGAACGGGGCTCCCTGACTTCTGCACTTTTTTGCCGCTAGTCAGCGGTCGTGCGGACTGAAGCAGTGGGGAGTCGGGGTCTTGGCTACCCTGCTCCCGTGCGGTCCTCCCGCCAGTTCGCAGTTTCGTGGACTGTGGCGGTGGAGAATCGGGTCCCGACTGAGCGGGGCTCCCCGACTTCCGCGCTGTCTTCCTGGCCTGAGGTACGGGTGCTGCCGGAAAATCAACGGTCAGCTCCGGGGATGTTGGCCGCCGACCTTTCTCCGAAGTCCCGCGGTCTTCGATGGCATGCTTGAAAGCAGCCTTCTTTTTACTCCTTCTCTCCATTCCGAAGTTTCTGTAAGGGATGTAAACAATACAACTCGAGGTTAGTAAAACTTACCTGTTGGTCCTTTTTAAGCTGCCGGCAGAGGAGCACGCTTCCCCCCCCCCAGCTTGTCGACTGCAATGCGAGCAACGATATGTTGCGCATGCGTGCTGGCACGCGGTCTTCACGAAGTCACTCATGTGACTCCGAAGTAGAATAGCAGTACTTGCCTCTTCAGGAGATGGGAAGCGTTTTCTGTTTAAATGTTATGTCACATATAATACGGCACGGACACTGACGTCTTAGAGTTCATTTTCTATGGGTCTTTGACAATTAATTAAGTTATAGTCCCATTACTGTGCCCAACGTGCTTCTCATCATAGTTGCTGCAGCAAGTGGGACTCACTCTCTCGGGTTTCACCCTCTGGTGTCCAGTTATTAAGGATATCATTAACACAAGTTCTTCCAGACCCAAGTACACGGAAGTATGGGATATTGACATTGTGTTAACATTTATTCAGCATGGGACTCCAGCTATATCTCTAACTTTGGTTTGGCTCTCATAGGTAATTATCCCCTGGCTCTGCCCTCGGCGCACGGATCCAGTCATTACAAAAATTGCGAATTGTCAGGATCGTTACACCTGCTATATAATTCATGTTTACATACCCACTGTACCTTCGGTTACGTGTGGTCACATATTTACAACATTATGTCATGTAGAGCCTTAGAGGCTCTGATACTAGCTATGTCTGTTAATTACAAAAAACCTCATAAGAAGGTATCAGTTCAGACCAACTCCAGGTGGTTAATACGGGATTTTGGCTTGTACAAGAGTAGATACTAATTTCTAATGTCACTCCACCAGGCTGCAACAACACCAGCAGCAAGGGTTATGTGCGGTCCTCTGGACCACATCCTGTCAACTGCAGGATAGTCTAACGAATGAGGTATCCAATTTTTATTTTAACCCATTGCCAGACCTGGGGTATTTGCCAACTAGATTTTAGATTATATTTTATAGTTTCAGATGAGAGGGGTTACTGGTATTGTTATTTGTTCTATTATCAGCATCAGCATGTTTTTAAATCCATGTCATGTATGTATGCAATATGAATGTTCCCCTTACGTGTGGTCAACTGATGCAGTCGTTCTTGTTTGGACTCGTTTTTCCACGGCATGAAATCACAGAGCTTCATAATCTTCACGTATTCACTCACGTGACTCCGAAGTAAAATAGTAAGATTAAACGAGAACTTACCAGTTTAACGTTTGATCTTTATTTTATGAGGAGTTACGATGAGTGATTACATGCCCTCCGCTCCCAAACCTCATATCATAAAGATCATCTGGTAGTTCTAGTCATCGCTAAATCTTACTATGTTAGTTCAACAACTGTTATCTGTGATTTCACACCGCTGCTTTGAAGATTGACATGCATGCGGGCAGACGGCCTTCTTCACGTAATCGCTCATAAAATTGCCTGAGATCGCTCCTACCATGACCACTGCGGACTTTATCAGCAAGGGCTCGTAGTCCTGGGGCGAGGCTAGTCGGGAGTTCCAATGCCGCGGAAGGCTCGACCTGCCTAAACGCGAGGTTCGTTCACCCGCCGTAGGTGAGATAACAACCCCCCGATGCAGGAGTGGAGTGCCTCGATGCGGAGGGCCTGAACACCGGCTCCGGGAGCCAAAATTGTCCCATCAACAGGGGCTCGTGGCCCATGACTGCGGAAGAGCAAAGGGAAGGACTTGAACTATATTCTGCCTTCCACCACAGTGAGGAGTGTGTAGGAGTCACTATGGTGGATGTTCAATGTTAAAAGACTTGTTTTGTCTCCAAGATGGCTGCCGGATGGGAGAGTGAACGCTGGCGCGTTTGGCTGCCCCTGCTCTCTTTGAATTGTGTCTTGTGCCTACTATTTTTGTTTTGTATTTTGTTTTATTCTGCTTATGTTTTGTAATCTGCTTATTAAATTTTGTAAGGCGTCCTTGAGAGTCTTTGATAAGGCGCCCATAAGTATAATGTATGTATATATATATAAAGATCAAACTTCAAACTGGTACGTTCTCATTTAATCTTACTATTTTGTTCTCCTCCAGTATAAAACAAGTGCTGGAAGAGGCAGTATCTGTGGAGGAAAAGAACAGATGACATTTTGGGTTGACATCCTTCTTCGGACTGGTGGGATCAGGGGGAAGAAAAGCTGAAAAAAGGGATGCGGCCAGGACAAAGTCTGGCGAGTGATAGGTGGATAAAGGTGAGATGGGGAGAGGAGGAGTGTTGTTTAGCAGGTGAGTGATGCAAGTGACAAAGGCCGGAGATGAAAAGGGTAATAGATAAGGCAGGAAGTGAAGGTGAAATGTTAATCTGGTGGGAGGGATATGGGTGGAATGGGACAGGGAGGGAAAAGTGGAGGATAGAAGGGAATAGTGGGTTCAGGGTTGGTAGATGATGTGGGAGGGAGGTCCAAGGGGGTAGGATAATGAATTAAATTGAGTACTTTATTGTCACATGTGACAAGTCACAGTGAAAGTCACCCATAAAGGGTTCTTGCAAAGATACAAATTACCCCCACACCGGCACAGTTCCGCCATGCCAGGTTCCCATTGTTCTCCCCCCCACCCCATGGCAGCCCCCCATGTCGGGTCCCCATTGTTTCTTCCCTCAGAAGTGGTGTCCTCACTCCCACATGTCCGTCCTTGTCCGTGGGTTGGCGCCCGCTGCACCGACCTCTCCAATAACGTTGCCGGGTCCTCTCCAGACACCTCCGTGGTACCGACCCAGGCCCCAGCTGATGCTCCGTCGACCCAAGAGCTTCGTCAACTCACGAGATTCCGACCCGCGAGGTTCCATCACCAGCCCATGAGGCTCTACCTCTGCCTCACGAGGTTCCAGATAATGGGAGGTGGAGTAGTAAAATGGTGGTGAAAATGTGTGCACATCTGGAGGAAAGTGGAAGGGGAGGGTTGGGAAAGAGAAGAGGGATACTGAGTATTACTTTTAATTGGAGAATTCAAGGTACAATGTTACAAGCAAGAATTTCATTGTCCTATCTGGGACACATGACAATAAAATCTCTTGACTTGACTTGGGTCATATTCCAAGCGGAATATGAGGTGCTGTTCCTCCACTTCGTGTGTGGCCTCATTCTGACAATGGAGGAGGCCAAGGATAGAAAGGTTGGTTTGCGAATGGGAAGTGATTAGCAAATAAAATATACAGCCGGCCTTGGCAGACTAAATAGAAGTATTCAGCAAAACGGTCGCCTACTCTACTCTTGGTTTCGACGATGTACAGGAGACCAGGTCGGGTGCACCAAATGCAGGAGGTGAGGTTTGAGAAGGTGTACGTGAACTTCGGTCCCACCTGGATGGACACCTGGATAGCACTACCCCCACCTGCACCCCCACGCTGGTCTGTTCTGTGCATCACCCACCCCACTCCCTGATGTGCACACATTTCTCCTGTCATGAAGTGGGGAAGGCATGTGAATGCTTTCTGGCCTTGGAGGACCTTAACATGGGAATATGTTGAGGAGGCAGGGCCTCTACTCTCTAGAGCTAAGATGAATGAGAGGTAACGTCATTGAATCAAAGTACTTCAATAGCTCAGGAAGGATGTTTCTCCTTCAAAGAAGTTTACAACAAAAATAGTCGCAGTTTCAAAATAAGTGGTAGCCCTTTTGGAACAGAAAGTCTTCCTTCAGTCCGACCAGCTGAACCCTGTACACTACTCAACCAATGATCCCCGTACACCAACACATACTAAGGACACTTTACAATTATACCAAGCCAATTAACCTACACACCTGTACGTCTTTGGAGTGTGGGCGGAAACCGAAGATCTTGGAGAAAACCCACGCGGTCACGGAAAGAACTACAAACTCCGTACAGACAGCACTCGAAGGCGGGATGGAACCCGGGTCTCTGGCGCCGCAAGTGTTGTAAGGCAGCAACTCTACCGCTGCACCAGTATGTCGCCCACTATTGTTCTTAACCATTATTTGACTGATAATACATTCAAATTGAAACTGTGAAATAACCATAAAAGGATATAAATAATCCTTAAAATTAACTGATATAGATTGTTCATGTGTTAGCTGGTGAAAACCTTTGGCAGAAAGGGAACCATTCCAACAATAAAAGATGCTCTGATATAATTCTGTAAAATAGGTCCAAAGTTTTTAAGGTTTTAAATTGCAGCCAGGGGAAAACTCAGCGGTCAAATTGCACAGAGGACGAATCGATCAAAAGCAATGCAGCAATGACCCCTTTAAGTTATGGCAACCTATTTATGCTGCTGACTTCATGCTTGCTTGAATGGCCGCTAAAGCAAAGTCCAGGAATGTGACATTGGTTAGCCAAGAAAAGAACCTGCTCCTAAACAAAGGATCATTGACTCAAATAGCAGCTGCAGCTCAATCATAACTGAGGTAGATAGCTCATCCACCTGACATTACAGATTTAATTCATGATCAAAGGGTAATGGATCTTTAAGGTTTAATATTTCATATTCAATTTAAGAGATTTCTGAAAAAAATATATAAATCACAACAAAAACATAGTTAAAATTTCTATGACAGTGAATAATCAGTTAAAGTTAATTTAGAATGAAAGAACAAAAGGTATTCTGCAAATAATTACAGTTGGGAGAAAGTTGTAAATTAGCAAAGAATGGCTAAAATATTAGAATATAGAATGTAGCAACAGATTGGCAAAGAGCATAGAAACATTCGCTAGGTTGAGAGGTTTCTGCGGCAACAGATGGGATTCGAGGATGGTGTGCTGCCTTCCTGGTGTCAGGATCCAGGATGTCACGGACAGAGTGCAGAAAATTCTCAAGGGCGAAGGTGAACAGCCAGAAGTGGTAGTGCATGTCAGCACAAACGATGTTGGAAAGAAGGGGATGAATATACTGCAGCATGACTTTAGAGAGCTTGGGGAAAATGCTGAAAAGCAGGACCTCCAGGGTTGTTATCTCCGGTTTGCTTCCAGTTCCTCGTGCTGGCGAGAGCAGGAACAGGGAGATACAGGACCTGAATGTGTGGCTGAGTAACTGGTGCAGGGGGCAGGGATTTAGATTCTTAGATCACTGGGATCTGTTTTGGAATAAGGGGGAACTGTACGAAAGGGACGGATTGCATCTTAACTGGTGGGGGACCAGCATTCTGGCAGGCAGGCTTGCCACTGCTACACGGGTGGTTTTAAACTGAATAAGGAAGTTGGGGTGTCAAATGGGATAGTGAGGATGGAGTTAAAGGGAAAGACAGTAAAGGGATGGTTAATTACCCCAGAATTAACGGGAAAGGAAACTCACAAAGGGATAGGAGAGTATGGCCAAGTGTAATAGGGATTGATGTGAAAGGTGAGATGCGTAAGGAATTAAAAGTATTGTATATGAATGCACAAAGTATAAGAAGTAAAGTAGATGAGCTTGAGGCTCAGATAGCGGTTGGTAGATATGATATTGTGCGGATTACTGAGACGTGGCTGCAGGAGGATCGGGCCTGGGAACTTAATATACAGGGTTATACATCCTATAGAAAGGACAGGCAGATGGGCAGAGGAGGGAGAGATGTTGGACAGCCCTGGAAAGGGACCTGTCGTGGACTCCTGCTGGAGTAGGTCCCTCTGGAACAGCTGCTCCATCATCTGCTCCATGGCAGAAGAGGGGGGTAGCTCTGCTGGTGAGGGATGGAATTCAGTCCCTTGCGAGGGAAGACATACGGACTGACAAGGTAGAGTCACTGTGGATTGAGTTGAGGAACTGCAAAGGCAAGAAGACACTAATTGGTGTTATTTACAGATCCCCAAATAGTAGCCCGGATGTAGGGTGTAAGTTGCAGCAGGAGTTAAAACTGGCATGTAACAAAGGTAATGCCACTGTGGTGATGGGGGATTTCAATACGCAGGTGGACTGGGAAAATCAGGTTGGCTCAGGACCCCAAGAAAGAGAGTTTGTAGAATGCCTCCGAGATTGATTCTTAGAGCAGCTTGTAATGGAGCCGACCAGAGAAAGGCAATTCTGGATTTAGTGTTGTCCAATGAACCAGATATGATAAGAGAACTCGAGGTAAAAGAACCACTTGAAGGTAGTGATCATAATATGATTAGTTTTAATCTGCAATTTGAGAAAGAGAACGTTAAATCAGAAGTGGCAGTGATGCAGTTGAACAAAGGGGACTATGAAGGCATGAGAGGGGAACTGGCCAAAGTAGACTGGAAAGGGATCCTAGCAGGAATGACAGTGGAACAGCAATGGCAGGAATTTCTGGGCATAATCCAGAAGACTCAGAATCATTTCATTCCAAAAAGGAAGAAAGATTCTAAGGGGAGTAGGAGGCAACCGTGGCTGACAAGAGAAGTTATGGATAGAATAAAACTAAAAGAAAACATGTATAACACAGCAAAGAGTAGCCGGAAGCCAGAGGATTGGGAAACTTTCATAGGACAACAGAAGGAAACAAAACAGGCAATACGGGATGAAAAGATGAAGTATGAGGGGAAGCTGGCCAGGAATATAAAGAAGGACAGTAAAAGCTTCTTTAGATATGTTAAGGGAAAAAGAGTAGCAAAGTCAAATGTGGGTCCCTTGAAGGCAGACACGGGTGAAATAATTATGGGCAACAAGGAAATGGCAGAAGAGTTGAATAGGTACTTCGGATCTGTCTTCACTAAGGAGGACACAAACAATCTCCCAGATGTACTGGAGGACAGAAAATCTAAGGGGGTAGAGGAACTGAAAGAAATTTTCATTCTGTGAGAAATAGTATTGGGTAGGCTAATGGGACTGAAGGATGATAAATCGCGTGGGCCTGATGGTCTGCATCCCAGCGTCCTCAGCGAGGTGGCTCTAGAAATAGTGGATGCATTGGTGATCATTTTCCAATGTTCAATGGATTCAGGATCAGTTCCGGTGGATTGGAGGATAGCGAATGTTATCCCACTTTTCAAGAAAGGAGCGAGAGAGAAAACGGGGAATTACAGACCCATTAGCCTGACTTCTGTGGTGGGAAAGATGCTGGAGTCAATTATTAAAGAGGTAATAATGGAGCATTTGGATAGCAGTAAATGGATTAGTCCAAGTCAACATGGTTTTATGAAAGGGAAATCATGCTTGACTAATCTTCTGGAATTTTTTGAGGATGTGACAAGTAAAATGGATGAAGGGGTGCTTAGCTCAGTCCGCCCAGGCCTACCTGATCTCCCGGTTGCCAAACACTTTAATTCTCCTTCCTATTCCCACACTGACCTTGTTGTCCTCTGTTGTCAGAGTGAGGCCAAATGAAAATTGGGGGAACAACATCTCATATTTCGCTTGGGAATTTTACAACCCAGCTGTATGAATATTAATTTCTCTAACTTCAAGTAACCCTTGCATCCCCACTCTCTCCGTCCCTCCCCCACCGTATTTGTTGCACTAGGTTCCCTTTCTTCCTGGTGAGTGTCATTGTATAACTCATCAACACCTAGCCCACAGCCAAAAAAGGACCATTTTCTTGATCATTGTTCCTTTTTTGCATACCTTTCATTCATTCCGGTCTTCTATCTCTCTATATCATGGTCTATATCTCTCGTTTCCCTTTCCCCTGACTCTCAATCTGAAGAAGGGGTTTGACCCAAAATGTCACCTATTCCTTTTCTCGAGAAACGTTGAGTCACCCCATCTTTTTGTGCCTATCTAGGGGATGACTGAGTTGTAGTTTTTGTTAATGTGTTAGATTAAAAAAGATCTCAATGGATTGCGAAACACCAAATTTCTTAATGCTATTCAGGAAGGGAGAATAAGAAAAAGCAGAAAACTACAGGATAGTTGGTCTAAAAGCTGTCATTGAGGAAATGGTGAAATGTATTATTCAAAATTATCTAATGAACCACAGTTCATTACTACATCGAATAATAATTAAAATAATCAGAGAAGGTTACAGCACAAAGGCCATTCGCCCCATTGTGTCTGTGCCATCTCTCTCCGAGAGCAATTCACAAATGTTATTCCTTGGGCCATTCCCTATACCTTTACAAATGTTTCTCCGTGATTTATTTATCTAATTTCTGTTTATCTGAGACCATGGTTGAAACTGCCTTCACCACATTTGCAGGTAGAGCAATCCTGAATTCAACTATACAATTAACCACATTTACAGTGCAGACTTCGATAATGCACTCTGCCCAAATTCCCATCTTGTATTTATATTAAAGCATTGTTATAACGGACCTTGTGGGGAGGGCCAATGGTGTCCGTTATTGCCGATTGTCCACTATGACCAAGTAAGGGAATATAATAGAAAGATTAAATGAAAACAAACCGTTTGAAGTTTGATCTTTATTTTATGAGAAGTTGAAGTGAGGGACTACGTGAAGAAGAACCCACCAGCCGGCATGCACGTAAATCTTCAAAGCGACTGTATGAAACCACAGATCACTTTCATGAATTTAACCTATAGAAACATTAATAACGCTTGACTTACCGAATGATATTTATGAGATTCAGGGTTGGAAGTGGAGGGCACATAGTCCCTCACTTCAACTTCTCATAAAATAAAGATCAAATTTCAAACGGTAAGTTTCCGTTTAATCTTTCTATTTTGTATCGTGATGAGACTACGTGAAGCCTTCGAAGCTCTGTGGTTTCATGCAGTAAACCAATATGTGTGTGAAACACTTAAACAGATAAACCATAAATGGTAGAAAAGACATGGGCTATTAACAATATGATGCTAACTTACATAAATGTACATTGCCCTTAATCGGACCTCAATCCCAATTGCCTTTGAGTTAGAGAATAGCTCATGCAACACTTTTCAGCATTCTATCTGTAACCATTCAGACATGTTCAATGAAATGTTATAATTTCTGCAAATGCACTTATCTGAGCCTCCTGCTGTTGCAAGAAGATGATCAAAGGGGAAATCCATTCTATTGGCTGCTAACGAGCCAACCCCCTGGTCGAGTGAGACTTGAAATTATTTGAATTCACTCCCGCTTTTAGCTGCTTACACTCTAACCATCTTGAAATAGTCTGCACCAACAATCTCTTGTGAAATTATTAAATAACTATGATGAAACTATCCTTCATTTCATAGGTACTAGTAAGCTCAGTGTATCTTTTTACATAATCAACACCCCCAATCTCCGATCTGGCAGGTATGCTGTCAACTCCAACTTACCCAACCGTGCCCGTTTGCTTTATGAGTTCATTCATAAAAGCTATCCTTATGTCAGATATGACCCAGAGATCCAGACGGAGATTGTGTAAAGATTGTGCTCTTTGTGCTGAAATAGGTTGTCATAAGCATAATTAACTTAAAAGATACTGCTCCAACATTAGGAATATCTGCATAATAATTTATACTGATTACACATTCCACACTACTTTGAATCTAGGCTTTAGAGTGTTCATATAAAAGACACCTTTCATAACCTTAGTTACCAGTGGGTGAATAACCAATTTGTTGTCCCACTTATGGAACTAGATACAATGACAAAGCAGCAAGAACAGTGTCAATTGTGTTATAACATAATCGCTTTTCTTAAACCCAAACTGAAAGAACCACAAACCTCTGCTATTTTTGTTTAAAGTAGCTCACATGTATCTCTTCACAAACCTTCCATCCAACCATGCAATGATAGATGCACGAGAAATAGGCTGAACCACTCGTGTCTTTGAGCAAATATAGGAGCTTCTTTCAGAAGACTTATCTACAATGGAAGCCCTGGGTGTGTAGGCCAAAATGACACTACTACAATTAATGTCGTCTTTAAACTCCGTGACGAAATGCCCTTTAGATCTGAGTAGGGCAGCATTAAATTTAGAATCTTTGTAAATAGCCTAGGACTCAAGTCAACCCCTTAGGTAGAACCTCAAATTTCCAACACTGGCCTTGCCATAAAACACCAAATATATCTGTGCCTCTCGTATATTGATATGGAAAGGTATGTATCTTCAAGATCAATTGAGGCCCTAAATCCTCTGTAATCAGCTAAATTGCTGAATGACAATTATCCATCCTAAACTGGTTATACCAACCACATGATCAGACTAGCCAAATCCAAGCCTGATTTGGCATCCTCCATTTTTCTTCAACTTTGAGAAAATATTAGAAAACTAGCCTACGTAGGATCCATTGGGTCTCAGCATCACAAGGTTGGGCTGGTCCCCCAACGCAATATTCCACCTCTCCACAAATTACAATATTGGTGGCCACTAGCGAGGGGGGAGGGGTGGGGGCTTTCTGGAGCACTAGTATGGGTGTTATGGGCTGAAGGGACTGGTTTCCAGAGGGCTAGTATGGACATTGTAAGCCAAATGGATTCTTCAGCTGGCGGCTCAGTCACTCAAGCCCTTTCCTTCTCCATAAGTACATGAGAACAAATATAATTATGAATTACTAGACTAAGTGGGAACCGTTGGGTACCATGTTCACACGGGAGGGCTGGTCCTGCAACACTCACTCACGGCTGGTGGGCTGGCAGTTGACTCACGGCTATTCCTTGAAATTCCATTTCAAGCAGGGTGCAAGGCCACCAAATTCAAATGCAGTTTCTTACCACTTCAAGCAGGGTGCAAGGCCACCAAATTCAAGTGCAGTTTCATACCATTTCAAGCAGCGTGCAAGGCCACTAAAGACTGCAAGTCGTGACCTCTCCCTCCTCCATCTTGTAGAGATTGTGCCACGCCCACACTTCTGGGTTTTATAGTCCCTCCGCCCTCCCACCAGAAAGGGTGTTGCCTTCATGGCATGATTGACAGGAGAGAGAATCTCAATATTTATTAAACACTAATAACTTTTCATCAATGGGAAAATTCCTCGGCACCTGATGAGCGGAGGGGGGCTCTGAGCAACATGGCCAAAAATCACAGCCATACGTGGTAGCCATTTTTCTAAAGTCAATATAAAGCGCAAACAGGAAGTGGTCAAGATTAGACTTTTAATTATATAGAAGGCAAGGCAACTTTAATTAGGCAAGTCAACTTTAATTACACAAGGCAACTTTAATTAGGCAACACAGCTTTAGCATTTCCAAACCAAAGGCAGCGCAGCTTTAGCATTTCCAAACCAAAGGCAAGGCAGCTTTAGCATTTCCAAACCAAAGGTAAGGCAGCTTTAGCATTTCCAAACCAAAGGTAAGGCAGCTTTAGCATTTCCAAACCAAAGGCAACACAGCTTTCGCATTTGCAAACCAAATGCAACACAGCTTTAGTATTTCCAAACCAAAGGCAACACAGCTTTAGCATTTCCAAACCAAAGGCAACACAGCGTTAGCATTTCCAAACCAGAGGCAACACAGCTTTAGCATTTCCAAACCATAGGCAACACAGCTTTAGCATTTCCAAACTATATTTTCAAACCACATTAAGGGCACTGACAGTAAAACCACTCACAGTTTAGTAGACATGTGTTCAGTGTTATTCACAGCTCAGACTGAGAGATGTGACCCTCTCGCTCCCCCATTTTGCAGAGACTGACTGAGGCACTCAACACGTCCGGGTTTTATAGTCCCTCCGGAAGGGGTATGGCCTTCAGGAGAGAGTATCTCAACATTTTCTAAACACTAATAACTCTTTTATTTTTCATCGATGGGAAAAATCCTCTTGTTCTCCATAGCGAGGGGGACTCTGAGTAAGATGGCAAAAAATCACAGCCGTAAATGGCAGCATTTATTCTAAAATCAATTTACAGAACAACAGGAAGTGGTCAAGATCAGACTTTTAGTAATATAGATACCCCTCTAGTTCTTGGGCAGACTGCTCTTCCTTTGTGAGATGTCTCTGGTTTCACTTGGATAGCCACAGTTTCCTCTTTGAACCATAAGTACGGAAATCTTGGCTTCCTTTGCCATGGAGGAATTATTTAACTAGAAAACTGAATCTTATAACCGTTTATGATTTGTAAAATGGAAAATTCTGAGGTGATCTGTCCCCACCTGTTTGTCGAACCGTCTTATCTATCTCCGACTTGAATATCAACAGCACATCCCATGTGACTGATGTAATAACATTTGCATACTCAACAACCTTCACCTCATTGTTGCTTTGCTGTCCATGACGAGACAGATGGTGACTGTAGATGTGATCAAGGCAGTTTCTGAGAAAGTCCTTGCTATAAAAACCACCAAGACTGCTAATAGAATAATAGACAATAGGTGATATCACCCCCCCCCCCCCCCCGCCACCCCCCCGCCACGAAGATCCAGCAATCCCTGAGACAGGCACCACCAAAAATTGGCCTCAGGCAGAAGACTAATAGTCAACTGATCCTAGATTTTGCTCTATCTCCATTCACAGACTATCTGACCCGCTGGAGACAATACTGAGTGTGACGAGAGTGCTGCATCCATGGTGATCGCTGAAATCTGCGAATAAAAGCCCTCTGCCTTGGTTCATTGTGTAGGCCTGGTGCTCCAAAGGAGCCTCATTGAAGCGGTATCTGCCACTCACTCGGAGGAGATGATATGTATGCACGTAAATGGGAGTCTTACCCTCCAGGGGTGTATTTACCACACCCACTGTGGAAATTCGTTTGCACAAAATTAACATAAATTGGATAGACCTCAGGCCTATACCATCCTAACACAATTGAGTTTAGACTGCAAATACACAAAAGTGCTAAAGTGTCTACTGTAAATCAGACAGCAGAATTCCCTCTACTGACCTTGCAAACGCCGAATCCTTCCCTGAGAAGTCTCACAACTTTCCGGGTTAAAAAGGCCTTTTGACTTGTTTTGCTTCCGCTGGTGACGTAAACCTATCAAGCTCCAGTGTCTGGCAGAATCATAACATATATCAGATCCTTATGATTAGAGTTGATGCGTAACATCCACTTGGAAACTTGGAAAACTTTATTGTCATTCAGACCTTGTGGTCTGAACGAAATTTCGTTGCCTGCAGTCATACATATAGTAAATAAGAAAAACACACAATAAACACATATTTAACATCCACCACAGTGAGTTCACCAGACACCTCCTCACAGTGGTGGAAGGCAAAAATCTTGTCTTTGTCTCTTCCCTTCTTCCTCTTCCTCTGCGCTGAGGCGACCCGGGCCTCCGATGTTGTGACCGCACCGGGTGATGTAAATAAGTCCCGCGGGTAAACCGCGCTCCGCGAGTGGGCCGGTTCAACTCCAGTCGAAGCTGCCGAAGCTGCCACCCTCCAGTCCAGCGGATGTAGCTGTTGCCGCGGGAGCTCCAGAAAAACAGGTCACCAACCTGTGACCTGTGAGCACCTGACGCTGTCGTCCACTGGGCCCGCGGCCAGGCCTCCGAAGTCGCTGCCGCCGCCACCGTCACCAGAAAGCCGCCACAGGTCCGAGTCGGGCCGCCGGAACACTTGATGAAGGAATACGAGTTCCCTGTCAACTCCTCACCGTAAGAGTCACCACAACTCCTCAACAGCCCTCCTCAGAGTGGAAAATATCATAATGCAACCCTGAACCAGGATTGCTCCACAGTCCTCTGACTGGAAGCACCTATCTCAGTTGCCAGTGTGTGCAACACATTTTCTTCAACCAGTCTCTCAATCAGGAATTCTGGTATTGAGAGCCTTTCCGGAGCTTCAACGGAGGTAGCTGTACGGGTCGTGCCCGTCAGCTTCTCTGCGTACTGCTGCCTTCTCCCTTCTGCAGCCTCCACCGAGGTGGCTGAACGGGTCGCGCCCGTCAGCTTCTCCGCGATCATCTGCCTGCTGTCTTCCGGAGCCTACTACGGCGGTAGCTGCATGGGTCGCGCCCGTCAGCTTCTCCAAGTCCAGCCGCCTGCTCCCATCCAGAGCCTTACTGGCGGTGGCTGCACGGGTCATGCCCGTTAGCTTTTCCAATTCTGGCCTCCTGCTCCTGTTCAGAGCCTCAAGGCGTTAGCTGTTCTGGGCCCACTGCACCTATTTTTGGAGCAGCGGCCCGTTCCTGAAACAAAATTGTTTTACCTGCCGGAGCAGTTTTGAACATATTGATGCACATGCGGGCTGGCGGGTTTTTCTTCACGTAGTCTCATCACGAGACTTTGATATAAAATAGTTAAATAATGCTTTATTTGTCACATATGCAACTTCACAGTGATATTCATTTTGCATATATTGCCAACATTTTCGGGGCCATTATTCAAAGTCCAAAGTCCAGTTTGTCCGGCAGCTCAATGTAATGGAGCGGTTTCCATGAACCAACGTCCCTCTCCTCGCCCAGCCACCTTTGTGTCCTGGGGGGCACCTCCCGCAGCCTACAGTGGCTTGCAAAAGTTTTCATACCCCTTGAACTTTCCACATTTTGTCACGTTACAACCACAAACGTAAATGTATTTTATTGGAATTTTATGTGATAGACCAACACAAAGTGGTGCATAATTGTGAAGTGGAAGGAAAATGATACATGGTTTCCAAATTTTATTACAAATAAAAAACTGAAAGTGTGGCGTGCAAAACTATACTGCCCCCCTGAGTCAATACTCTGTAGAACCACCATTCGCAATATACAGCTGCAGGTCTTTTGGGGTATGTCTCTACCAGCTTTGCACATCTAGGGATGGAAATGTTTGCCCATTCTTCTTTGCAAAATAGCTCAAGCTCAGTCAGATTGGATGGAGAGCGTCTGTGAACAGCAATTTTCAAGTCTTGCCAGAGATTCTCAATTGGATTTAGGTCTGGACTTTGACTGGGCCATTCTAACACATGAATATGCTTTGATCTAAACCATTCCATTGTAGCTCTGGCTGTATGTTTAGGGTCGTTGTCCTGCTGGAAGGTGAACCTCTGCCCCAGTCTCAAGTCTTTTGCAGACTCTAACAGGTTTTCTTTCAAGATTTCCCTGTAGTTGGCTCCATCCATCTTCCCATCAACTCTGACCAGCTTCCCTGTCCCTGCTGAAGAAAAGCATGATGCTGCCACCACCATGTTTCACAGTGGGGATAGTGTGTTCAGGGTGATGTGCTGTGTTAGTTTTCCATCAAACGTTTGGAATTTAGGCCAAAAACTTCAATTTTGGTCTCATCAGACCAGAGCACCTTCCTCCACTTGTTTGCTGTGTCCCCCACATAGCTTGTTGCCTTATGGCTTTGTTTCAGCAATGGCTTTCTTCTTGCCTCTCTTCCATAAAGGCCCAATTTGTGGAGTGCATGACTAATAGTTATCCTGTGGACAGATTCTCCCACCTGAGCTGTGGATACCTGCATCTCCTCCAGAGTTACCATGGGCCTCTTGGCTGCTTCTCTGATCAATGCTCTCCTTGCCCGGTCTGTCAGTTTAGGTGGACGGCCATGTCTTGGTAGGTTTGCAGTTGTGCCATACTCTTTCCATTTTCGGATGATGGATTGAACAGTGCTCCGTGAGATGTTCAAAGCTTAAACATAGAAACATAGAAATTAGGTGCAGGAGTAGGCCATTCAGCCCTTCGAGCCTGCACCGCCATTCAATATGATCATGGCTGATCATCCAACTCAGTATCCCGTACCTGCCTTCTCTCCATACCCTCTGATCCCCTTAGCCACAAGGGCCACATCCAACTCACTCTTAAATATAGCCAATGAACTGGCCTTAACTACCCTCTGTGGCAGAGAGTTCCAGCTTGGGATATTTTTTTATAACCTAACCATGCTTTAAACCTCTCCACAACTTTATCCCTGACCTGTCTGGTGTGTTCCTTGGGCTTCATGATGCTGTTTGTTCACTAATGTTCTCTAACAAACCTCTGAGGCCTTCACAGAACAGCTGTATTTATACTGAGATTAGATTACACACAAGTGGACTCTATTTACTAATTAGGTGACTTCTGAAGGCAATTGGTTGCACTGGATTTTATTTAGGGGTATCAGAGTAAAGGGGGCTGAATACTTCTGCACGCCACACTTTTCAATTTTTTATTTGTAAAAATATTTGAAAACCATGTATCATTTTCCTTCCACTTCACAATTATGCACCACTTTGTGTTGGTCTATCACATAAAATCCCAATAAAATACATTTACATTTGTGGTTGTAACGTGACAAAATGTGGAAAAGTTCAAGGGGTATGAAAACTTTTGCAAGCCACTGTACCTGAAGGTGCTGGAGGCATTGCCCCAGTTCATCCTCCCAACAGTCCTTGCTCCTCACGTCCAACTTCTCCAGCCCCGTCGCAGTCCTGTCGACGCAGAAAGAAAGAAATGGTTAATCCACAAAAGGACAGAAAGTGCTGGAGTAATTTAGCACGGCAGGCAGCATCTCTAGAGAACATGGACAAATGATGTTTTGAGTCAACCTTTCTTCACATTCGCTGTGTGGAACTGGGCCTAGAATCTAGGAGAGTTGAGCTGAAGTTCGGCGGAGTCATTAGTCATGGTCCACGAGCGGCTGGGGTGCAGGGAATGGTCGGCGATGGTGGTGGCAGTGGGCACGGCTTGGAAGCAGCCGAGTGAATGGTGTAGGCAGGAGATAGTGGCAGTAGGTCTGGACTTGAGGTAGCCAGGGCCATGGATGGCATGGCTAGCCCACTCCAGAAGCCGCCGGGGTTGGCAGTGTGGGCCCAACTGGACACAGCTGGCGGTGGCTCTGAGGTGCCTGCCTAGAGGCAGCTGGGCATGGTGATGCGGGCCGGGGATGGAGTCGGCAGCCCAGCCTGGCCGTGAAGGTCAGTAGGTCCATCGATATAAACAAAACCCATTATCAAGGGTTTACTGTACTTCTATTAAATTTATCTTTAGCTTTCCCTTTACTGAAAACAAGCCCACCCTCTCTAATCTCTAATCGTCTCAGAAGTCTAGTCCATGCCCTCCCCAGCACCTCTTATCCTTCCTATAGTAAAACAATCAGAATTGAATATATTTAAGATCGACACAAGATGTTGGAGTAACTCAGTGGAGAGAAGGAATGGGTGACGTTTCGGTTCGAGACTCTTCTTCAGACCAGTTCCTTCCTAAACCTTTAATACATTTCTCCAGTTGAGGCCAGGTCGCTGTTATAAATATTGAGAATGGCTTCCTTACTTTTATGCTCTGTGCCTCGATTGATTAAGCCCAGAATTGTGTATGCTATATTAATCATTTTCTAAACCTACCCTTCCAGTTTCAATGGCCTATGCACACAATATCCAGCGACTTCAATCAAACAGTACCGTTTATCCTTCATTCCACTCTATTGTTTGATTAAAATTAATCTATCTTTCATCTGCTCTTTTCACCATATTTTAAAATAACAAAGGCAAGTTGTTGCATTTATGAACAGAATTCCAAATCGGATGCTTGAACCTATTCCCTTGTAACAGCCACTGTTCCTCCCTTCCACTGAGCCGACTTGCTGACTGTCAAAGTCAAACTATTCAATAAGGCGTGTGTCAATAATTAACCATCCACAGTGAGTTTATTTTACTTGCACATGGAGGAGAGAGTGTCACAGTCAAAGGCTGCAATCACAACTCTATAATCAAGTTGGTACGGCAGAGTATTTAAACACCAAAAAAGATCATTAAGGAAGTACAAGGGTGAGATAGATTGATATGTAAATTACAAAATCTATACTGTACTTTTTCATTACACAAAGGTCGAGACATTTTTTGGCTCCGTCCTTAACCGGATACAATATTAGTATGTTAATAATCCCGACACTAGATCACAACCTGTCCCCACAGGATACATGGATAATGGAGGTACCTGTGCTCAATAATGGTTTCCGAGTGCCGCGATGAGCTAAGGTAAGGACAATGAGTATATTAGCTAGCATCTTTGGAATGTTGCACGTAATGGTGAAGAAACGTTGTGTTAATGGGTAAGTACATCAGGGCCGTGGCGTAGTGGAGATAGCGATGGGTATTGGAACTTGCCGCATAACCCAAGAGATGCAGCAGAGGTCATAGCAGTGTTTGAAATGGTTTAGTGGCATGGAAGGTGCTCGCTGGTGACTTTATTGAATGTATTTAATAAATAAAGCAGCTTCAACAGTTTTGGGACTTCCACACTCCCTGTTTTTGTCCTTATTGGACAACAAACCAAAATGCTTCAGCCACTATGGGGAGCCTGAGAAACTCCTCTTAAATAGTCCTTCTGTGGTCGGGTGCTTGCACCAGCGTCACTGTTGAATCTGTGGTGACAAGTGTAGTAGCTGCCTGAGGTCAGCGACGTCATTTCAGGGCAGCAACACACTACAGGGCGAGGCCATGATAATATATGTGATGAATCCGTGTAGTAGGCTGGTACCGATGCTTCCCAGCCACCCCTGTCACAAAACCCCATGGGGCCCATGAGCTAGTTGTCTCTTGGTGTGATTTTGCCACTTCCTTGTGAATTTCGTCCGCCAGACTGGAGACTGTTAAGAAGGGAAGTATGTGACGAAGGATAGTTGGTACCACCCTTACTGTGAGGGGCGACACGTGCACAAACCCAGCATGCAGTTTAGTTAGTAGTCTTGGCATAAGCATGCATCCTGTTTCAGCAGGTATTATGGTTTAGTTCGGAGCGACATGTGTCCATACAATGGCAAGAGTCTGTAAAATCAACATTCCCGGAACAAGGTTTCCTCTGCGCGGTTACGTTACTGTTGTGGCACGGCCTTTTTGCAGTGTGACGCACGGACCCACATAGGATGTTCTTCGACTTTAAACTTTGGCTGCAGTGATTTTATCTGGACGATAGGATTCGTTCAACATTCTCCCAGAACTGTCCCACAAACAAGTGACAATCTCTGAACTTGCTTCATACTTTTTTTTTTTATTATTCGAAAGTCACTCTCAAGTTGCCACACCTCATGCAATATGCTGAACCTCTCAGACATTCACATACACAATCACATTCACAATACAATTCTCAAAGTAAAACAGTCATACACACCTCAAGGAAATCATTCAGACTCATACGACTTTGATACTTAGTACATTAAACACATACTTTCAGATGAACATACATACACTTAAGATTCTTAAACAGTGAACAATTTTAAATACACCTTGAGGAAATCATTCAACCCAAAAATAAATTGATACACCAAAAGACACGTTTACAATTTGTTCATGAAGGGTCTCGACCCGAAACACTCATACGCTCAAGATTCTTAAGCAGTAAACAATTTTCAACCAGACTCCAAACGTAAACAATTTTAAATTGTTATGAATCATGCCGTGAATCAAAAAAAAGGTGAACTATACGTAAAAATAAATGACGAACTTTACCAAACCTGTAAACGTTATCATCTTATTACGCTAAACCTTATCAACTTATCACTCTAAGCCTAATTTTCCTGAATTTCGACTAAATCTTTTCAATTTATCATTTTAAACCTTATCAAACCTTAATCCTAATTTTCCTCAATCGCACTTATCCTTGAATTTAGATTTTACCCTGAAATAATCGACTGATTATCTTAAACATAAGATTTGGGACCGTCCCCAAATAAAAATTCTCAGCTCTGTATGTCACCATTGCAGCATTATACTCTATGTGCAGGAAAGAACTGCAGATGCTGGTTTAAATCGAAGGTAGACATAAAATGCTGGAGTAACTCAGCAGGACAGGCAGCATCTTTGAGTATATTACTAAATATATCAATGTTTGTTTTGGATAAGAGAACAGCAAAACCATTGAATTAAACTTGTTTTGCGTGTCTTGCTCTCTCTGCAACTTATACTTCACTTCAAAGAATGATTTCAGCTGATTTCAGCTCATAAGAAACAAACCATCATAACAGTAAAAATCATGGATCTTACGATAGGCCTGACATTGTATATACAAGGCAAATGTTGGAATGCTCCACATTACATAGAAACATAGAAACATAGAAAATAGGTGCAGGAGTAGGCCATTCGGCCCTTCGAGCCTGCACCCCCATTCAATATGGCTGATCATCCAACTCAGTATCCTGTACCTGCCTTCTCTCCATACCCCCTAATCCCTTTAGCCACAAAGGCCACATCTAACTCCATCTTAAATATAGCCAATGAACTGGCCTCAACTACCTTCTGTGGCAGAGAATTCCAGAGACTCACCACTCTCTGTGTGAAAAATGTTTTCCTCATCTCGGTCCTAAAGGAATTCCCCCTTATCCTTAGACTGTGACCCCTTGTTCTGGACCTCCCCAACATCGGGAACAATCTTCCTGCATCTAGCCTATCCAACCCCTTAAGAATTTTGTAAGTTTCTTTAAGATCCCCCCTCAGTCTTCTAAATTCTAGCGAGTACAAGTCTATCCAGTCTTTCCTCATATGAAAGTACTGACATGCCAGGAATCAGTCTGGTGAACTTTCCCTGTACCCCCTCTATGGCAAGAATGTCTTTTTTCAGATTTGGAGACCCAAAACTGTACGCAATACTCCAGGTGTGGTTCACCAAAACCCCGTACAACTGCACTAGAACCTCCCTGCTCCTATACTCAAATCCTTTTGCTATGAATGCTAACATACCATTTGCTTTCTTCACTGCCTGCTGCACCTGCATGCCTACTTTCAATGATTATGTACTGCTATCCCATCTTTAATAACTGACTCGAGCAGTTTCCTCACTACCGATGTTAGACTAACTGGTCTGTAATTCCCCATTTTCTCTCTCCCACCTTTTTTTAAAAGTGGGGTTACATTAGCTACCCTCCAATGCTCAGGAACTACTCCAAAATCTAAGGAGTTTTGAAAAATTATCACTAATGCATCCACTATTTCTGTGGCTACTTCCTTGAGTATGCTGGGATGCAAACTATCTGGCCCTGGGGATTTATAGGCCTTTAATCCATTCAATTTACCCAACACCACTTCCCGGCTAACCTGAATTTCACTCAGCTCCTCCACCTTATTTGACCCCCGGTCCCCTGCTATTTCCGACAGATTATTTATGTCTTCCTTAGTGAAGACAGAACCAAAGTAGTTATTCAATTGGTCTGCCATGTCCTTGTTCCCCATGATCAATTCACCTGTTTCTGACTGCAAGGGACCTACATTTGTTTTAACTAATCTCTTTCTCTTCACATATCTATAAAGACTTTTGCAGTCTGTTTTTATGTTCCCTGCCAGTTTTCTTTCATAATCTATTTTCCCTTTCCTAATTAAGCCCTTTGTCCTCCTCTGCTGGAATCTGAATTTCTCCCAGTCCTCTGGTTGGCTGCTTTTTCTGGCTAATTTGTATGCTTCATCTTTTGTTTTTATACTATCCCTGATTTCCCTTGTTATCCATGGATGCACTACCTTCCCTGATTTATTATTTTGCCAAACTGGGATGAACAATTGTTGTAGTTCACCCATGCAGTCTTTAAATATATTCCATTGCACGTCCATTGTCAACCCTTTAAGGATCACTTGCCAGTCTATCTTGGCCAATTCACGTCTCATGCCTTCAAAGTTACCTTTGTTTAAGTTCAGAACCCTTGTTTCTGACTTAATTATGTCACTCTCCATCCTAATGAAGAACAACCATATTATGGTCACTCTTGCCAAGGGGCCACGCACAACAAGACTGCTATCTAACCCTTCCTCATTACTCAATACCCAGTCTAGAATAGCCTGCTCTCTCGTTGGTTCCTCCACATGATGGTTTAGAAAACTATCCCGCATACATTCCAAGAAATCCTCTTCCTCAGCACCCCTGCCCATTTGAATCACCCAATCTATATGTAGATTGAAGTCTCCCATTATAACTGTTTACACTTGTTGCACGCATTTCTAATTTCTTGTTTGATGCCATCCCCAACTCCACTACTACTGCTAGGTGGCCTGTACACAACTCCCACTAGCATTTTCTGACCCTTAGAGTTTTGCAGCTCTACCCATATCGATTCCACATCCTCCAGGCTAATGTCCTTCCTTTCTATTGCATTAATCTCCTCTCTCACCAGCAATGCTACCCCACCTCCCTTTCCTTTCTGTCTATCCCTCCTGAATATTGAATATCCCTGGATGTTCAGCTCCCAGCCTTTGTCCCCCTGGAGCCATGTCTCCGTGATCCCAACTATAACATAGTCATTAATAGCTATCTGCACAGTCAACTCATCCACCTTATTACGAATGCTCCTTGCATTGAGACACAAAGCCTTCAGGCTTGTTTTTACAACACTCTTACTCCTTATACAATTATGTTGACAAGTGGCCCCTTTTGATATTTGCCCTGGAAACCCACCACCTCTTATTCTCTGTTTATTATTTTTTTCTTCTTTCCCCCCTACATGTTGGGTCTGAGTGCTTCCCTTCTCTACCTCCTGCCTCAGACCCTGTCTACTGGCTTTCTCTATTTGAGTCCCTCCCCCCAATCGTTCTAGTTTAAAGTCCCCCCGGAATACCCCCGGTATTACGTTAAGCTACTGTATACTTTGGAAGGTTTGAGGTGAAATTGTAAACTTTGACTCAATATTAAATAATGTCTATTTGTATTATATATATATTGCGTTGAGAATGAGTAACATAAAATATTTTAAAAGTATGAATAAACGGAGAATATGGCCCATTGAACTGATGGCCGTGGGTCTCCACTAATGCTATGTGCCTTGGGGATTCTCACACGCTGGCTGTTTATGTTTAAATGTTTATATAGTTTTGTATCTTGTTGCCTTTTTGGTATGACTGTATGGTAAGTAAAATTTCACTGTACCTCGGTACAAGTGACTATAAAGGACCATTGAAATATGAAAGTTACGCCGTTAAAAAAACGCGTTTTCATTTGTTATTTAGGGTTTTCAATATCTGTAGTTTGTTTTTATATACACACACGTGTCTTTCGCCGCAGCACTCTCTATCGTTCCTCTGGAAACGACGTGTGCTCTACTAATTTTATGCCAAAGATTTATTTTACTAATTTTCTGGCACGTAATACAGTCCCTTGTATCAGACCCCGTGCAGTTGCTGCAAACGTTTAGTAGATATGTTACTAAACTTACCTTTAGCGGCGCTGCAGTTCTGCCACTCCCCGTGTGCGCGACTTTGTCGCCTTTCAGAGGGGGGGTGGGTTTAAAATGCTGTTTTTCTCCAGCCAGGGCAAGTCGATCCATCTCAGGGGATTTCGTTGCTAAAGAGAAATCGCTCCGACATTTGTTTTATGAAGGTATTTTTAAACTACGCTAGATTATTTATTAGCAAGAGTAATTTTAACATCATCTTCTAAAGCCGCAAACGCTGACAATGGGAAAGATTTTACGTAGGGCATAAAAGTAGGTACACAGTTTATGTTTACATAAAAACGTGATTCACAGGAAGCCTTTAATCAAATTTTCATGTTGCGAAAAGGGGACAAAAAATATATACTAACCGGCAGTAGTTTTCCTGCCGACTGTGGGTTAAATTCACCGCAAACCGCAACGTTCCAATCCACCGCATTCCACTAAAACCCACTCGTAAGTTGATTTAAATGGCCATTAATTTACGGGAATTAAACACTAAATTTCTTTCATTTGGCTTATAAATTCATGAAAATGAGATTTAAAAATCATGTTATATTGTGAATTATTGTGTGAATGTTATTTGGACACTCAGGCAATTTTTAAATGTTTATCTTTTCTTAAAAAAATGGATAGATGTTTAGATCTAGTATTTGAATTTTGTAATTAGCTACAATTAGGTAACTAACTAATTATATGCTTTAATTTCAGGTCATCCAAGTAAGATTGTTTCATATTTGTTTCAGAATGCTTCAATCTTTAATAACTGAAAATTTTGTTGAATTCTCTTAATTTTTAAGAAAGTTATGGGCTTTTGACTGTCCTCGATCACAGCTTTTGAGAAGTCGATGGAAAGGCAATGGGGAACAAGATGTTAATTTCCCAGTATGAAAATGGCCATAACATTTTTAATACTGAAGATATGAAAGTGAATTAGGTATCAAATTAAACTTCTTTTTATGCTTTATCTGATGGGAGAAATTGCAGACTTGATTTTTTAAATCTCAAAATCTTGTAACATTGCTACGTTTGGGTACTTAACAGGTTAACGTTACAAGGACATGAAGCTTTGCAGCGTCGCCTAGTTTTACTGAGCGTGACTGCGAGGCACGTCCAATCGACTCAGGATCACAGCTGGATAAATGGAGGTTGAGGCGGCTGAGAAGGGGACGGGAGTTCGCAGGCTGCTGCGGCTGACCAGAGTGGAGTCTTTCTGTGCAGCTCACCGTCTCCACAGGTAACTATTCCACACGGCGGCCGGCCGGCTGGGCAATGCCGTTCCACCGGCAACACTGCAGGGCAGGGAATAGCCATCTGTACAGAGGAGGGGAGACGTGTTCCCCTTCCGCCTGTCCTTACGTGAATTGAGTCGCAAAGATCTGCAGATGAAGGGTCTCGACCCGAAATGCCACCCATTCCTTCCCCCCCAGAGATGCTGCCCGTTCCACAGAGTTACTCCGGCGCTCTGTGTCTATCCTACGTGAACTGTGGCTTTGTTTATTCATCTGCGAGCACATTATGGAGGGTTTAATGCGGGCATTGACACATCACGTCCCGGCAACCACAGGCTAATGCGTTGTTTCCTTCTGTTGTGGGAACAAGGCTTCGCATGAGTGTCGCAAGCAGTGCTGGCTCCCGCACCCGCAGCTGCAGGCAGCAACAAAAACAGAGTGCTGGAGGAACTCGGCGCCCGAGGTCGCACCGAGGATCCTATAGCAGAACTTGCTACAGGATCTTTGGGCAGCACCCGTGGAGGAGGGAGGGAGGGGGCAGGAATAAAGATCCTATAGCGGATCTCTGGGCAGTAGGAAGAAAGCCGGAAACATGAGGTGGGGTGGGACTGTCCGGTCCGGCAGCAGCCTGTACAGGCGAAGTGGAGCTAGTGGCAAAGGCTGGAAAAAGAGATTAAAACGGTGTCAGCTAGAGAGAGAAGAGGCAGTGAAATAGATGGATGCATAGACAATAGGTGCCGGAGTAGTCCATTCGGCCCTTCGAGCCAGCACCACCATCATTCACTGTGATAATGGCAGATAATCCACAATCAGTGCCCCGTTTCTACCTTCTCCCCATACCCATTGATTCTGCTAGCCCTAAGAGCTCTATCTAACTCTCTTTTGAATGCATCCAATGAATCGGCCTCCACTGCCTTCTGAGGCAAATCATTCCACAAATTCACAACTCTCTTTTTCCTCATCTCAGTTCTAAATGGCCTACCCCTTTTTCTTAAACTGTGGCCCTGGTTCTGGACTCCCCCAACACATTTCCTGCATCTAGCGTGTCCAATCTTTTAATAATTTTATATGTTTCTATAAGATGCCCTCTCATCCTTCTAAATTCCAGTGAATACAAGCCCAGTCGCTCCATTCTTTCGTCATATGATAGTCCCGCCATCCTGGGAATTAACCTTGTGGACCTACTCTGTACTCCCTCGATAGCAAGAATGTCCTTCCTCAAATTAGGAGACCAAAACTGCACCCAATACTCCAGGTGTGGTCTGTACAACTGTACAAGGGCCCTGTCCAACTGCAGAAGGACTTATTTGCTCTTATACTTAACTCCTCATTATAAAGGCCAACATGCCATTCACTTTCACCTTTTGAAGAAGGGTATTGGGCCGAAACGTTGCCTATTTCCTTCGCTCCATAGATGCTGCCTCACCCGCTGAGTTTCTCCAGCATTTTCGTCTACCGTTAATCCCTACTCTTTGTTTTCTGTCTGCCAACCAATTATCCATGTCAATACCCTGGCCCCAATACCATGTGGTCTTTTGCCCACTAATCTCCTGTGTGGGACCTTATCGAAGGCTTTCTGCAAGTCCAGGCACAATACATCCACTGGCTCTACCTTGTCCATTTTACATGGTACATTTTCAAAAAATCCCAGAAGATTTGTCAAGCATGATTTCCCCTTCATAAATCCATGCTGACTTGGACCGATCCTGTTACTGCTATCCAAATGCGCCACTATTACATCTTTGATAATCGATTCCAGCATTTCCCCCACCACCGATGTTAGGCTAACTGGTTTATAGTTCCTTGCTTTCACTCTCGCTCCTTTCTTGAAAAGTGGGATAACATTAGCTACCCTCCAATCCACAGGAACTAATCCTGAATTTATAGAACATTGGAAAATGCTCACCAAATGCATCCACGATTTCTAGAGCCACCTCCTTGAGTACTACTGTAGCAATACCTTTGTTACATGCTAATTTTAACTCTGATGCAACTTGCACCCTATATCCAGGCTACTGTTTGGGGGGTCTGTAGATAACTCCCTTTAGAGTATTTTTACCCTTACAATTTTCTCAGGTCTATCCACAATGACGCTACATCTTCTGATTCTATGTCACCCTCGCAAGGGACTGAATTTAATTCCTTACCAACAGAGCCACCCCACCCCCTCTGCCCACCTGTCTGACTTTTCAATAGGATGCATACCCCTGAAATTCAGTTCCCAGCCCAGGTCCTTTGCAGCCATGTCTCTGTGATTCCCACAACATCATACTTACCAAATTTCTAACTGAGCAAGTTAGAAGGTCCAGGCACATCAAGCTCATACACTTTTTCTTATACTTCGCGTATTCATATATAAAACTTTTAATTCGATATTCACCTGCCCTCTCACACCGGTTCCTATTTCACCTGACCTTACTCTCTTATCCCGTCTGAAACTCTCCATCCTATTAATTCTGGAGTCTTTTGTAACTTTTCCTGTACTCTCTTCCCAAGACTTCATCCTTATTCTCCCAATTTGTCACTCCCCCCCACCCCCCACTCCCCCGCTATTTAGTTTAAACCCACCCATGTAGCACTAGCAAACCTGCCTGCCAGAATGTTGATCCCCCTCCAGTTAAGGTGTAACCTGCCCCCTTTGTACAGGTCACCCCTCCCCAGAAGAGATCCCAGTGGTCTATAAAGCTAAATCCCTGCTCCCTGCACCAGCCCCCCAGCCACACATTCAGATCTCCTATCTCCCTGTTCCTGCCCTCACCTGTACGAGGTACAGGAAGCATTCCGGAGATACCCACCCTAGAATACCCACCCTGCTTTTCAATCTTCTTCCTAACTCTCTATACTCACGTTTCAGAACCTCCTTCCTCTTCTTCCCAATGTCTTTGGTACCCACATGCGCAACCACCTCCAGCTGCTTACTCTCCCTCTCGAGGATGTTCTGAAGTTGGTCCAAGACTTCTTGAACCCTGGCACCCTGTAAGGATGGAGAGAGGAGTATGGGTCACAGGGGGGGCTCTGTGATCAACAGCCTTAGGGATGAGAACGGCTTGGTAACATCCTTGCAGACGGACATGCTGAGGATCTGCAAATCCGGGTTTGTACGACAGATAGGCCACAGAGAGCACCGCCTCCCAGAACCTCCTGTCCTCTATCACGGAGGTCTTAGGGGACAGCAAACGGGAGAGTCTGGACCAACTAGTGACCCTAGAGGAACTGACTGGCTCCATCCGTTCCTTTGACTCGAGTAAAACCCCTGGAAGCGATGGCTTACCGGCCGAGTTGAATTTGGCTCTGTGGGACTGGGTGGGCCCGGACCTGCTGGAAGTGTACAATGACATGCTTCTAGTTGGCAGCATATCAGACTATGAGGAAGGGCAGCATCACCTTAATCTACAAGCAGAAGGCGGAGTTGAAGGGTATAAGGAATTGGAGACCCATCACATTGTTGAATGTTGATTACATGATCCTGTTTAAAGGCCATCGCCAACTGGGTCAAGTCTGCTCTGGGACGGGTGATCACCAAACCTGTGCTGTACCTGGCAGAAAAATCTCAGACAGCCTGGCGCTGCTGAGAGATACCATTGCCTACGTGCAGGGCAGACGGGTGGATGCCTGCCTAGTCAGCTTGGACCAAGAGAAGGCCTTCGACAGGATATCGCACAAGTACATGAGGGACGTGCTCTCCAAAAATGGGCTTTGGGGAGGGAATCAGAAATTGGATCCACCTGCTCTACACCGATATCTGTAGTGCAGTCCAAATCAATGGGTGGGAATCAGACAGCTTCCCGTCAGATCTGGAGTCGGGCAGGGTTGCCCTCTCTTCCCCGTCTTGATCGTCTGTTGTATTGAACCTTTTTGCCGAGTCCATCAGGAAGGATGCGAGCTTAAGAGGAATGACTTTGCCAGGCAGTGGGGGCACGCAGGTCAAAACCTACGTGTACATGGACGATGTCACCATCTTCTGCTCGGATCCAGGGTCGGTCCGCAGATTGATTAGTGTCTGCGACCAGTTTGAGTTGGCCACGGGAGCCAGGGTGAACCGCAGGAAGAGCGAGGCCATGCTCTTTGGCAACTGGCCCGACCGATCTTCTGTCCCCTTCACCATCTAGCCTGACTTCTTGATCTGGGGATCTGCTTCGGGGGGGGCTGAGGTGTGTGTCAAGTATTGGCTGCAGCAGAGAGCCAAGGTAGTGAAGAAACTGGAGCTGTGGACGCAGCACTCCCTCTCTATAATGGTGAATAATTTGGTCATCAGGTGTGAGGTGCTGTCGGGGCTGCTGTACTTGGTGCAGGTGTGGCCTGTCCCTCCCTCCTACACCTCAGGGATCACTAGGAGTCTTCCAGTTCATCTGGGGGTCGAGGATGGACCGAGTGTGATGGGCCACAATGCACGTCGGCAGACAAAGCGGGTAAAAGCGTGCCCAACGTCGCTCTCACCCTGATGGCCACCTTCATGTGTGGCTGCATCAGGCAGAGTGTAGAGCCAGGGCACGTGGGCACCAAGTGTCACTACATGCTGAGGTTCTACCTGTCCCCAGTGTTGCGAAGGATGGGCCTGGCGCAGGTGCCACGCAATGTGCCAGTCAGCTGGACATTGCCGCACCATCTATCGTTCATGGAAAGGTTCTTCCGGACCAACACCTTTGACCACAAGTCCATCGGGCAGTGGTCAGCACGGAACGTCCTGCAGGCACTGCAGGGAAATGACTCCATGGATCCTGTGGTGTTGTTCCCAGAGCAGACTACACAGTTTGTCTGGCAAAATGCCTCATCGCCAGAACTCACCAACAAGCACCAAGACGTGGCTTGGCTGGTGGTGAGGGAGCCCTCCGAGTCAGATCCTTCCTGCACCGTCGGAACCTCACTACCTGCGCACGCTGCCCTCGGGACGGCTGCTATGGAGGGGAGACAGTTGCCCATCTCTTTGCACAGTGTGGATTTGCAAAGAGAGTCTGGAGAGGTTGCAAGGGTCCCTGTCATAGTATATTCCGAACAGCTCCGTCCCAGAGGACTCTGTGATTTACGGACTGTTCCCAGGGACGCATTCAGAGACTGACATCAGGTGCTGCTGGAAGGTCACCAACTTGGTGAAAGATGCTCCTTGGTCTTGCCGACCTTTGTTGACCACCAGCGGAGCAAGATGTCCGTCGGGGAATGTTGTTGACTAGCCCGCTGCAGACTGCAGGAGTACTTGCTGAGTGATGTACCGAAGCTCGGTGCAGCAAATGTCAAGGCTCGGTGGGGGAGGACCACAGTCTAGGGTCCTTCCACTGCTGGACATGGGTGGCAGGGTATGGTGGAGACGCCCCTCAAAATAAGGGAAGGGATTCCACACAAGTGGGCCACAAGAGTGGCAAGAGTGGGGGATAGATTTGTGTAATTTGCAAAAACAGTATTGAATGTATGTATAGCCTTCGAGGATGTTGGATGGAGTTTACTAAGGATCATTTATTGTTTATATTTATTTCTCAAATAAAATATATTTTGAAATTTTAAAAAAAAAGTAAAGTGACAGAGGAGAGGAAAGAACGAGTAAGAGGGGAAAAAGGAAATGTGGTACATGGGAGGGGATATGTGTATAGAGACACACATCTGGAGTAACTCAGCAAGTTGAGACCTGAAACATCATCTATTCCTTCTCTCCAGAGATGCTGTCTGACCCGCTGAATGATTCCAACTTATTGTGTCTATCTTCCGTTTAAACCAGCATCTGCATTTCCTTTCTACACATGGGATATGATTATGCAGGAGTAGAAAGGTGCAGGATGACTGGGGAGGTGGTGGGAGAAATGTGTGTTGAGGAGGGGGTGGGAGAAATGTATGTTGGGGAGGGGGTTATTACAATGGTGGAGAGTTCAATGTTCATACCATCGGGTTGTAGGCCAACCAGGTGAAATATAACTTCAAGCATCTGCAGTTTCATGAAGTTCCTCTGTGGAGTCAGGCAGCATGGAAACGGCCCCTTTGGCCAAACACGTCCATGCCAATCAAGATACCCATCAAAGCTAGTCCCATTTGCCTGTGTTTGGCCGCTATACCTCTAAATTTTAATACTGTTTGAGGCTTTTACATTTTGTTATAGTACCTGCCTCCATATCTCCTCTGGCAGCTCATTCCATAAACCCACCATCCTGAGTGTAAAAAGTTTGGGTTTCTATTAAATCTTATACCTCTTCTGATTCTTGGTTCCCCTGCACTGGTAAAAGATTATCCTTTTTTACTTCCCATGTGATTTTATACACCTCTATAAGATCACCACCTGTGCTTAAAGGAATAAAAGCCTAGCACGCCCAACCTTTCCCTCGAGCTCAGTCCTGCCAACATCCTCAATTCTTCTGTGCACCCTTTCCAGCTTGATGATATTCTATACCAGGGGTGGGGAACCTTTTCATGTTGGAATGCCACATTAAGTTAACTGTAATCTAATAAGGCCGCATCCGAGAAAAGTAAATTAGATATACTTCAAAATGTACATTATTTTGTAAAAATCTAATTACTATTTACTAACTTCAAGAAAATGAAAAATAATTGTTCATTCTAAAGTTAACTAACCTTTTAATGACTTTGTTGCGACTGCTTTTTGTGGGAAAGCATTTGAATATTTGGTTGCAACATGAAGGTAAGCAGTTTCAGCTGATCTTCTAGATGGGTATCCTTAAGGGTGTCTTGATTTGGGTTAGGTAGGAGAATGTAGATTCGCAGCAATAAGTGGTCGAAAAGCTTAAGAAGCATTTTTCGTGCAGGGAGGATTATTTAGTTGAATCTTCTTTTACTCTTTGGTATTTAAAATACGTTCATTTTAAGATTAAAATAAAAAATAATAAAAGACATTAATACAAATAAAAGGATTTGTTCTACAAAATTTGGATTCATTCAAAAGGCCGCACAATGGCCTAGTAGGCCGCAGGATCCCCACCCCTGTTCTTCACAATCAAACCTTCCAGGGCAGCTTATTGTGTGGAACCTTATCAAAGGCGAAAGTCCATATAAACAACAGCTTTGGCTTTTTGCCCTCATCAATCTTCATGATTACTTTTTTAAAAAAAAAACGAGTTTGTTCGACACGATCTGCCTCGTACAAAACTATAGTCAGCCCCTGTCTCTACAAGTGCATATATAACATCACTCAGAATTCTCTCCAATAATTTGCTTATCACAGATGTTAAGATCACTGGTCAACAGTTCCCAGGCTTTTCCTTGCCGTCCTTATCTAACACCTAATATAAGCCACCCTCCAATCATCTGGCGCCTCACCCATGTTTCACGATGATTTGTATATATCTCTGCTTGGACTCCTGTAGTTTCTTCTCTAGCTTGCTCCCCAGTGTTCTCATATAGCTGATCAACTTGAATGAAAGAATGAATATGTTTATTGGCCAAGTATGTACACGTACAAGGAATTTTCCTTGGTGCTCCGCTCGCAAGTAACAACACGACATGCAGCAAAAATTAAGAATGACACATAGAACATTAAACATCAATAATAAAACATTATAGTTTAAATATGTGAAAGAAATAAAATACCAAAGCAAAAGGAGGCTACAGACTATTCGTTCATGCCTCTTAGTATCCCAAATTCCATAGTCTTTTCTCCATGATAAAAATAGAGGATAAATTCCCATTAGGGACCTTGCCAATCTTCTGTGACTCCACGCAAAGATACCTGCTTTGCTTTCTGATAGGCCCCATGCTTCCTCTAATTACCCCATATTCCATATTGCACATAAAATCTCTCATCTCTGCCAAAGCTATTTCATGCTGCTGTTTTATCCTCCTGATTTCCTCCTTGAGTATGCTCCTGTCTCCTGAACGTCTCCAGGGATACACTTGATCCCAGTTGCCTTTACATTTTTCCTAATGAGTTCTATTTCTTTTGTTAGCCAGGCTTCCTTTCTTCCAACTGTCTTGCCCTTCACTCCAACAGGAGCATGCATGCCTTGAATTCTCACCATCGCACTTCTGAGGAGAGGAGACAGTTGCCACTTTCAAGATTTACCTTTACCCACGGACATGTACTCCAATCAACTTTCGCAAGTTCCTGTCTAATACTATCAAAGTTGGCCTTGTAAACCCAAAGTTGGGTGTATGGAATGAGTTGCAGGTGGATAGGATTAGAGGGATATGGGTCAAATGGGGCAGATGAGGCATGTTGCTTGGTGTGGGCAAGTTGGGCATGACACTATAACTCTCCATCCCTCCTCCCTTGAACAGCCCTCTACATACAGCTTAAGGAAACTCTCCTGAACAAATTGGACAAATTCCCCCCCATCTAAGCCTTTTGCTCCAGGATGTATTTGTGTATGAGCATAAACTGTGGTATACAAGGAAAGGATGCAGCAAACCTCACATTAGCTAACCATTCAGAAATTCCAATGGTTCCCCAGGTTTGGTTCACTATTTCTACTCACTGGAGCCTCCCTCCCCTCGTGGTCCTCACTCCCTCCCCTCGTGGTCCTCACTCCCTCCCTCCCATCACAATGCCAGGCCCTTGTTTCACTCCCTTTGAAATTTCTATCAGAATCATTGAAATGTTATGGGTAACATGTTTTAAGAAAGTGAGTGAAGAAGGTGAAAGTTAGTGTTTTATGAAAGTAAATAATGAAACTTTCGTGTCTTTCAAACTTCCGTGTATTTGTGCCTACTATGTTCAGGGACACATGACAATAAACTCTCTTGAACTCTTGAACTTGAAACCTTGCTTGAGTAATAATAAAATAATATCTGACAATTATATATATTTTTTTAAATCCAAAAACAAAATCTGTTAATCTGGCACTGCTAAAATCCCGGGTGTACCAGAGTAATGGCATTGCAGATTAACTGCGTTGATAGTCACCCAATATGCACAACAGAACATGTAAGGGCTTGTCCATTCAAGCAAAATATTTTGGTCTTAAATAAATTAAATGGTCTTAAAAGCCAACCTGGATTAAAAAAAATAAATACAAGAGTGGCACAGCTGGTGGAGCTGCTGCCTCGTAGCACCAGATACTCAAGTTCAATCCTGGTCTTGGGTGCCGTGTGGGTGGAGTTTACGCGTTCTCCCCTTGACTGCACGAGTTTCCTCCCACATCCCAAAGACACGTGGGTTTGTAGGTCGATGGGCGTCTATAAATTGCCCTGGTATGTAGGCAGTGGATGAGAAAGTGGGATAACATAGAACTAGTGTGAACAGGTGGTCAACATGGACGTAATGGTGGGCTGAAGGTCTGTTTCTATGCTGTAACTATAGACCTATGAAAGTCAACCATGCAGAATTTACATTGTCAGTCGTGTTGCTTTGAGAAATTAATAAGAAGGAACTGCAGATACTGGTTTATACTAAATATTGACACAAAGTGATTTAGTAAGTCAATTGGTCAGGCAGCATCTCCAGAGAAAATAGATAGGTGATGTTTTGTGTTGGGGGCCTTCTTCAGACTCATCTAAGCTATGCCATCGAGTATTTAATTTTTCCCTCCTGAGTAAAAGGTTTTGAGTGCCTACCCTATCTATGTCACTCATCATTTTATAAGTAGCAATTTTTCAAAAAATTGAGATTTAAAAAATCAAGCCTGTAATTTATCCCATCAGATAAAGCATAAAAATAACTTTAATTTGATACCTAATTCACTTTCATATCTTCAGTATTAAAAAAAGTTATGGCCATTTTCATACTCGGAAATTAGCATCATGTTCCCTATTGCTTTTCCATTGACTTAACACAAAAGCTGTGATCGAGGACAGTCAAAAGGCCATAACTTTCTTAAAAATTAAGATAACTGAATGACATTTTCAGTTATTATAGACTGAAGCATTCTGAAACAAATATCAAACATCTTACTTGGATGACCTGAAATTAAAGCATACAATTAGTTAGTTACCTAATTACAAAATTGACCATTGTGACGGAAATAGTAATAAACACCCAGACTGCCTTGAAAATTCAAAAATGTGATATTCTCAAGATCAGAACTTTAATATGATTGTATTATATGTTGTAAGTCCGTAACAGATAGGCAAATAAATTACAATTTCTAGCAATAGACCAAGTCTTTATGGAGAAGATCAGTTGCTAGCTGGTACATTGGCATATCATAATCAGTAGCATCGTCATACTCCTCAGATTGCAACTCTATACACCTTGTTTTTCCTCAACATTTCAATTTTGGCATTGTAAACTACAGGTTTTTGCTCTTCAAACCATGCATGACATGCCTTTCTGCCCACTTCTTTCCCATTAAGAATGTCCTGTAGAACATCACATTTGGAGTAATCCAAATTCGGATAATCTCTGCGAATGCTGTCTAAATCAATCTCTTTTGCTGGGCATATGGATTGGCAATTTTGCATTTCTTCTTTGGAGACATCTGTTTAAAATGTAAAGGAAAAAAAACAACACTGAACAGCATTAACAGAAACAAGTTATTATTTGCAGTTTTAGAAAAAGGTAGAAATTATAAAGTTAAATGCTAAAACAAATAGTTAATACCCAACAAAAAATTCATATGCATCAGTTTCATCAAATCAATTAAATTCATCTAATCAATTCATCTAAATTAAATACTAGATCTAAACATCTATCCATTTCTTAAGAAAAGGCTGCATTTTTTAAATAGCCTAAGTATCCAAATAACAAATCACAAACTGATCCCATTCACACAAGAATTCACTATATAACATGATTTTTAAATCTCACTGTCATGAACATATGCAAAATGGAAGGAATTTCATGTTTAATTCCCATAAATTAATCCAGAAACATCCACTTTCAATATAATCAAAATCATTATTTTTTGCACAATACATGTGACTAAAACTGTTGTGGATATTTTGTATGAAAATATTAATCATGGATAGACCACACAAAATATAGATGATTTAGTCAATCTTATGTCATGATTGTGCAAAAAAAAAAAAAAAATATTTATCTTGAGAGTGGGTGTTTCTGGATTGTGATCGATTGGGACGTTGCCGTAAATGTTAAGCCCATATCGGCAGGCAAGACAAGGCCGATTCGTATGTGGGCCTAAATAACATTTTCGCATCATAAGATTAGACTAAAGCCACCCCAAGAAGCAAGATTATATGTGAAATAAACAACATACCTTTCGTTTTGTTCTGATATTGCGATCCGTGACGTTGAGGGCGTTAGAAGTCGCTTTTTACTTTAATCCAGCGATTAAATTGTCCAGCAATTTAAAAATTAAATAAATCGGGAACGGAAGTCAGATCGATTTTTCTTCATCAGCTAGCAGCCCGAGGAAATCCTTCTCTGACAAGCAATACAAACCTGCATTTAACCCCCCCCCACAAAGGCTCCTGAGTCGCACACACAGCCAGTGGCAGATCTGGAGCGCTGCTGATGGTAGGTTTTGTAACATCGCTATTATAAGGGCTCCCCCTCAACCTCCAGCATTCCAGAGAAAACAATCCAAGTCTGTCCAGCCTCTCCCTGCAACTATACCCCCAAATCCAGGCATCGTTCTGGTAAAGGAGCACCTTTCCAAAGTCTCCCCATCCAAATTATTATTGCTCAATTTAGGTTGCTTAGGTTACCTTGTGCGTTAGGTCACAATCTTTGTATTATTCGATACTAACATGGCACCATTCACAATCTTTGTATTATTCAACACTATCTAGGCAACAGAGGAGCTGCAGCTTCTGGAGCAGACTGATGGATGGACTTGGCTATGGAGCCAACTACAAATTTGTGCTCTGATTTGTCAGTTTGTTAGAGGTTACATTTGCAAACTTCTTTCATCACCTCCAGAATGTTCCAAGATGTTACAAACCCAATGACGTTCTTTTCTTATGTAATCACTATTTTAATACAAGGTAAATGTGATTCTGAATCATTGATAAATATTTATAAAATGATTTATATTTGACCTCGGCTTCCTATTCACCTCTGATTCATATCCATATTAGTCTGGGTGCTTGCCAGTATTCCATATCAGAGACAGAAACAGCAAATACTAGGAAATCTGGCTACATTTGAATTAACTTGTCTGAGAATTCTGCAAACTATTACTGAATACCAATGTGAAAAAACTGGAATATTTCATGTTTGTTTTGAAACTTTAATTGGTAACTTGTTTTCCAGTAATTTCTTGAGTGCCGAGGATAACAAGAGAATTTTTGGAAAGTGCAACAACCCAAATGGCCATGGTCATAACTACAAAGGTCAGTACCTGATGAATGGCTTGTTAGCACATGCAAGTGATTCAAAAAAAGGCATATGGCTAGCAATTGACTGAATCCAGCTACACCTTATCTGACGAACTCTGGTAAATTAGATTGCTTAATGTTCTTTGAAGAGCTGGGCAGCGTCAATCCATGGCCCTAGAGAGAGAATATGTATTTCAGTAGATTCTAACACACAGAGTGGTGGTGGACTTGTCTATGGAGTCGGCTAACAACTTGTTAAGAATCAGCTTTAGAATGAAGTGAATTGGTGACCATTTTCAGTAGTTTTGCTTCACTTCAGACCTAGGTGCAGATGTTTCTTCTCAGAACTGTTTCATCACAAAAGACAGTGTCATGGGGTATCGAAGAAACCCTGGTGAGAGCCTCATCTATGGTAGAAGAGGGGAACCCCAGTTCCCTGAAGAATGAGGACATCTCCGATGCCCTGGTGTGGAACACCTCATCCTGGGAGCAGATGCGGAGTAGACGGACGAATTGGGAGTAGGGGATGGAGTTCTTACAGGGTGGGAAGAAGTGCAGTCCAGATAGCCATGGGAGTCGGTCGGTTTATAGAGGATGTCGGTCAGAAGTCTGTCACCTGCGATGGAGATAGTGATGTCCAGAATAGGTAGGGAAATGTCGGAAATGGTCCAGGTGTATTTGAGTGCCGGATGGAAGTTAGTGGTGAAATGGATGAAGTCAGTGAGTTGTGTGTGGGTGCAGGAGGTAGCACCAATGCAGTCGTCGATGTAGCGGAGGTAGAGTTCGGGGATGGGGCCCTGGTACGTCTCGAACAAGGATTGTTCGATGTGCCCTACAAAGAGGCAGGCATAGCTGGGGCCCATGCACGTGCCCATAGCTACGTCTTGTATTTGGAGGAAATGGGAAGAGTCAAACGAAAAGTTATTAAGGGTAAGGACCAGCTCCGCTAGGCGGAGAAGAGTATCAGTAGACGGGGATCTGGACCATTTCCGACATTTCCCAACCATTTCTGGACCTCACTATCTCCATCGCAGGTGATAGACTTCTGACCGACATCCACTATAAACCCACCGACTCCCATGGCTATCTGGACTACACTTATTCCCATTCTTCTTCCTGTAAGGACTCCACCCCATACTCCAAATTCCTCCGTCTACACCGCATCTGCTACCAAGATACAAGATACATTTATTTGTCTCATGTGCCAATTGGCACAGTGAAATGAAATCACCATGCAGCCATACAGTAAAAGATAAAGAACACAGCACAGAGTAGATAGAATTCAACATAAAACATCCCCACACAGCAGGATCAAAGTTTCCCACTGTGAGGGAAGGCACCAAAGACAGTCTCTTCCTCAGATGTTCCCCACTGTTCACCCGTGGTCGGGGCCTCCCCGAGCCCACCTCAGTCGCCGCTACGGATGGCCCGATGTTCAGGCCCCCTCGTCAGGGTGACGTATGTTTAACATCGGGGCTGGGGGACATCCTCAGCGGCCTGGACCCCGAGTCGGACCCCTCCTACCGGAGTCCGCGGCTCCCAAAGTCCGCAGGGCGCGCCGGGTGGAGATACAACACTGGCAGCCCTCGGCAAAGGGCCCCAGGACTCCACGGAGTTGGTCAGCGCCGCCCGCGTTGGAAGCTCTGCGAACCAGAGCTCCACGATGTTGGAGCAGAGGCCCAATGCTCCGGAGCTCCAAACGGCGACCCAGGTAGGCATCGCCCGCTCCGCGGTGACTCCAGCACTCTGCCGTTTCTGTTGTCGCTCTGCCCCGTTTCCCGGTCCCCGGCAGGAAAGGCCGCTCCGATCCAGGAGGTAGGCCGCGAGGTGGGGGGTGAGGACGCGACTCGGAGAAATAGTCGTGTCCCCGCCAGGAAGCGATTGGGAGGTAGTTTCCCCCTTACCCTGCCCACCTCCCCCACATTTAAAAGTTAAAGACTCCCCCAAAAACAAACTGTAATCTAACTAAAAATAAAAAATAGATGGAAAAACAAACGGGCTGCAGGCAGTGGCTGCTGTTAGTGCGGCGCCCCTAGTGACCAGGATGAGGTGTTCCACACCAAGGCATCGGAGATGTCCTCAATCTTCAGGGAACGGGGGTTCCCCTCTTCTACCATAGATGAGGCTCTCACCAGGGTCTCTTCAATACCCCGTGATACTGCTCTCTCTCCCCATCTCCCCTCTCGTAACAAGGGCAGTCCCCCTAGTCCCCACATTCCACCCTACCAGCCGTCACATAGAAACATAGAAAATAGGTGCAGGAGTAGGCCATTCGGCCCTTCGAGCCTGCACCGCCATTCAATATGACAATGGCTGATCATCCAACTCAGTATCCCGTACCTGCCTTCTCTCCATACCCCCTGATCCCCTTAGCCACAAGGGCCACATCTAACTCCTTCTTAAATATAGCCAATGAACTGGCCTCAACAACCCTCTGTGGCAGAGAGTTCCAGAGACTCACCACTCTCTGTGTGAAAAAAGTCTCATCTCGGTCTTAAAGGATTTCCCCCTTATCCTTAAGCTGTGACCCCTTGTCCTGGACTTCCCCAACATTGGGAACAATCTTCCTGCATCCAGCCTGTCCAACCCCTTAAGAATTTTGTAAGTTTCTATAAGATCCCCTCTCAATCTCCTATATTCTAGAGAGTATAAACAGAGTCTATCCACTCTTTCTTCATAAGACAGTCCTGACATCCCAGGAATCAGTCTGGTGAACCTTCCCTGTACTCCCTCTATGGCAATAATGTCCTTCCTCAGATTTGGAGACCAGAACTGTACGCAATACTCCAGGTGTGGTCTCACCAAGACCCTATACAACTGAAGTAGAACCTCCCTGCTCCTATACTCAAATCCTTTTCCTATGAAAGCTAACATACCATTCGCTTTCTTCACTGCCTGTTGCACCTGCATGCTTACTTTCAATGACTGGTGTACCATGACACCCAGGTCTCGCTGCATCTCCCCTTTTCCTAATCGGCCACCATTTAGATAATAGTCTCCTTTCTGGTTTTTGCCACCAAAGTGGATAACATTTGCCCACTCACCCAGCCTATCCAAGTCACCTTGCAGTCTCCTAGCATCTTCATCACAGCTAACACTGCCCCCCAGATTAGTGTCATCCGCAAACTTGGAGTTATTGCCTTCAATTCCCTCATCCAGATCATTAATATGTATTGTAAATAGCTGGGGTCCCTGCACTGAGCCTTGTGGTACCCCACTAGTCACTGCCTGCCATTGTGAAAAGGACCCGTTTACTCCTACTCTTTGCTTCCTGTTTGCCAGCCAGTTCTCTATCCAGATCAATATTGAACCCCCAATGCAGTATGCTTTAGGTTTGTATACTAATCTCTTATGTGGGACCTTGTCGAAAGCCTTCTGGAAATCCAGATACACCACATCCACTGGTTCTCCCCTATCCACGCTACTAGTTACATCCTCGAAAAATTCCTCAGACATGATTTACCTTTCGTAAATCCATGCTGACTTTGTCCAATGATTTCACCACTTTCCAAATGTGCTGCTATCCCATCTTTAATAACTGACTCTAGCAGTTTCCCCACTACCGATGTTAGACTAACTGGTCTGTAATTCCTCGTTTTCTCTCTCCCTCCCTTCTTAAAAAGAGTGGTTACGTTTGCTACCCGCCAATCCTCAGGAACTACTCGAGAATCTAAAGTGTTTTGAAAGATTATCACTAATGCATCCACTATTTCCGGAGCTACTTCCTTAAGTACTCTGGGATGCAGCCTATCTGGCCCTGGGGATTTATCGGCCTTTAATCCATTCAATTTACCCAACACCACTTCCGGACTAACCTGGATTTCACTCAATTCCTCCTTTGACCAGCGGCCCTCTGCTATTTCCGGCAGATTATTTATGTCTTCTTTAGTGAAGACGGAACCAAAGTAGTTATTCAATTGGTCCGCCATATCCTTGTTCCCCATGATCAACTCACCTGTTTCTGACTGTAAGGGACCTACATTTGTTTTAACTAATCTCTTTCTCTTCACATATCTATAAAAACTTTTGCAGTCAGTTTTTATGTTCGCTGCCAGTTTTCTTTCATAATCTATTTTTCCTTCCTAATTAAGCCCTTTGTCCTCCTCTGCTGGTCTCTGAAGTTCTCCCAGTCCTCTGGTATGCTGCTTTTTCTGGCTACTTTGTACGCATCATCCTTTGCTTTGATACTATCCCTGATTTCCCTTGTTATCCACGGATGCACTACCTTCCCTGATTAATTCTTTTGCCAAACTGGGATGAACAATTTTTGTAGTTCATCCATGCAGTCTTTAAACGTCTTCCATTGCATACCCACCGTCAACCCTTTTAGAATTAATTGCCAGTCAATCTTGGGCAATTCACGTCTCATACCCTCAAAGTTACCTTTCTTTAAGTTCAGAACAATTGTTTCTGAATTAACAATGTCGCTCCCCATCCTAATGAAGAACTCGACCATATTATGGTCACTCTTGCCCAAGGGGGCACGTACAACAAGACTGTTAACTAACCTTTCCTCATTACTCAATACCCAGTCTAAAATAGCCTGCTCTCTCATTGGTTCCTCTACATGTTGATTTAGATAACTATCTCGCATACATTCCAAAAAATCCTCTTCCTCAGCACCCCAGCCAATTTGTTTCACCCAATCTATATGTAGATTGAAGTCACCCATTATAACTGTTTTGCCTTTGTCGCATGCATTTCTAATTTCCTGTTTGATACCATCCCCAACTTCACTACTGCTCTTAGGTGGCCTGTACACAACACCCACCAGAGTTTTCTGCACCATAGTGTTTCGCAGCTCTACCCATTACCGATTCCACATCCTCCAAGCTAATGCCATTCCTTTCCATTGCGTTAATCTCCTCTCTAACCAGCAACCAGCAACGCTACCCCACATCCTTTTCCTTTCTCTCTATCCCTCCTGAATATTGAATATCCTTGGATGTTCAGCTCCTAGCCTTGGTCACCCTGGAGCCATGTCTCCGTTATCCCAACTATATCAAAATCATTAATAGCTATCTGCACGTTCAACTCATCCACCTTATTACGAATACTCCTTGCATTGAGACACAAAGCCTTCAGGCTTGTTTTTACAACGCTCATACTCCTTATACAATTATGTTGAAAAGGTGGCCCTTTTTGATTTTTGCCCTGGTTTTGTCTGCCTGCCACTTTTATTTTATGGTCACTCTTGCCCTGGATTATTACTCTGGATTATTTGTCACGTACAACAAATAATCCTCTGTCATTTTCACCACCTCCAACGTGACCCCACCACTTGCCATATCTTCCCATCTCCTCCCCTGTCCGCTTGCCGCAGAAACCGCTCCCTCCGTAACTCCCTGGTCCATTCGTCCCTTCCCACCTGAACCACCCCCTCTCCAGGCACTTTCCCTTGCAACTGCAAGAAATGCTACACTTGTCGCTTTACCTCCGCCCCCTTGACTCCATTCAAGGACCCAAGCCGTCTTTCCAGGTACGGCAGAGGTTGACCTGCATCTCCTCCAACCTCATCTATTGCATCCGATGCTCTAGATGTCAGCTGATCTACATCGGTGAGACCAAGCATAGGGTTGGTGATCGCTTCGCCGAACACCTCCGCTCGGTTCGCAATAACCAACCTGATCTCCCGGTGGCTCAGCACTTCAACTCCCCCTCCCATTCCGTATCTGACCTTTCTGTCCTGGGCCTCCTCCATGGTCAGAGTGAGGACCACCGGAAAATGGAGGAGCAGCACCTCATATTTCGCTTGGGCAGTTTGTACCCCAGCGGTATAAATATTGACTTCTCTAATTTCAGGTAGTCCTTACTGTCTCCTCCCCTTCTCTTCTCTTCCTCTAGCCCTCTGGCTTCTCTTCCTTTTTTCTTTCCCCCCCCCCCCCCCCCCCCCCCACCCTCACATCAGTCTGAAGAAGGCTTTGGGCCCAAAATGTTGCCGATTTCCTTCGCTCCATAGATGTTGCCTCACCCGCTGAGTTTCTCCAGCATTTTTGTCTACCTTCGGTTTTCCAGCATCTGCAGCTCCTTCTTAAACAACTATCAAATAGTGCAACTCTTCCCCCTTCGGTTGTGGGGTAAACTGATTCCCCACCCCCCACAATCTTTGCACATCCCCAATCCTTTCCACACGTCAGTTTAATTTCATGTATCTTCTGTTTTATCATTGTTGGCAGATCATTTTCCCTCCTGGGAAAAATAAAGTTCTGTTGTATTGTTCTTCCTTTAGTCTAGTCACTGGATCTGCATAATTGACTGATTGCTTCCTTGTGTTGCTCAACAGTAATTGAGAAGCAGGAAGTATTTATCTGAAGGTGTATTGGTTTATTATTGTCACGGTGCTGAAGTACAACAAAAGCTTTTGTTTGCATACCATGCAATTAAATGAGATCAAACGGTGCCTGGGCACAACCAAGCCATATACAATTACAACAGGTAGGGAGGGGAGCGTTAAATGAGTTGGGCAAAGTCTGGTGCATAGATAGGCTCTGGAGTACTGACAGAGTAATCGAAAAGCTGTATGTATCTTTTCGTCTTGCTTCATTTTAGTTTAGTTTAGAGATACAGTGCAGGAGCAGGCCCACTGGGTCCATGCCGACCAGCGATACCCGCGCACTAACACTCTCCTGCACACACTATGGACAGTTTTTACATTTACCAAGACAATAAACATACATTGTCTTTGTACGTCTTTGGATTGTGGGAGGAAACCGAAGATTGTGGGAGAAAACCCACGCAGGTCACGGGGAGAACGTACAAACTCCATACAGACAGCACCCATAGTGGGGATTGAAAGGCACTGTGCCACAGTGCTGCTTCTGCTGAACTCGAGGATTACTGTCTTACCAAATTACATCAGCACTGCTGTGACATTTCATTCGTGGGCTGTGCAGAATTTAAATCTACCTCAATCTTCTGACGCATCTCAGTTATAGTTCTCACTCTCCAATAAAATAGTTGTGCTTGCTATGTTAAGAGCCTATTTAACAAAAAAAACCCTGAAAACATATTCTACAAAATAGCTGCCTTCTTTCTGAAGAACGAGTGTTTTTTTTACTTTCTTTTTGACAATAGAATCTGTCGTCTTGTTCTAACCTGATGTGTTTGTTTTTTACAGTGGAAGTTACAGTATGTGGTGAGGTAAGTAGTGAAGATGCTGGAAACTCTCAATTTAATGCAATGACTATTTCAAACTGTTTGAGTGTCAAAAGTTCAGTAACTTGCACTAGTGATTGACCTGGCTTCAGAGAAAAGCAATAAGAATAAAGACTGTTGCAGATGCTGGAAAATCGAAGGTAGACAAAAGCTAGAGAAACTCAACGGGTGAGGCAGCATCTATGGAAGCGATTGGGAGGTAGTTTCCCCCTTACCCTGCCCACCTCCCCCACATATAAAAGTTAAAGACTCCCCCAAAAACAAACTTTAATCTAACTAAAAATAAAAAATAGATGGAAAAACAAACCCTTCTTCAGACTGGTCAGGGATCAGGGAAACGAGAGATATAGACGGTGATGTGGGGAGATAAAGAACAATGTGTGAAAGATATGCAAAAAAGTATCGATGATAAAGGGAACAAGCCATTGTAAGCTGTTTGTGGTGTGAAAATGAGAAGCTAGTGCGACTAGGGTGGGGGAGGGAGATAGAGATAGAGGGAATGCCAGGGCCCGAGGGCTGAGGGAGAGGTGGGAGGGGGAGGAGACAGCAGGGGTTAACAGAATTGAGAAAATTCAATGTTCAAGCCCAAAGGATGCAGACTCCCCAAGCGGAATATGAGGTGCTGTTCCTCCAACTTGCGGTGTTGCTCACTCTGGCCGTGGAGGAGGCCCAGGACTGAGAGGTCGGATACGGAATGGGAGGGGGAGTTGAAGTGCTGAGCCACCGGGAGGTCGGGTTGCTTTTTGCGGACCGAGCGGAGGTGTTCGGCGAAACGATCGCCAAGCCTCCGCTTGGTCTCACCGATATAGATCAGGTGGCATCTGGAGCAGCGGATGCAGTAGATGAGGTTGGAGGAGGTGCAGGTGAAGAGGTTAAAAGCAAATAGTGTAAATCAGTATCTACAATTTTGCAGGAATCTGTGGAGGAAGAATCAGTGTTATTGTTTCAGGTCGAAGACTCTTCACTACGTTGCAAACATTATGAAAGATAATTTAGGTTAGTTTATTGTCGTGTGTACCGAGGTACAGTGAAAATCTTTGGTTGTGTGCTAACCAGTCAGCAGAAAGACAATACATGATTACAATTGAGCCCTCGTCTGTGTGTGGATACAGGATAAAGGGAATAACGTTTAGTGCACGGTGAAATCTGATCCAAGGGTCTCCTAAGAGGTAGATGGAAGATCGTTGTTGATAGAATGGTTCAGTAGTTGAATGTAGAGGCTGGTAGGTGGTAGGTGGGGTCACGGTAACGTTATTGTTGCTGTGTCAGGTTGAGAACAGATTATGGGTTATGGATGGTTGCAGTCAAGGACTTTGTTCAGGATGAAGGAAGACGTCTTGGACACATCCTTCTTCTTTCGTGAGGCGTACACAGCCTAAGGTTGTAGGACAACTTGTTCTATTTGATCTTCCGTGTGTGCACGTCGAGTTGATTGCATTAGGGCGGACCATGTGAAGGTTGCAATCTTCCACCCGGACACATCTCTGAAGATAGTCGCATCAAATGTGATGGAAATGGAGGAAGTGGGAGAATGGACTTGTTACACTGAGATGAACAGCTAAGATATTGAACCAGCCTGTAGGCTTGCAATGCATGTTTGTGATCGGCCAACACCTGAGGTAGAGACAGATATCCAGGAAGAAAATAGTTAGTGACAGGCATAGTAAAATGAGAGCATCTTGGAAATTAGCCGAATAAGTAATTACATTATTCAGATCTGTCAAAGGGTCTTCAACATGGAATGTCATATTATCTGTTCCTTTTTCTACAGATGCAGCCTGACCCATTGAGTCTTTCCATCCAGCATTTTTTTTTGTTTTTCTTTCGTTAGAGATACAGTGCGGAAACAGGCCCTTCGGCCACTGAGTCTGCACAGGCCAGAGAACCCCCACATTAACACTATCCGACACACACCAGGGACAATTTACACATACACCAAGCCAATTAACCTACATGCCTGTATGTCTTTGGAGTGTGGGAAGAAACCGAAGATCTCGGAGAAAACCCACGTGGTCACGGGGAGAACATACAGACAGCACCTGTAGTCGGGATCGAACCCGAGTCTCTGGTGCTGCAAGCGCTGTAAGGCAGCAACTCTACCGCTGCGCCACCGTGACGGCCCTTTTTATTTCAGATTTCCAGATTTAGTGTTTTTTCGGCGACTTTAAAATTTCAGGTTGATGTCTATGGGTCAGTGTCTATATCTGGTCTTTCTATGGTTCATGAGTGAAGAATGGTAAATTTAACTTTCCATCCATTCACGGTTTGTTTCAGGTCAATCCAGTCACTGGGATGGTGATGAATATCACAGAACTGAAGGAACACATGCAGGTATTGATCACATTGAGGAAGGATGATGGAGGTCATTTGTAAATTATGTCTGATGTTCTGATTTAGCCTGGTATGGCTGCTGTGTATAACCCTCTATGAGTGCTCTATTGATACCAAATCTTTGTCTGATTTTTCTTTACCAGGAAGTCATTATGAAACAACTTGACCACAAGAACCTGGATAAGGATGTTCCATACTTTGCTAATTGTGTTAGGTAGGTGGGTCTTAGGCAAGTAATCTCTTCCACCTCAGTTGCCCTGTTCCTTTCTCCTCCTTTGTATACTCAGTTCGCACCATTTTATTCCTAAAATAGATACAAAAAGCTGGAGTAACTCACTGGGATCAGACAGCATCTCCGGAAAAAAGGAATAGGTGACTTATCGGTTCGAGACCCATCCTCCCTATTCCCTATTCTCTTTCACCGATATCCCTTCCTCTGACTTTACACCACTCCTCTTCACTCTTTATCTGGCAGCCTTTTGTCTCCTTTAACCTCTAGCCTTTGTCACTTGCTCCACCCATCTGCCATTCATTCCTTCCCTCCACTCGCCTATATTCACCTATCACTTGCCAGGCTTTGTCCATCCCCACCTCTCTTTTCCACCTTTCTTCCCCCTATGCCAATCAGTCTGTAGAAATGTCCTGACCAAAAGCATCACCTGTCTTCCCTCCACAAATGCTGCCTGACCCATTGAGTTCCTCCTGCATTTGTTTTTTTGAAAGTAGAAAATTGATGAGGAATAATTGTACAGGGCTTGTTAATACCAGGTAATATACACTTATTGGAATTCCAGTCATAGAGTGATACAGTGTGGAAACAGGCCCTTCGACCCAACTTGCCCACACTGGCCAACAATGTCCCAGCTACACTAGTCCCAGCTACCCGCGTTCCGCCCACTTCGCACCAAACCTGTCCAATCCATGTACTTGTCTAGCTGTTTCTTAAACGTTGGAATAATCCCTGTCTCAATGACCTCCTCTGGCAGCTTGTTCCATACACCCGACATCCTTTGTGTGAAAAAGTTACCCCTCAGGTTCCTATTAAATCTTTTTCCCTGCACCTTAAACTTGTCGCGGTCAGGGTGGCGCAGCGCTAGAATTGCTGCCTTACAGCGAATGCAGTGTCGGAGACCCGGGTTCGATCCCAACTATGAATGCTGTCTGTATGGAGTTTGTACATTCTCCCTGTGTCCTGCATGGGTTTTCTCCAAAATGTTCATTCTCCAAATGGTTTTCCCCCACACTCCAAAGACGTACAGGTTTGTAGGCTAATTAGCTTGGTAAATGTAAAAATTGCCCTTAGTGGGTGTAGGATAGTGTTAATGTGCGGGGATCGCAGGTCGGTGCGGGCCCCGTGGGCCGAAGGGCCTGTTTCCGTGCTGTATCTCTAAACTGAACTAAACTTATGTCCTCTGGTCCGCAATTAATCTACTCTGGGCAAGAGACTCTGTGCATCTACCCAATCTATTCTTATGATTTTATAGAACTTTGTGAGATCCAAGGAATAGCATCCTAGACTGCTCACCATCTCCCGGGCAGCTTGAGTTACTGTAACTGTGATCTACCTATCTGTGCAGCTAAAGTTAACTGTGATGATTATGTATCGGTTACATGTCCATCAATCAAAGTAAAGCAGAAAAAAATGTATTGCAAGGAAGTCATTTACAATTGATTCAGCAAGATAGTTGATGAAACCAGAAGTCTTGTTACAATTTCATCTGCACAAAACGATGATGATGACGAAGTCCACTGTAGTCCATTTCAAGTGGCTTTCTGATATGCTTTGAGAGACATGTTGGGGAATGGAATTACTTTGAGCTGGAATTAACAAATGGGGCCATATGGCCTGTGTGATAATGAAATATGCAATGTCTAGCATCTTGGCTAACTTCATCCTATTTTCAAAATGGTTTGTCCATCTACACAAATATGGATGTATGCACACACTTTGGTTCAAATACTGCTCCTGATCTGCGACTCTGGCATATGTTCTCAGTGGGCTTTCTATACTTTCCATATTTAATCGGGGATTATAGTTATATGATAGAACTTTATTTATCCCAGAAGGGAAAATTATCAGCCTAAGTTCATAAAATCACACAAAATACATGAAATGAAAGTGATGAGTGGAAAGGATTGGGGGATGTGCAATGATTGGGCAGTTGGGGGATGGGTGAGAAAAATCAGTCTCGGTCTACTCCACGACAGAAGGGGAAGGAGTTGCACAATTTGATAGCCACAGGGAAGAAGGATCTCCTGTGGCGTTCTGTCCTACATCTTGTTGGAACCAGTCTGTTGCTGAAAGTGTTCCTCAGGTTGACCAATGTGTAATGGAGGGGGCGAGCAGTATTGTCCAGGAGCTTTGCAGTTTGAGGAGCATCCTCCCCTCCAAGACCACCTCACGTGAATCCAACATGAATCCGCCCTCAGGATGGAGCCAGACTTTCTGATGAGTTTGTTGATCCTATTGGCATCCGCAGCCTTCGCCCTGCTGCCCCAGCGCACGTCAGCGAAGAAGATGGCACTGGCTACCACTGATTGGTAGGCCATCTGCATCGTCTTACTGCAGTCGTTGAAGGAGCAGAGCCTTCTCAAAAGGTACAGCCGGCTCTGTCCCTTCTTGTACAGGGCCTCAGCATTCCTGGACCAGTCCAGTTTACTTTCCAGGTACAGTCCAAGGTATTTGTACTCCCTGGTAAACTGCAAATCCACACTATTGATGGAGACAGGGGACAGGGGTGTTCCTCTCCTCCTAACTCCTTAGTCTTGTCGGTTTTGAGCTGCAGATGATTCAGCCCACACCACACAACAAGGTCGTTGACTACACCTCTGGATTCAGCTTCCCGTCCCTCAATGATGCAGCCCACAATTGCAGAGTCATCTGAAAGCTTCTTCAGGTGGCAAGAGACGGAGTTATAGGTGTCGATGGTAAACAGGAAGTGAGAGAGGACCGTCTCCTGTGGGGACCCTGTGTTGCTCACTACCGTGTCTGAGACTCAGTTCTGTAGCCGGATATATTGTGGTCGTCCAGTCAGGTACAGGTCCTCCACCGATTTTCCGGCATCCTGTTGTATTATCCGTTTTGCAGGACTAACAGAGGTCATGGTCTTGGAGACCAAGATACAGGCCTGCGAAGTCTGCCACGGAAGTCAACAATGGGAGCGGATCTGCTGGCTTTCCAGAGACGTGGGGAAATTCGATCCGCCGATCGGCATGGAAGTCCCGATGAGATCGGCCGCCTCACGCAGCCCAGGAGCCACATTTTCCGTGGGACTTCCTGGGAAGATTTCAAGTTCGCTCTCGTAATTAAAGGAGGTGTCAGACCAATAGTTGCTGGAAAATCGGTGGTGGACCTGTATGACAATAATCTTACTGTTTCGCCGAACACCTCCGCTCGGTCCGCAATAACCAAACCCGACCTCCCGGTCGCTCAGCACTTCAACTCCCCCTCCCATTCCGTATCCGACCTCTCGGTCCTGGGCCTCCTCCACGGCCAGAGTGAGCAACACCGCAAGTTGGAGGAACAGCACCTCATATTCCGCTCAGGGAGTCTGCATCCGTTGGGCTTGAACATTGAATTTTCTCAATTCTGTTAACCCTTGCTGTCTCCTCCCCTTCCCACCTCTCCCTCAGCCCTCGGGCCCTGGCATTCCCTCTTACTCTATCTCCCTCCCCCACCCTAGTCGCACCAGCTTCTCATTTTCACACCACAAACAGCTTACAATGGCTTGTTCCCTTTATCATCGATACTTTTTTGCATATCTTTGATTCATTGTTCTTTATCTCTCACATCACCGTCTATATCTCTCGTTTCCCTGATCCCTGACCAGTCTGAAGAAGGGTCTCGACCCGAAACGTCGCCTATCTCCTTCGCTCCTTAGATGCTGCTGCACCCGCTGAGTTTTCTCCAGCATTTTGTGTAACCCTCGATTCTCCAGCATCTGCAGTTTCTTCGTTAACAATCTTACTGATCTGTTGGCAAATAAATAATTTCACTGTACCATGGTACACATGATAATAAAAAGAACAAATCGAACCATTCATATTATTACACTGCCAAAAAAACTCCTATTTGCAACCCAGAAGCTAATTTTTTTTTTTTTTTAGTAGTCAAAGTTTATAATTGTCATCTGTACTGACAATAAATTCTTAATTTAAGCTTAATAGCTGAACAGGCCTAATAATGCAATACCATATGAATAATTATATAATAATCAACAATACAATATATTAATAAATATTAATAATGATTCAAAACTGAAGTCCTTTATGTAACTAATGACCCAGTTAGCAGACGATTATAGTTGCTGAGGTAGTGGTTAATGGTGTGTAGGGTTCAAGAACCCGATCATTGCTGGGAAGAAGCTGTTCTTGAACACGGTGGTCAGGATTTTCAGGCTCCTGTAATTCTGGCATGTGATGTGCAGTAACATTATAATGTGGGCTTTAATTTTTAGGCTGGTGTTGCAGGGCTCAGTTAGCTTTGACCTTCTGTGTGTATTGCTTCCTTCTCGGACTTGAGCTATGAGCAGATTCCATGTTTATCTTGCATTAGATGCTGCCCAGTATCAAAGTGAATGAGTATACATGTTTTTATCCTTCTCAAGCAAATCTTTTCTATTTGTACCTTTTTAATTGTACTTTAATCTGACAACGTTTTAACTTTCCAGAAATATATTGGCAAAGCTACTCTTATTTTGACTTTATTTGCAGTGTGGTGCAATATTACAATGTATTTACAAGCTGTGTGTAAAGAGTTCAGGTATTGCACCACTCCTACTTTGTGCTAAAGCTGTGGCAGTGATGTGAGTGAACTATTAAAGTGCAGCTGGAATAACTTCAGAACGACGTATAACTGAACATTTTATGTTTCTGTTTAGTACCACTGAAAATGTAGCAATCTGCATCTGGGAAAACCTACAGACTCGCCTCCCACCAAAACTACTCTATGAAGTAAAGGTATATGAAACTGATAAGAATATTGTTGTTTACCATGGGGAATGAAAAGATTCTGTTGAGTTTTTGTAGTGTTGTTGCTCATACTGAGCTGTAGTTGACTCGGAACATAAAAGGCCTGTCCCACTTAGGCGATTTATTTTTTGCAACTGCCGGCGACTGCCACAGTCATAGCAGGTCGCCGAAAAAGCGGCGACTGGACCTCCCCCTACGACAATATCTACGACAACCTACCACCTAGTCGACGTCAAGCTACCGACAACTGGCGACCCATTAGGACGTCCACCTACGACAACCTACGACCACACAGGGACAACCTACGAAAACCAAAACCAACCCTACGTCCACCTGCGACAATCAATGACCCCGTCGGCGACAACTGAGGACAATTCAGTCACCGGTACCTGTCGCCGGTTGACGTAGGTAGTCGCCAATGGAATTCACCGAAGTCAGTACCCGGCGACAACCAACATCACCTGCTGGTCCATGTTGCTGTAAAGACGCTAACATTTCATCATCCAGAGTTGTTCTTCAAAGTTGCTTCAATTTATTTACGCGTTGAGTCAATAATTGTCCTAATGTTCCAATTTATATGCACTATATGCTTCTTAATTTAAAGTAACTTTAGTCTGTGTGTGGAGACACAAGGACCTGCAAATGTTGCAATCTTGAGCAAAACATAAAGTGCTGGAGTCAGAAGAAGGATCCCGACCCGAAATGCCACCTATCTATTCCGTCCACAGACGTTGCCTCACCCTTTGCGTTACTGCAGCACTTTGTTTTACTCTGTGTTACTCTGTGTGTGGTCAATCGGCAAGTATGAAATTGAACAATAACACAACAGTGGATTGTTACTTGAGGCACTAAAACCCCAACATTGTGAAAGAGAAAGAAATGGGAGAAGCTATGAAATTGGAATTCCACCATCAGTGAAAATAGTATTTTGAATCTGTGGATACTTGTGGCTTAATTGTAAGAACTGTAAACTAAATCCATTCCTCACACAGTTACCCTTGCATGTTGAAATCAATGCTGGAGGGGGTGGTTAAACTCACTTGTATGTGATGCTGAAGGAGCCAAAAATGAAAATCAATATGATGTGATGGAAACTTTTAAACAGCATAAATCACATGCCAAAGCCAAATGAGAGAAAGTGGATATAATTCATAGGCAAAAGTAAACCTCGATAGCTGTTGGAGTATAAACCTGGCATTATGAAAGAGAAAGAAATTGGAGAATTTATGAAATAGAAATTCTGCTGTCAGTGAAAATGGTATAAATTCTAATATGCTATTGCAGCACAAATTCTTTATAAACATTAATAATATATTTCTTATTATTGCTTTTTGTCCGCTTTCATTTCGCAATGTATACAGTTTTGAAATTGGATTAAAGGAAATGAATTAAAAGCTGTTTTCCCTTGATAAAGAGTACCAATCTCACAATTTTGCAGGAAAACAATGCATTGTCTCATCAGTTATAGCATGGTGACTTTTCAATACTCTGACATTTCCTCTGGCTTGAAACAGGGCTCCAGTCTGTAGAATGGAAACTTGTTATTGTGTGTTTTGTTTGCCCCATTGTCCCTTGTACTGTATATTTAATGAGATGCAAACATTGGTGGTTGTAGTATAATGTGAAAGACAGCAAGTGTAGGAAGGAACTGCACATGCTGATTTAAAGCAAAGATAGACACAAAATGCTGGAGTAACTCGGTGGGGCAGGCAGACCTCTGCTCTCGACCAGAAACACCATCCATTCCTTCTCTCCAGAGATGCTGCCTGTCCCACTGAGTTACTCCAACATTGTGAAAGTCAACAAGAACTTTCCAACCATTTTGGAATAGTAATATCAAGCATTCTACTTCATTAGCATTTTAATATGTGCATCTACACTTTAAAAAACCATTGTAACGATTGTAATTAATGTGTTTGCTATGGTGATTTTTCATGGGACACGAAGGACGTGTCAGATTTGGACACAAGACTGCAGATTTTGGGTTCTGCAGCTAAAAAAACAGGAGTTGCAGGAGGAACCATATGGATCAGGCAGAATCTGTGCATGGGGAAATGGACAATTTACATTATTTTCATGCAGACTCTTCAGTTGGACTGAGCATAGTGGGAAGATGGCCAGTATAAAGAGGGATGGGGCAAAAGCAAGCGATGGATAAATGCAGATGAGGATGGGTTGATTAGCAGATAAGTCAGGTAGGAGGAGAGAACGATGAACATGGTGGTGGGATGTGGTCAGTGGAGAACAAAAAGGGTTTCAGATTCTGGTATTTAAAACAAAGTTGAAGAATAGAGGAGTGATAGTAGATGGAGGCAACAGGCAGGGAAACATGTCGGGTGTTCATGTGCATCAAAGTGAAATGTTTGCCACTGATGGAGAATATTGCTTTAGACTGTCAGTGGCACCACTGACAATGCTGAGGAAAGGTGCCCACATTTGATGTTACCAAGCGTGTACAACAGCAGAAGGAACATGAGATCATTGTGGTGTATCCGCAATCTGCTGCAACAAACTTGTCTTCAAGCTGAATCATGTCAAGGACTATTGAAGACTTGTCGTATCTGCTGTTGCCAGGAACAGTAGAAGGTGCTGGGGATGCTTACTCTATTGCTGATTGTGTAATAAAACAATTCTCTTGAACTTAGAATAAAGGGGAGGTCATTTAAGACTGAGGTGAGAAAAAAAAAATTCACCCACAGAGTTGTGAATTTATGGAATTTCCTGCCACAGAGGGCAGTGGATGCCAAGTCACTGGATGGATTTAAGACAGAGTTGGATAGAGCTCTAGGGGCTAGTGGAGTCATGGGATACGGGGGGAAGGCAGGCACGGGTTATTGATAGGGGACGATCAGCCATGATCACAATGAATGGCGGTGCTGGCTTGAAGGGCCGAATGGCCTCCTCCTGCACCTATTTTCTATGTTTCTTTAACATGATTGAATCAGAATCATATTTTAAGCAGTGTTCCACAAAGCAACTGCTGGTTTTGTTTATATGACTCGGCTCTGTTGAGGATCTTAATATGATCATCTGGTCAGACTGCTCCTGGTGAAATGTTGTGTAAATAATCTTGTCTTCAGTTGTAGTAAGGAAGGTTTCACCAAACGGAGAGCAGCCATCCCAAGTTGTCCATTATTTATTCTGTTTTACAGTCGTAATCTTATTTCCACCGACAGCTGTTGTATCTCCCTTAATATCCATCTCTCTTTTAAAAGGAGGCATCCTGTCAACCTTGCAGCAAGACATATTTTGAGGTGTTGGCACTGGGAAGATAACCGGTGCATTCTAAAACCTTTCTACCTCCTTCAGGACATGGGGGTTAGAATTGGTTTCTCCACTTTCGATGCCCAGTAGGAAACTCTAGCACTGTTTGATAAGACCATGAAGTTCACAGGGTCTGAGCCAACACCACCATTGGTTTCCCCAGTATAACACCAATGTTGGGACTCGGTACGATGTTCTCTAGTGGTCTGTTGTCTGTTCTCATGGCTGCCCTAATGCATCACAGTTGGTGCCACGTTTACAGATGGCTTCACAAAGCAACATACCACACAGCAAGCAGAAATTCCTTAACCAGTGGGAAAGTGTTTCAATGATGGGAGTGATCCCCGGGATTCGTAATGACCAAAGAAGCCTGGCTTAACACAATGCGTGCAGGAGCTGTTGAAATTGGGTGATGACTCGGACCATCCTGGGGTAAAGCAAGCCCCTCCTGGAAAGCAGGAAGGGAGTAAATACCTGCACTATATGGAAGCCTGCAATAGCATATTCAGTGTCTGCTAGATAGCAGCTTCAACATGCAGATTGATATTGTACAGTCTGAAGAAGGGTCTCGATCCAAAACGTCACCCATTCCTTCTCTCCAGAGATGCTCCCTGTCACACCGAGCTACTCCAACATTTGGCGTCTATCTTCGATTTAAACTAACATCTGCAGTTCTTTCACACACATTTAGTACAGAACACTGCCACAACATACACCTCTTAAAATAATTCATCCCAGCACAGATGCTCTCTGATAGCGTGAGAGACCCTTCTTGATTACGAATGCCGTCTGAACGGAGTTTGTATGTTCCCCCTGTGACTGCGGGTTTTTTCCGGGAAATCCAGCTTCCACCCACATTCTGAAGACGTGCAGCATTGTAGATGAATTGGCTTCTGTAAGTTGTCTCTTGTACGTAGTATAGAATTAGTGTGCAGGGGGATCATTGGTCGGCGTGGGCCAAAGGGCCTGCTTCCACCCTGTATTCTAAAAAACTAAAGAGCCCAGGTCTCTTTCAAATACCATGCTGGAGTGCTGTCTGCCGGTTAAACTCCCTGCAGAACAAAATACTTTTATAATGTCCTTTTCCAATCCTTCTCTGTTTATTACAATTACATTTGTTATCTGCATAATCAATCAGGTGTTTTACAGAGATCAGATTGGTTTAATTTACAAATATTGGAATGGTTTAACCATCTTGTGTACATTCCATGATACAAACCAGACTACCAATGTCACTGAATGACAATATGTCTTTATTCTCACCTTCACCATGCAACTCAGTGCTGATAGGGAAGCCGAGCTGATCAGTTCTGTCTGAGACTCAGAAATGGATGTGGTCAAGTCCTGTGATCCGTCAGATACTCCGCAGTTTCTCCATGTTGTGTCCATTTTGTAACATGTTTACTTAAGCATTACTAGGTGTCCAACTGTATTAATGTTGTATTCACCTCAGACACTTCTGAATATCTCTCTAATTCAACTATATTGAAGTGTAATACCTCCTTTGTAAGTAGACAAAAAATGCTGGAGAAACTCTGCGAGTGAGGCAGCATCTATGGAGAAAAGGAGTAGGTGACGTTTCGGGTCGAGACACCAGAACTGTAATGCCTTTACAGATGCAATACGAATACTTTGGTGCATACTGTGCCTTAAAGAACAGAACAATGCTGTAAATAGTATTTGGACACTAAATCCTGGAGTAACTCAGAGGGTCAGGCAGCATCTCTGGAGAAAAAGAATAGGGAACATTCAGACTGATGTCAGGGGAGTCAGTTTGAAGAAGGGTCTTGACCTGAAACGTCACCCATTCCTTCTCTCCGGAAATGCTGCCTATCCCGCTGAGTTACTCCAACATTTTTGTGTCTTCCTTCAATTTAAACCAGCATCTGCAGTTCATTCCTACACACTGAAAATAGTATTGTCAGGCAGCATCTGTGGGAAGATTCAGGTAAAGGTTCAGGTCAAACCCTGTAAGAAAGATGTAGTGGCTTACAGTTACATTCTAATCTGGTATTTTCTTCTTTATAAACCCCAGCAGCTCACCATCTGCAGAGCAGGTAATGTTGATTCCCTTTAAGCACTGGAGCTTCAGTTTGCATGCTCCTTTCAGGCTGATTGAGGATGTTTCCCATGCTCCATTTTAAACTTGTTGGGTTAACATAGAAACATAGAAAATAGGTGGAGGAGGAGGCCATTTGACCCTTCGAGCCTGCACCACCATTCATTGTGATCATGGCTGAATATCCGCAATCAGTAAACCCGTGCCTGCCTTCTTCCCATATCCCTTGATTCCGCTAACCCCTAGAGCTCTATCTAACTCTTCTACATTCATCCAGTGAATTGGCCTCTACTGCCTTCTGCGGCAGAGAATTGCACAAATTCACAACTCTCTGGGTGAAAACGTTTTTTTCGCATCTCATTTTAAATGGTGTGCTTTATTCTTAGACTGTGGTCCCTGGTTCTGGATGCCCCCAACATTGGGAACATTTTTCCTGCATCAAGCTTGTAAGTCCTTTTATAATTGTATATATTTCTATAAGAACCCCTCTCATCCTTCTAATTTCCAGTGAATACAAGCCCAGTCTTTCCAATCTTTCCACATATGACAGTCCCGCCATCCCGGAGATTGACCTCATAAACCTACGCTGCACTGCTTCAATAGCAAGGATGTCCATCCTCAAACTAGGAGACCAAAACTGCACACAATATTCCAGATGTGGTTTGACCAGGGCCCTGTACAACTGCAGAAGGACCTCTTTACTCCTATACTCAAATCCTCTTGTGATGAATGCCTACATGCCATTGGCTTTCTTCACTGCCTGCATGTTTACTTTCAGTGACTGGTGTACAAGAACACTCGGGTCTCGTTCACTTCCCTTTTTCCTAATCTGACACCATTGAGATAATAATCTGCATCCTTGTTCTTGTTGCCAATGTGGATAGCCTCATATTTATCTACATTATACTGCATCTGCCAAGCAGCTGCCTACTCAGGGGCGGAAATCGCTATCAAAACATAGGGGGTACACAATCTCTTGGTGGCCGCATGCGCATGCATACACAGGCGAGACTTCGGCCGTGGGCCCTGTGGAGGGTAACAGCGGGAGCTGACCTTGTAGGTGACGGACTCCGAACTCCAGCAACAGCAGCTTCGTCCGCCCCGAATTGTGGGGCTTCAATCGGCCCATTCGCGGGGTTTCATCACCTGGCTTGGCTTAAAACCGGCCGCGGGATCTTCCATCGCCTGACGGGGGCTTCAACATCGAGAGCCTCGATCGCCTCGACGCAGCAATTGACCATGGGGCGGTGGAAGATTCCGTGGGAGATTTTAAGCCGCGCCGGGTGACGAAATACCCCGCACACGCGTCGATTCAAGCTCCGCTCTCTGATCTTTGCCCCGCCAGGATGTCTCTCTCCTCCAATCATAGCACTCTATCCTCAGTCCCACCCCCCAACTTTCACCTCTGACTGACACCTCCCTCCTCCAATCATCGCGCTGAATCCCCTGTCTTCCCCCCCCCATGATTTGTCCACTCAACCTGTCCAAGTTACCCTGCAACTTCCTAGCATCCTCTTCGCAGTTCACGCTGCCACCCAGCTTTGTGTCATCTGCAAATTTGCTAATGTTACTTTTAATTCCTCATCTAAATCATTAATATATATTGTAAAAGTTGGGGGCCCAGCACCCAACTCGCTACTGCCTGCCATTCTGACAAGGACCTGTTTATTCCCACTCTTTGTTTCCTGTCTGCCTACCAATTCTCTATCTATATCAATACCCTACCCCCAATACCATGTGCTCTAATTTTGCCCACTAATCTCTTGTGTGGGATCTTACCAAAGGCTTTCTGAAACTCTACATACTACATCCACTGGGTCTCCTTCACCCATTTTACTTGTCACATCCTCAAAAAATTACAGAAGATTAGTCAAGCAGGATTTCCCCTTCATAAATCCATGCTGACTTGGACCAATCATTTTACTGCTATCCAAATGCGCCATTGTTACTTCTTTAATAATTGACTCCAGCATCTTCCCCACCGCCGATGTCAGGCTAACTGGTCTATAATTCCCCATTTTCTCACTCGCTCCTTTCTTGAAAAGTGGGATAACATTACCTACCCTCCAATCCACAGGAACTGATCCTGAATCTGTAGAACACTGGAAAATGATCACCAATGCGTCCACCAATTTCTAGAGCCAGCTCCTTGTGTAGTCTGGGATGCAGACCATCAGGCCCTGGGGATTTATCAGCCTTCAGTCCCATCAGACTACCCAATACTATTTCTCGCCTAATGCAAATTTATTTCAGTTCCTCTCCCTATATCCTCCGTCTTCTAGTGCATCTGGGAGATTGTTTGTGTCTTCCTTAGTGAAGAAGTACCTGTTCAACTCCTCTGCCATTTTCTTGTTCCCCATAATAATTTCACCTGTTTCAGCCTTCAAGGTACCCACATTTCTCTTTACTAATCTTTTTATCTTAACATACCTGAAGAAGCTTTCACCATCCTTCTTTATATTCTTGGCCAGCTTATCTTCATACTTCATCTTTTCACCCCTTATTGCACTTGTTGTTACCTTCTGTTGTCCTTTGTAAGTTTCCCAATCCTCTTTACTTCTTGCTACTCTTTGCTTTGTTATATACCTTTTCTTTTAGTTTTATTCCATCCCTAACTTCCCTTGTCAGCCACGGTTGCCTCTTACTCCCCTTGGAATCGTTCTTTTTGGAAAGAAATGATCCTGCATCTACTGGATTATGCCCAGAAATTCCTGCTAGGATCCTTTTCCAGTCGACCTTGGCCAGCTCCTCTCTCATGCCTTCATAGCCCCCTTTGTTCAACTGCAACATTGACACTTCTGATTTAACCTTCTCCCTCTCAAATTACAGATTAAAATGTATCATGTTGAGTTCCCTTATTAAATCTGGTTCATTAGACAACACTACATCCAGAATTGCCTTCTCTCTGGTAGACTCCAGTACTCCAGTACAAGCTGCTCTAAGAATCCATCTCAGAGGCACTCTACAAACTCCATTTCTTGGGGTCCAGAACCAACCCAGTCTACCTGCATATTGAAATCTCCCATAACCACAGTGGCATTACCTTTGTTACATGCCAATTTTAACTCCTGTTGCAACTTGTACCCTATATCCAGGCTAATGTTTGGGGGTCTGTAGATAACTCCCTTTAGCGTCTTCTTCCCTTTACTGAATTTCATCCCTCACCAACAGAGCTACCCCACCTTCTCTACCCACCTGCCTGTCCTTTCTATAGGATGTATAACCCTGAATATTCAGTTCCCAGTCCCGATCCTCCTGCAGCCATGTCTCCCCACAATGTCATATCTACCAATCTCTGACAGAGCCTCAAGCTCATCCACTTTACTTCTTATACTTCACACATTCATATATAATACTTTTAATCCATTACTCACCTCCCCTTTCACATCGATTCCTATTTCACTTGGCCATACACTCCTTCGTGAGCTTTCTGCCCCGCTAATTCTGGTGTCTTTCCTAACTTTTCCAATACTCTTTTCCTTTTAACTCCATCCGTGTATTTCCAATTTGTCTCCTCCCCCCCCCCCCCCACTATTTAGTTTAAACCCACCCGTGCCAGAATGCCGGCCCCCACCTGTTAAGGTGCAGTCCATCCCTTTTGTACAATTCACCCTTACCCCAAAACAGATCCCGGTGGTCTAGAGTCTAAATCCCTGCCCCCTGCACCAGCTCCTCAGCCACACATTCAGATCCCCTATCTCCCTGTTCCTGTCCTCACCAGCACAAAGAACAAGGAACCAATTAAAAGGCTCGCTACAGTATGCAACAGATTGCACAATTTCAAGCTGAAAAATGCAAAAGCACCCTCCTGGCTGGCTGGCTGCCAACATTGGGTGAGAGTTGAGAGTGAGAAATTGCGAGGGAGCGTAGCGTCAGCTTGAAATTGTGCAATCTGGTGCAGACTGTAGTGAGCCTTTTAATTACACTTGAATGCAACATTTATGCTTTAAATTGGATTAGATATGAATAAGGTTAAGCTAAATTACATTCCTAATTACATTCCACAATAGAGCCAGGCTTTGATCAACAGGTGCAGCACCTGAATGACTATATTCATGTATGGAAATTATATTATATTCATGCTGTTATGCTATATATATATATATATATATATATAATATATATATGGAAAAACACAGAAACAAAGCAAATGTCAGACTTCCATCACTGTTCTGCACAACTAAATCAATCAACCTTATCCTTTGAATATAGAAGAGATGAAATTAATGCCACATATTCAATCATATATGGTTCAATGAAATTAAGATGTATATGTAAAAATATATATGGAAACAGGCCCTTCAGCCCACCAAGTCCACACCAACTAGCAATCTATCATACACCAATTCCATCCATCATGCCAGGGCCAATTTACAGAAGGCAATTAACCTACAAACCTACACTTCTTTCAGATATGGGAGAAACCGGAATATCCAGAGAAAACCCATGTGGCAGTAAGGTAGCAACTCTACCACTGCGCCACCGTGCCACCCCATTAAATTAATTTTTTCTGTAATATATTTATTATGGTGTCACGTGAATGAAGATGAACACATGATTCCGATTTCTGCCCTTAGTTGGATAACACACATGTCCGGTCATTGTGTTTTATGGCTAGTTTTCAACCTCCTCAGGCTGAAGGTCTCGACCCAAAACATCACCCGTTCTTTCTCTCCAGAGATGCTGCCTGTCCTGCTGAGTTTTCCTAGTTTTCAGTGTCTATCTTCAGTTTAAGCCAGCTTCTGCAATTCCTTCCTACACTATTTGTTAAGCTAAACAGGTCCTATTCGCATAATATTATTCACCTCAACTAAGTTTTTTCTTCACCTCCGTTGCTGCAGAGAATACAATACCAGTTATCAAATCTTTCTTCTAAAGGAAAAAAAAAATTCTAGCCCTGCCAACATCTTCATAAATCGCCCCTGGATCCTCTCCAGAGCAATTGCACCCTTTCTACAATGTGTCATAGTCTTACAGCATGGAAACAGGCCCTTCATCCCAACTTGTTCATGCAGATCAAGATGCCCCATCTAAACTAGTCCCATTTATCTGCATTTGGCCCATATCCCTTTAAACCTTGTGCGTGCCAGTGTGTGTATGAGAGTGTGTCAGTGTCAGTGAAGTGGCGACAACATCCGGAGTGAGCGGAGAATTGACGATGCCCGAGGAGTGTTTCCCTCCCCCCCCTCCCGGGAATGGGGTCCGGGGGAGGTGAGGGTCAGTGTCCCGGGGGTCCGCGGGAGGTAAGGGTCAGTGACCCAGGGGTCAGGCATCGGAGCGGAGCCTGAGCCCAAGATTCATCCCCGTGGCTCCGGAGGCAGTACCGACACCCCCAGTCACCTGGTCTGCTCCTGGTTCCGGGCCGGGGTAAAAACTCTGTGTGGTGTGGACACAGAGCCGCCGGCGGTGAGGGTGGGAGGTGTGTGCCGTGCCTCAGGGGGGAAGGGGGAGCGGGGGTTGTGCTGGGACCACCGTCATTGAACACCTATCACACCATCTGCATGGGAGAAACTAAACTAGTTTCCCCCCAAAATCATCCGGCGGGCCGGTCGTTTGACAGCCCTGCTTTAAACCAATGCCCTCTAGTGCTTGAATCTCATATCCAGGGAAAAAGACTATGCATTCACCTTATATTCACCCTCATGGTTTTTACTCACCTCTAAAACAATTTTTGCTTTATTTTGAACTTCCAGCACCTGCAGATTTTTGAGCATGAGAAATTTTGTGATCAGCGTGAGAGCGTGAGAATGGTGTGAAATGCGTGAGTCTCACGCTCAATGCGTGAGAGTTGGCAGCCCTGTAACCACGCTGGAGGTCCTGCTTTTCAGCCGTCTTCTGAGTTCTCAGAAGTCACGCTGCAGAATGTCTTTCCTCTTCTTCCAGATGTCATTTGTGCCGACATGCACTACCACTTCCGGCTGCTTACCGTTACCCTTGAGGATGCCCTCCAATCGGTCCGTGACGTCCTGGATCTTGGCACCAGGGAGGCAACACACCATCCTTGAATTGTAGCAGCCAGAGGCACCATCATTATCCCTGACCTCCCACATCCTGCAAGCATCTCACTGAATCAGCTTACCTGTCATTTCTTCACTGCGCCTCACCCTCTCCAACCTTTGGCGTAGTCTCCTCCCTCAGCCCCCTTGCCGAAAACGCTCAACCCAAAGACTAGCACTTATCTCACAAGGCACTTCCCTCGACAAGGCCGCTCTCCGACAGGCCGCTCCCCTTCTCAGCCAATCCCCGCACTTACTCCTTCACCTGCCGCCCCTCTGCCGATCTTGAAAGTAAGTGTTGAAGGCTGGTTGATTTATTTGTAAAATTGAATAATTATTTTTAAGTGAATTAGTGTATTAATGGGAAATAACATCAAATGGTCCAAAGATTCTGCCAGTGTAAGAATGTTGGGCTGTTGGAGATTTCCTGTATTTACAAAGTTTATGACAAAGCTTCTATCCCAGGTATTGTTGCCCTGTGTTATAAAACACAGCACACGATTGCCCTCTCCTGTAGATGCAATGCATACAAAACAAGCACCTAATGGAGATTCGTATAAAAACAGCGACCGTCTAGACTAAAGATCGACACAAAATGCTGGAGTAACTCAGCGGGACAGGCAGCATCTCTGGGGAGAGTTTCGGGTCGAGACCCTTCATCAGACCGTCTGGGCTATGTTTGTTTAGGCGTCTGTATAATTTTATTTCTGGTATCAAATATTTAAATTTTTCTGAACACTAACATTCTTACACCAGCATACCTGATATCAGCTAGGCAGATTTTCAACTACTCTTCAATCCCCATGCCTCTGCCAGAGCTTTTATCCGTTGCCATTTAATTATTCGAAAAGGAAGAAATCATGTAATTAAACTATAAATGTAACAGCACACGATGTTTCCAACACTATGCTTTGAAATGGAAAGAACATTCACGATAATATTGAAAATATATTTTCTCAGAAAATGCATTCCATTCTATTTTCATGTAAAAAAATTGGAGGCTGTCACCATTACCCTTCTACCAGCAGAGGGAGCAAGACTTCAGACAAACCTAATCCTTGAAGAGAATGTTGATTTTATTCTCAAGAAGACACAAGGTGCTGGAGTTACTGTCAGGCAGCATCTCAGTATGCTGTCAATTTCATGATTTACGAGATGAGCTCATCCGCGACAAACTTGTTGGAGGTATGCTTGATAGCAAGTTATGGGGTGTACTTAGAAACATAGAAAATAGGTGCAGGAGTCGGCCATTCGGCCCTTCAATCCTGCACCGCCATTCAATATGATCTTGGCTGATCATCCAACTCAGTATCCCGTACCTGCCTTCTCTTAATACCCCCTGAACCCTCTAGCCACAAGGGCCACATCTAACTCCCTCTTAAATATAGCCAATGAACTGGCCTCAACTACCTTCTGTGGCAGAGAATTCCAGAGACTCACCACTCTCTGTGTGAAAAATGTTTTTCTCATCTCAGTCCTAAAAGATTTCTCCCTTATCCTTAAACTGTGACCCCTTGTTCTGGACTTCCCCAACATCGGGAACAATCTTCCTGCATCTAGCCTGTCCAACCGCTTAAGAATTTTGTAAGTTTCTATAAGATCCCCCATCAATCTTCTAAATTCTAGTGAGTACAAGCCGAGTCTATCCAGTCTTTCTTCATATGAAAGTCCTGACATCCCAGGAATCAGTCTGGTGAACCTTCTCTGTACTCCCTCTATGGCAAAAATGTCTTTCCACAGATTTGGAGATGAAAACTGTACGCAATACTCCAGGTGTGGTATCACCAAGGCCCTGTACAATTGCAGTAGGACCTCCTTGCTCTTATACTCAAATCCTTTTGCTATGAATGCTAAAATACCATTTGCTTTCTTCATTGCCTGCTGCACCTGCAAGCCTACTTTCAATGACTGGTGTACCATGACACCCAGGTGTCGTTGCATCTCCCCTTTTCCTAATCGGCCACCATTCAGATAATAGTCTACTTTCCTGTTTTTGCCACCAATGTGGATAACCTCACAATTATCCACAATATACTGCATCTGCCATGCATTTGCCCACTCACCCAACCTAGCCAAGTCACCTTGCAGACTCCTAGCATCCTCCACACAGCTAACACCGGCCCCCAGCTTCATGTCATCCGCAAACTTGGAGATGTTGCATTCAATTCCCTCGTCCAGATCATTAATATATATTGTAAATAGCTGGGGTCCCAGCACTGAGCCTTGCGATACCCCACTTGTCACTGTCTGCCATTCTGAAAAGGACCCGGTTACTCCTACACTTTGCTTCCTCTCTGCCAGCCAGTTCTCTATCCACATCAATACTGAACCCCCAATACCGCATGCTTTAAGTTTGTATACTAATCTCTTATATGGGACCTTGTCGAAAGCCTTCTGAAAGTCCAGATATAACACATCCACTGGTTCTCCCTTATCCTCTCTACTAGTTACATCCTCGAAAAATTCTATAAGATTCGTTAGACATGATTTACCTTTTGTAAATCCATGCTGACTTTGTCCAATGATTTCACCACTTTCCTGTAAACAGGTGAAATTGATCATGGGGAACACTTTGTCCAATGATTTCACCACACAACTGGTCTGTAATTCCCCATTTTTCTCTCTCCCTCCCTTTTTAAAAAGTGGGGTTACATTAGCTACCCTCCAATCCTCAGGAACTACTCCAGAATCTAAAGAGTTTTGAAAAATTATCACTAATGCATCCACTATTTCTGGGGCTACTTCCTTAAGTACTCTGGGATGCAGCCTATGTGGCCCTGGGGATTTATCGGCCTTTAATCTATTCAATTTACCTAACACCACTTCCCAGCTAACCTGCATTTCACTCAGTTCCTCCATCTCATTTGACCCCTGGTCCCCTGCTATTTCTGGCAGATTATTTATGTCTTCCTTAGTGAAGTGGCGGCGCTGCGTGGCAGCTGCGGCTCACCTGCAGTCCGTCTGTTTTTTTCTGTTTTTTTCATCTTTTTGTGTCTGTTCTGGTTAGAATTTTGGTTTATTAGGCGTGTTTGTGTGTGTGTAGGGGGGGGGGGGGGGGGGGGGGGGAGGGGGGAGGGTGGGAGAAACAAGGTTTTAGTCTCTCCCTTCGGGGGGATGCGACCTTTTCTTGTCGTGTCCCCCGCCACCGTCTCCGTCTGTGCTGAGGCCTAATGGCGGAGCTGGTGCCTCGGAGCTGTGGCGAGCGTTCAGAGCTCCGGTGTTCCAGCGGCAGGCGGCGGCCCGGCTTCGGGGCTTCGGCGCTCCAGCAGTTGCTCCAGCGGTGCTCCAGCAGCGGCCCGGCCTCGGCGCTCCGGCGGCTCTCCAGCGGTGCTCCGGCAGCGGCCCGGCTTCGGGCTTCGGGGCTTCGGCGCTCCAGCAGTTGCTTCAGCGGCTCTTCAGCAGCGGCCCGGCTTCAGCGCTCCGGCGGCTCTCCAGCGGCTCTTCAGCAGCGGCCCGGCTTCGGCGCTCCGGCGGCTCTCCAGCGGCTCTTCAGCAGCGGCCCGGCTTCGGCTCTCCGGCGGCTCTCCAGCGGTGCTCCAGCAGCGGCCCACTTCGGGGCTTCAACGGCTCTCAGCGGTGCTCCAGCAGCGGCCCGACTTCGGGGCTTCGGCGCTCCGGCGGCTCTCCAGCGGCTCTTCAGCAGCGGCCCGACTTCGGCGCTCCGGTGACCTCCAGCATTCCCGTGGTCGATCCTGACTGGGAGCTGTGGTGGTGTTCCAGCATTCCGGCAACGGTGGCGGTGACGGCCTGGCTTCGGAGGCTCGGCCGCGGGCCTAGTGGACGTTGACATCGGAGGCCTGGATTGCCTCAGTACAGAGGGGGAACATGTAGGGAAAAAGACAAAGACTTTAAGACTTTTGCCTTCCACCACAGTGAGGAGGTGCCTGGTGAACTCACTGTGGTGGATGTTAAATATGTGTTTATTGTGTGTTTTGTTTTAATTTATTACATGTTATGACTGCAAGGTAACAAATTTCGTTCAGACCGAAAGGTCTGAATGACAATAAAGGAATCTGAATCTGAATCTGAATCTGAATCTGAAGACAGAACCAAAGTAGTTATTCAATTGGTCTGCCATGTCCTTGTTTCCCATGATCAATTTCACATGTTTCTGATTGCAAGGGACCTACATTTGTTTTAACTAATCTTTATCTCTTCACATATCTATAAAAACGTTTGCAGTCAGTTTTTTATGTTCCCTGCCAGTTTTCTTTCATAATTTATTTTCCCTTTCCTAATTAAGCCCTTTGTCCTCCTCTGCTGGTCTCTGAATTTCTCCCAGTCCTCTGTAGGCTTATTTTTTCTGGCTAATTTGTATGCTTCATCTTTTGTTTTGATAGCATCCCTGATTTCCCTTGTTATTCACGGATGCACGACCTACCCTGATTTATTCTTTTGCCAAACTGGGATGAACAATTATTGTAGTTCATCCATGCAGTCTTTAAATGCCTTCCATTGCACATCCACCATCAACCCTTTAAGAATCAATTGCCAGTCTATCTTGGCCAATTTACATCTCATACCCTCAAGGTTTCCTTTCTTAAGTTCAGAACCCTTGTTTCTGAATTAATTATGTCACTCTCCATCCTAATGAAGAACTCAACCATATTATGGTCACTCTTGCCCAAGGGGCTACGCACAACAAGACTGCTAACTAACCCTTCCTCATTACTCAATACCCAGTCTAGAATAGCATGCTCTCTCATTGGTTCCTCTACATGTTGGTTTAGAAAACTATCCTGCATACATTCCAAGAAATCCTCTTCCTTAATTGATTCACCCAATCTATATGTAGATTGAAGTCACCCATTATAACTGTTTTACCTTTGTTGCACGCATTTCTAATTTCCTGTTTGATGCCATCCCCAACTCCACTACTTCGTGATCCCAACTATATCATAGTCATTAATAACTATCTGCACATTAAACTCATCCACCTTATTATGAATGCTCCTTGCATTGAGACACAAAGCCTTCAGGCTTGTTTTTACAACACTCTTACCCCTTTATACAATTATGTTGAAAAGTGGCCCTTTTTGATTTTTGCCCTGGATTTGTCTGCCTGCCACTTTTACTTTTCACCTTGCGACCTATTACTTCTACCCTCATTTTACACCCCTCTGTCTCTCTGCTCACACATTTAAGAAACATCACCACCTCTTATTCTCTGTTTATTATATTTTTCTTCTTTCCCCCCTACATGTTGGGTCTGAGTGCTTCCCTTCTCTGCCTCCTGCCTCACACACTGTCTACTAGCTTTCTCTATTTGAGTCCCTCCCCCCAACTGTTCTAGTTTAAAGTCTCCCCTGTAGCCTTTACAAATCTCCCCGCCAGGATATTGGTCCCCCTCGGGTTCAAGTGCAAGCCGTCCTTTTTGGCAAAGTGCTATCTACACACAATACCCCTCGCTCTTATATCGTCCAGGTGACTCAGGGCACACTGAGGAGGAACCGGCAGCACTTGGTGCCGCTGCAGACCAACAGTGGGGTAGTCGACGCTGATGAGCCACCGATGGGAGAAGATTCAGCTCCACCAGAGCCAGTTCCACCAGTGACAACATCACCCAGCAGAGAGGGCCCCACCACAGAGACTGTGTGGACCAGGTGTGGGAGAGAGGTTAGAAAGCCAAAGAGACTTGATTTGTGATTTATTGATCTGTTTTCTACAATAAAGAAAAAGAGAGAGTGAAATGTGATGTGAAATTGTTCTGTAAACCTGGTACATTTACCAGAAACCTGAGAGTTTAAGTTTTGAAGAACACAGCCTGCTAAAGTAATAGTTCACAGTATGGTAATGCGGAAGTTATTTTCTTTCTATTTTCCATGCCTGAATCAGGGACAGGTCTTCCAGCAAAAGGGCAGAATAAACCCCTTAAGACCTGCAGAGCCAAAGGTAGTCCACCCTTTGTTCTCAAAGAAAGGGAGATGTGGTATTATGGGAATAATAGTGTAAGGAATGCGGTGGCCGGAGGTGACGTGGGAACCCGGGGGTGTGGCAGTTAGGGAGTTGCCCGGGCATGCACACGAGCAGGCGGCTGCTGTACTGAGTTGCTAAATAAAGATATACTCCGTTTACTTTGTGGTACGAGCTTTATTATACAAATAAACGCGACACAGGTCACACCTTCCCCATAAGAGGTCCCAATGATACAGAAACTTGAATCCCTGCCCTCTGCACCAGTCCTTCAGCCACGCATTTATCCTCCACCTCCCTCCATTCCTACTCTCACTGTCGCGTGACACAGGCAGTAATCCTGAGATTGTTACCTTTGTGGTCCTTCTCTTTAACTCTCCTCCTAACTCCCTAAATTCTCCTTTCAGGACCTCTTCTCTTTTTCTACCCATGTCATTGGTATCTATATGTACCATGACCTCGGGCTCCTCTCCCTCCCATTTCAGGATATCTTGGACACGGTCAGACACATACCCGACCCTGGCACCAAGTAGGCAAACTACCATCCGGGTCTCCTGACTGCGTCCACAGAATCGCCTATATGACCCCCTAACTATAGGGTCCCCTATTACTACTGCCCTCCTCTTCTTTTCCTTACCCTTCTGAGCAACAGGGCCGGTCTCTGTACTGGAGGCCCAGTCGCTGTTGCTACCCCCAGGTAGGCTGTGCCCCCCAACAGTACTCAAACAGGACTTTTTTTAGTCCACCGGGGTACTCTCTAGTCCCTGCCTCTGACCCTTGCCCCTCCTAACCATGACCCACTGGTCTGTCTCCCGTGGTTTTGGTGTGACCACCTCTTTGTAACTCCTCTCTATGACCTCCCCGCTCTCCCTGACCAGACGGAGGTCATCGATCTGCTGCTCCAAGTTCCTAATACGGCCCCTTAGGAGCCCCATCTTGATATGCCTGGTGCAGATGTGGACGTCTGGAGGGCTATCAGACTCCATGACCTCCCACATCTGACATGCAGAGGAGGTCCTCATACTCTCCCTTACCCTGGCTACAATACAAAGTATAATACAATACAAAGTGCTGGAAGAAATCAGCAGGTATCTGACTCCCAATCAGCTGCTTCCTCTAGTCCGCTTCCACCAAGCAGCGGCTTCCTCAAGCCACTTGTTTTGAACTGTGAACTGCGAATGGAACCTTACAGATTTGGGTACCCCTCCCACTGCAACCGCTCCTGGGCCTCTGTGAATCAAAGCCCCGCGATCGGGTTTTGTACTCACCGCCCGGACGTTACTCCTCCCACTGCAACCGCTCGTGGGCCTCTGTGAATCGAAGCCCCGCGATCAGCTTTTGTACTCACCACCCGGACGTTACTCCTCCGTAATACTGACCTAACCCTTGATCAAGCAGAGCATGCACGTCGGATTTCTGAGATAACTTCTCCCCACACTGATTCTGTGCCCTTCAGTCACCGTTTACAGCATAGTGTCAATCTACTCCTCCCACAGCTCCCGCACAGGGTCTATTGTTCGGCGTCAAAATTGCACCTATATCCATGCTGCGGGTCATCAGTTCTGCTTTGCTTATGGGAAAGCCTGTAATTTCTTCAAAAGGTGAAACCACTTTGCACAATGCTGCCGTTCCCGTGTGATTCATGCAGCTTCAAGGACGAGCCTGCACCTGCTACAACATGAGCTTGCTGATAATAGAAACATAGAAACGTAGAAAATAGGTGCAGGAGGAGGCCATTCGGCCCTTCGAGCCAGCACCGCCATTCATTGTGATCATGGCTGATCGTCCCCTATCGATAACCCATGCCTGCCTTCTCCCCATATCCCTTGATTCCACTAGCCCCTAGAGCTCTATCTAACTCTCTCTTAAATCCATCCAGTTATTTGGCCTCCACTGCCCTCCGTGGCAGGGAATTCCATAAATTCTCTTGGTGAAAATGTTTTTTCTCACCTCAGTCTTAAATGATCTCTCAGAAAGTGCAGATATCAGTTCCGCCATCCACTCTCTCCTCCCTTCGTCTAATGAGCAACTTGACCCTGAGGTTAACCATGTTTATGAATAACAGGCCTTTGATCACGAAGGTTGATACTGGGGCCAAATGCAACATCATCTCATTAACAGAGTTTTAAAACATTTCGTAATGCTGAATGTATTGAACAGGCCTCCGCCACGGGGGAGATGTTCTACACCCACTTGGACAAGCTGAGTTAAAGTTCACCATAGACGCGCAGACCCATACCTTAAAGTTTTATATTGTTAAAGGGAATTCAGAGACTTTGCTTGGTATCAATGCATGCCACGATCTAGGCCTGGTATACTAAGGCTGCGCTGACCATCAACTCTCTCTTGCTGACGGGCCCAGTCAACAGGTACTCTCTCACTACAAAGAATTGTTTAACGACGAGCTTGGAAAGTTGCCTATCAAATACCACATTGTTGTCGATCCCAATGTTACTCCTGTGGTCAGAGCACCACATCGTGTTCCGCATGCCATGCGTGACGGAGTATACAATGAACTCAAGTGGATGGGATCCATGGGTGTTATTGCTGAAGTTACTGACCCATCTAACTGGATTTCCACCATGGTGGTCGCAACAAAGAAAAACAAGGAGGAGATCCGTATCTGCATAAACCCCAGAGATCTTAACAGTGCCATCAAATGCCTGCATTGCCCAATGCGAACAATAGAGGAAGTTGCTGCTCAGATAGGCAATGCATCAGTATTCAAAGGACAAAGAACAAAGGACATTTATCGTCACATACACCAATTGGTGTGAAATTTGAGTTGCATTGCAGCACACAAATAAAAATAAAACGCAACATTCAAGAATTTAACATTAAACATAAAAACATCCCCCCACAATGTGAGGGAAGGCAGCAAAGTCCCATCCTCTTCCTCTATGTTCACCCGTGGTCGGGGCCTATTTAGAGGCCTCCGCAGTCGTCGCGAAGGGTGGCCCGATGTTTCAGGCCCACTCGCCGGATGATACTCGATGGCTTCTCTGTTCTAGATGCCAAAAGCTCGTTTTGGCAGATTCCTCTGGACCCAGACTCATCCAATCTCACTACGTTCGGCACCCTCTTTGGCCGATACAAATTTCTGCGAATACCCTTTGGCATCAACTCTGCCAGCAAAGTTTTCCTGCGCACGCTGGAACAATTGTTTGCCGAGTACCCGTGCGCCATCATTGTTGATGACATTCTCGTTTACGGACGCGATTTGGCTGAACATGACGCCAATCTGAAGAAACTACTTGACCGTGCCAAAGGCATTCAGCTCAAACTCAATCCCCTGAAGTGCAAGTTTTGAGTTCCAGAAGTTACTTACATCGGACATGTTTTCACAAGTGATGGTCTCAAACCAGACCCGTCAAAGGCTGCTGCTATCAACGGACTGCCGGTTCCTGCTGATGTTGTGCGCCTACAAAGGTTCCTTGGAATGGTCAACTACCTGGGAAAATGTTTTCCCAAACTCAGCGGCATATCTGTCCCATGCGAGAATTGACACACAAGGTTCTGCATGGTTCTGGTACCCGCAGCACCAAAGGGCTTTTGACACTCTCAAATTGCAACTGGCTAGTGCATCTACTCTCACCTACTATCCTTTGGAGTTACTAGTAATGCTCACCTGCGATGAGTCCCAGTACGGACTTGGCGCTGCGTGCCTGCAGACCAGTACCAATGGCGATTTCAAGCCTGTTTCATATGCCTCTCGTACACTAACTGACACTGAACAACGTTATGCCCAGATCGAAAAAGAACTGCTCGTAGTGGTTTTCACCTGCACGAAATTCAAGGACTTTATCTTTGGGAAGCCTGTGCCTATAGAAACTGACCACCAGCCACTGGCCACTATTTTGAACTAGCCCATCCATGCTGCCCCAGCACGACTACAACAAATGATGATGCAATTGCAGCGATTTGATTTTAACAAGGTCTATAAGAAAGGCAAGGACATGCACATAGCTGAGACGCTATCAAGAGCCCCATGCAAAACCAATGAACAACAACTCTCTGAATAGGACCAATTCTCAGTAATGAAGGTATCGCATGTTCCAACTGATTGCTTGAGCAGCCTGGCAGAGCACGTGGCTGCTGACGAGACTTTAAAACTGCTGTCTGCAGCCACAGTCTTAGAATAAAGGGGAGGTCATTTAAAACTGAGGTGAGAAAAAACTTTTTCACCCAGAGAGTTGTGAATTTATGGAATTCCCTGGCACAGAGGGCAGTGGAGGCCAAGTCACTGGATGGATTTAAGAGAGAGTTAGATAGAGATCTAGGGGCTAGTGGAGGTAAGGGATATGGGGAGAAGGCAGGCACGGGTTATTGATCGGGGACGATCAGCCATGATCACAATGAATGGCGGTGCTGGCTCGAAGGGCAGAATGGCCTCCTCCTGCACCTATTTTCTATGTTTCTATGTTTCTATCCAGCATGGTTGGCCAGATAAACAACACAACACCCGCTCCCAATCCGCCCATACTTCCTGGTTCGCAACAAATTGGTATTACAGGATGGGATTATTGTTAAGGGCCACAAGGCAGTCGTCCCAGCTGTCATCCGGGACAAATACTTTGATGCCATCCACAGGGACCACCCCGGCGTGGAGGCAACCCTCCAAAGGGCACAAAGCATGTTTTACTGGCCCGGTACGCAAAAAAAACAAAGTTTGCGCTATCTGCAAAAGCCTGACGCCACATCAGCAGAAGCGACCTTTACTGCTGCACCCGGTCCCTCCTCTCCCGTGGTTCACGTTACCATCGACATATTCGAATGGCATGAGAAACACTATCTGGTTCTTGTTGACTCTTACTCTGGCTGGTTCGAAATTGACTTACTTCAAACCGTTACTTCTGAAGCGGTTATCGAGAAGTTGCAGCGTCACCTCTCCGTGCATGGCTCCCCTGCAGGTATTCTGCCCGACAATGGAAGACAGTTCAGCAGCCAAGCTTTCAAAGACTTTGCAAAACAATGGGACCTTCGACATATTACCAGCAGCCCTGAGTTCCCGCAGTCCAACGGACTCGCCGAATGCGCTGTCAGAAGCGCAAAACAACTAATGGAGCAGTCCTACCTTGCAAAATCAGACGTATACCTGGACCTACTCAACCTAAGGAACATTGCACAGGATCTCAAACACTGATGTCTCACCAAACCCGTGCTCCGCTGCCGGTTTTGCAGCCACAAGTTTGTTCCCCGCCTGCAGTCCAGAAACAACTTCAATTCAAACGTGACACACAGAAACGCTTCTTTGACAAATCCAACAAGCCACTTCAACCTCTCGCATATGGACAAGTGGTCCGTCTCCAGACCAACAAGGCCCTTGCACGTCTGGGTCACATCTACGGTCCTGCTAAAGAACTGCGTTCTTATCTGGTTGAAGCAAACGGAGCCATCTACAGAAGCAACCGTCAACATATCCTTCTGGTAAAGGAAACGCATCCTGCGACTCCGAACCCAGATGTCTCGCATTTCGTATACCCCCCCACGGTCGGTCCCGCGGACCCACTGGCAACTAACGTTTCAACCATGGCCCCCCCGCGGTGTTTGGCGACCAGCTCACCTATCTCATCACCCTCCCTGCCTGTCGGGTCGCCGATCGTTTCCCCAATTCCCTCCCCGGTATTTTATCTGGTGAAAGGAGGTGAGGTGGATTCGTACCGCACAAGGGCCGGACGGTTTTGCAGGCCACCCATTAGATACGGTGATTTTGTGTAATTTTACAAACTTTCCCAAATGTGCTATTGACATTCCACCTATATTGCTTAGCAAATCCTTTTGTTTCTACAAGGAAAGATGTAGATTGGCTATTTCAAACTAGCCAATTATAGTGCCTGTTAGTAGTGTCTCCGCCTAGTATTTGCTTGATATTCTCAAGAGCTTGTCTACACTAGTTAGTATGAGTAGCAGCTAGGAAATGTAATGTCTGCAGATCCTTGCTGTAAGTAGATTTAATAAACATGTGTTGTATCTTTATATGTGTTCGTGTCACCTTATTACAATCTGCAAACTTAATTCTGTTTTTCTTTATTTCTCTCTATATTTAAATTATAGTAGTTTAATGTATTTTATTTCTGTCATGTTTGATTTTTTTTAAGAACATTTATTTAAAAATAATAAAAATATATTTAAAATACTGATGTATATATTAATTTAAAATATACAAATAATTAAACTTTTTAAATATAGATAAATAACCATAGTGAGAATACCTCTATTTCTATTTTCTAGTTAATATTCTAGTGACTATATGACCACACAAGTAGTATTAACTAGTAATTGGGTGGCACGGTAGCACAGCGGTAGAGTTGCTGCCTTACAGCACCTAAAGTGCCAGAGACCCGGGTTCAATCCTGACTACGGGTGCTGTCTGTATGGAGTTGGTACGTTCTCCCCGTGACCTGTGTGGGTTTTCTCCGAGATCTTCGGTTTCCTCCCACACTCCAAAGACATACAGGTATGTAGATAAATTGGCTTGGTATAAATATAAATTTTCCTCCGTGCTGCATCTCTAAACTAAAAATTAAAGATACAAGTGCTGCCACAGATAAAGCCAGCATTGGTGTGGGGCTGAGTGAAGGTGATGGGTTGGATTGAACAAGATCAGGCCCATTCCAATCCAAAATAACCCCTCGAACCACCGGATGACATTTTATTGTAGATACTCATGGAGCCAGGTGCACTAATCCTCCCATCCAGAATGTTGGCCTAATAAGTTTGAAAGAAATAATTGTGATCGCTCTAGTCCAGATTACAGCATTAATACATTCCAGTTTTGTATAAAAGCAAAGCTATAGGAATCTCGTAGTTGTATGGTTCTGCTTACAGATTCAAATAGTTCTGAAAGCACAGCATAATTTTCTAAACCCACGGTTACATAAAAACATAAACAAATGCTGTGCATTCATTCATTGTACCTGCTTTTAATAGTTCATGATCCTGTCAAAACCAGGTCCCTTAAGCTGGCTCTGGCAGGAATGTTGAGTCTTGAAGCATTTTCTGTATATGAAAGATCAATGGAGCAGCAGGACAAACACTAATAAATCTCATTATCCAGCAGCTGTTTGACCATTTTCGTGATCTGTATGTCTGGAATTTGATTGATTTAAAAGATTTAGGTCAAAGCCTACTTTGTGCTTCATGTCAAGTTTGTGAGAGAAATGATATGTTATATTAAAGCCATCTGTTTCTTTGCACAATGGTAGTTTGTTGTTATGTTTTGAATAATTAATGGAACTGTAGATAGATCGGTTTACTTTTCTAACGAAGCTTTAAAGATCGAGTATTGGAAATCAAATCAATAAACTGTCCATCTGGAAATTACACTGTTATTACTGTAATAGTAAGATTAAACGAGAACTTACCAAGTTTGAAGTTTGATCGTTATTTTATGAGGAGTAACGATGAGGGATTACATGAAAAAGCCCCGCCTGGCACATGATCAGCATACTTCAAAGCAGCGGCGTGAAAAACACAGAACCAAATAGCCGGAGGAAGATAGTAAGGCTCAACATAGACTGGAACTATCAGACGGTCATTTATTTTATGAGGGTTGGGAGTGGAGGGCACGTAATCCCTCATTGTTACTCCTCATAAAATAACGATCAAACTTCAAACTTGGTAAGTTCTCGTTTAATCTTACTATTTTACTTCGGAGTCACGTGAGTGACTACGTGAAGATTTTGTAGCTCTGTGTTTTTTATGTCGTAGATTCATTCCATACGACACTCTGGCTAAGTCAGAGTGAGTAAATAATATATCTTTTAAAACATTGCTTCAGTTATGTAATAAGTATTTTAATTATAAAAGAACAAAAGTGATAACCCCTTTATCCCAGGGGAAAGTTTACAATAAACTGATAAAGGCATAAAGTGATAACATAAATCGATAATATAAATCGATAGTAAAGCAAAGCAAAGAATCACAGAGAACCCAACACCGCGTGTCCAAACCCTGGCACCGTGAGAACAGGTTTATCGTAGAATTTTGAAAAAGTTTCTTCTTTACCCCACCCTGCGGCCTGTAAAAATTTGATCGAGCAGTACGTCCTGTAGCTTTGCCGCGGATGTAGCTGCTGCCCTGGTGGAGTGAGATTTAAATACATCAGCGTCTACTCCTGCTAAATCCAAAACCTGTTTTAACCATCTAGAAATGGTTTGTACTGATACTTCTGTATGTGGTTTTTTTGTGCGTAATCAATAACGCTTTCTCACCATCCCGAAGACTCTTGGTTACTTCAATATATTGAGTCAAGTGTCTAACTACACATAGTGTTTGATCAACAGGGTAAGATTTAAACATTACCTTTGTTCCAGTTTTCCCTGGTCTGCTTTGTTTGATTAGATCATAAACATAAAACACAATGTTATCTGAAGCCATATGCATTCAATCTAAACGCAACATTTGCAATGTTTGTACTCTTTGTGCTGACACTAATGCCATTAACATAACGACTTTAAATGTTAACTTCTGTAAAGACATTGACGTGATTGGAGTCCATTGCCTTTCATAAACCTGGATATTAATGGATGAGACCCGATTGATTCACAGTCAGAAATTTGTCCTAAATAGGACGATAAAGCACTACAAGCACTATTAATGGCACTATAGCTTAAGTGCTGATCAAAATGCAACCCAGCAAGGAACTCCAATACATTTGATATGTTCACAGTATGATAAGATATATTTGACTGTCTAAAAAAGCCTTCCCCCATTTCTTTATATGCGACATATATTGTTTGTTAGTGCTATCTCTCCAAGCCAAAGCTATAACATCCATGGTCCTATTGGACAGTCCAAGCCCTTGCAGTGGTCTGGTCAAAACCTGCAGATTAACAAATTCATATGATCATGTAATGGATGAATTTATTTTGTTACTGGTTGCACCAGCAAATCACTGCAGCTAGGAATTGTCATAAATGGTTCCCTAATCATTTTAAGCATCAATGGGAACCATGCCTGTGTAGGCCAATTTGGAACCACCAATAAACCTGTGGCAGAATCTTGCTCTATTTTCATAAGACATTGCCTAACCAGGCAGAATGGGGAAAACGCCTAAAAGAACATATTCCCCCAATGTAGTAAGAATGCATTTACTGCTACTGCTCCTGGATCGGGTTCCCAGGCACGTATTTTGGCAATTGGTGATTTAATTTAGACGCAAACTTAATGTCTGGTTAATGTCTGGTAAGTCTGAAGAAGGTTTCGACCCGAAACGTCGGCTATCTCCTTCGCTCCTTAGATGCTGCTGCACCCGCTGAGTTTCTCCAGCATATTGTGTACCCGCAAACAGATCAATGTCTGGTAATCCATACCGATTGACAATATTATTGAAAACTCCGTATTGTCTTTAAATTTCCTTGTCTCCATTCCGTATTGTCTTTAAATTTCCTTGATCTGTTGTCTGCCACAACGTTGCCACAACGTTGTCTTTACCTGGGAGATAAATTGCTGAAAGCCAAATTTTATTATCAATACACCAATGCCATATCTGATTAACCAGACAATCACATGATAATGATCTTACACCACCCATGTGATTAATATATGCAACAGCTGTGGTATTGTCTACTTGTAATTGGACATGCAAATCCGTCATAGTAGAACAATAAACTTTTAATCCATAAAATGCCCCCAACAACTCCAAATAATTGATACCATATTTTTGGAGAAACAATTCCTCTTGGACAGTCATATGCCCCCAAATCTGGTGGAATTATCCGTAGCCCCCCCCCCCCCCCATCCGAGAGCACTTGCATCAGTTTGTAAAAACACTTCAGGCTGCTGTACTAAAATGTTTTTAGCAGCTTGTGGAACATTCTCAATCCACCACTGTAACTCTGATAAAGCCTCCTTTGGTAATTGCATACGCCTATCTAAATGGCCTGCTCGCTTCTTTAATGCTTGTGTTTTTGCTCTTTGGAGATTTTGGTAATGTAGTGGACCAAATTCCACTGCAGGAAATGCTGCTACTAACTTACCAATAACTTTTGCTACTTCTCGGATGGAGGGATAAGGTTTGTGAATAAGGCAACAACATGCACTTGTAATATCAATAATTTTGTCTATTGGTAAAGTTACTAACATGGTAACTGAATTAATCACAAACCCCAAATATTCAATTGTTTGGGATGGCTGTAGTTTAGATTTTGTTGGATGGATCAGGAACCCTAACCTTTTAAACAGGCTTGTAGTTGCTTCAACTGATTTTTCAGCTGACTCATGATTAGTACTGACAATTGAAATGTCATCCAGATAAGCCATAACAATGTGTTTTTGTGCCCTTAGCTGTGCAAGTGCTGGTTTCAACAACTTTGTGAACAGCCTGGGAGCTGAGCTTAATCCATTAGGTAATGCTTTATATTGCCACAGCTGTCCCATCCAACTAAATTTTAAGTACCTTCGAAAATGACGATGAATTGGTACTGAATAATACGCATCCTTTAAATCTATAGTACCCATGTTAACAACCTGGTGATAACAACTGTCTTGCAGTGTTGAATGTATCCATCTTAAAATGTTTATACTGGACAAATGTATTAACATGTGTAAGGTCCAAAATGATTCTACAACCACCATCATTTTTAGGTCTTTAAAATATATTTGATACAAATTGCTGCGGATGCTTAACAGTTTTCTCAATAACTCCTTTTTAAAACAATTTGTTTACATCCTCTTTAATTTCAGCTTTATCAAGTGCAGAGAACATCAAAACACGATTAGATTTATTCTGTAATAATGTTAGGTGGATCAGTACCTTCTACAAATTTTATTGTAGCTCCTGATACAGTATCTAATATATAACCGGTCAGATGTAATACAGTCCCATTCATCATAAAACAATTGTAATCTACCACCAATTGGAGGTTCATCCAAAGATTCTTCTGTGATAGAATAAAGTTTTTGTACCTCTCCAAACGTACATGCTGGTCTCCTTCTCCCCACATATGGGTGAACATTAGGCTGTGCTGGATGGTAATATTCCTTACCATACTCCTGCCTCTGCTTGTTCCAGCTCCAAAATCAAATCCCCTTCTTATCGCACCGTACCTTCTTTGGCCAAAGATGAAGGGTCTCATTAAGGCTAATAGATTTTGCCTCTTCATCCATCTCTTTGATTTGTTTGGGCAGGTTTTCTCCGAAAAAAAAAACCAGGAGTTTGAACATTACTTGTTCTGCACAGCCCTGCAAATCTAGGGTGCAAAATGGGCCGAATCGCAATTTTCCTCTTACAATTGAGCTCAAAAATGAATTGCAGAATAAACCCAACATATCTTTTTAAAGTTTGGTCATTGCAGAACCTTCCACTTGCTTCCCAAAAGCAGTGATCCCAGCTGAAATAAGTTTGAGGATTCTTTGAAAACGTATTTCCTGTGCCGGCATAACTGACGACATTAGCGTCCAAATAGTCGGATTCACCGTAGGTACCCTTAGTGAGGCACAATTTACCGGTGTTTATATAAATCTGCTGTTTCAACCATAACAGCTCTTGAAGCTGGTGAGATACCAAGTAATTAATGTTGGCAGCCAGGTTTTCTTCCATGGCCTCACCACTTCCTTCAGGTATAGCAAAGCTTCTTGCCACATCAGGCACACCTGGTTTCATCTTTTATATTGTGGTGGGAACTCATGACCAACATCAACTCCTTCAGAATCTGTCTCTTGCAGCCATGGTACTCCTGAGACTTCATCAAAGGGGACTTCCTCCAGCCCAATTTCTGGGTCTGAATTATCAAATTCCCAATTTGGCATAATGCCATATTCTTGAAATGCAAACCCCTCAGGGCCTGTAAGGGAATATTCTGGGTTCTTGGACCCTTGGTTGATAATAGGCTGGAGAACTTTCTCCATACGTTCCATTTTTAGCCACATGGCTTTTCTATCCGGAGGACTTTCATTATCAGAGTCATCAGAGCCACGGGCCTCACGGATTTCTTTTTACTTTTCTTTGGCACAGGAATTTCCTCCGTGGCTTCTGCTAGTGGAGTAATTATAGGCTCACTAACGGGTATTTCCACAGCCACCGGTATCGGAACCGGCTCCGCACTAATCTCATGTCCCGACTGTTTATCGTCTCCGCGGGAGACTCGTTTAACCCGCGGTGATTTTTTTTTCCCCATTTTAATTTTAAACTCCTCCTGGCTCTGCAAGCTAGCGTAATGGAGTTTGAAACACGCCCTGTAAGTAAATTAAATGTACTTACCTGCGGGCCTGTTCCTTACCGCTGGTGGAGCTGCGCTCTGCAGCTCTTTGCCTACCGACAGCGTCGACGTAATGCCAATCATGCGCCAGGCGGGGCTTCTTCACGTAGTCACTCATGTGACTCCGAAGTAAAATTGTTATTTTATCTCACTCTCTCTTCTGGAGTTGGAGTTGAACACAATCTATTTTAATGTATCAGTGCAGTACTGAAGCACAGTTGCATTATTATAGACAATAGACAATAGGTGCAGGAGTAGGCCATTCGACCCTGCGAGCCAGCACCGCCATTCAATGTGATCATGGCTGACCATCCGCAATCAGTACCCTGTTCCTGTCTTCTCTCCATATCCGCTGACTCCGCTATCTTTAAGAGCTCTACCTAACTCTCTCTTGAAAGCATCCAGAGAATTAACCTCCACTGCCTTCTGAGACAGAGAATTCCACGGATTCACAACACTGGGTGAAAAAGTCTTTCCTCATCACCGTTCTAAATGGCCCACCCCTTATTCTTAAACTGTGGCCCCTGGTTCTGGATTCCCCCAACATCGGGAACATGTTTCCTGCCTCTAGCATGTCCAATCCCTTAATAATCATATATGTTGCAATAAGATGCCCACTCATCCTTCAAATTTCCAGAGTATACAAGCCCTGCCGCTCCATTCTATCAACATACTACAGTCCCGCCATCCCGGAAATTAACCTTGTGAACCTACGCTGCAATAGCAAGAATATCCTTCCTCAAATTTTGAGCCCAAAACTGCACACAATACTCCAGCTGTGGTCTCATTCGGGCCCTGTACAACTGCAGAAGGAACCCTTTGCTCCAATACTCAACTCCTCTTGTTATGAAGGCCAACATGCCATTAGCTTTCTTCACTGCCTGCTGCACCTGCATGCTTACTTTCAGTGACTGATGAACAAGGCCACCCAGATCTCGTTGTATTTCACCATTTTCCCAACTTGACACCATTCAGATAATAATCTGCCTTCCTGTTTTTGCCACCAAAGTGGATAAACTCACATTTATCTACATAAAACTGCATCTGCCATGCTTCTGCCCATTCACACAACCTGTCCAAGTCACCCTGCATCCTCATAGCATCCTCCTCACAGTTCACACTGCCACCCAGCTTTGTGTCATCTGCAAATTTGCTAATGTTACTTTTAATCTCTTCATCTAAATCACTAATGTATATTATAAATAGCTGCGGTCCCAGCACCGCGCGTTGCGGTACCCAACTAGTCACTGCCTGCCATTCTGAAAGGGACCCATTAATTCCTACCCTTTGTTTCCTGTCTGCCAACCAATTTTCTATCCATGTCAATACTCTACCCCCAATACCATGTGTTCTAATTTTGTACACTAATCTCCTATGTGGGACCTTATCAAATCCTTTCTGAAAGTCCAGGTACACTACATCCACCGGCTCTCCCTTGTCCATTTTCCTAGTTACATCCTCAAAAAATTTTAGAAGATTAGTCAAGCCTCATTTCTTTATTTCTTATACATTCAAAAAATACTTTTACTTTTTGCATTCAAAAAATACTTTTAATCCATTACTACCCTCACCTTTCACATCGATTCCTATTTCACTTGGCCATACTCTCCTACCCCTTCCTGAGCTTTCTGCCCCGTTAATTCTGCCCTGTTAAAACCTGCCTGCCAGAATGCCGGTCCCCCGCCTGTTAAGGTGCAACCCGTCCCTTTTGTACAATTTACCCTCCCCCAAAACAGATCCCAGTGGTCTAAGGAGAGGCCCAGGAGCCGTTGGTGAGGGAGGAGCGACGTCCGAGCGGTGAGTGTAAAAACCCAGCGCGGGGCTTTGTTTTTTCAGAGGCCCAGGAGCCGTTGGTGAGGGAGGAACCAAAATCTGTAAAGTTCTAAATCTGTAACGTTCCATTCAATTAACTGGGCTTGAGGAAGCCGCTGATTGGTGGGAAGTGGACTAGAGTAAGCAGCTGATTGGCAGTCAGATTCCAGCAGTTTGTAGTGTATTGTACTTTGTATTTTATATTGTATCCAGGGTAAGGGGGAGTATGAGTGCCAGGGCAGTTTACTGTTCTGGATGTCAGATGTGGGAGGTAATGGAGTCGGATAGCCCTCCAGACGTCCACATCTGCACCAGGTGCATCGAGATGGGGCTCCTAAGGGACTGTATTGGGAAACTTCAGCAGCAGCATGATGACCTCCGTCTGGTCAGGGAGAGTGAAGAAGTCATAGAGCGGAGTTACAGGGAGGTAGTCTCTCCAAACCCACAGGAGGCAGATGAGTTGGTCACGGTTAGGAGAGGCAAGGGGCAGAGGCAGGGACTAGAGAGTACCCCGGTGGCTGTACACCTTGGCAATAAGTAATCCTGTTTGAGTGCTGTTGGGGGGGACAGTCTACCTGGGGGTAACAACAGCGACCGGGCCTGCCTTATAGAGACCGGCCCTGTTGCTCAGAAGGGTAAGGAAAAGAAGAGGAGGGCATTAGTAATAGGGGACTCTATAGTTAGGGGGTCAGATTGGCGATTCTGTGGACGCAGTCCGGAGACCCGGATGGTAGTTTGCCTCCCTGGTGCCAGGGTCCGGGATATGTCTGAATGTGTCCAAGATATCCTGAAACGGGAGGGAGAGGAGCCTGAGATCGTGGTACATATTGGTACCAATGACATAGGTAAAAAAAGAGAAGAGGTCCTGAAAGGAGAATTTAGGGAGTTAGGAAGAGAGTTAAGGAAAAGGACCGCAAAGATAACAATCTCAGGATTACTTCCTGTGCCACGCGACAGTGAGAGTGGGAATGGAGCCAGGTGGAGGATAAATGCCTGGCTGAAGGACAGGTGCAGAGGGCAGGGATTCAAGTTTCTGGAACATTGGAACTTTTTTTGGGGAAGGAGTGACCTGTATAAAAAGGATTGGTTGCACTTGAACCCGAGGGGGACCAGTATCCAGGTGGGGAAATTTGCAAAGTCCACTGGGGGGACTTTAAACTAGAATGGTTGGGGGGAGGGACACAAATCGAGAAAGCTAGTAGACAGGGTCTGAGGCAGGAGGCAGAGAAGGGAAGCACTCAGACCCAACATGTAGGCGGGAAAGAAGAAAAAAATAATAAACAGAGAATAAGAGGTGGTGGGTTTCTTAAATGTGTGAGTAGAGAGAAAGAGGGGTATAAAATGAGGGTAGAAGCAATTGGTAGGAAGGTGAAAATTAATAGTGGCAGGCAGAAAAATCCAGGGTAAAAATCAAAAGGGGCCACTTGTCAACATAATTGTATAAGGAGTAAGAGAGTTGTAAAAACAAGCCTGAAGGCTTTGTGTCTCAATGCGAGGAGCATTCATAGATTCATAGAAAATAGGTGCAGGAGTAGGCCATTCGGCCCTTCGAGCCTGCACCACCATTTAATATGATCATGGCTGATCATCCAACTCAGTATCCTGTACCTGCCTTCTCTCCATACCCCCAGATCACTTTAGCCACAAGGGCCACATCTAACTCCCTCTTAAATATAGCCAATGAACTGGCCTCAACTACCTTCTGTGGCAAAGAATTCCACAGACTCACCACTCTCTGTGTGAAAAATGACCTTCTCATCTCGGTCCTAAAAGACTTCCCCCTATCCTTAAACGGTGACCCCTTGTTCTGGAGTTCCCCAACATCGGGAACAATCTTCCTGTATCTAGCCTGTCCAACCCCTTAAGAATTTTGTAAGTCTCTATAAGATCCCACCTCAATCTTCCATCGAGTACAAGCCGAGTCTATCCAGTTTTTCTTCATATGGAAGTCCTGCCATCCCAGGAATCAGTCTGGTGAACCTTCTCTGTACTCCCTCTATGGCAAGAATGTATTTCCTCAGATTAGGAGACCAAAACTGTATGCAATACTCCAGGTGTGGCCTCACCAAGACACTGTACAACTGCATTCGAACATCCCTGCTCTTGTACTCAAATCCTTTTGCTATGAATGCCAACATACCATTTGCTTTCTTCACAGCCTGCTGCACCTGCGTGCCTACTTTCAATCATTGGTGTACCATGACACCCAGGTCTCCTTGTCAAAAGCCTTCTGAAAGTCCAGATATAAAACATCCACAGGTTCTCCCTTATCCATTCTACTAGATACATCCTCGAAAAATTCTATAAGATTCGTCAGACATGATTTACCTTTCATAAATCCATGCTGATGTTGTCCAATGATTTCACCACTTTCCAAATGTGCTGCTATCCCATCTTTAATAACTGACTAGCATTTTCCCCACTACCGATGTTAGACTAACTGGTCTGTAATTCCCCGTTTTCACTCTCCCTCCCTTTTTAAAAAGTGGGGTTACATTAGCTACCCTCCAATCCTCAGGAACTACTCCAGAATCTAAAGAGTTTTGAAAAATTATCACTAATGCATCCACTATTTCTGGGGCAACTTCCTTAAGTACTCTGGGATGCAGCCTATCTGGCCCTGGGGATTTATCGGCCTTTAATCCATTCAATTTACCTAACACCACTTCCCAGCTAACCTGGATTTCACTCAGTTCCACAATCTCATTTGACCCCTGGTGCCCTGCTATTTCCGGCAGATTATTTATTCCGGCAGATTACTTGAAGACAGAACCAAAGTAGTTATTCAATTGGTCTGCCATGTCCTTGTTCCCCATGATCAATTTCACCAGTTTCTGACTGCAAGGGACCTACATTTGTTTTAACTAATCTCTTTCTCTTCACATATCTATAAAAACTTTTACAGTCCGTTTTTATGTTCCCTGCCAGTTTTCTTTCATAATCTATTTTCCCTTTCCTAATTAAGCACTTTGTCCTCCTCTGCTGGACTCTGATTTTCTCCCAGTCCTCTGGTAGGCTGATTTTTCTGGCTAATTTTAAGCTTCATCTTTAGTTTTGATACTATCCCTGATTTCCCTTGTTATCCATGGGTGCACTACCTTCCCTGATTTATTCTTTTGCCAAACTGGGATGAACAATTGTTGTAGTTCATCCATGCAGTCTTTAAATGCCTTCCATTGCATATCCACCGTCAACCCTTTAAGAATCACTTGCTAGTCTATCTTGGCCAATTCACATCTCATACCCTCAAAGTTACCTTTCTTTAAGTTCAGAACCCTTGTTTCTGAATTAACAATGTCACTCTCCATCCTAATGAAGAACTCAACCATATTATGGTCACTCTTGCCCAAGGGGGCACGCAAAACAAGACTGCCAACTAACCCTTCCTCATTGCTCGGTACCCAGTCTAGAATAGCCTGCTCTCTCGTTGGTTCCTCTACATGTTGGTTTAGAAAACTATCCCGCATACATTCCAAGAAATCCTCTTCCTCAGCACCCCTCCCAATTTGATTCACCCAATCTATATGTAGATTGAAGACACCCATTATAACTGTTTTACCTTTGTTGCACGCATATCCAATTTCATGTTTGATGCCATCCCCAACTCCATTATTACTGTTACGTGGCCTGTACACAACTCTCAATAGCATTTTCAGCCCCTTAGTGTTTTGCAGCTCTACCCCTATTGATTCCACATCCTCCAAGCTAATGTCCTTCCTTTCCATTGCGTTAATCTCCTCTCTAACCAGCAACACTACTCCACCTCCTTTTCCTTTCTGTCTATCCCTCCTGAATATTGAATATCCCTGGATGTTCAGCTCCCAGCCTTGGTCACCCTGGAGCCATGTCTCCATGATTCCAACTATATCATATTCATTAATAACTATCTGCACATTCAACTCATCCACCTTATTACGAATGCTCCTTGCATTGAGACACAATGCCTTCAGGCTTGTTTTTACAATGCTCTTACCCCTTATACAATTATGTTGAAAAGTGCCCCTTTTTAATTTTTCCCCTGGATTTTTCTGCCTTCCACTTTTACTTTTCACCTTGTTGCCTATTGCTTCTACCCTCATTTTACATCCCTCTGTCTCTCTACGCATGCTCCCATACCCCTGCCACATTAGTTTATATCCTCCCTGACAGCACTAGCAAACACTCCCCTAAGTACATTGGTTCCCTTCAAACCCAAGTGCTGACCATCCTGTTTGTACTGGTCCCACCTCCCCCAGAACTGGTTCCAATGACCGAGAAATTTGAATCCCTCCCCCTTGCACCATTTTTCATGCTGCCTGACTTGCCGAGTGTTTCCCGCACTTTTATTTTTTAATTTCAGATTTCCAGCTTCTGCAGTTTTTGATTTTGCAGCTACTGTTATTTTAGCTGCAGGCTACTCACCAACTGCCACCAAACGGTGATCATAGAAACATAGAAAAATAGAAAATAGGTGCAGGAGGAGGCCATTCGGCCTTTCGAACCAGCACCGCCATTCATTGCGATCATGGCTAATCGTCCCCATTCAATAACTCGTGCCTGCCTTCTCCCCATATCCCTTGATTCCACTAGCCCCTAGAGCTCTATCTAACTCTCTCTTAAATCCATCCAGTGATTTGGCCTCCCCTGCCCTCTGTGGAAGGGAATTCTACAAATTCACAACTCTCTGAAAATGTTCTTTCTCACCTAAGTCCTAAATGGCCTCTCCTTTATTCTAAGACTGTGGCCTCTGGTTCTGGACTCACCCAACATTGTGAACATTTTTCCTGCATCTAGCTTGTCCAGTCCTTTTATAATTGTATATGTTTCTATAACATTCCCCCTCATCCTTCTAAACTCCAGTGAATATAAGCCTAGTCTTTTCAATCTTTCCTCATATGACAGTCCTGCCATCCCAGGGATCAATCTCGTGCACTGCCTCAATCACATGGATGTCCTTCCTCAAATTAGGAGACCAAAACTGTACACAATACTCCAGATGTGGTCTTACCAGAGCCCTAAACAACTGCAGAAGAACTTCTTTACTCCTATACTGAAATCCTCTTGTTATGAATGCCAACATTCCATTAGCTTTCTTCAATGCCTGCTGTACCTGCACGCCAACTTTCAGTGACTTGTGTACAAGGACACCCAGGTCTCTCCGCACCTCCCCCTTACCTAAACTAACCCCATTGAGATAATAATCTGCCCCCTTGATTTTGCTGCCGAAGTGGATAACCTCACATTTATCTATACTATATTGCATCTGCCACGCATTTGCCCACTCACTCAACCTGTCCAGGTCACCCTGTACCTCCTAACATACTCTTCACAGTTCACACTGCCACCCAGCTTTGTGTCATCCGCAAACTTGCTAGTGTTGCTCCTAATTCCCTCTTCCAAATCATTAATATAAATGGTAAACAGTTGCGGCCCCAACACTGAGCCTTGCGGCACTCCACTCGCCACTGCCTGCCATTCTGAAAAGGACCTGTTCACTCCTACTCTTTGCTTCCTGTCTGCCAACCAATTTTCTATGCACGTCAACACCCTACCCCCAATACCATGTGCTCTAATTTTAGTTACCTGTCTCCCATGCGGGACCTTATCAAAGGCTTTCAGAAAGTCTAGATACACTACATCCACTGGCACCCCTTCATCCATTTTACTTGTCATATAACCATATAACAAACCATATAACAATTACAGCACGGAAACAGGCCCTCTTGGCCCTTCCATTCCGTGCCGATCATTTGTTTTCCCCTAGTCCCATCTACCTGCACTCAGACCATACCCCACATTCTCTATCCTCAAAAAATTTCAGAAGATTAGTGAAGCATGATTTTCCTTTCATGAATCCATGCTGACTTGGAATAATCCTATTACTGCTATCCAAATGCCCCATTATTACCTCTTTAATAATTGACTCCAGCATCTTTCCCACCACCGAAGTCAGCCTAACTGGTCTGTAATTCCCCATTTTCTCTCTCGCTCCTTTCTTGAAAAGTGGGATAACGTTAGCTATCCTCCATTTCACAGGAACTGATCCTGAATCTATTGAACATTGGAAAATGATCCCCAGTGTCCACTATTTCTAGAGTCACCTCTCTGAGGACCTTTGGATGCAGACCATCAGGCCCAGGGGATTTATCATCCATCAGTCCCATTAGCCTACCCAATACTATTTCTCGCCTAATGAAAATGTATTTCAGTTCCTCTACCCCTTTAGATCCTCTGTCCTCCAGTACATCTGGGAGATTGTTTGTGACTTCCTTAGTGAAGACAGATCCGAAGTACCTGTTCAACTCTTCTGCCATTTCCTTCGTCCCCATTATTATTTCACCTGTGTCTGCCTTCAAGGGACCCACATTTCACTTTGCTATTCTTTTTTCCCTAACATCTCTAAATAAGCTTTTACTGTCCTTCTTTATATTCCTGGCCAGCTTCCCCTCGTACTTCATCTTTTCAGCCCGTATTGCCCGTTTTGTTTCCTTCTGTTGTCCTATGAAAGTTTCCCAATCCTCTGGCTTCCGGCTTCTCTTTGCTGTGTTATACATCTTTTATTTTAGTTTTATTCTATTCTAACTTCTCTTGTCAGCCACAGTTGCCTCCTACTCCCCTTAAATATTTCTTCCTTTTTGGAATGAAATGATCCTGCTTCTTCCGGATTATGCCCAGAAATTCCTGCCATAGCTGTTCCACCGTCATTCCTGCTAGGATCCCTTTCCAGTCTACCTTGGGCAGCTCCCCTCTCATGCCTTCATAGTCCCCTTTGTTCAACTGCATCACTGACACTTCTGATTTAACCTTCTCCTTCTCAAATTGCAGATTAAAACTAATCATATTATGATCACTACCTCCAAGCGGTTCCTTTACCTCGTGTTCTCTTATCAAATCTGGATCATTGGACAACACTAAATCCAGAATTGCCTTTTCTCTGGTCGGTTCCATTACCAGCTGCTCTAAGAATCCATCTCGGAGGCACACTACAAACTCTGTTTCTTGGGGTCCTGAACCAACCTGATTTTCCCAGACTACCTGCATATTGAAATCCCCCATCACCACAGTGGCATTACCTTTGTTACATGCCAGTTTTAACTCCTGCTGCAACTTACACCCTACATTAGGGCTACTATTTGGGGGTCTGTAGATAACAGCAATTAGTGACTTCTTGCCTTTGCAATTCCTCAACTCAATCCACAGTGACTCTACCTCATCATTCCCTATATCTTCCCTTGCAAGGGTCTGAATTCCATCCCTCACCAGCAGAGCTACCCCCCTCCTCTGCCCACCTGCCTGTCCTTTCTATAGGATGTATAACCCTGAATATTAAGTTCCCATGCCCGATCCTCTTGCAACCACGTCTCAATAATCCACACAATGTCATATCTATCAACCTCTAACTGAGCCTCAAGCTCATCTACTTTACTTCTTATACTTCGCGCATTCATATACAATATTTTTAATTCCTTCCGCATCTCACCTTTCACATCGATTCCTATTACACTTGGCCATACTCCTATCCCTTTGTGAGCTTTCTTTCCTGTTAATTCTGGGGTCATTAACTATCCCTTTACTCCCTTTCCCTTTAACTCCGTCCTTGACTATCCCATTGTCCAAGATCCACGTAAGCTCTGGGCTAGCTCTGGGCTCACGATCACGACACATATGCACAGTTTCTTGCATAGTTTCTACCACTCCTTTCTTCTCTCTGCTCTCTTTAATGGTGCTGCCTGTTGCTTTAGTTTAGTTTTGTGTAGTTTAGCGATACAGCGAGGAATCACGCCATTCAGCCCATCGAGCCCACGCCGACCAATGATCACCCGTATTCTAGTTCTACACATTAGGGACACTTTATACAGAAGCCAAATTAACCTGCAAATCTGCACGTCTTTGGAGTGTAGGAGAAAACCTGAACACCCGGAGAAAACACATACAGGTCACAGGGAGAACGAACAAACTCTGTACATACTGCACCCATATTCAGGATCGAACCCGGGTCTCTGGCACTGTAAGGAAGCAACTCTATCTCTGCTCCACTGTGCTGGTGAATCCTTCCTCATGGATGGTTTTGCAAGCAATGATCTTTGATCAAGTGTACTTCTCATTTCCAAATACTGGGACAGACTCCCTTCCCCGAGTCCATGAAAGTGGAAAGGACAACTTGCTGAAGGAACTCAATGCGTCAGGCAGCACCAGTGGAAATAAATGGACAGTGCATTTCTGGTCCATTTCCCATCCAAGATTCACCACCTTCTCATCTCTGTCCTAAATGGCCAGTCAGAGGTTGCTGTCTGTACGAAGTTTGATGTTTTCCCTGTGACTGCATGGGTTTTCTCCGGGTGCTTTGGTTTCTTTGCACATTCCAAAGACGTGCAGGTTTGTACGTTAATTGGCTTCTGTAAATTGTTCTTAGTGTGTAGGATAGAACTTGTGAACGGGTGATTGTTGGTCAGTTTGGATTTGGTGGGTCGAAAGGCCTGTTTCCTTCACCGTATCTCTAAAGTAACCTAAACTGTGACCCCTGGTCCTCAGCCTCTAGATCTACACTGTCAAGCCCCATAAGAATGTTGTACATTTCAACTGTTGATCCAAGCCTTGTGACTTTGAGTCAACAAGACATTGACTATACGGCACAGAAATGTTGTCATGCCGACCAAGATTGCCTGCATTTGGTAAATAGCCTTCTAATCCCTTCTATACTACTATATCAGCCCGAATGTCCTTTAAAAGTAGCTTTTGTATCCACTTCTATAATTTCCTCTGGTAGCACATTCCAGATAGAATCTATCCTCAGAATGAAAAGTTGCCACAGGTTCCTCTTAAATGTCTCCGCTCTTCCTTATTCGTATACCCTCTGGTTTTAGAATCCTCATTCCTGGGATAAAGACTGTAAGTGTTCACTATCCATATCCCTCTTCCTTTCTTCCTTCTCTTGAGCATCAAGCAAGGTCATGGATCCACCCATTGCTGGCACAGTGTTATTTGTTTATCTGTTTAATGGTGGTGGCAGCATGAATGGTCAGCAAGAATGATCATTGGGCAGGAGAATGGAAACTCTTGTTGTGGCCCCCTAACCTTGCATGAAGAATTTCCTCAATAAACCATTAACAAATTGGGATTGTGCCTTTACTGCATTATAATAATAATAATAATAACTTTATTACGGACTCAAGTTCCAGACAAGGGGCAACATTACATTAAAAATGCATTGCATCTCAAATATCATAAATATATATAAAATCATGGTAAATCACATAAAAAAACATCATAATTTATATATATATTTTTTTTAAAAACCCACAATACTTCTGTTAAAAATCCAGAGTAAAAAATGATCAATGTCGTACAACGAGACAACGATACCAGTGTCTCCACAACTGGGATTCGTAGTGTGTAGTGCTAACCCTTATGTTCGTCAAGGCCACAATAAGCACATTTTTAGAGTCATTTATCCTGCAAATGAATTTATACATGTGGTGTCTTAGGATAGCTTCTAGAGTACTGACTCCTGCAGCCACAAACATATTACTGGCACTACACCATCTTGGTTGCCTTACCAGTGTTCTCATGGCATCGTTATATGCAACCTTTAGTCTCTGCATACTTGTCTTTAAATAGTTCGACCACAGGTGCGCAGTGTAGAGGGGTGTGATTATCACAGCCTCAGGAGGGTGCATTGAAGAGACGATATAAATGAGTTTTGGAGATGAATATTCAGGCTTTTGACGCTTGCTTGGGTTTGGTTGAACTCGCCAAGACCTACTAATGAATTAAACGCATTATTGTCTCAGAGTTGTGTCAAGAAAGCACTCTTTGTAAGGGCTACAGTCCAGAAAATTGTTCCATGCAGGGAAAAACACATTTTCGCTCAGATGCCAGCTGCCAAGATTATAAACACCAAAGTTTTCCAACGGTCATTAACTCTGGCATTTTATCACCACAGAGCTGCCTTGCGACCCTGTCCTACACATCCTGCTGTCTTTGATTCTCTTTCTGCTACTTTAAAAAGCTAGCTTTTCATCAATTGGGTAATTATCCCATACCATCTGCCACCCAGAGGTCGGTCGTTCGGTCGGTGTGTGAAAGAAGTGCTGCCTAAAGGTTTGTTTGTATTTCAAACATAAACTAAAGCAGGGTGACCTAGATAAGAAACAGCAGTCTTCAGTATCTCATTATCATGATATGCAGCAGCTCTGAGCCTACTGGGTGCCTTGTTTATTCTGCTGTCAAATGTCAGATCAGCAGGTAGCTTTAACAAGTCAGAGATCTTGATTCCGTGTGTGACCTGAACGTGATGAAATAACAGACATCTCAACTCTTATCAAATACTTTTATGTGGTTAAGCTCAGCGAAATCAGCCCATGGGATCACCAAGAGGCCAGTTGCAGATCAGTGAACACTCATTTATTTGCCAGGCTCCTTCACAAAGAGAAATGTCTTTTCATTTGCAATTGGAACACGGGCTAGAAATGAACATCTTGCAGATCAATTGAGTGACTAAATAATGTCCCAGGCACTAGGTAATTGCACAGATTTAACTTCTATCAATGCTTTGGCTGCGAGGGGCTAGATCGTGATGACTTCATCATTTTTGCAGATCAGCCTTCACATACACAAGCATGGTGCTTTTCAACTTTCCAATATTGCTGCATATGTTTAGGACAGGTTCAGCACACGTCTTTGTTCCACAGTGGAGGACAACAAAGACAATCATCAGAAGACATTATTATTAGCTTATTCTTACATTTCTTCCTTTTAGAACACTTTTTCCATTGTGCCTTCCGGACACACTGTCCAATGGATTGTCAGAGCAGGGTATTGTAGCAGATGGCATAACTTTGGAGATAATTATTCATGTTTCTGAGCTTGTTGAGGTTTTATTCAGGTGGGTTCCTGTTAATCTCTGACAGTTAGGGGTTGAAAACCAATTAACCTATTGAATGCTGTATTGGCATAGATTTCAGAGTCATATTGACCACCAGGTGGCGCCGTAAGCGGCAGCCTCCCTTCTTTTGTTGTTTTAGTCCGTTTTATTTGTATGTTTTAGTGGAACTTTATAACCATATAACCATATAACCATATAACAATTACAGCACGGAAACAGGCCCTCTCGGCCCTTCTAGTCCGTGGCGAACACTTACTCTCACCTAGTCCCATCTACCTGCACTCAGACCATAACCCTCCATTCCTTTCCCGTTCTTATACCTATCCAATTTATTTTTAAATGATAAAATCGAACATGCCTCCACCACTTCCACTGGAAGCTCATTCCACACAGTCACCACTCTCTGAGTAAAGACGTTCCCCCTCATGTTACCCCTAAACTTCTGATCCTTAATTCTCAAATCATGTCCTCTTGTTTGAATCTTCCCTACTCTCAATGGAAAAAGTTTATCCACGTCTATCCCTCTCATCATTTTAAAGACCTCTATCAAGTCCCCCCTTAATCTTCTGCACTCCAAAGAATAAAGACCTAACTTTAGTTTTGTATTATGTTGGAGGCGGGGCCGGGGGAAACTTTTTTTGCCTCTTACCTCGACGGAGATGCAACTTTTTCCGTACCGTATCTCCATCTACACTGCGGCTTTAACATCGTGGAGCTGGCGGTCCCTTTGTTAGTGATTGACTTCGGGAGCTCCAACCGCAGGAGCTTCGACCGCCCCGACAGCGAGAGCATCGATCGTGGGAGAAAAGGAGGAAGAAGGTAAAAGTTATTCGCCTTCCATCACAATGGGGAATGTGAGGTCGTCGAAAAACAAGATGGACTTGCTGCCTGGGACTCGGAGGGAATGGCGTGAGTGCAGTGATCTCGGTGTTTTGCGGGGACATGGCTCCATGAGGATATCCCGGAGTTTAGTGCGAGTGTGGACAGCTTTCTGACTATTTGCATGGACAGGGACTGCAGAGAGAGTGACGGCGGTCTGTACAACTCTGATCACTTCACGGTGAAGGAGCGTGTGTGTGGCCCGGACATTGAACTGATGGCTGTGGGTCTCCGCTTATGCTGTGTGCTCTATGGATTCTCACATGCCGCTGTGGTGGCTGTTTATGGTTAATCTTTATGTAGTTTTGTATCTTGTTGCTTTTTTGGTATGACTGTATGTTAAATCAAATTTCACGGTACCTCGGTACACGTGACAATAAAGGATCATTGAACCATTGATATTGTAGACGCACTTCTTTGAAAAAGGTGCAGTCCAATAAATTGTTCCATGTTAATCTGGTGATGAATGGTTAGCCAATGCACAACTGTGTTGGACACTCCCACAGAAAAATCCTATGGTTCGCATGGCCCAAGCTATTGTACAGACCAGGATCGGCCTTGCACAATTTGCAGCTACGCACTCCACCACTATGGAACAAGAGCAGTAAATCTGGAAATCAGTTAGGACACAGGGCATGGGAGTTATTGTTACGAGAGGACTTAGTTGGGTTAATAGAGGGAAAGGGTTTGTGGGATGCATCGGAGATGGACGGATATGGTTTCAGGGTTGCCAAACACAAAGAAAACCCACTTCAAGTGTTAAAAAGGACATAAAAGGAGAAGTTGTTCCTCACAATCTCAAATTTGGAGAATCAGGTCCACTTTAAACCTCACCAAAGCACCTCTCACATGCCCTGTGAAGGCTTGTTGCTGCATGTGTGGTCTGTATTATCCATAGGCAATGTTTTCACAACTGCATCTGATGGAAATGGTGCCAATATGAGTACTGACAACCGTGTGCGATCTGTGCAGTAGATGACTGATCACATTCGCCGATTGGACTTGTAATAATAATAATTAAATATGTTGTGCTAACTGTACGTATTTCTGAGCTATAATCTTCAAATTAAATATTAAACTACCATCTGCTGTTAAGGTGATTGTAAAATTCCCTTTGGTTGTCTTGGAATGGCAGCAAATAATGGTGGTGTTCACACAGCCTTTTTCAACTAACTAATCGTAATCATAATATTCATAATAGTAATTTGTTAGCCAAGTATGTTTTGCAACATACAAGGAATTTGATTTGCCATAAGTCACACCAATAAAGAGCAACAAGACACCCAAATAAACGTTTAACATGAACATTCACCACAGCGACTCCCCTACATTCCTCACTGTGATGGAAGGCAAAAAGAGTTCAATCTTCTTCCCTTCTACCACTACTGAATCAGATCGTCAGGCTTTTCAGATTACCCTTCGTACCTTATTGGTTGTAAAGGTTTTGGGAAATTCTAAAGTTCTTCGATGAAGAACACTATCTAAAAAAAGGTTCACCGTTTAGTTGTTTAGAGATACAGCGCAAAAAGGCCCTTCGGCCAACCAAGTTCACGCCTACAAGTGATCCCCGTACATTAACACTATTCTACACACTAGGGATAAATTATAATTTCTACCAATGCCAATTAACCAACAAATCTATACGTCTTTGGAGTGTTGGAGAAAACTGGAGCACCCAGGGAAAACCCATGTGGAGATGTACAAACTCCTTACAGTCAACACCCAATAGTTAGGATCGATCCTGGGTCTCAGGCGCTGTTAGGCAACAACTCTACTGCTGTGCCACCATAGTGGTGCAATCTGATAGAATAAAAGAAAATAAGATTTACAGCAATGATTACCTGTCCAAAGGATATTGGTTTATTGAACTTAAACCTTCCCCACTTCCTAAAACCAGGAGTAACTCAGCGGGACAGGCAGCATCTCTGGAGAGAAGGAATGGGTGATGTTTCGGGTCGAGACCCTTCTTCTGACTGAGAGTCAGGGGAGAGGGGTCTAGAGATATGGAAGGGACTGATATCCTTCATTCATTCTACACTGACCACTGCAAGACCTGAATTAATATTTTTTGTGATTATATAACCGTGCATTCATCAGAACAATAGACAATATAGACAATAGATGCAGGAGTAGGCATTTGGCCTTTCGAGCCAGCACCGCCATTCAATGCGATCATGGCTGATCATCCCCAATCAGTACCCCGTTCCTGCCTTCACCCCATATCCTCTGACTCTGCTATTTTTAAGAGCCCTATCTAGCTCGCTCTTTTATAAGCATTAACAATGCTTATAAAAGATTTACATTCTCTTCAAAGAACAATATGAACACACAAGTTCTTCTCAGGGTATATATATCATCACCTCATGAGATGGAATCCATTGATATACCGGAAAAAAACTTCATGACTGTCAGTTACCAGAAGGCTTGTGTTTGTGAAAGAGAGATGGTTGAGATTATCAGGAGGTTGCAGCTGAATCTGAGGAAGAAAATAACTGCGGCAGATCTTAATATCATCCAAATTTTGGTATAAAGACATAACAATGGGATAGTTAGCGTCATGCCTGTTTAGTGCAAGGGTACGGGGTCTGATATTTTTAAGTGCATGATAGCCAAAGCATAGTATTTGTTAGAACTGCCTTAAATATTTGTGCCTCAACTGACTAGCTCTTGCATTCCATGCCCCAGCTAATAAGTCAACTATGCTCTTAGTATATGTCAAGTGAAAAACACTGCTTAAGAATCAATCAACAGAGAATCAATCAACAGAATCAATCTACAGTCTACTCTGTCACGTGTAGGTCTGGGAATCTCAAAGTTGCTGGCAGTGCTGCAGCTTCACTGAGATTTCCCCCAGAAGAACTGGTTGTGGAATGAATAAATGGCATTGCAGGTTTAGAATGAACCCTATGGAGTAGATGAGTGGTCGATTACCTCCATGCAAGAGAGCCGATGGGAAGATGGTTTATTGCCTTAATGAGCGGGCAACACCTTTGGTAATGCTACTCCCCTTCATACCACACTACATTTCTAGTCCTGATCAGTTCTAGTTCCCTACAACCATCAGGCTATTAAACATGATGACAAATGAGCTCTGAACTGCAACAGACCATTATTATTATTATTGCACTATATTTGTTATTTATTGAGTATGTGTGCATGTGTAAACACACATTGAACTTTTTTTTCCTCTCCCGTTATGTACTATGTTTACATATTCTATTGTGCTGCAGCAAGTAAGAATTTCATTGTCCTATCTGGGACATATGACAATAAAACACTCTTGACTCTTGATTCTTATTTACTCTAGTCTCAGGGCAGGTCTCACAGACTTCTGATCAGGGCAGCTACTTATGAGCTGACTCCTGGGTGCATAATGCTGAAGAGAACAGTCCAGAAATCGGAAAATGTTTGAACACTCTTCGCCAAAATTTGATATCATGGCAAGCTTCAATCAAATTAAAATACTCATTATGCAATTTATACAGATGCTGAAGCTGGAAATATGCCATTACACAATAACTTCAAAGCAGCTTAAGAAATCAGTTCACAGCACAATGATTATGAACATCAACTAGTCAAAAGAAAGGTTCCTCCCAGATTCATGTGTTAAAAACAAGTATTTATATTGTGATTGAGAATATTTCAAAATAGCAGCTGGAAGATAGGGTCTAAGATCATTAGCCAGTTGATTAGAAACATAGAAACATAGAAAATGGGTGCAGGAGGAGGCCATTCGGTCCTTTGAGCCAGCACCACCATTCATTGTGATCATGGCTGATCGATTGGACTAATGGCTGGGTGCATGCTTAAGTACATTATTAAAACGTCCAGGAAAGTGTAGTTAAATGTAGTCATTGACAATTTTCTTTTGAAATGCTATGTTCTTGCCCATATGTATATCTATGTTAAGAAAGTTGTATTTGATAAATCTACCTGAGCAGAGACATTAGGACTGAAGAAATGAGATAAATCAAGATCTCTGAACTCTATGATCCTTTGGGAGATCGCCTGTAAACAGAAGGATGGTTTTTATCAGGTGACGCACATGGATTGATATTGGGAAACTGCTGTGTGTACATAAGTGATTGCTTAGCTGTGCGGTAACTATGGAAACGCGTGATGAATCTGCAATGAAAAACAGATCTTCAATTACTTGAAATTATCGTGACTCAGGAGCGTGGGATAAGGTTTTAATAATGTTGACACTGACAAGCCCCATTGAGAAACCAATCTGGTTGTTTCTGTAATAGCACAATTTGGCAAAATTTAAGAGAGATTGAAATGGGAAGAGAGAAATTTTAGAATTACAGGTCTAGGCATTTTGTAATCTTCCAGTCTCAATATTGTATTTATTAAGACCCAACAGTCTTAATAAACCCCTAGGTTTATTAAGGCCCTTGTGTGGCATGGTGGCACAGCGCTAGAGTTGGAACCAGCCATTTCTGTGGTGAGGTATCTATATTGACTCAGTATTTCTCCTCTGACATGTTTTATCTGCTTGGCATTTGCTAAAGCTCTAACCTTCATTTCACAGTTGTTGTAGGTTTCCTTATTTGTTTTCTCTCTTTCCATTCTCATTTATTAATCTACCAGCCAGATGGAAAGGTGAGAAGACAAGCCTCATCTGTAGCTTTGCTAGCCACTGCAACATTGGGCTTCGCTCTATCAGAGAGATTCTCTGTTATATCCGACCTAACCACATCCTTATCTTATCTTATCTTATCTTATCTTATCTTATCTTATCTTATCTATCTATCTATACTTATTTAAAACTCTGTGTGTGTGTGTCTCCCGACCGGGTGTGTGGGTGTATGTCACATTCCATTTTTTTTTCAGATAAGATTTTTGCCCTTTGATTCCATGGTCCGCCAAAACCAGACCCTCAAACGCCGTGATTTTTTCCATTTTGCTAGACATTACGCTTTTACATTCACTAATGCACTCCTCATTACATTTAGACATTTTTACGTACACATTTTAAATAAAATCCTTCCCCTCCCCCCCCCAATATTTCAAAATGTTAAAAAAAATCAAAATGCTCTCACCCATAGAATGTTGGTGAACGTTCCATCGTGTGATGTCACAATGCCATCCCTCACAGATGTCCAATTGGAATTGATCTCATTTACATCTCACCCACCGCCCACCCTTTCCCACACCCTTCCCCTACCCCTGTCTCCCCATTTACCCTCCCAGCTCCTCCCCTCCCCATCCTCATCCCCCTCTCTCTCCTTTCCCCCTCCCCACTCCCTCCCCATCACTCCCTCCCCATCTCCCCCTCCCCACTCTCTCCCCATCTCCCCCTCCCCACTCTCTCCCCATCTCCCCTCCCCACTCTCTCCCCATCTCCCTCTCCCCTCCTCCCCACCCTCCCCTTTCCCCTCCCCTACCCCCACCATTCCCCTCACCCACCCTCCGCCCTTCCCCCCTCTACCACCCCATTCCCCTACCCCTGTCTCCTTCTTTACCCTCCCCGCTCTCCTCCCTTCCCCCATCCTCATCCCCCTCTCTCTCCCTTACCCCTCCCCTCTCTTCCCCTCCCCACTCTCTCCACATCTCACCCTCCCCACTCTGTCCCCATCTCCCTCTCCCCTCCTCCTCACCCTCCCCCCTTCACCCACTCATCCTCCCGTCCTCCCCTCCACCCCTCTCCCTGTCTCTTGCCCTTCTGTCTCTGCCCCTCTCTATCTGTCTCTCCCCACTCTCTAACCCTGCTCCTCCTCTAGACACGCCTGCGAGTTGGGGGCTATGCGTCAGTGGATAGGGCGATTATGGGGTAAAAGGATCAAATTAATATAATATCAAGGGGGGCAGTTAGCATGTGTGCAGGGTGGTAGTTAGTATGTGTGACGCCACATGATGCCCCCCCCCCCCCCCCCCGCACATTGGGGGAACAGACCCAACGGGTCTACACTTGGTCTAGTCTATATTTAAAACTCTGTGAGTGTGTGCCGGCATTCTGGGTGTCACATTCCATTTTTTTTTTCAGATAACATTTTTGCCATTTGATTCCATGGTCCGCCAAAACCAGAAGCTCAAACGCCACGATTATTTCCATTTTGCTAGACATTGCGCTTTTACATTCACTAATGCACCCCGCATTATATTTAGACATTTTTATGTACACAATTTTTAATAAAATCATTCCCCCCCACCAATATTTCAAAATGTAAAAAAAATCAAACTGCTCTCACCCATAGAATGTTGGTGAACGTTCCAATGTGTCACAATGCCCAATGCTCACAGATGTCCAATTGAAATGGAATCATTTACATCTGCCTTTGCCCCAGCCCCATCCCCGCCCCCCCCCCCCCCCCCCCCGCAGCCTGTGTCGAAGCGCATGATCACGTGTGTGGGAATAGAGAAAGAGGATTGGGGGTGATAGGGAGTGGAGAATAGATGGACAGCCCCTAACCCTCCCCCTCCTTCTCTATGTCCCCACTCTTTCCCCTTTCTCCCCCACCCCTCTCCCCTCCCTCCACACTCTTCCCCCTCCCTTCCCTACCCCATCTCCCTCCTCCCCTCCCTCCCCCATCCCTCCCCCTTCTCCCCCCCCTCCCCCATACCTCTCGCCCCTTCCCACCCTCCTCCCCCAACCCTCTCTCCTCCCCACTCTCCATCTCCCTCTCCTCACCCCTCTCCCTCCTCCCCCTCCTCCTCCCACCCCCATCCCTTTCTCCCCACCCCCCTTCCCTCTCCCCCACCCCATCCCTCTCTCCCCCACCCACCATTCCTCTCCCCACCCCCTTGCCTCTCTACCTCCACCCGTTTCCCCTCCCCTCCCAACTCCACCCTCCCTCCACACTGTTCCCCCTCTCTCCCCTACCCATCTCCCTCCTCCCCTCCCTCCCCCTCCCCCACACCTCTCTCCCTTCCCCTATCTCCTCCCCTCCCCCACCCCTCTCTCCTCCCCCTCTCCATCTCCATCTCCATCTGCATCTCCTCACCCCTCTCCCTCCCCCTCCCCCTCCTCCTCCCCCATCCCCTTCCCCCTCTCCTCCACCCCTACCATCTCTCCCCCCACCCCTTTTTCCCTACCCCTCTCTCCCTCTTCCACCACTCCCCCCTAACCCCCTCCCCTCCCTCACTTCCACCACTCCCTCTACCACTCTCCCCCTCCCTCCCCACTCTTCCACTTCTCTATCCCCATCCCCCAGCACTACCCATCTCCCTCCCCCCACCCTCTCTCACCCCCTCCCTTCCCTCTCCCCTTCCCACTCTTCCCCCTCTCCCCGCTCTCCCCTCCCTCCCTCCCTACTCTTCCCCCTTCCCTACCACTCCCCCCTCCCTCCACACTCTTTCCTCTCTCTCCCCCTCCCTCCACACTCTTCCTCCTCTCTCCCCTTCTCCCACCCCTCTCTCCCCCTTCCCCCACCCCTCTCTCACCCCCTCCTCGAACCCTCTCTCACCCCCTCCCCCACCCCTCTCCTCTCACCCCCTCCCCCACCCCCTCACCTCTCACCTCCCCCTCTTCCCCTCCCCTCACCCCTCTCTACCCCCTCACCCACCTGCCCCCCTCCCGCCTCTACCACCCCTTCCCCTACCCCTGTCTCCTCCTTTACCCTCCCACTCTCCTCCCCTCCCATCCTCATCCCCCTCTCTCTCCCTTCCCCCTCCCCTCTCCCTCCCCACTCTCTCCCCATCTCCCCCTCCCCACTCTCTCCCCATCTCCCCCTCCCCTTCCCACTCTCTCTCCACCTCCCCTCTCCCCTCCTCCCGACCCTCCCACCCCCTCACCCACACATCCTCTCCTCCTCCCCTCCACCCCCCTATCCCTCTGTTTCTTGCCCTTCTCTCTCTGCCCCTTTCTCTGTCTCTCCCCATTCTCTCTCTGCCCTCACTCTCTACCCCTCCCCCTCTAGATACGCCTGCAAGTTGGGAGGTATGTGTCAGTGGATAGGGCGGTTATGAGGTAAAAGGAGCAAATTAATAATATTAATATAATATCAAGGGGGGTAGTTAGCATGTGTGCGGGGTGGTAGTTAGTGTGTGTGATGCGACATGCTGCTCCCCACCCCCCCGCAAACGCACGTTGGGGAGAACAGACCCAATGGGTCTGCACTTGTTCTAGTGGATTTATTAAATCGTTTGTGATTGTCCTTAATGCTACCACCAGAGCTATCTCCTGGACCCATTTTGCCCTTCTGATTTCCTTTTTTAGTTTACTCCTTAGGTCCCAAAACTCCTCCAGTGATGCCCTTGATCCCAGCTGCCTATACCTGTCCCATACATCCTTCTTGTTTTTGACTAACGTGTCAATTTCCTTCATCAGCCAAGCTTCCTTATGTTTACCTGCTTTGCCCTTCACTCTAACGGGGATGTACACATCCAGAGCTTTCTTCAGTACACTTTGAAAAACATCCCACTTGGCCGATGTTCCTTTCCCATCTAATAACCTGCTCCAGTCAACTTGAGTGAGCCCTTCTCTCATACCCTCAAAGTTGGCCTTATCCCAGTTGAGCATTTTAACATGTGGACCTTCTATGTCCCTATCCATAACTATCTTAAACCTAATTGAACTGTGGTCACTGGTACCAAAAGACTCCTCCACACACACTTCATTAACTTGCCCTTCCCAATTTCCCAATACTAGATCCAGCGTTGCCCTCTCACATGTGGGGGCCTCCACATACTGATTAAGAAAACTCTCCTGAACACTATTGAGAAATTGCACCCCATTTAAACCCTTCACGCTATGATTTTCCCAGTCTTTATGCCAAAGACAGACACAAAATTATGGACTATGTCGATGCTTTCTAGCGATATTGTGTCACACGTGATCCCAAGGAGGAGAATGTCCACTTGAACATTATAACCAGGGTAGATGGTTTATATGCAACCAATAATATAGTTACCTCACTCCCATTAACCCCGCCCAGTTAACATCAATCATAACGCCTTCCCCTCATAGAAAATGTAGCCGGTGCTTGAAGGTGTGTGTAATACCCAGTGCTATCATTAAAAGATGTTGTACACTTAAGAGCTTGTAAAGTTTTCATTTACATGGTGTCGAAGTGGGATGCACAAAAGTAAAAGTCAAACAGGGAGGACGGGACCACAACTTTATGTCCCTTGACGATAACGCCATCCTGGAGCACCAGTTCGTCGCGGACCAGGAAGAAAGGCTGTGCTTCAGATGGCGCGGCGGAGCGCTTTGTTGGCCACCCTGCTTTAATCACCGATGCAAGCTGCTGCAAGGCCGGATCGGCAGCGGTGTGCTCGGCCAAAACCTGTAGCTGCTTGTTGGGAATAAAGTTAACGCCCAGTACGAGCAAGTCCTCTGTTCCGGTGTGGCGAAGGTCGTCAGGTCAGAGACGCTTTGTCCAACGGGACTGACAACGGCAGGCAGTTTACAAGCCGAGAATTCAAAAGCTTTGCCGACAAGTGGAACTTCGTGCATTTCACCAGCAGCCCAGAGTACCCACAGAGCAACGGCCTAGCAGAACGGGCCGTCCGCAGCGCCAAGCTTCTGATGGAACAGGCGCGACTATCCAATTCTGATTTGTATTTGGATCTCCTGAACCTCAGGAATGTTTCCAGGGATCCGGCCATGGGGTCCCCTGCTCAGCGTCTGATGTCCAGAACTACCAGATCCACCGTCCCGATTGCCCAGCGCCAGCTGAAACCTCGGGTGCTGGAGCCCGCCTCCGTGCAGAGGCGAATTCAAGAGAAACATGACAGCCAGCGGCGTTCCCACGATCGGTCGTGCAGACCACTCGATCCTCTGTTGCCCGGACAGGTTGTTCGTTTGCAGACCGCCAGTGGGCACTACCGTCTGGCCACCGTGGTTGGGGTGGCCGACTCACCTCGTTCGTATCTGGTCGACTGTGAGGGTTCCATCTACCGAAGAAGCCGACAAACCTGCTTGCGGTTAATGAGCCACAGCCGCAGCCCCCTGGGCCCTATGCCCCTCCACTCTCCTATCAGCAGCCGGCTGCCGCCCGGCTGGTGTTCCCTGCATGCCTCGGTCCCCGTCGCGGGCGCCTGGTTCCCCTCTGCGCGGGTCCCCTGTTGCGATCGCGGTTCTCCCTCTCCTGTTTCTCCCACCCCAATGCCCTTCCCTGGTTCCCGGCTGCCTTGCGTCCTCCTGCTTCTTCTGCTCTTTCGGGGGGAGGGGGAGACATCCGTACGCGCTCGGGCAGGATCAGTAAGCCGCCTGTTCGCTACGGCGATTTCGTTTAATTCTGCTGTTTAATTCGGTTTGTCGTGACAACAATCTGTTTTTTGATTTCTAAGGGAAGGATGTAGATGGTTTATATGCAACCAATAATATAGTTACCTCACTCCCATTAACCCCGCCCAGTTAACATCAATCATAACGCCTTCCCCTCAGTAGAAAATGTAGCCGGTGCTTGAAGGTGTGTGTAATACCCAGTGCTATCATTAAAAGATGTTGTACACTTAAGAGCTTGTAAAGTTGAACATTATAACCAGGAAAAAGATGCTATGGTTTGATATTTATTGCCATCAGTATTTGAATTGTTTAGCCCTTCTATTGCCTGGGGCAAGCTGACAGTCAATAGCATAGGTTATGTTTGATTTACGTCCCGCTGTCTTTGTGCATTACTCTTTGACTGACACTGGCACTGCACATTCTTTTGTCATCTGTTCATTTCCATATCAAAGGTAACTGAAGCAAAAAGGAGGAAAAGCTCATTCAAGTGGCATGTAAAACTGATCTGGAGTCAAAGCAAGGTGTCAAAGCAAATGAAACCAGATGATCGACTCTGTCAGTGTAAAGAAAAGGAAATCAAAGATCTATGCTGTCCAGTGCTAGCAGATGGGGATGAGATTCACAAAGATTTGTCAGTCGAAGATTGTGGTTGTGTTTTTCTAATGGGACCTGTCCCACTTAGGCGACTATTTAGGCGACTGCCGGAGACTATGCAGTCGCCACATAATCGCCACATGTTCGGGGGTGGTTGCTGGGGAGTTGCCTTCATTATCGTGAGGAGTTCCCGCATTCTGGGAACTAGTCGCGACCGCAAATTTTTCAACATGTTGAAAAATTGGCGGCGACCAGAATGAAGCCGACATGGAGAGTAGCGCGAATTCACGTGCTGTAGGTGGGTCGCCAGGAGGTCCTACTGGGTTGCCAGGAGATCGAACGTTCTCGTAGGCTGTAGCCGGTGCTGACCAGTGAATTTCATTGGCTCATTGGGAAAAAATACGTAATCAGTGGTTTTCAGAACCAAGGATAACCGACCGGTAATGTTAATGTCTGCCAAGCTTCAGAGCCGTGTATCTCTGGCTTCTTAAATGTTTTCTCCCCTCCTTCTCCCCTCCTTCTCCCCTCCTTCTCCCCTCCTTCTCACCTCCTTCTCCCCTCCTTCTCCCCCCTCTTAAAGGACTTACCGTACACTGTTCTTTAGCCGTCTTCATTGTAGCGCCAACCTTCCTGTTCATCGCGGTATCACCTTGGCTTTGCACAGTGTGAATTTCGCTCCCCCCGCTTGCTCTGTCCAATAACGGGCTGACGAAGGAAGCGATGTGCGTGTGGTCCACTCTGACAGTTGCCGGTTTTTCAGGCGACTGCCAACAACTTGACAGTCGCCGGCAGTCTCCTGAAAACTCACCTAAGTGGGACAGGCCCATTAGCTGAATCTCTCTCTCACCTTTTCCTGAAGAAATTGCTCTATATGATTAAAATAGGAGCCTCTTTAAATCCAATATGGATGTAATTACCATTTGATCACCACACAGCAAAACCAATGAACGTATTTTAAGGACACTGTATTCGTAAGGCAATTACTTTACAATAGGGAACTACTGAAAATCATTCTCATCTCGCAATCACAGTCAAGGATAACTTGTTGAGTAGGAAGGGAACTGCAGATGCTAGTTTACACCAAAGATAGACACAAAGCTGGAGTAACTCAGCGGAACACGCAGCATCTTTGGAGAGAAGGAATAGGTGACGTTTCGTGTCTGATGAAGAGTCTCGACCTGAAATATCACCTATTCCTTTTCTCCAGAGATGCTGCCCAAAGATCGTATAGCGGAGCAAGATAGTCCACTCCTGCTAAATCCAATGGGCTGATGTGTAGTACGCAACAGAGCGGAACGTCGGCCATTTCAGTAAACCCGACCCGACTTTGGTTATCCCTCTCACAGTGTAATCAGCGTTGCAGGGGAACAGTTTGTGTGTGTGATATAGGGTTAGATTCATAATTCATAATTCTGTTAATTCATAATTCTGTTAATTTTTGTTAATGATTAATATGTTAATAAATTATAATTCTGTTAATTTTCTTTTTTAATGTTTAAAAAATAAATCTTTTTAAATGGCTCATGTGCTGTGTTTGAGTTGATTTTGGTATTAAACTTGCACTCTGTAATTCAGCGAATCACACTGTTCACAACTGCGGTATTTGGTAAAATAATAGCAATATGAAGATTACAGTTGCTCTAGGAATGTTCCTTTATGATTTTTTGTGTCTGTGGAATTGTTTTTCAATAATAAAATGGGTCTGGTGTTCCCAATAGCATGAGAGTGGAATAAGATCTGTCTGTAATGGTGGGGTTATCTAAATGAAGTATTTAACAAAATAAAATTTGTTTTGAGCAAGATTAACAAATGATGTATAACTTAAGGATGATTTTATTCAGCGACCATACAACTGGTTAGATTGTGTAGGAAAGGACTCAACTGTATCTGAGACAAAGCGGAACGTTCTGCTTTATGATCTGAGTTACAGTGCGAGTTCGGGCAGGCTTAATAACATTTTCACGACACAACAGAGTCAATATGTTCTGATTTTGTATTAGATCACAGAGGGGCAGAAAGAAAATGCTCTTGAGGAGAAGATGTACGAGGATGTTGCCATGAGCTCTCGACTATCTGAGCTCTATGATCTGACCTACAGTGAGAGATTGAACAGGCTAAATAATATTTTCACTATACCACAGAAAGTAATAAATGTTTTCTTACCTTTCCTCCTTAATGGGGAATGTGAAGAAAGACAGGTTGTGTCGCCTACATTGGCGATTGGAGCAATTTACAGTAGAACAGTATGCTACACTAGTAGATGAGACGGCAAAGCACACATATTAGTGCGGAGCCAAAGCAAACATACGAGTGTGGAGACGGAAGTCGGTTACGGAAATGGTGCTGAAAATTGCCCATGACCTCCTACGGCTTTTTCGTTCGCATGGACTATCTTGCTCCGCTATAGGATCGTTGATGCTGCCTGCCTGTTCCGCTGAGTTGCGCCGGCTTTACATGTGTATCAAAGGATAACTTTCTATCATTACACCATGTTTGCAGTCTATTGAGAGGTCGTTAAATGCTTTAATGAAGATTACTTTCTTTTGATAGTTTGAGACCAGCTATAACATTCTCAACAACCAACAACTGCTGTATTTTTTCTTGTTTTCTAAGGTGGACATGGATGGGTTTGATGATGTACACGTATGGAAAACTTTATTGTCACGTGACTGGGCACAGTGAAGTTCTATGCTTGCATATCCAATGTATACAAACAGCGGCCATCTACAGCACTGACAAAGTACACTGGCTCCTCCTTTAGTGCCCCCCCCCCCACGGTGGGTACCCCCACGCCAGGTCCCCATTGTCCATTGTTCTTACCCCTCCCTCATGGCGGTTCCCCCACACTCTCCTCGACCGCCAACTTGAGGCCCCATCACCGCCACGGAGGTTTCACCTCCGCCGAGGCCTCACCGCTGCCGTCGCCCCACTTCACGTGTCCGTCTCGTCCATCAGTCAGCGCCATCATCAGCCGCCACACCAACCTCTCCACAACGCTGTCGGGTCCTCTCCTGAGGCCTCCATGGTGCCGACCCGCGAGGCCTGGCTCCTCCATCCGACCCACGAGGCTCCGGCCTGGGCTCCAACCCAGGCTTCTCCATGGCCATCGGGGAGGCGTCGAGACTACGGCGCCTTGATAAAGTTTGCTTTTCTCCTGGTGACTGCTGCTGCCTTCCTGAGCTTCAGTTTGGTTTCATTTGATGTGGGCTATTGATCAACTTTTCTATTCCATATTTATCTCATGACTCTCTCTCTTTTCCATAACGTAACAGTATAAGGAGCAGAAGCAAGAGGTAGCCAATACGACCATTCAATAATATTGTGGCTAATCATTTATCTTAATTCCTTTGTGACTTCAGCACTCAAATCTATTCTTCTTGCTCAAGCCCTCATCTTTTGTACGTAGATTATAGAACAGTGCAACCCAAGAACAGACTCTCTGACCACAATTCATGTGCTGAACAGGATGCCAAGACCAACTCTTATTTGCCTGGCATGATCCATATCTTTCCGTTCCCTGTATATCCATGTGCTAATCTTAAATGCCATTATCAGATGTGTGTCACCCCCAGCAGTGGATTTCAAGCACTCGTCACCCTCTATAAGAAGAAAAACTGCACACAACACCCCAAATGCAGCCAAACCAAAGTCCCATAAAGTAGCAATGTTACAAAATTTTGAGATTTAAAAAATCAAATCTGCAATTTATCCCATCAGATAAAGCACAAAAAGAAGTTTAATTTGACACCTAATTCACTTTCATATCTTCAGTATTAAAAATGTTATGGCCATTTTCATACATGGAAATTAGCATCTTGTTCCCTATTGCTTTTCCATTGACTTAACACAAAAGCTGTGATCAAGGACAGTCAAAAGCCCATAACCTTCTTAAAAATTAAGAGAACTGAATGAAATTTTCAGTTATTATAGATTGACGTATTCTGAAACAAATATAAAACATCTTATTTGCGTGACCTGAAATTAAAACCTATAATTAGTTAGTTACCTAATTGTAGCTAATTACAAAATTGACCGCTGTGACGGAAATAATAATAAACACCCAGACTGCCTTTAAAATTAAAAAATGTGATATTCTCAAGATCAGAACTTTAATATTATTGTATTATATGCTGTGAGTCCGTAACAGATAGGTAAATAAATTACAATTTCGAGCAATAGACCAAGTCTTTATGGAGAAGATCAGTTGCTAGCTAGTACATTGGCATATCATAATCAGTAGCATCGTCATACTCCTCAGATTGTAACCAATAAGCAACTCTGTACACCTTGTTTTTCCTCAACTTTTCAATTTTGGCATTGTACACTACAAGTTTTTGCTCTTCAAACCACGCATGACATGCCTTTCTGCCCATTACTTTCCCATTAAGAATGTCCTGTAGATTCCATTTCTTAAGAAAAGGATAATTGTTTTAAATAGCCTAAGTATCCAAATAACAAACTAATCCCATTCACACAAGAATTCACAATATAACATGATTTTTAAATCTCACTGTCATGAACATATGCCAATGGAAGGAATTTAATGTTTAATTCCCATAAATTAATCTAGAAACATCTACTTTCAATATAATCAAAACTATTATTTTTTGCACAATAAATGTGGCTAAAGCTGTTGTGTATATTTAGTATAAAAACATTGATTATACAATTACACAAAATATAGATGATTTAGATGTTCTTATGACATGATTGTCCAAAACAAAAGAGAATTTTAATCATCTTGCGAGTGGTGTTTCTGGATTGGAACGTTGCATTTGCGGTGAATTTGAAGCCCATATCGGCAGGAAAGACACTGCCGGTTCGTATGGGGCCCAAATCACATTTTCGCAACGTAAAATTAGATTAAAGCCACCCCAAGAAGGAAGATTATATGTAAAATAAATGACACCCTTTGTTTTGTCCCGTTCTTGCTACATCACGTTGTAGGCGTTGAGGTCGTTAGAAGTCGCTTTTTATTTTAATCAAACTATTAATTAAACTATCATACAAATAACACACACACAAAGAACACACACACAAACACACATGCACACACGCGCACACACACACACACCCTCAACCCCCCCCCCCCATCCCCTCCCAAGTTAGGATGGAGTAGCAGCCCAAAAGGTAGGATGGGGCTGAAGCCCAAAATCTAATGCCTGGACTGTTTTTTTGCCAATAGTTATTGGTTTTCCAGGATGTAATTAATTAAATTACTTTTTTTTTCATTTCACAATCACTAAAACAAATGGTATTGTAACTATGTACTTTTCAGAGGTGATCTACACATTTGACTTATGACCAATGTATAGTGCATGCCATTTGGTGACAAGTTAATGAGTTATTAAATGTAGCATCCTGCCCTACTGTCAATCATTATGTCAGCAGGGTTGTAGAAGAGTTAATTTGATTAATTGTAATACTAACCAAAGTATTCTATAGTCTAACCACACAGCTTCTGGCACTGTGCCAACATCAGCTGTTGGAAAGAATTACACAATCAGTAAATTCTCTGCTCATTATTCACAGCTCTCCAGAAATAGCAAATTAATCCTCTGCACGCATCAGATTGTTTTGGTGGGATTTTGACTCATTTACTTTCAAGCCAGCAATACTAGACATTGACCCTCTCCCTCCCCTCTGCCCAAGCACCAATTAGTTTAAATACAGAAACAGCACTAGTATAATACTGGTGGGTGAGAAAACTCTAATGTAATATTGGCACTATTCTTGCTACTGGCATTACTCTTGAAATTCTAAAAGATGTTTGGTTGGTTTGCCATCAGATACCAGCACCTCTGCATTCTTTACTTCATGGTGAACTAACTTTGATTGTTCTAGCCTGTTCCCACCTGCTCTGGTTTCTACTTGTTTGTTGATCTCTGCTTTCCACTTGCTTCCTGGGGCTATTGATCCCACTTCAGAATGGCTCATCAATTATAGGCTGGACCAACTCATCAAGTTTTTCATGTTGCTTGTAACCCTGTGTGTCCCCCATTCCCTTGTTGTTCGGGCAAGTGCAGTCACCACTCTGAACCTATCCATGGTCTCGACCCGAAACGTCGCCTATCTCCTTCGCTCCTTAGATGCTGCTGCACCCGCTGAGTTTCTCCAGCTTTTTGTGTACCCTCGATTCTCCAGCATCTGCAGTTCCTTCTTTAAAACTATCCATTTATCTATTTGATTCTGGTCTTCCAACCTCTGAGAGACATGTGTGGGAAGGAACTGCAGATGCTGATATAAACTGAAGATAGACACAAAATGCAGGTGTAACTCAGTGGGACAGGCAGCATTTCTGGAGAAAAGGAATGGGTGACATTTCAGGTCCAGGCACTTCTTCAGACTCTCAGCAGCCTGACCTGCTGAGCTACTCCAGCATTTTGCGTCTATCTCTGAGACTTACATCTGACCCTCTCCCCACTTCTGGTACATTATATCCATGCATTTCTAACTGAACATCTCTGAGGGACCCTTGGATTCATGTTTGCCGACTTACCGCAGATCCTTCACACTCTTCTGCCCTAGTCTTCCTCTAGACGATTTCAACAGTGAATGACACTATGACAATCAAATGGTTCTTGCAATCACTCCCTGCTCATAACTATCTTCACATCTGATTATTCATTGATACCTGCTCCGGACTTCAACCTGTCTGGCTCTGCTTCTTCTCAGTATTGAACACCAACTGTACTGATTCCTCTTTAATAGCTAGCAGAATTATGTTTGTGTGAAATAAAAAAGTGCCCCTTATTTAAAAGTGAAATAAAGTAACTCTATTACACCTTGAACACCAGTGTTTCAATCTGCCTTATTTTGCTGCTTTCAGAGACTTGTTCAAGAACTGTGAACCAACATAAATGTACACACCTACGTGGATTACTTTGCTGATCATTGTTACAGTTTTTGCTCAGTGCTGTCATTGAAAAATGAAGAGAAGATTGCAGAAGCTATTGCAGGACTTGAGGGTCTGAACTATCGGGGGAGGTTGACCAGGCTTGAACTTTATTCCTTGGAGCACAGGAGGATGAGTGATATTATATAAGTGTATATGATCATGAGGAGCATAGATAGGGTAGATGCACGAGATCTTTTACCTGGAGTAGGGGAATCGAGAACCAGAGGACATAAGTTTAAGGTGGGAGGGAAAGATTTAATAGGAACCTGAGGAGCAACTTTTTCACACAGAATGTGGTTGGTATATGGAACAAGCTATCAGAGGGGGTAGTGGAAGCAGTACAATAACAACATTTAAAATATATTCGGACAGCTATAGCAAAGGTTTAGAGGTATACGGGTCACACAGGCAAGTGGGACATCATGGTTGGGGTGGGCAAAGGACCTGTTTCCATGCTGTATGACTCTATGACAATGAACTCTTAATGCCATTTCCAACAAAAGAATAATTTCACTAACTTAAACAAATACACAATCTGAACAAGCGTAATAGAACCACTTCAGTTACACTTATTGCAGATATCGCCTTCCAGATCTCCAATCAGTGACTCATTGGATTAACAACTATTACTTCAGTTAGAAAGAGAAGCCTGGATTAACTCAATGAGTCAGGCACCATCTCTGGAGAAAAGGAATAGGTGACTGAAAGGCGGGGAGAAGGAAACTAGAGGTATGAAAAGGTTCAGAACAAATTAGAGCCAGCACTGATGACCAAGGAAAGGTGGAGCCCACAATAGTCCATTGTTGGCTGTGGAAGAGGTGATAATTCAGTTTGTTAGTTAATTATTTATTTCAGTTAATTGATCTGGTTTTGGAGATTGTGGACAGTCCGTGGTCAAATGGACCTCCATTTCCCAATCCCAGCTGATTCTTTCTTTCCAATTAGTGTAGATGTGCCTTCCTCAATAGAACATTGACCGTACAAACAAACAAATTAGAAGCAGGAGTTGGAATTTAATCCCACATGTCTGGTCTGCCATTTGGTAAAATCCTGATCTGATCTAATCTAACCTCACTTCTGCGTTCATAGTAACATTTTAATCCCTTGCTTATCAAAAATCTGTCTACCTTTGCCTTAAAAATGTTCAAAGATTTTGCTTTCAGCACCCTTTGAGGAAGAGAATTTCAGACTCATACCCATCTCGAAGAGTAAAATAATTCACCCCATCTCCATCTGAAATGGTCTCTTGCTTTTTAAACAGTGCCCCCAGATCTCTATTCTCCCACAAATGGAAATAGTTGCTTCATATATACTCCATTAAGACACCTCAGGATCTGATATTTTAAAGTAGAACATAGAACAGCAGAGCACAGGAACAGGCCCTTTGGCCAACAATGCTTGTGCAAACAACGTGGGAAGTTAAGCTGATCTGCTTTGCCTGTGCATGACCCATATCCCTTGCATTTCCATGTGCCTATCCAAAACCCTCCTAAACGCCACTATCATAACTGCCTCAACCATGACCCCTGGCAATGCACCCCAGGCACCAACAAACCTTCCCTCCAAATTATCTAGACACTAAATGTGCACACCTACTCACAGCCTGCTATCCAGCCAACCCCTCTCCAAACACCACTTCACACCCACTTACAGCCTGACTCCAGTCTGCTAGAACTGGGCCCTTGTCCACTACCCACCCCCTCCTTGCTGCCCAACATCAGTCTGGCCACTTCTCCATCACTAACAATGGAAATTGAGGAGGTGGAGAAGCTATTCAGGAGACAGAAAAGCCGGAAATTTCCAGGACCGGACAGTGTTTCTCCCTCTACCCTCAAGCTCTGGCCCGAACAACTGGCACCAGTCTACACAGACATTTTCAATCAGTCCCTGCAAACCTGCACTGTCCCTGCCTGCTTCAAAGTCTCTAACCTCAAGTCTCTAACCCTTGCTTTCTCCCTCCCTCCATCACTCCCCCATCCAAGGTCCCCAACTAGTTCTATTGTCCTCCTGATTAAATATTACTGATTGTGTGCCTCGTTGTCACTTTCCCCTCAGATAATAATGAAACAATCTACATTTCCTTATTAGCATCTGCTTAAATATGTTGTTTTCACACCTTACCATTCCATATCTCTAGACTCCCTCTCCCCTGACTCTCATTCTGAAGAAGGATCTCGACCTGAGACGTCACCCGTTCCTTCTCTCCACGGGGGTAAAAGTGTGCCCAACGTCGCCCTCACCCTGATGGCCACCTTCGTGTGTGGCTGCATCAGGCGGAGTGTAGAGCCAAGGCACGTGGGCACCAAGTGTCACTACCTGTTGAGGTTCTACCTGTCTGTGGTATGCGAAGGATGGGCCTGGCGCAGATGCCACGCAATGGACATTGCCGCCCCATCTGTCGTCTGTGGAAAGGTTCTTCCGGACCAACACCTTTGACCTCATGTCCATTGGGCAGTGGTCAGCACAGAATGCCCTGCAGGCACTGCAGGGAAAGGACTCTATGGATCCGGTGGCGTGGTTCCCTGAGCAGACTGCCCAGCTTGTCTGGCAAAATGCCTCATCGCCAGAACTCACCAACGAGCACCAAGACCTGGCTTGGCTGGCGGTGAGGGGAGCCCTCCCAGTCAGATCCTTCCTGCACCGTCGGAACCTCACTGCCAGCGCACGCTGCCCTCGGGAGGGCTGCTATGGAGAGGAGACGGTTTCCCACCTCTTTGCAGAGTGTGGATTTGTTAAAAGAGTCTGGAGAAAAATGCAAGGGTCCCTAGTACGCTTTATCCCGAACAGCTCCGTCACAGAGGACTCTGTGATTTACGAATTGTTCACCACCCAGCAGAGCGAGATGTCCGTCAGGGAATGTTGCCGACTGGCCCGCTGCAGACTGCAGGAGTCCGTGCTGAGGGATGCACTGAAGCTCGGTGCAGCCAACGCCAAGGCTCGGTGGGGGAGGGGAGGGGCCGCTGCTGGACATGGGGGGCACGGTGTGGTGGAGACGCCCCTCAAAATAAGGGAAGGTATCCCACGCCAGTGGGCCACATGATTGGCACGGGTGGGGGACACATTTGTGAAATTTGGGGAAAATAAATGTATAAACTGTATTGATCAAGTTGTATAGCCTCAGAAAATGTCGGATGGATTTTCCGCAAGGTTCATGTATTGTATATATTTATCATTTGCATAAAGTCTATTTTGAAATTTAAAAAAAAAAGTTCCTTCTCTCCAGAGATGGTGCCTATCCCGCTGGGTTATCCTGGCATTTTCTGTCTATCTTCAGTGTAAACTAGCTTCTGTCTCACCTGTCCCCCCAAATTAATTTCCACATACCTCGACTCCATCCTATCCCCCAAGTTATATCCCTCCCTACCTATGTCCAAGACACCTCACACGCTCTTCGTCTCCTCAATAACTTCCATGTTCCAGGCCCCCACTCCTTCATCTTCACCATGGATGTCCAGTCACTCTGCACCTCCATCCCACACCAGGAGGGTCTTAAAGCCCTCCGTCTGTTCCTCGACCGCAGAACCAACCAATGCCCGTCTACCGATACTCTCCTCCGCATAGCAGAGCTGGTCCTTACCATCAACAACTTCTCCTATGACGCCTCTCACTTCCTCCAAATCCAAGGCGTAGCTATGGGCTCTCGCATGGGCCCCAGCTATGCCTGCCTCTTTGTAGAGTAAGTCGAACAATCCCTCTTCCAGGCGTACACTGGCCCTATCCCCGAACTCTACCTCTGCTACATTGATGACTGCATTGGTGCTACCTCCTGCACCCATGCAGAACTCACTGACTTTATCAACTTCACCACTAATTTCCACCCTGCACGCAAATTCTCTTGGACCATCTCTGACGTCTCAAAGTCAAAAGTCAAAAGAGTTTATTGTCATGTGTCCCTGACAGGGCAATGAAATTCTTTCTTTGCTTAGCACAACAGAACATAGTAGATATTGACTACAAAAACAGATCAGTGTCCATATACCATTATATACGTAAATACACACATGAATAAATAAATTGATGAAGTGCAAATAACAGATAAAGGGGTATTAATGTTCAGAGTTTTGACCAAGCCAAGTTTAATAGCCTGATGGCAGTGTGGAAGTAGCTATTCCTGAACATGGTCGTTGCAGTCTTCAGGCTCCTGTACCTTCTACCTGAAGGTAGCAGGGAGATGAGTGTGTGGCCAGGATGGTGTGGGTCCTTGATGATGCTGCCAGCCTTTTTGAGGCAGCGACTGCGATAGATCCCCTCGATGGAAGGGAGGACAGAGCCGATGATGGACTGGGCAGTGTTTACTACTTTTTGTAGTACTACTTGTTGTAGTCTTTTCCTCTCCAGAGCGCTCAAGTTGCCAAACCAAGCCACGATGCAACTGGTCAGCATGCTCTCTACTGTGCACCTGTAGAAGTTAGAGAGAGTCCTCCTTGACAGACCGACTCTGCGTAATCTTCTCAGGAAGCAGAGGGGCTGATGAGCTTTCTTAATAATTGCATCAGTGTTCTCGGACCAGGAAAGATCTTCAGAGATGTGCACGCCCAGGAATTTGAAGCTCTTGACCCTTTCAACCATCAACCCGTTGATATAAACAGGGCCGTGGGTCCCAATCCTACTCCTTCCAAAGTCCACAATCAGTTCCTTGGTTTTGCTGGTGTTGAGGGCCAAGTTATTGTGCTGGCTGAATATGGACAGTCGCTCGATCTCTCTTCTATACTCTGACTCATCCCCATCAGTGATACGTCCCACAACAGTGGTGTCATCAGCAAACTTGATGATGGAGTTCGCACTGTGACCGGCTACGCAGTCATGATTATGGAGTGTGTACAGCAGGGGATTGAGCACGCGGCCTTGAGGTGCTCCCGTGCTGATTGTTATCGAGTCTGACACATTTCCACCAATACGAACAGTCTGTGGTCCGTGAATGAGGAAGTCGAGCATCCAATTACAGAGGGATGCGCAGAGACCCAGTTCTGCGAGTTTGGCAACCAACTTGGAAGGGATGATTGTGTTAAATGCCAAGCTGTAATCGATGAATAACAGTCTGACATATGAGTTTTTGTTGTCCAAGTGGTCCAGAGTGGAGTAGAGGGCCAGCGAGATCGCATCCGGAAAGGCACATCTGTTGTGGCGGTAAGCGAACTGCAGTGAGTCCAGGTTTTTGTCGAGGAAGGAATTGATTTGCGCCATGATCAACCTCCCAAAGCACTTTGTTAGTGCCACTGGTCGATAGTCATTGAGGCACGTCACCTTGCTCTTCTTGGGCACCGGTATTATTGATGCCCTTTTGAAGCTGGTGGGAACCTCAGACCTCAGAAGTGACAGGTTGAAAATGTCCGTAAAAACTCCAGCCAGTTGGTCCGGACAGGTTTTTAGAACATGACCAGGCATACCATCAGGTATAGGCGCTTTTCGAGGGTTCACCCCTCTGAAGGATTTCCTGACGTCGGCCTCTGTGACTGAGACTGAAATACTATCACAGCGAATGGGGGCTCGGGAAGGCACTTCGGTGCTCTCCCTATCAAAGCGTGCTTAAAACGCATTGAGCTCGTCAGGGACTGATGTATCGCCGACATTCAAGCTGCCTCCTGGTTTTGCCTTGTGCGAGGTGATTGCATTCAGGCCCCGCCACAGCTGCCGAACATCTGTCTCATCCTCCAGCTTGGAGCAGAAGTCCCTTTTGGCTTTTTTGATGGCCTTTTCAAGGTCGTATCTGGACTTCTTGTATCTGTAGACCACTCAATCATCAGGCATGAATGCCCATTGTCTGGTCTTCAGAAGAGTGCGGATTTCAAAGTTCATCCAAGGTTTCTGATTGGGAAACACTCGGAAGGTTTTGGTGGGGATGCAGTCGTCCACACATTTCTTCGTTCAAGTCCGTTGCCGAGTCCTTGAACATTGCCCAGTCTACAGACTCCAAACAGTCCTGTAGTTGTTCCTCTGACCTCCCCCCCCCCCCCGACCAGCTCTGTACATGTCCTCACCTCTGGGGGCGCTCTCTTTAATTGCTGCCTGTAGGCAGGGAGAAGCAGCATCGCGAAGTGAGGGCGAGGGATAGAGCGGTAGGCATTCTTGATGGTGGTGTAGCAGTGGTCGAGGGTCTTTGGTCCTCTGGTGCAGCAGGAGACATGGTTTGCCTTATTGAAGTCCCCAGCAATGGTGGTAAATGACTCGGGGTAAGACGTCTGGTGTTTGTTGACCACGGCGTGCAGCTCCTCCAGTGCCAGACGGACGTCTGCCTGGAGTGGAATGTAGACCGCGGTCAGGATGATGGAGGTGAATTCCCTCGGAAGGTAGAAGGGACGGCACTTCACCGCCAGATGTTTGAGGTGTGGAGAGCAAAAGTTGGACAGGACTGTCACATCTGAACACCACGCAGAGTTGACCATGAGGCCCCTCCTCTCCCTTTCCAAGTTGCCAGTGCACCGTCCTTGCGGTGGATGGAGAACCCTTCAGGCTGGACCGCTGAGTCTGGGGAGCTGGGGGGGAGCCATATCTCTGTGAAACAGAACACAGAGCATTCCCTCAGCTCCCTTTGATAAAGCAGTCTTGCCCTTAAGTCCTCCACTTTATTTTCAAGGGCCTGCACATTGGCCAGTAGGATAGTAGGGAGAGGGGGCCGAAGTCCCCTGCGCTTCAGTCTGACCTGAAGTCCTGCCCGTCGACCACTTTTCCGGACACAATGGAGGCTTCCCCTTTGTTTCCAGGTACTGTGTTGACTGTACCTGCTGTTTCTTCGGACCTGCGCTGGAACGGGGATTCCCTCAAAGTCGGCAGCTCCAGCTCCGTTGTTCCTGGAAGATCTAGCCAGTCGGCTCTGGAGGTTATCCCAAAGTCTCCAGGTGCAGTAACTGCGTTCCTCAGTCGGCTCAGGTGATTTCCGGCCAGCGTGGGAATGTTTAAAGTCCTGGGCTCCCGCAGCTACCGGAGATCGCGAAATTGCGAGAGCCTTGAGGTGCTCAAGCACCTTGACTGAAACGGCACCGTGTTCTGCCATTTTCCTGATCCAGTTGTTGGAAGTTGTAGTTGAGCCTTTTATGTTCCGGAGCTCCGCAAAAGTCGCCGCAGGCAGGCGCCATCTTGAGTCCGACCTAACGTCTCTTGATCTCACCGGCTCCATCACAGGAAACAGACTATTGAGCAACATCTACTACAAACCTACTGACTCCCATAGCTTCCTTGACTACACTTCTCCCCCCCCCCCCCCCCCACCCCCTCCAGGATGAGGTGTTCCATACCAGGGCATCGGAGATGTCCTCATTCTTCAGGAAACGGGGCTTCCCCCCTTCCCTTATAGATGAGGCTCTCACTAGGGTCTCCTCGATATCCCACAGCTCCACTCTTGCTCCCCCTCCCCCATTCGCCACCTCCAACGGGATCCCAGTACTGGCCTCATCTTCCCATCTCCACCCCTTTCTGCTTTCCACAGGGACCGTTCCCTCCGAAACTCCCTGGTCAACTCGTCCTTTCCCACCCAAACCATCCCTTCCCAGGTACTTTCCCCTGCAACCGCAGAAAATGCAACACATGTCCCTTTACCTCCCCCCTCAACTCCATCCAAGGACCCAAACAGTCTTTCCAGGTAAGGCAGAGGTTCACCTGCACCTCCTCCGACCTCATCTCCTGTATCCGCTGTCCCAGCTATCAGCTTCTCTACCACGGTGAGACCAAGCGCACGCTCGGCAATCGTTTCGCTGAACACCTCCGTTCAGTCCGTCTTAACCTACCTGATCTCTCAGTGGCTCAGCACTTCAATTCCCCCTCCCATTCGCGGTATGAACATTGACTTCTCTAACTTCAGATAGCCCTTGCTTTCTCTCGCCATCCCCTTCCCCATTTCCCATTTCTCCCACCAGTCTTACTGTCTCCGCCAACATTCTATTTTTTGTCCCGCCCCCTCCCCTGACATCAGTCTGAAGAAGGGTCTTGACCCAAAACGTCACCCATTCCTTCTCTCCAGAGGTGCTGCCTGTCCCGCTGAGTTGCTCCAACATTTTGTGTCTATCTCCAGTACCTTCCTACATACTTCAAATCTATCTGCTCCAGTTACCCAAACTGCCGTAATAGTTGTGCTGCAGCATGCAGATGAAATTTGGTGTAAGTCAAAGTTCTCTGGTAAGGTTACTAAAGCAGACTCAAGGATCGCACTCAATGTTATCAAGACAAAGGTTCAAAGGTACCAAGACAATCTCTCCTTGCTGAACCACAGCATGTTCTCTGACAATGAAGGGTTCTTGGCAAGATTCTTGAAAAACATGGACCACTTCCCAGCTCTTGGGAGCCACCTCTTGGTGAAAGCAGTCGTCAATGATGAAATTCACAAATTTCAAGAAATTGAAGGAATTGCAGCGAATTGTAGATGCAGCCCAGACCATCACACAAACCAACCTCCCTTCCATTGATGTGTAGGAAGGAACTTCAGGTGCTGGTTTAAACCGAAGATAAGCTGGAATAACTCAGCGGGTCAGACAGCATCTCTGGAGAATAGGAATAGGTGACGTTTCGGGTCGAGACCCTTCTTCAGTATCTGTACATTGTGAATGGCTCGATTGTAATCATTTATTGTCTTTCCACTGACTGGTTAGCACCCAACAAAATATTTCACTGTATCTCGGTACACTGGACAATAAACTAAACTGAACACCCAAATTCAAAGCACAACCATTGATCAATTGAGAAAAAAAATGGTATTTTAAGATCAAGACTTAAGGTTTGGACCAAAGGTCTTGGTCTACTGGGCAATAGTGATGTCCATCTTTCTAAATGCTTTGAACCTGAAACCAGCAACTCAATCAATAGGACAAATACCAGCTATACTGCCTGTAAAATCCAGTATTCAGAGGAAGGATCTGTTGGTTGTATTGTCAGCTCCAGTGGTTTGTCTGCCTCACTTCACACTCAGCAACCAGCATATTCGAAGGCTGAGAGTTTCACAGCAAACAGAGGAGTAGATTTGAGGATGAGTTCTTCTTCTTGAAGTAATACTCCACTCCACTCACTCCTGGGAATCTCTGCACCATAACAGCTCGTAGTGGAGAAGAAACATCTGAGCTGGCCCCCTGCATCGAGGTACAGTGCATATAGGGTATTGTAAACCTCCCTTGGCAGCACGTTCCAGGCGCCTACTGTTTAGTGTAAAAAGGTTTGCCGCACAAATCTCCTTAAAATTTCCACCCCTCTACCTTGCACAGGGAAAAGGCGATCTATGCCTCCATATCTCTATATCCTGTGGTGTGAGTTATCTCCTGACAAACTAAAGCGTCTAATGGGCCTGTCCCACTTAAGCGATTTTTCAGCGGACTGCCGGCGCAGTCAAGTTGCCGTCAGTCGGCTGAAAAACTGGGAACTGGTTACATCCCCCACAATCAAAATGTGGAATACAGAAATGTCGGAGACTCTTCATCTGGAGAGATTGAGGCTTGTCCTAATGGACAGGTTAGATCTCTTCAGAGAGATATGGTCTCCATATATTGAATATTTACAGAGTCATAATGGCTCGGTATGAGGGCTTGACTGAGGCCTGAATATTAGAATAGATGAAGAAGTATATATAATAAATCATGCCTATATCTCCAATGACGGATTAATGATTAACACTCCATTCGCTTTCATATTTTCTATATTATCTCTCTCTATCTTTTCTTACTTTATAAAAAAATTAGAAAAGTGTATAGAAGCATATAGTCTTAAATTTTAATATTAATAATAATATTAATATGATTAATATCATGAAAGTATCTAATGATGTATTTTCATTTATGTAAAATAATGTATTTTTCATCAATATGTTTCTACAATAAAAATATTTAACAAAAAAAAAAAAAAGAAAAACTGGGAACTGGAACGGCGACTGTCAGAGTGGAACACACACACTCAAACAAACACATCGCTTCCTTAACCAGCCCGAGTTAATTTTTTAGACAGAGCTGCCCCCCGCTTGCCCTGTCTAAAAAAGCCAAGGTGATACACACACACGATGAGCAGGAAGGTTGGCGCTATAAAACGACGGCTAAAGCACGGTGCACGGTAAATCCTTTAAAAGAGGGGGGGAGAGGGGGGGAGAAGGTGGACTCAACTTTTAAGAAGCCTGAGATACTCAGCTGTGAAGCTCGGTGGACATTTAACATTACCGGTCGGTTTTCCTTAATTCTTAAAACTACTGCTTACCTTTTTTTCCCAATGAGCCAATGAATTTCACTGGTCAGCACCAGCTCCAACCTACGAGAACCTCTGAGAACCTTCGACCTCCTGGCAACCTACTATGACCTCCTGCTATGACCCACCTACGACTCAAGAATTCTCGCTACTCTCCATGGTGGCTTCATTCTACTCGCCGCTAATTTATTAAGTGGTGTCCCAAACATTGGGCTCAATGATTATTCTGTACACGGCGATGTGTGCCAATGACAAGATCAATTGTAGTTACTTCCCAATGTGCTTACTCCGATAGCGACCTCTACCATTCGAGGTAACTCAAGGTAACTTGGTGGTAGTGATCATAATATGATTAGTTTTAATTTGCAATTTGAGAAGGAGAATGTTAAATCGGAAGTGGCAGTGATGCAGTTGAACAAAGGGGACTATGAAGGCATGAGAGGGGAGCTGGCTAAAGTAGACTGGAAAGGGATCCCAGACTGTGGAACAGCAATGGCAGGAATTTCTGGGCATAATCTGGAAGACGCAGGATCATTTCATTGCAAAAATGAACAGAGATTCTAAGGGGAGTAGGAGGCAACCGTGGCTGACAAGAGAAGTTAGGGGTAGAATAAAACTAAAAGCAAAGATGTATAACACAGCAAAGAGTAGCCGGAAATCAGAGGATTGAGAAACTTTCATAGGACACCAGGAAACAAAACAGACAATACGGGCTGAAAAGATGAAGTATGAAGGGAAGCTGGCCAGGAATATAAAGAAGGACAGTAAAAGCTTCTTTAGATATGTTAAGGGAAAAAGAGTAGCAAAGTCAAATGTGGGTCCCTTGAAGGCAGGCACGGGTGAAATTATTATGGGCAATAAGGAAATGGCAGAAGAGTTAAATAGGTACTTCGGATCTGTCTTCACTAAGGAAGGCACAAACAATCTCCCAGATGTACTGGAGAACAATGGATCTAAGGAGGTATAGGAACTGAATGAAATTTTCATTATGCGAGAAATAGTATTGGGTAGGCTAATGGGACTGAAGGATGATAAATCCCCTGGGTCTGATGGTCTGCATCCCAGGTTCCTCATGGAAGTGGCTCTAGAAATAGTGGACGTATTGGTGATCATTTTCCAATGTTTAATAGAATCAGGATCAGTTCCTGTGGACTGGAGGATAGCTAATGGTATCCCACTTTTCAAGAAAGGAGCGAGAGACAAAACGGGGTATTACAAACCAGTTAGCCTGACTTCGGTGGTGGGGAAAGATGCTGGAGTCAATTATTAACGAGGTAATAATGGGGCATTTGGAAAGCAGTAAAAGGATTAGTCCAAGTCAACATGGATTTATGAAATGGAAATCATGCTTGAATAATCTTCTGGAATTTTTTGAGGATGTGACACGTAAAATGGATGAAGGGTGCCAGTGGATGTCGTGTATCTAGACTTTCAGAAAGCCTTTGATAAGGTCCCGCAGGGAGACTGGTGACTAAAATTAGAGCACATGGTATTGGGGGTAGGGTGTTGACATGGATAGAAAATTGGTTGGCAGACCGGAAGCAAAGAGTAGGAGTGAACGGGTCCTTTTCAGAATGGCAGGCAGTGACGAGTGGAGTGCCACAAGGCTCGGTGTTGGGGCCGCAACTGTTCACCATATATATTAATGATTTGGGAATTAGGAGCAACTCTAGCAAGTTTGCGGATGACACAAAGCTGGGTGGCAGTGTGATCTGTGAAGAGGATGTTAGGAGGTTGCAGGGTGACCTGGACAGGTTGAGTGAGTGGGCAGATGCGTGGCAGATGCAGTAAAATATAGATAAATGTGAGATTTTCCAGTTTGGCGGCAAAAACAAGGGCGCAGATTATTATCTCAATGGGGTTAGGTTAGGTAAGGGGGAGGGAGGTGCAGCTAGACCTGGGCGTCCTTGTGCACCGGTCACTGAAAGTTGGCTTACAGGTACAGCAGGCAGTGAAGAAAGGCAGTGAAAAATGTTCCCAATGTTGGGCGAGTCCAGAACCAGGGGCCACAGTCTTAGAATAAAGGGGAGGTCATTTAAGACTGAGGTGAGAAAAAACGTTTTCTACCAAAGAGTTGTGAATTTATGGAATTCCCTGCCACAGAGGGCAGTGGAGGCCAAAGAGATGGATTTAAGAGAGAGTTAGATAGAGCTCTAGGGGCTAGTGGAATCAAGGGATATGGGGAGAAGGCAGGCTCTGATATTGGGTTATTGATAGGGGGGACGATCAGCCATGATCGCAATGAATGGCGGTGCTGGTTCCAAGGGCCGAATGGCCTCCTCCTGCACCTATTTTCTATGTTTCTATGTTTCAGACAGATGTTACATCTCCTGCAGTTGCAGGGGAAATCTCCGGGGGAGGGGGTGGTTTTTTATTTGGGGGGGGGGAGGTATGAGTGAACCAGGGAGTTGCGGAGGGAATGGTCTCTGCGAAAAGCAGAAAGGGGTGGAGATGGGAAGATGTGCCTGGTGATGGGATTGCAAACGTGTCGGAGGATGATGTTTTGTATGCGATGGCTGATGGGGAGATCTGAACTACTAAGGTGGACAAGGGCAGTAAGCACATGGAACCCATGTCCCTGCTCAATGCTTCCAATTCTCACACCAGTCTGAATTGGAAATATATCACAATTTTTTCATCATCCCTGGTTCGAACTCTTGGAACTCCCGATCCAACAGGGACCACCTTCACCAGGATATCGCCATGGTTCAAAAATGTGAACATTCAGACCTGCCATCTTTAAGATGACGTGTAAAAACCGCAATTCTGCCTGTTCTTGCAAAAAGCACAATTGGAATAAGAAAAAAATGGCTATTTTCTCTGAGACTTATCTGAGTGATATTTATCGTCAGACCCAAACCCATTTACAGATTATCTGAGTATATGTAGGAAGGAACTGCAGGTGCTGATTTACACTGAAGATAAACACATAAAGCTGGAGTAACTCAGCGGGACAGGCAGCATCTCTGGAGAAAACAAATAGGTGATGTTTCGGGTCAAGACCGTTCTTCAGACTGATCATATTCACATTGCCATTTGGGAAAAGTGGCTACATTTAAAAAGCATCTTACTTGCTGGGGTCTTCATAAGTAGATGGGTTTCTTAAATTTCATATTGGTATACATTTGTATTTGGAAACACCGAGTTGTTAAAGCCCAGAATATGCCATTCAGCACATCAGATCTCTGCCACTAATCTATGGAGCAGTAAAATCAGCCCCATCCCCATTCTGTAGACAAACTGAACACAACACTACCCACCTCTCACTTCAGGTCACTTCCTTTCTGCACTACCCCGTCCTATAAATGTGAAACTGGAGAAGTTTCTGCCTTGAGTTATTACCACTGTGGGGATAAGCTTAACATTGATGTTCACCCAGTCTTAAAATCGTCTGCAGATGTTAGTAGTTCATTTGCATTCAAAATTCATTTATTTGCCCCTATCCACGGAGGGAATGTTTTGTGCTAGCAGTGGGCGAGGGTCGGCCACCTGCTTCCCACTGGGATCCTGCCAGTCACCAGATGTTTGCAGCACATGACTGAAGTCTTTGTTGGTTCACTGACAGTATCTGTCAGCACCCGCTCACAGACAGCTCTATCTGTCCTCGCACAAGCTTATGAGAACCATCTGTGCTTGAGTGCAGGCATATTGTAATGACATCAGATCCCTCTTAAAAAGGAATGCCAATGGTGTGTAAAATTACAATTCATGGCCAACACTCTTTGAACCCCAGCTAAACAATTGAGATCTTGTTGTCTATTGCTTCTTGTTTTTTAATTAATTGCATTTGCTGCTATATTTCCTTTTTGCGTATTTATTATTCCTCCATATTCTATTTTCAGCTGAATCCTTTGTATCCAGTGGCAATTTTTAGGCTGACAAACACTATACAAATCTACAGGATCTTCACCCAGTCCAGAATCTCAAGAGGATGCAATGTGATAATATCGAGGATTTAATTCAATAGTGCACCCTGATTTATGGTAAATTAGATTAGTTTATTTTCATGTACACCAGTGTGCAATGAAATTCCTTGTTCACATGAAGCTCACAGACTAAACAGTATACATGCAATTATGAGAAATCAACAATAAATAAAATGATAAGTACAAAAGAGAAGAATGGTGCAAGATTTTAGTACAATCTGATGTAGTGCAAAAAAAAATAAATGAAAGTACAAAAAATGAAAAATATTCTTATTTATTTATTTATTTATTGATGGATAACTATTGGCCAGATTAATGGGACCAATTAACCTATCCTTTTTCAGCGTAGCACCGATGGGTCATTTAGGGGCTGAGTTTAACACTTCCATCAAAAGTTGACATTCATGACACTGCAGAGCTGCCATGGTGTGAAGCTATGAGTAGGGCATAGTTATCCGTAAATGGCAGGGCTCTGGGGAGTGTTGTGGGGCAGAGGGCTCCAGGTGTGCAAGTACATAGTTCCTTCAAAGTGGAATCACAGGTAGTCAAGTAGCCTTTTGCCACATTAGTGTTCATTAGTCAGGATATTGAGTATGGGGGTTGGGATGTTATGTTATGGCTGTAAAATACCCTTGTGAAGCCACTGTTGGAGTATTGGGTTCCATTTTTGTCACCCGCTATAGGAAAGATGTATTTAAACTGGAAAAAGTGCAGAGAAGATTCGCGAGGATGTTGCCAGGACTCGAGGACCTGAGCTATAGGGAGAGGTTGGTCAGGCTAAGACTGTAATCCTTAAGAGGATGAGAAGTGATCTTATAGAGGTGCATAAGATCACGAGGAGAATAGATAAGGTAGATACAGAGTATTTTACCCAGAGTAGGGGAATCTAGAACCAGAGGACATAGGTTTAAGGTGTGAGGGGAAGGATTGAATGAATCTAGAAGGCAACGTTTTCACAAAGGGTGGTGGGTATATGGAACGAGGAGGTAGTTGAGGCAGAAACTATAACAACATTTAAGACTTTTGGACAGGTACATGGGTAGGAAAGGTTTAGAGAGAGAAGGGCCAAATGCGGGCAGGCGGGACTAGTGTAGATGGGGCACTCTGGTCAGCATAGGCAAGCTGAGCCATAGGGCCTGTTTCAACTCTGTGGGCATAGCTTTACAGCAAGTGGGGCAAAGTTTCAAGGAGATATGCAGGTCAAGTTTTTCTTACACAGAGGGTGGTATGTGTCAAGAACATAGTGGAGGAGACAAATATGATGACATATTTTAAATGGACATGTGGAAATGCAGGGAATGGAGGCACATGGACTATGTGTGGGCAAATAATAGTTTGTCTTGGCACAGACATTGTGGGCTGAAAGGCCTGTTCCTGTGATATACTGTTCTATATTCTATGCTGTATGTTCTATCTCATAATTAAATGCCTCCTGAGCCCCCATCGCCACTCATAAAGATGGTTATTTATGAAATAATCCTAATGAGCATCTTGACCAGCATTGCCATTTTCATCTCTTCCTCCACATGAGTCCCTGCATACTTTCCTCAAGGAGAGGGGAGTTTTGCAGCCTCCAATAGCAGCTTGTTGGTTCAATTTAAGTATGACTTTCTCCTGGAACAAATAATCTAGATGGCAGAAGAGGGATACTTGAGGAGATTGTACAATAGCTGATAGACAGTATAAGGTATAAATCATGAGTTAGTGAGACTGGTAATAATTGTAAGAGGGGAAACAGATATGATATTTAACAGCCCCAGAGTAATCACACTAATGTGAGTAAAACAATCAAGCGCCACATGCTGCCTGCCTCAGTTCTGTGGCAGGCAATCTGCAAAGAGTCCTTAAGTAATCAGCTCCCAGCCCAAACATATCACACGACTGACTCCATGTTGTGCACTGAAGCACTGAGCAAATTACAAATCCTATTTCATTTCTCCCCTGGTTTATTGTCATATTGTATTAAGTAGACAGTCTCTCTATGGGGATTTCTTAAAACAAAAGTATCTGGCTCTGGTGAAGGAAGGGGAGGGGCCAAGTACTCAAACCCATGCAGAAGTTAGTATGAGTATATCCTTCATGGCAGCTCCAGTCTACAGCTTCTGTCAGTGCCTTTGTTCTAATTCTCAGGATAGACTAAAGTAGACTTGGTAGCTACCAAAGATCCTAGGGTAGCTACTGATACCATGTTGGTGGTCTAAACTTAGTGGAACAACGACCAACTTGGCAAGATAAGCCAATTGTGTCAGAATTTTATACTGACTTGCATTTATGCAGCATTTCAGCATAATAAGGCAAAAATTTGGCACCAACCCAAATAAAGAAATATTAGTTGTAGGAAGGAACTGCAAATGCTGGATTAAAGTAACTCAGCGGGACAGGAAGGATAAAGACATTTTAGGATAGGTTACAAAAGAGGTTGCTTTAAAAAAAAAAAAATGAATAAAGAGGGATAAGGATGAGGGAGAATTTTGGGAGGGACTTGACAAATGCAGCTATTGGTAGTTAATTTTCCAGCAAACAATGGTCTTTCATCTAATCATTAAGTGTGCTCAGGGGAGCACGGTGAAATGCCAATGTTGGATTGTTTCCCAGGATAGGTTAATGTCTTCATCAGAGAAGAGAGTAGAAAAGTCTTGGAGTACTGTGAGTCATTGACCAGTCTTCATAGGAATCTTGTCCTACTGATATCTTTGGTCATCATTGTGAAAGCAAGTTCTCATGTCTTAATTACTACCATCCAATGGCCTTGACATCCATCGTCATGAGGTGCTTTGAGAGGCTGGTTATGGAACGCATTAAATCCAGTCTTCCAAGTAGCCTTGACCCACTTTAGTTCTCCTCCCGCCACAACAGATCCATAGCTGATGCCATCTCCCTGGCCGCACACACATCCCTGGAACACCTGGATAAAAAAGACACCTACGTAAGACTTATATTCATAGACTACAGCTCCAGTTTTAATACCAATATCTTATGCAAGCTCATCACTAAACCCATGGAACTTGGTGTCAGCATTCATCTCTGCAACTAGATCCTCGACTTCTTATAGAAACTTACAAAATTCTTAAGGGGTTGGACAGGCTAGATGCAGGAAGATTGTTCCCGATGTTGGGGGTCACAGTTTAAGGATAAGGGGGAATTCCTTTAGGACCGAGATGAGGAAAACATTTTTCACACAGAGAGTGGTGAGTCTCTGGGATTGTCTGCCACAGAAGGTAGTTGAGGCCAGTTCTTTGGCTATATTTAAGAGGGAGTTAGATGAGGCCCTTGTGGCTAAAGGGATCAGGGGGTATGGAGAGAAGGCAGGTACAGGATACTGAGTTGAAATAATCAGCCGTGATCATATTGAATGGCGGTGCAGGCTCGAAGGGCCGAATGGCTTACTCCTGCACCTATTTTCTATGTTTCTATGTTTCCTGACCAACAGACCTCAATCAGTGAGGATAGGGGACAAATCGTCCTCTACGATAATCCTCAACACTGGTGCTCCGCAAGGATGTGTTCTCAGCCCCTTCTTCACCCACGACCGTGCAGCCAAGTACAAATCCAACCCAATTTGGAGTTGCTTGTGTCGCCAGGAGAAACTGTTTTGTGTTAACAACCCTTCCTCTTGGTGGTTATTTTCCTAAGTCTAAGTGCCCTAATTACCGTATGAATTTACATTTGTAATTTTGTTGTGCACTTTGACAGAATTTGCAACATACTGAAGTGCTAAAGGGGAATTACCTGCTGCTGTGTTTATTTGTGAAACACTGCTCACTTCATTTGAAGTTCGAAGACAGACAAAGAAATAGTGGAAATCCATGAACATCAATGTTTATATAAATCATACACTGTAGAATCGACAGTGGATATGACGCCGTGTTGGATCCTAGCCATGAGAAATATTAAAAAATCTCTTATTTGAAGTTTTTGGCCAAAATTCCCTCTGGTTCTCTCTAAGAATGCCTTGTTCAAGCTCTGCACGTAATTTATGGAGAGGCTTTTGTTTCAGTTTAAATATGGGTCATATTTTTTTTCATTTAATGGCTGGGATTCCAACTCTACTGTTCTTGTTTCTGTTCTGCTATTTTAGATGTCACTGAAATGTAACTAAAAAGAACTGCTGCTACAACTAGTCCATCCTCAAGATAACAGGGAACAGGATTCACCTTATGCTTAATTATTAGTTAATTGATTAATTGTGGTTAATCATTAGCGATTATGATAATGAGCTCCCAAAGGTATAACTGGAAAAATATTCCCTTTGCTAAGTTATTTAGGAAAGTTGAATAAAATTAAACCTAGACAATATGGTTTTCTGAAGGGTAAAGACAAATGTTCTCAAATTCTTTGAGAGTTTATGGAGGATAGCCTGTAGATGTAATATATTTTTTAATTTCCAAAAGGCATTTGACAATGTTTCATGTAAGAGGCTGGTGCATAAATTAAAAGCCCATTCGAGGAAGACAAAAAAGGCTAGAAAAACTCAGCGGGTGAGGCAGCATCTATGGAGAGAAGGAATAGGGACGTTTCATGTCGAGACTCTTCTTCTGACTGATGTCGGGGTTGGGGGTCTGGGGGCGAGAAAGGAAGAGGCGGGGACAGTAGGCTTTGTGGGAGAGCTGGGAAGGGGAGGGGAAGTAGGGAAAAAGCAAGGGCTATCTAAAATTAGAGAAGTCAATGTTCATACCGCTGGGGTGTAAATTATCCAAGTGAAATATGAGGTGCTGTTCCTCCAGTTTGTGCTGGGCCTCACCCCGGCAATGGAGAAGGCCCAGGACACAAAGGTCAGATTGGGAATGGCAGGGGGAGTTGAAGAGCTGAGCAACAGGGAGATCAGGTTAGTTAGTACGAATTGAGCGGAGGTGTTGGGCGAAGCCCGTGCTTGGTCTCGCCGATGGTACCTGGAACAACGGATGTAGTAGGTGAGGTTGGAGGAGGTGCAGGTGAACCTCTGCCTCACCTAGAAAGACTGATTGGGTCCTTGGATGGAGTCGAGGGGGGAGGTAAAGCGACAAGTGCAGCATTTCCTACAGTTTCAGGGGAAAATACACGGGAAGGGGGTGGTTTGGGTGGGAAGGGACGAATTGACTAGGGAGTTACGGAGGGAACGGTCTCTGCAGAAAGCAGAAAGTGGAGGAGATGGGAAGATGTGGCCAGTGGTAGGATCCAGTTGGAGATAGCGAAAATGTCGGAGGATGTTACATCATATAATGTTACATCATACAATTTTAACCATTCCGCATTTAAGAAAGGAAAAGATCAAAGGGGATATTTATTCATTTAGCAACCTTGCTTGAAAAGTGAGGGTTTATGTAATGGATTCGGTGGACTGGAATTGGCTCCAAGCTTTCCATAGTTAATTAGCTCATCAATGCTTACCATACAGACTCGGCGACTGGCTTGACCCTGAGTGGGTTAAAAGAGAACATCACCAACCTTGCTGACCACATCAGAAAGCCGGAGAGAGGATTCAAAGGGTCAGAGAACAGTACCACAACTACAACCCCCCGGGATGATGGTGGACAACTGTGGTGCACTGGGGACTGACCATGGAGACAATCTTGTTGGCCATTATATGATGACATTGCATGTGCGGTTTGGCAGCACGGACTTTACTACTGCCCGCAATGTGATGAGGTAACACCTGCGGGCCGGATGTGATGAGGTAATGCCTGCGGGCCGGATGTAACGAGGTAATGCCTGTGGGCCAGAGGTAACGAGGAAACATCTGTGGGCCGGATGTGATGGTAACCAGACTGTTCAAGGGGTGGAATGTTTTACGAGAATTTTGCCCAAACAGTCTGTGACCCATAGCGCTGTGGCCAGAGTGCTACTGTATGTTTAAAGCCCATAGCGCTGTGGCGCTATATTTAGAACCCATAGCACTGCAGCCGACAGTTCTTTCTTTAAAATCCCCACTCGCTATGCCGACAGCGCTCTGTTTAAACCTTTACGCAGCAAGTCTGTAGCGCTGTGTATTGCTTTGTGTGCCAGTCTGTGGCTGATGCCACTTTGTACCCAAATGTGGGGTGGAGGGGGGGGGGGGGGGGGGGGGGGGGCCTTGCTCGGATGCAGTCCCCTGCCATCAATTATATTTGATTTTGGGAACAGCGCTATTGGCCAGGACTTATCTGTATAAAGGCAGGCACCAGGAAACCATGTTAGTTGATAATCAAGTTTGCTGATGACACTGTAGTGGTGGGCCTGATCTCAGACAACGATGAGAAGGCCTACCGGGAGGAGGTGGCTGATCTGGCACTCTGGTGTCAGGACAACAACCTCCTCTTGAACATCAAAAAAACCAAGGAGCTGATCGTGGAATTTAGGAGGATACATCATCCGAGGATGTACACACCATTGAGGATGAATGGGGATACTGTGGATAGGGCGAGCTGTTTTAAATACCTGGGAGTCCACATCTCTGAGGATATGACATGGACATCACACGCTGCAGCACTGGTGAGTAAGGCAAGGCAGCGCCTTTACCACCTCAGGCAATTGAGGAAAATCAGAGTGTCTCCGAGGATCCTCCAGTGCTTCTACTCAGCGGCTGCGGAAAGCATCTTGTCCGGAAATATTACAATCTGGTTTGAGAATTGCTCTGCCCAGGGCAAGAAGGCTCTGCAGAGAGTAGTGTGTTCAGCCGATGGTTCACCGACGGGCTGAATCGCGATCAGCACTGTGGACGAAGGCAGAGATAGAGAGATAGCTGTGCTGCTGTTAAACGGACACCGTGCATCCCCAGAGAAGTATTGTTTTTATTCTCTCGTGCCAATGAAACTGATATGTAACTAAACCGACAAGTGAGCCTTTTTCTGTTCTACTAGTCAGATCCTTTAACCTGTTAGCTTGTGACAATTGGCCACACCGGTCAACATGTCCCAGCTACACTAATCCCACCTGCCTGTGCTTGGTCCATAACCCTCCAAACCTGTACCATCCATGTACCTGTCTAACAGTTTCTTAAATGTTGGGATAGTCCCAGCCTCAACTACCTCCTCTGGCAGCTTGTTCCATACACCCACTACCCTTTATGTGGAAAAAGTTACCCCTCCGATTCATATTAAATATTTTCCCCTTAACCTTGAACCTAGGTCCTCTGGTCATCGATTTTACTTTGGAGTCACGTGAGTGATTCCGTGAAGAACCCCGTCCAGGCCGCATCCTCGTTAGTACGTCAGCCACATTGGCGCAAGCACCAGACTGGCAGGACAGAGCTCCTGCCGGCGGTAAGTTAAACCTAGAAGGTAAGTTCGTTTTTATAGGGCTGCTTCATGTGTAATAGCGTGGGCCTATGGGACAGGCCATGCCAGCAGCGCCTGACAGGGCTGCTTCATGTATGAAAGCGCCGGCCTACGGGAGAGCCGCTCCAGCAGCGCCTGATACAGGGCTATTTCATTTGTGACATTGCCGGCCTACGGGAGAGCCGCGTTAGCAGCGCCTAGTACAGGGCTGTTTCATGTCAAAAAGCGCCGGCCTCTACGAGAGGCGGCGTCGGCATCGCCTGGGACAGGGTTGCTCAAGTTCACACATAAGTCTGCGGAGTCGGGGGATGATTCCCCACCGGGGCTGGATAGCAAGGCTCACGGAGTCGGGGGTTGATTCCACACTGGGGCAGCAGGGCACGCACCAACAGGAGGAGTGTCAGCGCCACCCTGAACAAAAAGGTGCCAGCAGTATCTAGTAGAGAACTGTTTGATAGCACCTTCATAGATGAGGAGGCACGAGCCATGGGTCATTTTTAGTTCTGACACTGACTCTGTTGATAAGGTTGCGCCAGAAGTTCCACCTCTGCAGGCCACACCAGCAGCTCCAGTTGACAGAGCTGCTACAGGTCTCCCACTTGGAGGCAGAGACCAAGACGGGTCAGTATCCTGCTGACACTGAGTCTCAGGGTATGGCCATGGGGCATATCCCAAGGGATGAAGGGCACATATAACCATATAACCATATAACAATTACAGCATGGAAACAGGCCCTCTCGGCCCTTCCAGTCCGTGCCGACCATTTGTTTTCCCCTAGTCCCATCTACCTGCACTCAGACCATACCCCTCCATTCCCTTCCCGTTCATATACCTATCCACTTTACTTTTAAATGTTAAAATCGATCCTGACTCCACCACTTCTGCTGGAAGCTCATTCCACACAGCCACCACCCTCTGAGTAAAGTTCCCCCTCACGTTACCCCTAAACTTCTGTCCCTTAATTCTCATGTCATGCCCTCTTGTTTGAATCTTCCCTACCCTCAATGGGAAATGCTTATCCACATCAACTCTGTCTATCCCTTTCATCATTTTAAAGACCTCAATCAAGTCCCCCCTTAACCTTCTGCGCTCCAAAGAATAAAGACCTAACTTGTTCAACCTTTCTCTGTAACATAGTTGCTGGAACCCAGGCAACATTCTAGTAAATCTCCTCTGTACTCTCTCTATTTTGTTGACATCCTTCCTATAATTAGGCGACCAAAATTGTACACCATACTCCAGAATTGGTCTTACCAATGCCTTGTACAATTTTAACATTACTTCCCTACTCCTATATTCAATGCTCTGATTTTTAAAGGCCAGCACACCAAAGGCTTTCTTTACCATATGTCAGAGGTACCTTTTTTCCTGACAACAGTTGCCATCCCAGCTTGTTCTATTCTGGTATTGGACCAATGGGTTCATATCAGTATAGGTATCCTGCGGCCTGCGGCAGCGCCAGTTTAGGACTGCCTACGAATATCATCCTCTCTGAGGAGGGAAGAGCTAAAGGTCAAGATATAACTGACTCCAGGCTCTAAAGAAGTCAATAGAACATACTGAAGCACATATGTGCCGGCAGTGAACAGCGGCAACAGGGGGATGTGAGAGCCAGCACCCGAATCTGTTATTCAGGTAGGCCTATTCAATAGGGGAAGAAAACCTGGCAGATGAATCAATTAAAGGCCAACGGCGGGCAAAGGTCATTGTTTCAGAACGCACCCCAGGCGTTCATCGGCAGTAGGCGGTTCACTGGAGCTGGGGACAGCATGATAGCTCAGAAATTCCATGCACCTTACCAACCCTACTCAACAAAGTGGGTTTAGCACTTCCAAAACATGGGTAAGTGCACCATTCACAAGTTGTAATATTTACATTTGTTTGTACAACACACAAAGGATAAAAACATCTGGTTGAGGCACAGTAGTAGCAATCCAAGCACGTTTGGATTATGGTCAGGGTTATTTTTTGAAGTTAAGGTTCGGAAATTGGGCCAAAGTTCCCATGCAAACCACCCATGGAATAAGGCAGGAGTGGCATATTTATTATAAAAAATGGAGAGTGTCGGGCATATGAACTTTCCAAATATGAAAACTTATTTTCCTGACTAACAACAGATTCATAAAGGTCTCAGAGATCCATGCTATGCAATTCCCATTACAGAGGTTATCAAAGACAATATAACTGTACTAATAACAGTAAAACATTGCGGAATGGGATAAACTGTTCGTTGGTCATTGGGATTTACCTTTAATTATTAATTAGACTATGACTCCGCCCTGTGGCAAGAGATTGGAGTTAATAGCAACCTGTTATGAAATGGACTTTTATTTCATCAAGAGTAATTGGCAATATAGTGGCTGTGTTTCAGCTGAGCAAATCAAGGAACTGATATCGTGCAAAGTAGCAACCTCTCAAAGGACAAGTAGACCATTGTTAACAACCTTATGCTATTGTCAGCTGAAGCTACCTCAGTCACAATGATGAAAAAACAGTATTCAGCATTGCTGAACATGACAATAAACTTATTTGAACTTGAGCTTGAACTTGCTCCAGTAGTTTGGTTGGTTGAATTCAGTTATTACAAACAGATGCTAAGGACTCTGAGGTGAGAAGTTCCGAATACCATCTCTAGTTGGAGGTATTGGAGATTTGCACGAGTTACCAATTCTTCAATTGTTGGTATCAATTTAATATATACACTAGATGCACCCCATGGGTAAGGGGCTATTGAGCAAATATACATATTCTACATGCTCAACTTCAAGCTGCTTCTCTACGGTGGTGACATATGTTAGTCACATGGCAATCAAGTAAAAGTATCCTGTAATAATTACCTAATCTCCTTTGCCACTGGTGTATCATCCAGTTCAGATCGATGACGACACAGAATAGGTATGGATCTCAAAGTATTATGAAAGTATGGTTCAATGCTACATCGAATATCGACATGTTGGTGCATGTTTATTCACTGATTGCATTCTCGCTACAAAAGGAGGAATGTTCTTTTATGTCTTCCTCCATTTATTGCCTCATTAGCCGGGTCTTAAAACAGTCAGCAAGACCTCACTTGGGTTCGTACTGTCGGACTGGCTAAGCAGCCATGTTGCCTGCTTCATCAGGCATAATAATACAATGGTATACGGTTATTCCAAAACACAAAAACTTGCTGGTTCAAACTGTGGTTCAGGAGACTGGCCTTTGCGTAATAAAACAATTATTGACGTACACATTTTGAATGGATTGACTTATGGCTCAGGTTGTCATATCAAGCCATGAATGTGCTCACTGCAGAGTGCAGGGATAGCACCCAAAAAAGCACCCAATACATTCCTATTGAGGGGATCAGAGTGATTTTGTTTAAATGTTAATGTTACAATTAATACGGTGCAGATTACTGACATCTTCCAGTTCATTCTTAAATGGTATTTGACAATAATTCAGTTATAGAGAAACTATAGCTGCAACAAACGGGAACCACCCTGTCGGGTTCAACCCGGATATTGAGTTGTTAAAGAGATCTTGACACAAGTTCTCCCACTACAAGAATATGCAGTTGGTTATTGAAAATGTGTTAACATTACTTCAGCAAGGGGTTCCAGCTACATCCTTAGTTATGACACTAATATCAGCACAACAACGGCAAACATTGCAAACTCTGTGGCTAGATAGGATGGAATTGGCTGCAGGTGCCATTACATTTTACATTCTGATCTACACAAGCAGAGCAGACCAGGGGTGGCAGGATTTAACATCATTTTGGATACCCCTCATGTCTATGTGGGAGGGCAGGCTTGCTATATTATATCAAGGCCACCAGAATCCTAAGAAGTGTGGAATCAGCATTGTTTATTAATCAACAAACAACTACACAAAGGAAGGTCAGTTCAGACTATTTCATGGTGACTGCAGCAGGTTCTGGGTTATGCAGGTATTAACACTGACGATTGTATATCTCATTCCACCAGGTCAGCATCAACGTCAGCGGCCAGGGCAATGGACATGTCCATCGACCATATCCTCGCGACTGCAGGATGGTCAACTAAATTGGTTTTCAAAATATTTTCCATAGGCCGGTTACTGACCCGGGGTTTTGCCCATTCTGGTTTGCGTCCACTTTAGCCTCCCCTGAGTTACAGGGGTTGCTATTGATTTCTTTATTAACGTAAACCATTAATACATTTGAATCAATATCATGCTTAATGCATTTTTGATTATTCACTCATCCTGAGTCAATCGATGCAGTGAGATGCCGAGATTTCGATCTGAGGCATGAAATCACAAAACTTCGAACTCTTCACGGAATCACTCATGTGACTCTGAAGTAAAATAGTAAGATTAAACAAGAACTTACCAGTTTGAAGTTTGATCTTGATTTTATGAGGAGTTACGTTGGTGATTACGTGCCCTCCACGCCCAACCCTCTCTCATAAAGATCATCTGGTAGTTCTCGAGTCACGCATCTTACTATTTCACTTCGGTGATTGTTATTTGTGATTTCATACCGCTGCTTTGAAGATTGACGCTCATGCGGCCAGGACAGGGTTCTTCACATAATCACCAACGTAACTCCTCATAAAATCAAGATCAAACTTCAAACTGGTAAGTTCTCATTTAACCTTACTATTCCCCTACATTGGGCAAGAAATTCTGTGCATCTACCCGATCTATTCCTCTCATTATTTTGTACACCTCTATAAGATCACCCCTCATCCTCCTGCTCTCCAAGGAATAAGAGACCCAGCCTACTTAACCTGTCCCTATAGCTCACACCCTCTAGTCCTGGCAACATCCTCGTAAATTTTCTCTGAACCTTTTCAAGCTTGACAATATCTTTCCTATAACACGGTGCCTAGTACTGAACACAATATTCTAAATGCAGTCTCACCAACATGTTGTACCACTGCAATACTCTGATTAATGAAGGCCAATGTGCCGAAAGCCTTTTTGATCACCTATGACTCGACCTTCAAGGAACCATGCACCTGCACTCCTAGATCCCTCTGCTCTACAACACTCCCCAGAGGCCAACCATTTACTGTGTAGGTCCTGCCCTTGTTATACATCCCAAATTGCAACACCTCACATTTCTTTGTATCTTCTTCTTGCGTATGGCGTGCACAGCCTAAAGTTGTAGGACAACTTGTTCTATTTTGTTTACAAATACACAAGATGTTAAAGATCCAAAGTGCCAAATATCAATTTACTTCCAATGGTGATGGGAGCCTTCTGCATTCACCTATGCTACCTATGACACGTCATTGGGGTTATCAAGTGGGCACCTACTTTCATCAACGTTTCGCTGATTGAACCACGACGTCTCCAGTAGGCTCAGCGGTGCATTCTGGCGTCCCAGAACCACCCCCCTCTGCTTATCTCTAGTCGGTTATTTGAGAGACCAAATGGGGCCTTTCCTCATCAGCCAGAGCCACTGGCTACTCCGATCTGCCACGCGTGATGTTTCTTTGCTGGCCTGGCGTAGGGCTTGTCCGCTGATCCCCAGGTCCTTCATCAGTCTTAAAGTAGATGTTGCCACAAATCCTCGACATCCAACTTCTACCGGGCAGATCTTAGCTCTCCAGCCCCGCTGTTCTGCCTCCGCTGCAAGCTCTGTAAATCGCAGTTTATTTCTTTCGAAGGCTTCCTGCACAGCATCCTCCCAAGGGACTGTGAGCTCCACAAAATACACCATGCGCTGAGAGTTCGACCAGAGCACAAGATCAAGCCTCATGTTGGTGATGGTTATCTCTGATGGAACTGTAAGCCCTTGGTTCACATCCACCAGCAGTTGCCAATTCCGGGCTGCCTCCAGCTGTCCAAACCTGGTCCTTGGTGGAATTTTCCATTGCGTTTGCCCCCCATCCCCCCCGAACAAAGGCACATATCTTAACTGGGTTGGTTGTTCTGGATGGCAGGGCATTGTTGGTTGTTCTCCTGCTTTCCAGAGTCGCTGCCAGGCATTTGAGCACTTGATTATGTCTCCAGGTGTACCGTCCTTGGGAGAGGCTTACATTACACACAGTGAGAATGTGCCTAAGTGTGGCTGGTGTTGAACACAGGGGGCATGATGGATCTTCGTCCAGCCGTTTGTTGAGATTTTTTGGGCTAGGAAGGACATCATAGGTTGCCCGAATTAGGAAACTTATCCTGCTCGCCTCCATCTCCCACATGTCCTTCCAGCTGATCGTCCTCTTTTCCACACTCTCCCATCTCATCCACTAGTCGTGTTTAGCTTGCGACACAGCCTTGGTACCTACTCAACTCCTCCTTCGGCCGCGACCAACTTCCGTCGCTCCAGTGATGATGCCTTGTTCCAGCAAGGTCACTTTCCACCAAGCCCCAAACCACTTCCTCCGTGTTGGATTTGCCATACCATGTCGCCTTGGTGGGGAGCAGATTTTGCCTGCTGTGTCGCATTCTTAGCCGTCCACCTCTTTCCTGTTGCCAGGGTTGGAGCAGCAGCTCGGATGACAGTGTCCCTTGATCCTGCCAGGGTCATCTCTAGTCTGACTTTAGTGCACTTGAACTCCTCTGTGAGACTAGAGAGAGGCAGCTGGAGTACCCCCTGACCGTACAGGCCTACGCTGCTCAGGCACCGAGGAACACCTAACCACTTTCACGCAAAAGAGCTGATTGTTCTTTCTATCGTCTCGGCTCTTGTGAGGGATCGGTCGATGTTCGCCAAACCTTTGATGACTTCTTGCCTAAACTCGTTAGGCTGATCAGTGTCCTTCAGTTTAGAGTTGTACCATCTTCCCAGACATTTGATTGGCTTCTCGGACACAGTTGGGATAGGTTCTTGATCAATGAAGAATCTTTGATCTGTCAGTTTGCCTTTGATTATAGAAATGCTTCTTGATTTGGATGGCTTCAATTTCATTCTGACCCCAGTGATGTTCTCTTGAAGCTTCCCTAAAAGGCGCCTGGTGCAAGGTGCTGTTGTTGTTATGACTGTCATGTCATCCATGTAGGCCCTGATGGGTGGTAGACGGACTCCAGACTTCAGCCGCTCGCCACCCACTACCCACTTGGAGGCCCTTACGATGACTTCCATTGTAAAAATCAATGGGGAGATGGTACACCCCGCCATAATGCCAATCTCCATGCAGTGCCATGTGGTCGTGAAGTTAGGCGTGGTGAAACAGAGCTGCAGATCTTGAAAATAAGCCTTGACAAGGCTTGCGATAGTCTCTGGTATCCTGAAGAAGTCAAAGGATGCCCAGAGGAAACTGAGGGACAGTTCCGAACGCGTTGGCAAGGCAAGGATAATTACATGCAGATCTTTCTTTTCTTTTTTTGCAGTCTGGATTTGGTGCCAAATCATGCTGGTATGTTCGAGACATCCAGAGAACCCTGGGATGCCTGCTTTTTGGACTGTTATATCCACAAGGTTGTTTCCCTCTAAATAGCTGGTCATCCTCTGAGCTATGATGTTGAAGAAAATCTTACCCTTACATTGAGGAGACTGATAGGGCGGAATTGGCTGATATCAGTGTATTCCTTCTCTTTCGGAATCAGGATTCCTCCTGCCCTGTGCCATGCTTTGGGTATGACTCTCTTCTCCCAAGCCACTCTCATCAGCCTCCACAGGAAGCGAAGAACATCAGGAGCACCCTTGTAGAGTCGATACGGAACCCCATTTAGCCCTGGGGCTGCAGATGCTCTTACCCGCTTTACTGTCTGTTCCACCTCCCTCCACTTTGGAGGAATAATGTCCATCTTGTGCTCTGGTTGTTCAATTGGTGGAATGTCCGATGGAATGGCTGTCTTCTGGTGTCTCTTGTCATCCGCATGCATTCTTTCCAGATGCTCGTCCAGGTCCTGCCTTGAAGTTTTCAGGTTTCCTCCCTTTTCTTTGATGAAAAGTGATTTTACAAACTTATAGGGGTCCTTGAAGAAGCGGGATCTCGTTCGTTCTTTCATTTTTCGTGATTTCCGCAGGTACTCTGCTCATCTCAGGGTTGCTAAACGTTTTTGATGTTTTCCTGGAGAATGTTGATGCCCTCATACTCACTATCAGATGCCTTCTTGAGCTGCTTTCTCTCCCAGATTAGGCATTCCATCTCCTTTTGCCGTCTGGACTTGCTTTCCAAAGCTGGTGCCTTATCCTTTTTCTCCCTTATTCCATATCGTTCTGCTCCATACCCATAGATGATGTCCCCCATCTTATCAAGCTTTCTTTCAACTGTACCCCTTACACCTTGTAAGATACTGGTCAGGTCTGCATTTGTGGTCTCCCATTCCTTCTTCGCCGAGGCTCCAGGCCATTTCATGCGAGGTTTTCTTCCGCTGATTTTTTCCTCCATTGCTAGTTTTCTTGGCTGGATGGGCTCCATATCTTCCTCTGCCTGCGTAACTGTGCTTGAGTTTCCTTCATCAGGGGGGCTGATGCCCAGACTCCAGTCGCTGGACTTCATTCGACTGACTTGATTGACTTCTCAGGAAGTACTTATTAATGCGAGGTCCCTGTTTTCCCTCTCCCAAGCACCCTTTCTTTCCTTGATGTATTTTCAAGCCCTTTGAAGATGTTATTTTCATCCAGCCGCAGGAGCAGACCTGAAGCCACTTCTCGGATGATGATTGTGCGCATGGTTCTTGTTGAGTGCATGTATTGCTCATGGTCATTTCTGTTCCTAGGTCTATAGCCGTGTTATCTGTCAATGAGTCATCTTCCGCCCCCGCTCTCGCAGACTCTAGGGGTATTCTTTCTTTAATTCTTTTCGTAGCCATATGCGGGTGTCTCCAAAATACTGAATAGTATTGGATCCTGCCGACATGGGTAGCTAGCCCATGCCTGCCCCAGGTGGGGTCGATTTCCTCCTGTCAGCTGTCTTTCCAGCAGTCACAAGGTCTTTCCCTTGTCGTCAGCCATTCTATTCACGGCAGTCACTGGATAATTCCAGGGTTAAGGTTTACAAATACACAGGACAAGGTGTTAAAAATTCAAGGTGCCAAATATTAATTTACTCCCGATGGTGAAGGGAGCCTTCTGCAGTCACCTATGCTCCTCCGATGTTGAGAAAAGCTAGGCAGACACGTCATTTGGTGTTATCAAGTGGGCACCTACTTTCATCGACGTTTCGCTGATTGAACCCACAACATCTCCAGTAGGCTCAGCGGTGTATTCTGACATCCCAGAACCACCCAGCTCTGCATCTGTCTAGTCGGTTATTTGGGAGACCAAATGGGGTCTTTCCTCTTCAGCCAGAGCCACTGGCTACTCCGCTCTGCTACCCGTGATGTTTCTTTGATGGCCTGGCGTAGGGCTTGTCCGCTGATCCCTAGGTCCTTCATTAGTATTAAGGTAGATGTTGCCACAAATCCTCGACATCCAACTTCTACCGGGCAGATCTTAGCTCTCCAGCCCCGCTGTTCTGCCTCCGCTGCAAGCTCTGTATATCGCAGTTTCTTTCTTTTGAAGGCTTCCTGCACAGCATCCTCCCAAGGGACTGTGAGCTCCACAAAATACACCATGCGCTGAGAGTTCGACCAGAGCACAAGATCAGGCCTCAAGTTGGTGATGGCTATCTCTGATGGAACTGTAAGCAGTTGGTCCACATCCACCAGCATCTGCCAATCCCGGGCTGCCTCCAGCTGTCCAAACCTGGTCTTTGGTGGAATTTTCCTTTGTTCCCCCCCCCCCCCCCCCACCCCGAACAAAGGCAATTGTCTTAACTGGGTTGGTTGTTCTGGGCGGCAGGGCATTGTTGGTTGTTCCCCTGCTTTCCAGAGTCGCTGCCAGGCATTTGAGCACTTGATTATGTCTCCAGGTGTACCGTCCTTGGGAGAGGCTTACTTTACACCCAGCGAGGATGTGCCTAAGTGTGGCTGGTGTTGAACACAGGGGGCATGATGGATCTTTGCCCAGGCATTGGTTGAGAATTTTTGGGCTAGCAAGAACATCATAGGTTGCCCGAATGAGGAAACTTATCCTGCTCGCCTCCATCTCCCACATGTACTTCCAGCTGATCTTCCTCTTTTCCCCACACTCCCACCTCATCCACTGGCCCTGTTTAGCTTGCGACACAGCCTTGGCACACATACTCAACTCCTCCTGTCGGCGGACTTCGGCCACGACCAACTTCCGGCGCTCCAGTGATGATGCCTTATCTTTGATCTTATTTGGTAGCATTCATCAAAACGGCGGACCACGTGAAGGTTGCAATCTTCCATCCCATTTCTTTGTATTAAATTCCATCAACCATTCCTGGCCAATCGATCAAAATCCTGTGCAATCTTTCACAACCATCTTCACTATCTGCAAAACCATGCACTTTTGTATCATCAGCAAACTTGCTAATCTTCCCCTGTATGTTCTCATCCAAAACAGTAACACGCCCAGCACCAAACCCTGAGGCACACCACTAGTCACAGGCCTCTAGTCCGAGAAGCAACCTTCCACCATCACCCTCTGCTTCCTTCCACCAAGCCAATTTGCTATCCATTCAGCTACCTCTCCTTGGATACCATTCGATCTAAACTTCCAGAGCTGTCTACCATGTTGAATGCCTTACTGAAATCCACGTTTACAACATCAACAGCTCCACCATCGTCAACCATTTTGGTCACGTCTTCAAAAAACTCGATCAAATTTGTGAGACATAACCTTCCACGTACAAAACCCTGCTGACTATTCCTAATCAGCCCTTGCCCATCCAAATGCCTGTATATCCTATCCGTCAGAATACTCTCCAGTAACTCACCAACTACAGATGTTAAACTCACTGGACTATAGTTCTCAGCTTTTTCTCTGCAGCCCTTCTTGAAAAGGGGAACAACATTTGCCACCCTCCAATCCTCTGGCACCTCTCCTGTATTTAAGGATGACTCATAAATTTCAACCAGGGCTCCTGCAATTTCCTCTCTAGTTTCCCACATTGTTCTTGGATATTTCTGATCAGGCCCTGGAGATTTGTCTACCTTCATACACAATGGTAGCTTAAGTACTTCTTCAACAGTAACACTGACTGTTCTCAAGACACTTCCAAGACTTCAGTTTACTCCTTAGTTCCTGAAACTCCTCCAGGGATATGCTTGAGCCCAGCTCCCTATACCTGTCCCATTCCATCTTCTTGTTTTTGACCAATGACTCAATTTCCCTCATCAGCCATGCTTCCTTAAACCCCTGTCTCACTGTGCGAGTTGGCCCACGAGTGACCCCGAGTTTTCACTCGTGGTGATCACGTAGCGGGAACGTCGGAACTCGCACGAGCAACTTATCGACTCGTGGCGCTAACGGCAGGTACTCGGGAAACTTGTTAACTCGTGAAAAAAAATCAAACATGTTTGATTTTTTCCACGAGTCAAATTAACTGTTCAAGTGTAAAATGGAAACATTTTAACTCGTTGCAATAACGTAGTGGCCCCGTGCGTTTATCTTAGTGTCTCGTGAGTGTACCGTGGGAACTTTAATAATCTGTTCTTTTGCTCGTAAGACTGAACCAAAGATAGACACAAAATGCTGGAGTTTATAACTCAGCGGACCAGGCAGCATCTCTGGAGAGAAGGAATAGAGTCGCGACCCTTCTTCAGACTTTCCTTCGCTCCAGAGATGCAGCCTGTCCCGCAGAGTTACTCCAGCATTTCGTGTCTATCTTCGGCCTTTCTGCCACTTGTCCCCGTGGCTTCACTCTGTCTCAATGAACGGCTTAAAGACCTGCCGAAGGGGCAAGTCTGGGGTGGTGGGTGGGATGTGTCCACGTGTGATGCTCCATCCACCCCCCCGGGGCCGAGAGTGTGGGATTGGGAAGGAACTGCAGATGCTGGTTCACACCGGAGATAGACACACACAATGCTGGAGTAACTCGGCGGGACAGGCAGCATCTCTGGAGCGAAGGAATGGGTGGCATTTCGGGTAAGTCTGAAGAAGGGTCTCGACTCTATTCCTTCTCTCCAGAGATGCTGCCATGTCCGCTGAGTTGTGTGTGTGTGTCTCTCTCCCTCTCTGTCTATCTGTGTGTATCTGTGTGTGTGTCTGCTGTCGGGTCCCGGTGGCCGCTCAAAGTCACCCGAGCTGCTTGATTCCTCTGAAGTGGTGGCCAGCTGCTGTGTGTGTGTGTGTGTGTGTGTGTGTGTGTGTGTGTGTGTGTGTGTGTGTGTGTGTGTGTGTGTGTGTGTGTGTGTGTGTGTGTGTGTGTGTGTGTGTGTGTGTGTGTGTGTGTGTGTGTGTGTGTGTGTGTGTGTGTGTGTGTGTGTGTGTGTGTGTGTGTGTGTGTGTGTGTGTGTGTGTGTGTGTGTGTGTGTGTGTGTGTGTGTGTGTGTGTGTGTGTGTGTGTGTGTGTGGTGTGTGTGTGTGTGTGTGTGTGTGTGTGTGTGTGTGTGTGTGTGTGTGTGTGTGTGTGTGTGTGTGTGTGTGTGTGTGTGTGTGTTGTGTGTGTGTGTGTGTGTGTGTGTGTGTGTCTCTCTCCCTCTCTGTCTATCTGTGTGTGTGTGTGTGTACTGTCGGGTCCTGGCGGCCGCTCAGTCACCCGCGCTGCTTAATTCCTCTGAAGTGGTGGCCAGCTGCTGTCTGTGTGTCTCTCTCTCTCTCTCTCTGTGTGTGTGTGTGTGTGTGTGTGTGTGTGTGTGTGTGTGTGTGTCTGCCTGCTGTCGGGTCCCAACGGCCGCTCAATGTCAGTCACCCGGGCTGCTTCCTTTTTTAAAATTATTTAAAATAGAGATCCATTGCAAAAAAGTATTTAAAAACATAAAAAAACAAGAAATGCTTGGTAGAATGCGCATTTTCCCATTGTAGGTCATATCAATAGATGCGGCCGCGCTGAAATAACTCAAAACCACAGGATGGAGATGTATTTTAACATTGTTGCTTTATTAAACCATACCTTCATTCACGGTTGGCTCAAGAGTAACGGGAGAGGAACTTGCTAACTCGGGAGAGGAACTTGCAACATCGCAGCAATTACATACCCGTGGGAACTCGGCCACACACTTGATCATACACTTGCAGTCTCGTGGGCAGCCACGAGTCTATCACTCGGGGTACCTCGTGGGTCAACTCGCACAGTGAGACATGCTTCCTTAGCCTGCTTTGCCCTTCACTCTAATGGGGACGTACATATCCTGAGCTTTTGTCAGCACATTTTTAAAAATATCCCACATGGCTGATGCTCCTTTCCCCTCGAATAACCTGCTCCAGTCAACTTGAGCATGACCTTCTCTCATACCCTCAAAGTTGGCCTTACCCCAGTTGACCATTTTAACACATGGGCCCTCTCCGTCCCGATCCATAACTATCTTAAACCTGTGGTCACTGGTCCCAAAGGGCTCCTCCACAAACACCTCATTAACTTGCCCTTCCCAATTTCCCAGTACTAGATCCAGCGTTGCCCTCTCACATGTGGGAGCCTCCACACACTGCTTAAGACTCCTGATCTCCTGAACACTTTTGAGGAATTGCATCCCATCTAAACCCTTCGCACTATGATTTCCCCAGTCCATAATGGGAAAGTTAAAATTCCTTACTACAACAACCTTATTTGACCCGCAGCTGCTTGCAATCTCCTGGCATATTTGTTCTTCTAATTACCATTGACTATTCGGGGGTCTGTAGTACACAAGGTGATCATCCCTTTCTTGTTCCTCAGATTCACCCATATAGCCTCACTAGATGAACCATCCGTAATGTCACCTCTGACCACTGCCGTGACATCCTCCTTAACCAATAATGCAACACTCCCTCCTCCTTTTCCCTCACCCCTGTCTCTCCTGAAGCTTCTGTACCCTGCGACCTTGAGCTGCCAATCCTGCCCTCTCTTAATCAGGTTTCAGTCATCTCTACAACGTCCCAGTCGCTCGTACCTATCCATGCCCTAAGCTCATTGACCTTACCTGTCAGGCCCCTTGCATTTAAAATACAGTACATGCTGCTTAAACCAACCCATGAAGCATTGATGAGGCACATGAATAGGTATTCTTTGGTGGGAGCTTCTTAAGAAAACATGAGTGGATAAAACTGAATGGAAAATAAAATATTTCAACAGCTCTACCACAGCACAGCAGTAGAGCTATTCTACATATTGTGCAGCAATTCTTGAAACACATTCTGAGCAGAGCTTTATTGTGAAGAGAACATCAGGGTAGGGTGTGTGGGGGGGATGATAGTTTAAGTGAGTGAGATAAGATCTGAAACCCAGAAGGATCTAGGGATCCTAGTGCCAACTATCCATTTTGTATGAATAAAAATAAATATATTAGATGAAGGGATATAGTAGGTGGAAGGGGAAAGGGTGTGGATAATGGGAGAGAGATGTGTGCATCCTCTACCCTGTGCTCCACCCAGATGCTCACCCATTTCTCCCACTACCCAGCCCCCCTCCCCTCCCTCCCCCATCCACCGACCAAAATCTCTTCCTCTTGGTTCAGAATTTACTCTTCTTCTATCCTTAATAGTCTTTTGTCTTCTTTTTAGCTCTGGCCTTTGTCCACCTGTCACCTGCATCCATCCATTGCTTGTCACCTCTTTCCTTGACTTTCTCCTCCACTACCAAGAATAGTCTGAAGAAGGGACCTCACCCGAAATATCGCCTACCCATGGTCTTCTGGGGATGCTACCTGACCCTTTGAATTACTCCAGCACTTCGAAACTTAATTCAGAGGTGGTGAAAACTAGACTCAGTAGGTTATGATTCACTTATATAGAGCATTGATGAGATCATATCTGTATTACCAGGTTCAATATTGATATTATTGAAGGCTGGGTGTTAATCTTTGGAAACAATTCAGAGGTATACTGAACTAATAATTTGGGACAGGTGGATTATTTTATAAGGAAAGATTGAATAGTTTAGGATTATGTGCATTGGTGTTTGGAAGAGTGTGGGTTGACTTGATTGAAACATGTTAGATCCTAGAAGTTTATGACAAAGTCCATGTGGAGAGAGTACTTCATCTTATCAAGAACAAGGAACCACTGTTTAGAAATGAATTTAACCTGGGTATGATATACATTTATTTTCCCAGAGGGTCGTGATTCTTTGGAATTCCCTTTGTCAAAGCCCAATGAAAGTATAGACTTTGAATATTTTATTTTTAAGATAGAGCTTAATAAGCTTGGTGGTGAAAGTTTACCTTGGATAAATGGAAATGCAGAACTGATATTACAGTTCTCCCCTGACTCTCAGCCTGAAGAAGGGTCTCGACAAGAAATGGCACTTCCTTCTCTCCAGAGATGCGCCTGTCCTGCTGAGTTACTCCAGCATTTTGTGTCTGTCTTTGATATTACAGTTAGATCAGCCAGTAGATAATGAAATGGCAGAGCAGGCTTGAAGGAGCCAAATGGATTATTGTGCTCCGAAGATGGTATGTTCATACAGCAGTGCGTTCCAGACCTTCAGAATCTGTCATGCAAAGGGGTTTTTTTCCTCTCATGTCATTTTCACCTTCATTCTCTATTCTCCTCTACATACACCAGCTACCTACAAGGAGAGTTTTGCTCGATCCACTCTATCTCCATCTCTGGGGAGATACTTCTATTGGTTCACCATTCAAGATGAACATCCCCAACTTCTCCAGTGTGTCCACATGACTAAATTCCCTCATCCCTGGAATCATTTTCTACATATTTGGTACTCTTTCTAAGTCCTTCTCCAAACCGTGGTTTATTACTTTTCCCAATGTTCAGAATAATTTCAACATTTGTTTAGATTGGAACTTTGGAAAAAGTGGATTCTAAATTGTTGTTTCCTTGTGTATAATGCAAAAGAAGCAATTTAAAGATATAATAGCCCTTTGGTACGTATCGCCAGCCATATTGACAATATCTTGCCACTGAATCCGGATAGGCTGGGATGATTTACGCAACTCTCCCTCATTTTAATCCAAGTCAAGGGCAAGTCATGACTTCAGGACCCGTACCGCCCAACTGGGTGAAGTAAGATCACCACAGGAGTGTGGGCAGCTGAGAGGAAGCACATCGCAGAAGCTCAGATGAAACGCGGCACGCGCAAGGCTCGAGCCATTTTGACTTTTACTGCAGCACCCACCCAACTGTGTCCCATATGCAGGCGAGCCTTCCGGGCCCGCATTGGTCTCACCAGTTACCTCCAAGACCCACAAACAAAAACACTGAAGTCATGGTCTTAGAAACATAGAAACATAGAAAATAGGTGCAGGAGAAGGCCATTCGGCCCTTCAAGCCAGCACCGCCATTCATTGTGATCATGGCTGATCGTCCCAAATCAATAACCCATGCCTGCCTTCTCCCTTGATTCCACTAGCCCAGAGAGCTCTATCTTAAATCGATCCAGTGACTTGGCCTCCACTGCCCACTTCTTCGACTACGAAGGTTGAACAACAACAACGTATTTCTAATGAAGACATAGACAAATTGAATGATCTATTACCCTATTATATCACCCTGCAGTCTTTTTTTTGTTAAATATTGTTATTAATTGTAAGTACATATTAATAGAAAATACTTCTTACATACATTCGTAATATTATTAATATTAACATTTAAGACTTATTTATATTTCTATACATTTTTTTTTACAAGTAAGAAAAGATAGAGAAAAATAACATAGAGATAAGAAATCAAAAATAATAAAGAGGTGAATGGAGTATTAAAAAGTTATCCATCGTTGGAGATATATCCATGATTTGTTATACGTATTCCTTCATCTATTCCATTATTCAGGTTTCAGTCAGGCTCTCGCACCGAGCCTGAGATTGACCCTTTAGATATTCAATGTATGGAGACCATATTCCTCTGAAAAGATCCAACCTGTCCATTAGACAAGCCTCAATCTTTCCCGATGGAGTGTCTCCGACATTCCTGTAATCCACATTTTGATTGTGGGGAATGTAGGACCTTTCCAGAATTTCAATATTAATTTATTCCCAATTATTAAACTATAATCAATAAAAAGTATTTGATTCATTGCTATTAATTGATCTGTTTCCAGTATTCCCAGTATTATTAACTTTGAATCAGGAATCAGATTCATATTAACAACTGCAGTCTCTCTTAAATGCTTACACTGTAATAAACCTATTCATTTATAAATACAAAACATTTCATTGGCAGCAGGCAGACCTTGGTTTCATAAAGCAGAATCTTTGAGTTGGAATGTGGAAAGTGTGCACATAAATAATGTTCTAATCTCAGCACTTAAGCAGATCACAGAAAGAGTAGAGGCAGCATGAACTAATTTGGCTGCTATTTCAACCACAGATTTATATAGTGCTTCAAATGTTCAAATGGAATGCAGTAAGATACCACGCAAACACAAGTCTGCAGATGGACTTTCAACTTCAAAAATTCTTGATGGAATAGTGCACCTCTTGCACTATCATGGACGTTTTTTCTAATTGTGATTTGCACTCGTGTCTTGTGTTTTGCCTCCTTTTCACTGTCTAACCAAACGTATGTGCAATTTATGTATAATTCATGTATACTTTATGTTTGAAGAAGGATCTCGACCTGAAACATCACTCATTCCTTCTCTCCAGAGTTACGAGTTATTCCAGCTCTTTGTGTCTATACATTATACCTTTGTGTGTTGCCTGAGTCTGAGCTTGTGATGCTGCTGCTGTAAGCAAGATTTCATTGCATCTCTACTTCACTGTATTGTGCATAAGACAGTCAACTTGACTTGCAGACCCATTGCAACAGGTTTCTGTGCAGCTCTATCCCTGGGTCTCACATCTACACTTGAGGAAGGCAGAAGAAAATACTGATTGGCAGCTGTGAGCTGCAGCCTTGAAGGGTCACAGCAGGGAGTTTGGCGTGAAACATGAGCCTCCCTTCTTATTTTAAAAGCTGCTGAGAAAAAAATGTACACACCCCTGATGCACATTGGTGTCAATCATAATAGTGCAAAAATCCATTGTCAAGGTGACCAAAGTTTCTCTGGATTGATCCTTGAAAACTCCCACATTTTAATCTGAAATATAGTGCATCAAATCTTCAGTTTACAAATCCTTTATACCATGGAACACCACCATATCTCTACCTCCCCAAAATATTTCTGAAGCAAACAGATGATATAAGTTACAATGATAGAGCAATTTCCCCATGGCGGTCAACACTACTGGATTTACAACAAACCAGAAAGAAACTATTTCCCCACCTCCATTTTGTTTCAACTCAAATACGTGGAATAGTTCTGAATTTAGCTTAGTTTAGTGATGCAGCATGGAAACAGGCCCTTCGGCGCACTGACTCCACACCAACCAATGATCCCTGCACATTAACACTCTGCTACACACACATTAGGTACAATTTTGACACATACCAAATCAATTAATATCAAAACGTGCACGTCTTTGGAGTGTGGGAGGAAACCCACGTGGTCACTCGATACAGACAGCACCCGTGGCTGGGATCGAATCCGGGTCTCTGGTGCTGCAAGTGCTGTAAGGCAGCAACTCTACTGTTGTGCCACTTCTTGGAAACAAATGCATTTGTAACTTGACTACACGGGTGACAGAACTATTTCTTCTATTCCTATTTCTTCTGAAGCACAATAAACAACATTTTATTTGATACATTTCCTAAAGCTTTATCTGTTAATTTGAATGGGCTTAACTGCTAGGTACAATTACCAAATACAATTAGCTCATTACCTCTTAAACAAATTTGAACTCATCCTAAAGTGAATTGCAGGCGCGTCCCTGTTTGTTACCAAGTATTGAACACAACGTAGTTTAGTCGGTGCCCCCTCTCTAATTAGGTGAAAGAGATTTGCTTCCCTTCTCTTTGTAATTCTCAAAGTCGTAATAGTAGGAAATGTATTCCTCATTGCTTCCCCCAGAACCAAGAACTTGCTTCAGCTCTAATGTTCAGCACTCTGGAGTGACTATGTAGAACTTAGAACGTAGAACAGCACAGCACAGGAACGGGGCCTTTGGCCCACCAATCTCAGTGTAAACACTCAGAGTCATACAGTGATACAGAATGGAAACAGGCACTTTGGCCCACCTAGCATCTACACTTGTCCCACCTGCCTAAGTTTGGCACACATCCCTCTAAGCCTGTCCCATCCATGAACCTGTCTAAATGTTTTGTAAAACTTGCCATAGTACCTGCCTCACTACCTCCTCCAGCAGCTCGTTCCATACACCCACCACTCTTTGTGTAGTAAAAGTTACTCCTCAGATTCTATATAAATCTTTCACCCCCTCAACATAAACCTATACCGTATGGTTCTCGATTTCTCTACACTGGGCAAAAGACTCTGCATTTACCCAATCTCTTCTCATGATATTGTACATATCTATAGGATCACGCCTCATTCTCCTGCGCTCCAGGGAATAGAGTCCCAGCCTGCTCAACCTCTCCCTATAGCGCAGACCTCCAGTCCTGGCAACATCTTCATCAATCTTCTCTGCACATTTCCAGCTTGACAATATATTTCCTATAATATAGTGACCAAAACTGAACACAATTCTCTAAATGTGGCTTCACCAATGTCTTATATAATTGCAACATGACCTCCCAACTTCTATACTCAATACTCTGACTGATGAAGGCCGATGTGCCAAAAGCCTTTTGGACCACCTTATCGAGCTTTGACGCCACTTTCAAGGATCTATACACCTTCATTCCTAGATCCCTCTGCTCTACAGCACACCCCAGAGGCCCACCAATCACTTTGCAGGTCGTTCCCTTGTACGTTGACACTTGGTTCGGAAAACGAGAGAGATCTACAATAATTATAGGCAGCATGGAGTAAATGAGGTGCTTGATGAGTATAAAGAATGTAAAAAGAATCTTAAGAAAGAAATTAGAAAAGCTAAAAGAAGATATGAGGTTGCTTTGGCAAGTAAGGTGAAAGTAAATCCAAAGGGTAAATCCATATCAATAGCAAAAGGATAACGAGGGCTAAAATTGGTCCATTAGAGAGTCAGAGTGGACAGCTATCTGCAGAGCCAATAGAAATGGGGGAGATATTGAACAATTTATTTTCTTCGGTATTCTCCAAGGAGAAGGATATTGAATTATGTGAGGTAAGGGAAACAAGTAGAGCAGCTATGGAAACTATGAGGATCAAAGAAGAGGAAGTACTGACACTTGAAAAATATAAAAGTGGATAAGTCTCCTGTTCTGACAGGATATTCCCTAAGACATTGATGGGAGTTAGTGTAGATATAGCAGGGGCAATGACAGAAATATTTCAAATGTCATTAGAAATGGGAATGGTGCCGGAGGATTGGCGTACTGCGCATCTTGTTCCATTGTTTAAAAGGGGTACTAAGAGTAAACCTAGCAATTATAGACCTGTTAGTTTGACGTCAGTGGTGGGCAAATTAATGGAAAGGACACTTAGGATAATATATATAAGCATCTGGATAAACAGGGTCTGATTAGGAACAGTCAACATGGATTTGTGACTGGAAGGTCATGTTTGACTAATCTTCTTGAATTTTTTGAAGAGGTTACTAGGGAAATTGATGAGGGTAAAGTGGTGGATGTTGTCCATATGGACCTCAGTAAGGCCTTTGACAAGGTTCCACATGGAAGGTTGGTTAAGAAGGTTCAATTGTTGGGTATTAATGGTGGAGTAGCAAGATGGATTCAACAGTGGCTGAATGGGAGATACCAGAGAGTAATGGTGGATGGCTGTTTGTCAGGTTGGAGGCCGGTGACTAGTGGGGTGCCTCAGGGATCTGTGTTGGGTCCACTGTTGTTTGTCATGTACATCAAAGATCTGGATGATGGTGTGGTAAATTGGATTAGTACGTATGCAGATGATACTAAGATAAGTGGTGTGGTGGATAATTAAGTAGATTTTCAAAGTCTACAGAGAGATTTAGGCCATTTGGAAGAGTGGGCTGAAAGATGGCAGATGGAGTTTAATGCTGATAAGTGTGAGGTGCTACATCTTGGAAGGACAAATCAAAATAGGACATACATGGTAAATGGTAGTGAATTGAGGAATGCAGTTGAACAGAGGGATCTAGGAATGACTGTGCATAGTTCCCTGAAGGTGGAATCTCAGGTAGATAGGGTGGTAAAGAAAGCTTTTGGTGTGCTGGCCTTTATAAATCAGAGCATTGAGTATAGAAGTTGGGATGTAATGTTAACATTTTACAAGGCATTGGTGAGGCCAATTCTGGAGTATGGTGTACAAGTTTGGTCGCCAAATTATAGGAAAGATGTCAACAAAATAGAGAGAGTACAGAGGAGATTTACTAGAATGTTGCCTGGGTTTTAGCACCTACGTTACAGAGAAAGGTTGTACAGGTTAGGTCTTTATTCTTTGGAGCTCAGAAAGTTAAGGGGGAACTTGATAGAGGTCTTTAAAACGATGAGAGGGAGGGACAGAGTTGACGTGGATAAGCTTTTTCTATTGAGAGTAGGGAAGATTCAAACAAGAGGACATGATTTGAGAATTAAAGGACTGAAGTTTAGGGGTAACATGAGGGGGAACTTCTTTACTCAGAGATTGGTAGCTGTGTGGAATGAGCTTCCAGTGGAAGTGGTGGAGGCAGGTTCGATTTTATCATTTAAAAATAAATTGGATAGGTATATGGACGGGAAAGGAATGGAGGGTTATGGTCTGAGTGCAGGTCGATGGGACTAGGTGAGAGTAAGTGTTCAGCAAGGACTAGAAGGGCCGAGATTGCCTGTTTCCGTGCTGTAATTGTTATATGGGGTTATATGTTACCCTGTTTATAAAATATTTTGGGATTATCCTTAATGTTATCTGCCAGAGCTATCTCCTGTGTCCTTTTTGTCCTCCTGATTTCCTTCTTTAGCTTGCTCCTCAGTTCCCAGAAACTCCTCCAGGGATACACTTGATCCCAGCTGCCCATACCTGTCCCATGCCTCCTCCTTATTCAGAGCCTCAATTTCCCTCAACAGCCAAGTTTCCTTACCCTGCCTTACCCTTCACTCTAACAGGGACATGCATGTCCTGGACACTGGTCAGCATACTTTCAAAAACATTCCTCTTTCCTGATGTTCCTTTTCCTTCAAACAACCTGCTACAAATAACTTGAGCGAGTTCCCAGTTAATACCTTCAAATTTGGCCTTGTCCCAGTTTAGAATCCCAAAAGGCTCATCCATCAACACTTCATCCACTTGCCCCTTTCAATTTCCCAACACTAGATCAAGCGTTGCCCTCTCCCGTGTGGGGCCTTCTGCATATTGCCAGAGGAAACTTTCCTGAGCACATTTGACAAACTCCATCCCATCTAAACATTTTGGGCTCAAACAATCCCAGTCAATATTGAGAAAGTTAAAATCCCGACTACCACAAACCTATTTGACGTACAGCTGTCTGCTATCTCCTGGCATATTTGTTCTTCTAATTCCCATTGACTATTCGGGGGTCTGTAGTACACCTCCAACAAGGTGATCATCCCTTTCTTGTTCCTCTGCTCCACCCATATAACCTCACTCGACAAACCATCTGCAATGTCCTCTCTGACCACTGCCGTGAAATCCTCCTTAACCAATAATGCAATACCCCCTCCTCTTTTATCCTCACCCCTGCCTCTCCTAAAGCTCCTGTACCTCCAGAACAGTGAGCTGCCAGACCTGCCGCTCTCTTAACCAGGTTTCTGTAAAGGCTACACCATCCCAGTCACACGTACCTATCCATGCCCTAAGTTCACTTGCCCCGTCACCATTAAACCTTCCCCTCTCACTCTATAGCTATCCCCTCTAGTGTTGGACATTTCCACCCTGGTATTAAGGCTCTTCCCTATCTATGCCTCTCATAATTTTATATACTTCTCCCAAGTCTCCCCTCAACAAATGTTCCAGAGAAAACCATTTGAGTTTATCCAACCAGTAGCTGAAACCCCCTAATCCATGCAACATGCTGGTAAATATCCTCTGCACCCTCTCCGAAGCCTCCGCGTCTTTCCTGTAAAGTGGTGACCAGAACTGCACGCAATACTCCAAATGCAGCCTACCAAAGTCCCATAGAGCTATATCATGGGCAATCCATCTTTCCAGTAAGCTCCATATCCTTTAATATGTGTATCCGTGATTTTCATCAGAGGGAAGATGTTCTCCAAGAATGCTGAAATGAAGGAGGCTGCAAAATGCAGTGGACATTGCCCGGTCTGTCACAGGTATTGATCTCCCCACTAACAAATGGATCTATAGGAAGTGGTGCATCAAGAAGACAGCTAATATCATCAAAGACCGGCACAATGCTGGCAAGTTCTCATCTCGCTGCTACCATTGAAAAGTACTGCATGAATCTGAGAACCATTAGTTCCAGGTGCAATATATTTTTTTGGTGGGAGTGTCTGAGATTTCAACAAGCTTCAGGATGAATTGTAGTTCCCTTTCACTTCTAAATAGCCCACCCACAGTGTCAGGCACCTCAGGCATAAGCCACTGGTGATTGATATTTTCAGAAGAATGAGAAGAATTGGTGCACTGTGCAGCTGGCATAGGTTCAGTAGGTGGGGGGAATTGATGTGGGGTGGGGGATGGCAAGGGAGTAGATGCACAGAAGTCCACTGGAAGGTCAACTTAGAATCAAGAGTGTTTAACTGTCAATATACCACATCTGGAATATTGCAATTCTAACTAAGTGCAGCTTTACATGCCCATGAAGCACAACATAATACCAGGATATACAATAAATCGTAATTATTCTACTAAACCTGTGAGAATACCAGCCAAAGAATGTCGTGCTACCTTAGTGCAAAGTCCATAGTAGTGCAGTGCGGAGGTAAGAGTGTGGTTGGGATCGTACAGTGTGATTAAAGAGTCTGTTGGTTGATGGACTTTCATCAGAGATTGTCCTTGACATTGGAGATAACGATTTCAGATTCATGCACTACTTTTCAACAGTGATGAGAACGTGCCAGCATGGTGTGGATCTTTGATGATATTAGCTGTCTTCTTGATGTAGCACTTCCTGTAGATCCCTTTCTAGTGGGGAGATAACCTGTGATGGACCGGGCAATGGCCACCACTTTTTGCAGCCTCCTTCGTTCCTGCATTCTTGGGGAGCACCTTCCGCCTGATGAAAGACTCAAACGCATCAATGACCAGGCCACAGGCTCCAACTGCAACAACAATAATAACTTCTGTTGACTTTGAGCCTATATATACCTTGGAGTGCACCTGGGTAACAAACTGGACTGGTCTGTCAACTCTGACGCCTTCTACAATAAAGGCCAGAGAAGACTCTTTTACCTCAGAAGGCTCAAATCCTTCAATGTGCGTAATGATATGCTGCACATGTTTTACAACGCTGTGGTCGCAAGTGTTATTTTTTACGCTGTTGTCTGCTGGGGCAACAGCATTAGTGCAAAAAACAACAAGAAGCTGGACAAACTGGTTAAACGAGCTAGCTCAGTTCTGGAGGGGAGAGTGGACTCTGGGATGGATGTACTTGAGAGGCGTATGAGGCGCAAAGTGCAGGTCATCCTGAAAAACCCCGGGCATCCCCTCCATGTAATTCTGGAGAGTCAAAAGAGCACTCGGAACAACAACTGGCTCCAACAACGCTCCTGCGTTGTAGAACGGAGCGGTTCAGGGAGAGGAGCAATTAGATTTTATATTTCGGACCGTTAGGCTGTAGAGGGATGCATTTTTGCATTTTTTTAATTTTTAATTGTTAATTATTGGTCTTTTTAAGTATTTATTGCTCTTAGGTATTTTATGTATTTTCTGTCTGCGTTCATTTTGAATGTGTGGGTTTGTTGGTTGGGGGCTTCTGGACATCTGAATTTATTATTAAATATGGGCAAACCTGTAAAGTTTCCAGTAACATGATCCAGTATCAATATGAGTGGGATTAGATGCACTACACTGACAATGGAATGCAGCTTCATCTTTATATCTGAAACTGATTTCTCCCCTTATTATGACATTTTATAAACAATGATCAAAATGAAGAAGTGAGATTAAAGGCAGAGAAGAATCAGGGCCAGAAGTACAGGAATGTGAAGATATACAATAACATAGAAATGGACTCTCAGAGGACTGTTGGGCTGAAGTTAAGGAAGTCACTTTTCCTGGAGATCAAATATTGCAACTTGAAAGTCACCTGACATTCTTAGGTGTTTTTGCAATCAGGGTATGCTTAAGATATTTCTGATTAAGATTAGAAATGTCTTTCTTTCAATCTTTTTTTCAATCTTTCTACATTTTTGATTGATTTTTGATACATCAAGATTGAAAAATGTATACTTGATGGAAAGTATAACTGCTAAACTCCAGTTGAAGACCGAGGCCTTTAATATTATTTGGAAACCGGTACTATTACAAATGCCAAGATTGATTAAGGATATGAATGGATGAGCTTGCTATGGTGCCTGTGAATAAGATGCTTCTATGATAGAATGTTAAGAGGATCCGATGTGATGCAAATAGAGGTTAGATGATTTGTATTTTGTCATTTTGCAATTGTCTTTTGTGTGTCTCTTTGTTTTGTCTGTATTTGTATTTCGTTATGTCAATAAATGTTGAGTTAAAAAAAAAAAGAAATGTCTTTACTCAGTGTGGTGAAATTCTCTGTCACAGAGAATCCTCCTATTTAGAATGATTTCCAGACAATAAATGATTCAAAGATTTCTGGGAGAGAACAGGAAAATGTATTAAGATAGAGGATCCGCCATTATCTTGTGGAGTGGGCTTGGAAGATGTAATGCCCTTCCTTTGATGTCTCTCTTCATTCTATGGGAGTAAAGAGTATACATTCACAGGTTGTATAGGGCGTTGGTAAGACCACATCTGGAGTATTGTCTACAGTTTTGGTCTCCTAATTTGAGGAAAGACATCCTTGTGATTGAGGCAGTGCAGCAGAGGTCCATGAGATTGATCCCTGGGATTTTCATATGAAGAAAGACTTGATAGATTCAGCTTGTACTCGCTAAAATTTAGAAGATTGAGGGGGGATCTTATAGAAACGTACAAAATTCTTAAGGGGTTGGACAGGCTAGATGCAGGAAGATTGTTCCCGATGTTGGGGAAGTCCAGAACAAGGGGTCACAGTTTAAGGATAAGGGGGAAATCTTTTTAGGACCGAGATGAGAAAAACATTTTTCACACAGAGAGTGGTGAATCTCTGGAATTCTCTGCCACAGAAGGTAGTTGAGGCCAGTTCATTGGCTATATTTAAGAGGGAGTTAGATGTGGCCCTTGTGGCTAAAGGGATCAGGGGGTATGGAGAGAAGGCAGGTACAGGATACTGAGTTGGATGATCAGCCATGATCATATTGAATGGCGGTGCAGGCTCGAAGGGCCGAATGGCCTACTCCTGCACCTATTTTCTATGTTTCTATGGCGGGACTGTCATATGAGGAAAGATTGAAAAGACTAGGCTTGTATTCACTGGAGTTTAGAAGGATGAGGGGATATCTTCAAAGGTCAAAGGTTATTTATTGGTGTAGTGAAATGCTTCTTGCCAATGCAGCACATAAAAAAAAAGAATAGACATAACAATAATAAAGAGATTTAAACATAAAAAACATCCCCCCACAATGGTTCCCACTACGAGGGAAGGCACAACGTCCAGTCCCCATCCCCATGTCCACTCATAGTCGGGCCTATTGAGGCCTCCGCAGTCGCCTTTACGGAGGCCCGATGTTCCAGGCCGATCTTATAGAAACATATAAAATTATAAAAAAACTGGACAAGCTAGATGCAGGATAAATGTTCCCAATGTGGGGCGAGTCCAGAACCAGGGGCCACAGTCTTAGAATAAAGGGGAGGTCATTTAAGACTGAGGTGAGAAAACACTTTTTCACCCAGAGAGTTGTGAATTTATGGAATTCCCTGCCACAGAGGGCAGTGGAGGCCAAGTTACTGGATGGATTTAAGAGAGAGTTAGATGGAGCTCTAGGGGCTAGTGGAGTCAAGGCATTTGGGGAGAAGGTAGGCACGGGTTTTTGATAGGGGATGATCAGCCATGATCACAATGAATGGCGGTGCTGTCTCGAAGGGCTGAATGGCCTCCTTCTGCACCTATTTTCTATGTTTCCATGTTTCTGTAAGTGTTTTCCAACAAACAATGAACAATGGAAAACCATAATGGAGTTTGTGCAAGTTAGGATACAGAGAGTAAAATGAAAGGAGTTCATGTTAATGTTGGATAGACAATAGGAGTGCTGCCTGCAGACCTCAGGAATAGTGTGTGTGGAGACATCTATTGTAAGGGTGTGGTTTTCAGTAGCAGGTGAATTGAGACCTAAGTGGAGATTGAAGTGGATGGTACAGTTCTTTGCAATGGGGTTGATTGAGACTTTGAGATCATTCAAACCAACTGAAAGATAACAGAGACAGGACTCCAGGGTTGTAATGACACAACCTGATTATAATGACAAAAAAAAGCTTGACTTTGAAACATTAAGTGGAACTAGGGAGAAAGGCAATTAAGCACCTGTTCCAAGTGGTTGTGAGATGGGAGGGATTGTAATGGAAATCCCGAGCCCAGATGCAAAGCTGAGGCATCTACATTCCTTATACCAACAGACATAGAAACATAGAAACATAGAAAATAGGTGCAGGAGGAGGCCATTCGGCCCTTCAAGCCAGCACCGCCATTCATTGTGATCATGGCTGATCACCCCCTACCAATAACCCATGCCTGCCTTGGGGTATCAATCAGACAACTTGCCGATTGATACAATTTGCAATAATTACCCAAAGGATTACGCACTTATCTCTTAAAATTAACAGGAAGTATCGTGTTGATTGGCTCTGATATTATTTCGTCAAAATGTATCCTTTTCCTCTTTGTTAAACAGGGTCTGATTAGGAACAGTCAACATGGATTTTTGCCTGGAAGGTCATATTTGACTAATCCTCTTGAATTTTTTGAAGAGGTTACTAGGGAAATTGATGAGGGTAAAGCATTGGATGTTGTCTATATGGACTTCAATAAGGCCTTTGACAAGGTTCCAATGTGAAGTGGAAGGAAAATGATACATGGTTTTCAAATTTTTTTACAAATAAAAAACTGAAAAGTGTGGCGTGCAAAGGTATTCAGCCCCCTTTACTCTGATACCCCTAAATAAAATCCAGTGCAACCAATTGCCTTCAGAAGTCACCTCATTAGTAAATCGAGTCCACTGGTGTGTAATCTAATCTCAGTATAAATACAGCTGTTCTGTGGAGACCTTAGAGGTTTGTTAGAGAACATTCCTGAACAAACAATGTTCCTTGGGCATCATGAAGCCCAAGGAACACACCAGACAGGTCAGAGAAGTTTAAGGCAGGGTTAGGTTATAAAAAAAAATCCCAAGCTTTGAACATCTCACAGAGCACTGTTCAATCCATCATCCAAAAATGGAAAGAGTATGGCACAACTGCAAACCTACCAAGATATGGCCGTCCACCTAAACTGACATGTTGGGCAAGGAGAGCATTGATCAGAGAAGCAGCCAAGGGGCCCATGGTAACTCTGGAGGAGCTGCAGAGATCCACAGCTCAGGTGGGAGAATCTGTCCACAGGACAACTATTAGTCGTGCACTCCACAAATCGGTCCTCTATGGAAGAGTGGCAAGAATAAAGCCATTGTTGAAACAAAGCCATAAGAAGTCCCGTTTGCAGTTTGCCACAAGCCATGTGGGGGACACAGCAAACATGTGGAGGAAGGTGCTCTGGTCTGATGAGACCAAAATTGAAGTTTTTGGCCTAAATGCAAAACGCTATGTGTGGTGGAAAACTAACACTGCACATCACCCTGAACTCACCAGCCCCACTGTGAAACATGGTGGTGGCAGCATCATGCTGTGGGGATGCTTTTCTTCAGCAGGGACAGGGAAGCTGGTCAGGGAGTTGATGGGAAGATGAATGGAGCCAAATACAGGGCAATCTTGCAAGAAAACCTGTTAGAGTCTGCAAAAGACTTGAGACTGGGGCGGAGGTTCACCTTCCAGCAGGACAACGACCCTAAACATACAGCCAGAGCTACAATGGAATGGTTTAGATCAAAGCATATTCATGTGTTAGAATGGCCCAGTCAAAGTCCAGACCTAAATCCAATTGAAAATCTCTGGCAAGACTTGCAAATTGCTGTTCACAGACGCTCTCCATCCAATCTGACTGAGCTTGAGCTATTTTGCAAAGAAGAATGGGCAAAAATGTCAGTCTGTAGATGTGCAAAGCTGGTAGAGACATACCCCAAAAGACTTGCAGCTGTAATTGCAGCGAAACATGGTTCTACAAAGTATTGACTCAGGGGGGCTGAATACTTTTGCATGCCACACTTTTCAGTTTTTTATTTGTAATAAAATTTGGAAACCATGTATAATTTTCCTTCCACTTCACAATTATGCACCACTTTGTGTTGGTCTATCATATAAAATACCAACAAAATACATTTATGTTTGTGGTTGTAACGTGACAAAATATGGAAAAATTGAAGGGGTATGAATACTTTTGCAAGCCACTGTACTAGAGAGTAATGGTGGATAACTCTTTGTCAGGTTGGAAGCCGGTGACTAGTGGGGTATCTCAGGGATCTGTGTTGGGTCCACTTTTGTTTGTCATATACATCAATGATCTGGATGATGGTGTGGTGAATTGGATTAGTAAGTATGCAGATGATACTAAGATAGGTGGTGTTGTGGATAATGAAGTAGATTTTCAAAGTCTGCAGAGAGATTTAGGCCATTGGAAGAGTGGGCTGAAAGATGGCAGATGGAGTTTAATGCTGATATGTGTGAGGTGCTACATCTTGGCAGGACAAATCAAAATAGGACATACTTATTGGTAAATGGTTGTGAAATGAGGAATGCAGTTGAACAGAGGGATCTAGGAATAACTGTGCATAGTTCCCTGAAGGTGGAATCTCATGTAGATAGGGTGGTAAAGAAAGCTTTTGGTGTGCTGGCCTTTATAAATCAGAGCATTGAGTATAGAAGTTGGGATGTAATGGTAAAATTGTACAAGGCATTGGTGAGGCCAATTCTGGAATATGGTGTACAATTTTGGTCGCCAAATTATAGGAAAGATGTCAACAAAATAGAGAGAGTACAGAGGAGATTTACTAGGATGTTGCCTGGGTTTCCGCACCTAAGTTACAGAGAAAGGTTGAACAAGATAGGTCTTTATTCTTTGGAGCGCAGAAGGTTAAGGGGGGAATTGATAGAGGTCTTTCAAATTCTGAGAGGTATAGAGGGAGTTGACATGGATAAGCTTTTTCCATTGAGAGTAGGGAAGATTCAAACAAGAGGACATGATTTGAGAATTAAGGGACTAAAGTTTAGGGGCAACATGAGGGGGAACTTCTTTAATCAGAGAGTGGTAGCTGTGTGGAATGAGCTTCCAGAGGAAGTGGTGAAGGCAGGTTTATTTTTATCATTTAAAAATAAATTCGATAGGTACATGAATGGGAAAGGAGTGGAGGGTTATGGTCTCAGTGCAGGTAGATGGGATTAGGTGAGAGTAAGTGTTCGGCATGGACTAGAAGGGCCGAGATGGCCTGTTTCCATGCTATAATTGTTATATGGTTATATGGTATAATTCAGAAAGGCAGTTTTGCACTTAACAATCAATTTAATTGTCAGAGAATACTCCCACCTATACCATCACACTGGATTAATATAATTTGACAATATGACAACTATGCTTCCACAAATAAACTGCAATTCTGATACTGTTCAGCCTTTTGCAACCCACCCTGGCTCTTCTGTTGAAGGGCATGGTGTAGCGGCACCTGCTCGTCGGTATGGAACCCTGCGATCGGAAACCGCGCGCACGTGACTCTGGGAGGGGTCGGGTTTTCGCGCGGTTTCTGAGCTCTGCCCGCCAGTCGTTCCAGGACAACTGTTGTGGTCAGTTGTGTTTTGTGACCAGTGTTATCGATGAATGAGGATGGTGAATACATTATTTTCCAACCTACCGATTGTCATAATTCATCCGCTAAAATGGTAAGTTTGTTAGCATCCGGCAATGCAGACTATGCCTCTTCTTTCCATTTTCTTCATAAACAAAATAAACAAGGACGGGGCAGCATAGTGGCACAGCGGTAGAGTTACTGCCAGAAACCGGGTTCGAGTTTGTATGTTCTCCCCGTGGCCTACGTTGATTTTCTCCAAGATATTCAGTTTCCTCCCACACTCTAAAAACATACAGGTACAGTATGTAGGTCAATTGGCTTGGTATAAATGTAAATTTTCACCCGTGTGTGTAAAATAGTGTTAGTGTGCGGGGATCGCTGGTCGGTGCGGACTCGATGGGCCCAACGGCCTGTTTCCGCGATGTATCTCTAAATTAAACTAAAACTGCCAATGATGTTACATAACTTGCTTGTGTGTTATGGAGTTATACAACACAGAATCAGGCCAGTAAGCTTGAAGCCCATACAGAAATTCCCACAGTTCATGGCATGACTGAAACCTAGTACTTGAAGATCCTGGAAAGCCTGAATATGGAGATACTTTCTTTGTACAGGTCACAGGCCACCTGCCTTTCAATGTGATTTATCAGACCTGAACCATTACCAGGTGGCTTCTCAAGATACTTGTAAAGGACCAGTAATGGTGTCTCCACAGGGACCTCCGGAGTCACTGGGCAGAAAGCACTAAGGCCCTAGTTTTAGTTAGTCAGAGCAGCAGGACGGAGTTATGGGGGGAAGATTGCAACCTTCACGAGGTCCGCCCTGTTTCGACTAATGCAATCAACTTGACGTGCACAATCAGAAGATCAAAGAGAACAAGTTGTCCTACAACTTTAGGCTGTGCACGCCACACGAAAGAAGAAGAAGAAGACGGGGTTATCACACAGTCAACGGCAGACTGCCAAAATAAATCATCTATTTCCAAGTTCACTATGAGATTCATCGTCATGCCTCACGAAAACAGGCCCTCAGCCCAACATGCCAATGCCAAGCAAGATGCCCCATCTAAGCTAGTCCTTATATGCCCTTATCACTCCAAACCTTTCCTATCCGTCTGCATGTCTAAGTGTACTTTACATGGCATTATAGTAAATGCCTGAACTACTTCCTCTGGCTGCTCATTTCATATATCCACCACCCTCTAAATGAAAACTTTGACTAAGGCTCCTATTAAATCTCACCCCTCTCACCTTAAACGTATGTTCTCTTGTTTTTGATTCCTCTTCCTTTGGTAAAAGTCATTGTTCAGTCACCCTATTTATCACCCTATATTATACCCTTCTATAAGATCACGCCTGAGCCTCCTGCGCTCCAAGGAATAAAGGCCTAGCTCACTCAACCACTCCCTATAATTCAGCCTAGCAAGTCCTCAAGTGCCGGCAAAATCCTACTAAATCACCTCTGCACCATTTCCAGCTCAATGATATCCTTCCTATGGCAGAATGACCAAACCGAACGCAGTGCACCAAGTGTGGCCTCATCGTGTGGCGGTCACGGTGGCGCAGTGGTAGAGTTACTGCTTTACAACGAATGCAGCGCCGGAGACCCGGGTTTGATCCCGACTACGGGTACAGTCTGTATGGAGTTTGTACGTTCTCCCCATGACCTGCGTGAGTTTTCTCCGAGATCTTCGGTTTCCTCCCACACTCCAAAGACGTATGGGTTTGTAGGTTAATTGGCTTGGTAAATGTAAAAATTGGACCTAGTGGATGTAGGATAGTGTTAATGTGTGGGAATCGCTGGTCAGCATGGACAGGGTGGGCCGAAGGGCCTGTTTCCACGCTGTATCTCTAAACTAAAATCTAAACTAAGGTCTTGTAAAACTATAACGTAGCATTCTAACAATACCTTGACCAGTGTACTAAAAGCTTTCTTGACAGCCCTACCTACCTCGTGACATCACTTTCATGAACTATATACCTATCCTAGATTGCTCTGATCCACAACACTCCTACTTTGAAGGCCCTGCCCTAGTTTGACTTCCAAAAATGCAACATTAAACTTAGCTGCATTAAACTCTATTAACCATTTCTCAGCCCATTTGACCAGCGAGTCTGCTGTAAATGTTGGTAACCATCTTCACCATCTACCATATCATTCAGTGTCATCTGCAAACTTACTAATAATACCTTGTACATTCTCATCCAAATTGTTAATATAGACCACAAACAGCAATGGACCCAGCACTGACCCCTGGCACCGATACCATTTGTCACAGGCCTAGTAAAAAATCATTCCCTTTCCCCACCAGCTCCTGCTTCCTACCATGAAACATTGAAACATAGCAAATAGGTGCAGGAGTAGGCCATTCGGCCCTTCGAGCCTGCACCGCCATTCAATATGATCATGGCTGATCATTCAACTCAGTATCCTGTAGCAGCATTCTCTCCATACCCCTGATCCCTTTAGCCACAAGGACCACATCTAACTCTCTCTTAAATATAGCCAATGAACTGGCCTCAACTACCTTCTGTGGCAGAGAATTCCAGAGACTCACCGCTCTCTGTTGAAAAATGTTTTCCTTATCTTGGTCCTAAAGGAATTCCCCCTTATCCTTAAACTGTGACCCCTTGTTCTGGAACTCCCCAACATCGGGAACAATCTTCCTGCATCTAGCCTGTCCAACCCCTTAAGAATTTTGTAAGTTTCTATGAGATCCCCCCTCAATCTTCTAAATTCTAGCGAGTACAAGCCAAGTCTATCCAGTCTTTCCTCATATGAAAGTCCTGACATCCCAGGAATCAGTCTGGTGAACCTTCTCTGTACCCCCTCTATGGCAAGAATGTCTTTCCTCAGATTTGGAAACCAAAACTGTACGCAATATTCCAGGTGTGGTTCACCAAAACCCTGTACAATTGCAGTAGAACCTCCCTGCTCCTATACTCAAATCCTTTTGCTATGAATGCTAACATATCATTCGCTTTCTTCATTGCCTGCTGCACCTGCATGCCTACTTTCAATGACTGGTGTACCATGACACCCAGGTCTCGATGCATCTTCCCTTTTCCACCATTCGGATAATAGTCTACCCTCCTGTTTTTGCCACATAACCTCACATTTATCCACATTATACTGCATCTGCCATGCATTTGCCCACTCACCCAGCCTATCCAAGTCACCTTGCAGCCTCCTAGCATCCTCCTCACACCTAACACTGCCCCCCAGCTTCGTGTCATCCGCAAACTTGGAGATGTCGCATTCAATTCCCTCATCCAAATCATTAATATATATTGTAAATAGCAGGGGTCCCAGCACTGAGCCTTGCGGTACCCCACTAGTCACTACTTGCCATTCTGAAAAGGACCTGTTTACTCCTACCCTTTGCTTCGTGTCTGCCAGCCAGTTCTCTATCCACATCAATACGGAACCCCCAAAACCATGTGCTTTAAGTTTGTATACTAATTTCTTATGTGGGACCTTGTCAAAAGCCTTCTGAAAGTCCAGATATAACACATCCACTGGTTCTCCCTTATCCACTCTACTAGCTACATCCTCGAAAAATTCTATAAGATTCGTCAGACATAATTTACCTTTCGTAAATCCATGCTGACTTTGTCCAATGATTTCACCACTTTCCAAATGTGCTGCTATCCCATCTTTAATAACTGACTAGCAGTTTCCCCACTACCGATGAAGCCAATTCTGTCTCCAGTTTTCTAGCTATCAAGGACGAGTCTCACCCTGGACTGGCGGGTCCCTCTTCGCTCTGTCGGCGCGGGTCCTGTCAACGTCCACGGTGGGCGAGCTGTGCCTACCGGCCGGGTCCGACTTCTGAGGCCGGTGAACTAGGCACACTGGAGGGGCTTGGCCCCCGCTCACCGGGAACACTCCCCGACAAGCTGCTCACCAGGATCTTTGCAACAAAGATTAATGTTCAGAGGATTATGTTTATGCCATACCAGATGTCAGGTCAGGAAGGCGAGTTGTCTCGCAACTGCTTCAACAGTGGCACCCAAACTGCCACCGGCCAAGATACTTTCCAAGCTCTCTGTCATCTTGCGTTGAATGTTTATAGCCTCTGCTACATGGTTGATGGGCAAAAAAAGCCCTACCTTACAGTCGTGTGGAAATATCTTCCCACACACAGCAGCACTTCAAGAAGACAATTCACTGCTACCTTCTTCCATGGCAGTTAGAAGCACGTAATTAATTCCAGTGTCGCCGTGGCGATTGAATGCATTTAAAAAGTGCTGGCCCACAATTTACTATATCATTGAAAGACCTGTAATCTGGATTCTGACATCTGGGCCCCAATCCATTGTGTTCATCAACTGTTCACCTCTCATTCCTAACTGGACAGCGTCTTCTCAGCAGTACCTGCTGCCCATTCTCCCATGATGAATCCAGAAAATAGACACAAAATTCTGGAGTAACTCAAAGGGAAAGGCAGCATCTCTGGATAGAAGGAATGGGTGAAGTTTCGGGCTGAGACCCTTCTTCAGAATTCAGATGTTAATTCAGCACAGCTGACACAAGTTTAGTTTAGCTTAGCTTCAAGATACAGAGCGGAAACCTCCGGGTCCTCACCGACCAGTGATCCCCGCATATTAACACTATCATACACACACTAGGGACAATTTCTATATTTACCAAGCCAAGTAACCTACATACAAGTACGTCCTTGGAATGTGGGAGGAAACCGAAGATTTCGGAGAAAACGCACGCAGGAGAACGTGCAAACTGTGGACAGACAGCACCCATAGTCGGGATAGATCCCGGGTTTCAGTCGCTGTATTCGCTGTAAGGCAGCAACTCTACCGCTGTTCCACCGTGCCGCCAAAGCTTGGTGTTAAAGCATAAACATTGTTGGATAATTTGGGCTACCTAATTTTGTCATCACTCTGAAGAATGCCATCTGTACACATCCCACAATTGATTTGAAATCCAAACTCTGAAGAATTTTAGGGTGGGAATGTTTGACATGATGATCCATCGGTGGATTCATTCCATGTGACTAATTGGCAGCAATTTGCCAGAAGTTGAATAAACAGAACCTCTCACACAAAGAGCCAGCTGCAGTTTTACAGTAGACTGCAGACAGCATCAGTGATTAAACAAGCACTTGGAATCCAGAGAGTGCAAAGCTTGGCACCATCAAGACTCCGAATTTATTTACATTAGAAGATATTCTCAAAATTTGATAGGAACACCCATGTGATCCTCTTGAAGTAATAATCCACTTGGCACAAATTCTTAAGGGGAGGTGAATGCTAGTGGGAGTGATTCTTTGCTAGCCGGGCCTTCTCTTACACAGGCCTGATGATCAATATTTCACGTGCTTTATTCAAGCTGAAATCACAGGCAGAGCTTTACAAACAACATTGCCTTGTGGTGATACATATCCCAGTGCCTAATACAATCACAGCCCAGCCCACGTACAATGCCACAAGTTATAGAAATTGACTAATTTTGAATTGGATGCATCTATGCTTCTTGCAATATATAATCAACCTTTTATAGCAATTTGGGTCTCTGGCACTTGTTTGCCCTTCTGCCCTCAGGAAAGCGGTACAGGTCCATCAAAGAATACACCACAAGACTAACAAACAGTTTCTACCCTAAAGGGCTTGTCCCACTGTACGAGGTAATTCAAGAGTTCTCCCAAGTTTCCCCTGATTCAAACTCGGAGAATTACGGTAATGGCCGCTTGTAGGTACTCGGGGCTCTCGTGGGCATTTCTCAACATGTTGAAAAAACTTCATGAGCTCACAAATGCTAGGAGGTTGCAAGGTGACTTGGATAGGCTGGGTGAGTGGGCAAATGCATGGCAGATGCAGTATAATGTGGATAAATGTGAGGTTATCCACTTTGGTGGCAAAAAACAGGAGGGCGGACTATTATCTGAATGGTGGCCGAATAGGAAAAGGGAAGATGCAACGAGACCTGGGTGTCATGGTACACCAGTCATTGAAAGTAGGCATGCAGGTGCAGCAGGCAGTGAAGAAAGCGAATGGTATGTTAGCATTCATAGCAAAAGGATTTGAGTATAGGAGCAGGGAGGTTCTACTGCAGTTGTACAGGGTTTTGGTGAGACCACACCTGGAGTATTGCATACAGTTTTGGTCTCCAAATCTGAGGAAAGACATTCTTGCCATAGAGGGGGTACAGAGAAGGTTCACAAGACTGATTCCTGGGATGTCAGGACTTTCATATGAGGAAAGACTGGATAGACTCGGCTTGTACTCGCTAGAATTTAGAAGATTGAGGGGGGATCTTATAGAAACTTAAAAAATTCTTAAGGGGTTGGACAGGCTAGATGCAGGAAGATTGTTCCCGATGTTGGGGAGGTCCAGAACAAGGGGTCACAGTTTAAGGATAAGGGGGAATTCCTTTAGGACCGAGATGAGAAAACATTTTTCACACAGAAAGTGGTGAGTCTCTGGAATTCTCTGCCACAGAAGGCAGTTGAGGCTAGTTCATTGGCTATATTTAAGAGGGAGTTAGATGTGGTCCTTGTGGCTAAAGGGATCAGGGGGTATGGAGAGAAGGCAGGTACAGGATACTGAATTGAATGATCAGCCATGATCATATTGAATGGCGGTGCAGGCTCGAAGGGCCGAATGGCCTACTCCTGCACCTATTTTCTATGTTTCTATGTTTCTAACATGTTTCCTGCCTCAAGCGTGTCCAAACCCTTAACAATCTTAACAGTTCTGTCATTGCCAGGCTTTCCTCTTGAAAAGGGGGACCGCATTTGTCATCCTCCAGTAATCTGGAACAATACTTGTAGCCAAAAAAGTAAAAAATCTCAGACAAAGCTGCAGAAATAGTAAGATTAAATGAGAACTTACCAGTTCGAGGTTTGATCCTTATTTTATGAGGAGTTACGATGAGGGATTACGTGAAGACCCCGCCAGCACGCATGTGCGACATTCTTCAAAGCAGCGGTGTGAAATCACAGATAGTAGAGTTGACTGAAGATAGTAAGATAAGAGAACTAACATACCAGTTAGAGGGTTGGGAGCGGAGGGCACGAAATCCCTCATCGTAACTCCTCATAAAATAAGGATCAAATCTCAAACTGGTAAGTTCTCGCTTAATCTTACTATTTTACGTCGGAGTCACGTGAGTGACTTCGTGAAGATTTCAAAGCTCTGTGATTTCATGTCCTGGAAACGAGTCCATGCTCACACACTGCCATAATGACCAAACGAGGAAGTATGTTAATGTATTTCAGACTTGAAACAGTGCTGATAAACAATAATGTATTTATTTAACAACAAATAATAAACCCCTAACTTCAGGGGAAAAAATTATGATACAGAACTTAAAATAGTATCTGCAAAAATTGCAGGTGTTATCACAGGTTTATTATAAAACCGCTGAAAAGTTGATTCATTGGACCAATCCGCCGTTGCAAGGATGTGGTCCATGGGAACTTCCATCATCCTCACCGCTTATGTAGACGCAGCCCTGGTAGAATGAGATTAAAAAATGTCAGTGACTACCCCTGCTGCACCTAACACCACCCTGAGCCATCTTGAGATGGTATGTACGGTTACTCTGTGGTGAGGGCGTTTAAAACTTATCAAAAGACCCATTTCCGTACCCCTGAGATTTTTAGTGAATGGTAATGACGAAGGTGGGTTGCTATGCAAAGTCATCTGTCTATTGGATAGGCCAGGAACTCCAATTTGAGGCCAGATGACCCAGGCCTGTTTTGTTTGAGTAACTCATATATGTAAAAGGTTACCTTATTTGGAGTTGATACCATGGCATCCAATTTTAGTTTATGCAGGGTCTGGACCCGCTGTGCAGTAACAAGTGCCATAAGCATCACTACCTTGTAGGTGAGCTTGGTCAATGAGAGGGACGTGACTGGTGCCCAATCCCAGAGCAGGGTCAGGACAAGCCCAATATCCCAAGTCTGAGAATATCGAGGCCTGGGAGGGTTAGAGTTAAAAATACCCCTCATGAGTTTAGACACCAGGGGTGGGATCCTACTCCAAGGTGTTCTAGCCCAAGCCCCAGATAGGAAGATAAAGCACTTCTGGCGCAGTTGATGGCACTATAACTCAAGACCTCATCGTAATGTAGGCTAGCCAGAATTTCCAGTCCATCCATGATAGTGGCTGTATTGTACGTAGTGCCTGTCCTGGTACAAAATACCTCCCATTTTTTTTACATATGTGAGGTATTGTCTCCTGGTGGACTCCCTGCATGACGCCGTGATGATGTTCATGGTCTGGTCCGACAACCCGAACTCCAGGAGAGGTCTATTCAAAACCTGCAAGCCAATAGGTTCATGTGATCATGGCACGGATGACTCTCCCCTGTCACAGGATGTACCAGTAGATTCGGGGGCTTGGGTATCGGAAAACATGGTTCTGTGACCATGTCGAGGACCACAGGGAACCATGTACATCCTCTGCTCATATGACTCGTAGGCCAATCGGGTACTATCAGAATCCCTGATGCGGAGTCTAATTGAATTTTCCGCAATACCCGACTGATGAGGCAGAAAGGGGGAAATGCATGGAAAAACAAATCCCCCCAATGTAGCGAGAAAGCGTCCATCGCTACTGCCCCAGAGTCTGGTTCCCATGCAACATATGTTGGTATCTGATGGTTAAGTCTGGATGCAAAAGGTTGATATCTGGCATTCCATACCGAGCTATAATGTCAGTAAATACCTGGTGGTTCAACATCCATTCGGTGTTGCCATTGAATATGGGTGACCTGGTGTCCGCCACTGTGTTGAGCTTACCCAGAAGGTAAGAAACTGATATCCAAATGTTTCTTTCTATGCACCAGTGCCAGATGAATTTGCCAATTCATCACAAGATATCGACTTGATACCACCCATATGATTAATATATGCCACCATGGTGGTATTATCTATTTGTAGGCGAACATGCAGATGGTGCATATCTGAACAGTAAGCCCGAAGTCCATGAAAGGCTCCCAACATCTCTAGATAATTAATACCTTGTGTCTGAAGTAAGGTAGACTCGTGTGTATTCCATCTACCACCACAGGTGGTATCGGTAGCTCCCCAGCCGTGAGCGCTGGCGTCAGTTTGTAACACAACCGAAGTGTTTGTGATTGTGATGGGATTAAAGCAATGTCGAATATTGTTAATCCACCATCGCAATTCCATTTTTGCTTTGGCCGGTAGCTACATAGGCCTGTCGAAATGGCCAGCGTGAAGTTTGAGTGCTGCAAATTTGGCTCTTTGTAAATTTTGGTAATGTAAAGGTCCATATTGTGTGGCTGGAAAAGCAGCCACAAGCTTCCCGATTACCCTGGCAGCCTGCCGAATGGATGGTTTTCTGATGCAAACAAGGCTGTTACATGCCTCTATCAAGTCTGTCGCTTTGCTTTTTGGCAAGGTGACAGTCATATGAGCAGAGTCGATCGTGAACCCCAGAAGTCACAGAAGGCATTAACTTGGATTTGTCTGGATGGATGAAAAATCCCAGTTTTTGAAATAGGAGCTTGGTGGCTGTGACAGCCAATTTAGCCAATTCCAAGGTTTTCCCCACAATTAGGATATTGAGATATGCCATGACAATGTGTTTTTGTTTCCGAAGAAAAGCCAATGCTGGTTTCAATATTTTAGTAAATAGTCTGGGGGCTGTTGTTAGTCCATTAGGCAGCGCATTATACTGCCAGAGCAGCCCCAACCAGATTAATTTCAAATATCTGCGGTGATATTCATGTATAGGTACTGAATAGTATGCATCTTTTAGGTCAATGCAAGCCATGAAGTACCCTTGGAAACTAATTGTTTAGCAGTTACAAATATTTCCATTTTGAAGTGGGTGTATTGCACAAAAGTATTCAGTTGTGTCAAATCAATGATAATGCGACATCCGCCATCCTTTTTATTTTTAGTGAAGATGTTTGATACAAACTCAAGAGGTTCATGTTTGGTTTTCTCTATCACTCCCTTAGATTATAATCTAAGTAGTTCCGCATGACCTTCTACTTTCTCTTTTTGCGAAAGCACAAATTTCCGGCTAGGTACATGTTGAACCGGTAGGAGGAGTTCGTCAACAAATTCAATTTTGTATTCCTGAATACGGTGCAATATGAAAAGATCAGAAGTTATAGAGCTCCATGCATCCCGAAACAAGTGTAACCTACCCCCGATTTGTGAAGTTACACATGCGATGTTCCCAAGGCAACCAGACCCACCTACCTCCATAGTTACCGGTGGCGCTGGGTTCGCTTCTTCCGTCCTTGGCTCTTGGGAAGTGGAGGCGTTGTGGTGTGGGGTTGGCACATCTTCCAGGAAGGCTGCTCTGGGACATGGCCTAAAAAAGACCTTTGTGAGGGTTGTGCGGTCTTCGGTGTTTCAACCGCTGTTCTGTCGCTGTGATAGCGGGCCCTGCTGGTGGCTGCGTAGGGGTGCTGTCGCCGGCTGACTGAGGACCTGATAGTGGTCAGCGCCTTGATCATGCCGACCGCTTTTGCCTCTTCATCAAGGTCTTTGACCTGTTTGGGCAGGTTGTCCCCGAACAGCAGAGTAGGCGGCTGTGCGCTGCTGGTTTTACACAACCCTGCATTGCAATGACAGTCCCTTCTGTGATGGTATTGCAAATTTTGATATCATTCCAAAAAGCTCCTCTTCCTGCACCCCTAGCATGTCGGGTTCTTCAGCCAACCACTCTTCAGAGTCAGCCCAGACCTGACTCCTAATGCTCCCCTGCGAAGAGGGTGAGACATTTGGCAGCCCTGGGAAGGGTACTGCCGTGGGTCTGCGAAGAGGCCCACGGTGACCAGACTCCTGCTGGAGTAGGTCACGTTGGAGCAGCTGCTCCACCATCCGCTCCATGCGGGATAATCGACCGGCGTCGCTACCCGCGAACGGCAGGTCGTCTTGCCCGGACTCAGCCGAGTCAACGGGGCTGCCCAACTTCCGGGTGGTTTTGGCGCCAGTCCGTGGTGTTCCTGCAGGCTGTAGCAGCAGGAAGTCAGGGGCTGCCGTTTGTTCAACGGCCAGCTCAGGCATAGTCGGCCGCTGTTTACTGCCCACGGTCTCACAGTCCTCCGCAGTCTGTCGGGAAGCGGCCCATTTCTTTGCTCGAGTTTTGTCCATCGCTCGAGCCCGTTGGGTACTCTGTATTTACAAAGAAGAACAGAGTGCCCGAAACCACTCCAGGTTAGCGGTACTTACCTGTGGGCTTCGTTTTTAAGCTTGCTGGTAGAGGAGGAACGCTCCTCCCAGCCTGTCGCTTGTAATACGTTCGACGATATGTCGCGTATGCTTGCAGGCGGGGTCTTCACGAAGTCACTCACGTGACTCCGAAGTAAAATCTCTGTCCATGCCTCATATTGCAGACTGGGATAAATTGCATTCACTCTGTGAATTTATCCAGCTTTAAGCTTGCTCTTTATTGGATGGAGACTTGTACCAGAATTTCATCTTCCCCTTTGGAGAATCCTCAGTCTACGAAGTCCTTTTCCTTTGTGAATACTGATCAAAATTATTCATTTATGGCCGGCCAATAGCTCTGACTCCATGCACAAAATCCCCCTGTCTGAAGAAAGGTCCCGAAATGAAACGTCACCTATACGATTTTTTCTAGAGATGCTGTCTGACTAGCTGCATTACTCCAGCATTGTCTGTCTATCTTTGGTAAAAACCATTATCTGCAGTTCCTTTTTATTACATAAATTCTTTGTTGCCTCTATTGGGCCATATTCTTTCCCTGGTTACTCTTTTGCCCTTAATATACTGATTAAACCCTGTAGGCCTTTTTCTATGGTGAAAGAATCCTCACTGCATAGAGATGACCCCTGTCTCCAACATTTCTCCTCCTGGACTCTCCCTGCCGGCCTTCTACCATCCCTGGACCTTTTTATTTCAAACTGCTGCCAAGACTTCAACCGTCTTGACTTCCCGACTCCCCTTACCCAGTCCAATCTTAACCCCTCCGAACGCACAGCCCTCCGCTTCCTTTGCAACACTCCCGACATTTTCATTAAACCCGCTGACAAAGGAGGTACTGCCTTAGTCTGGTGAGCTGACCTCTACCATGCTGAGGTCAGGCACCAACTCTCAGATGAGTGAAAGGGGGCCTAGAAACGGAAAGTTTTTAATAACTTGAAGGGCGTGTGAGGTGTTTTGGATGTAGGTGGGCAGGGATTGACAAGGGAGGGAAGGATAGAATCAAGGTATGTAGAGATGAGTTCAGTGGGGCAGGAGCAGGCAGAAACAATGGGTTTGCTGGGACAGATCTGTTTGTTGATTTTGGAGAGGAGGAAGCAGCCGGCAATGAGGGGCTGGGAAATTATAACATTGGAGGCTATGGAGGGGAGATCGTCAGAGGAGATGAAATCAGTGACTGTCGGGGAAATGATCATAAGATCATAAGTGGTAGGAGCAGAATTTGGCCATCCAATCTACTTCGCCATTCAATCATGCCTGATCTATCTCTCCCTGCCAACCCCATTCTCCTGCCTTCTCCCCCATAGCGTCTAACACATGTACTAATCAAGATTCTATCTATCTCTGCCTTAAAAATAACCACTGACGGCCTCCACAGCCTTCTGTGGCAAAGAATTCCATAGATTCCCCACCACCCAACGTGATGGCCTGGTGATTGTCAGTGGGGTCATGGTCAAGGGATGGATATGAGGAGGTGCCTAAGAGCTGGTGTCTGGCCTCTGCAGGATAGAGGTCTGAAGAAGGGTCTCGACCCAAAACGTCACCTACAGCTTTTCTCCTGAGACGCTGTCTGACTCGCTGTGTTACTCCAGCTTTTTTGTGTTTATCTTCCTTGCCTACATTGTCCCTGACTCGCCTGAAAATTATATAGCCTAGAATTCAATACTGAGCCACTCGTTCTGCCCATCGTTTAACTATGTTTCAGTCTTCTTCTAATTGAGTCCACACACAAGATCAGAAGTTGTTCAGCCAGAGCTGAGCACACGTCTCGGCATCTGCACGCAATGGTGTCTGCCTTGAGCTTCTCGGGCTTGTTGAGCGTGGTGGTGGAGAGATTGGTGAAAACAGGGCCGCGACGTGAATGCTCTTTCCTTGACCCCATTATGTTTCAGTGATAGCAGCAAATATTACGATGCCATTTGTTAAATAAAACTTTGAATTAATCTTCCTTACAACAGGTGCCAGTGGATGAGTAAAACTGAATGCATCTGAGGAGAGGTGTCCTCTCTGGGCTTGCAGTCAGGCAACAATTCGTAGCCCACAGATTAATCTGGACAAGGGTTCTGTGGCCACTAATGGCATATTTGGAATGAAGAAATAGCAATGCAATTTGTTTTTAATATAGAATGGAGCATCAGGTCATTGTGGTAAGGTCCCTTGTTTACAATTCCAGTGCTCCTCACACACTGAGGCACATAAAACACTACATTATAACAGTAGGACAAATGCTTATGAACATCACACATGGTTAGATGTTTCCTGTCATTATGCTTCCAGTCAGTGACTTAGCATTGTCTTGTGCCCTACACAGAAATGACCTGTGGGACGGTAGCAAGCAAATTAGTCCTATCCACAAAAAGTATTCACACCTGCAAGTGCCAAAACATTTGTCACAAAGTCAATATCAACATTGACCCATAATATCTGGGTTAGAGGCACTGGGCCTGTACTCGCTGGAGTTTAGAGGGATGAGAGGGAGAACCTCATTCAAACCAACTGAATGGTGAAAGGCCTGGATGGAGTAGATGTGGAGAGGATGTTTCCACTAGTGGGAGAGTCTAGGACTAGAGGCCACAGCCACAGAATAAAATGACATACCTTTAGAAAGGAGATGATAAGAAATGTCTTTAGTCAGAGGGTGGTGCATCTGCGGAATTCATTGCCACAGACTGCTGTGGAGGCCGTCAGTGGATATTTTTAAGGCGGAGATTGACAGAGTTTTGATTAGTACGGGTGTCAGGGCTTATGGGGAGAAGGCAGGAGAATGGGGTTGAGAGGGAAAGATAGATCAGCCACGATAGAATGGCGGAGTAGACATGATGGGCTGAATGGCCTTAGTCTGCTCCTGCAACATGAACTTATAAGGACAACACCCACCGAAGAAGGAGCAAATGATTCAGTTTTTCTATCAAGAGACTTTTAGCATTCCAGTGAACTGTATTAAATAATCAGCTTTAGTGACATCTGTCTTGGTTTTTGCTGTGGTCATTTCCACTGACATGTTTTACAAATAAACTGGATCATGAGATTCCATTAAAGTCTTGCTCAAGTCAATGCCATCTACAGACATAAGAGCCAAGAGTTTATTCAATTAATGTCTAATCTAGGCATTGATTATTAATTTTCAACCAGTCACCTGAGGTCTGGATTGTGAAAAGAGTTGTGAAAGATCTTACCATTTACCATTGTGTCAAATAAATGAACAATGATTTCACCATAATGAAGGCACTTAAAATGTGTACCTACCGCAGAGATTAATGGCTTACTCTCCCATGCCCTCAGCAAGGATCTGATGATCCTAGTCTTCATCAGGAGGAAGGTACAGTGTTAAGCCCCTGTCCCACTTAGGAAACCTGAACGGAAACCTCTGGAGACTTCGTGCCCCACCCAATGTTTCCGTGCAGTTCCCGGAGGTTTTTGTCCGTCTCCCTAATGGTCGAAACTGACAAAAACCTCCGGGAACCTCCAGGAACTGCACGGAAACCTTGGGTGGGGCACAAAGTATCCAGAGGTTTCCTTTCAGGTTTCCTAAGTGGGATAGGGGCATTAGGGAGCATATGGCCCGCTGCTGCCTCCATGGCTGCTTTGAGTTCAGGAGTGTTTACATTGTGAGCTGGCTCTGGTGCTCCGACTATGAACTGTCTCTGGATCGGCACATAGATTGTGGGCCGAAGGACCTGTTCTTATGCTGTCCTATTCTACGTTCAATCTACATCAGAGACAATTTAGCCAATGCAACTTTGTGAACGCATCAGAATTTCTTCAGGTAGTGAAGTCTGATATCCACAATATATCTGCCACAGAACAGGATAACCTTTGGAGATACAATGAAGAAACAGGACCTTCGGCACACCGAGTCCTCGCCAACCAGCAATCACTCCATACACTTCTACTTCTTGCGTATGGCGTGCACAGCCTAAAATTGTAGGTCAACTTGTTCTATTTGATCTATTTGTTTGTGCACGTCGGGTTGATTGCATTAGTCGAAACAGGGTGGACCACGTGACGATTGCATTCCCCTAACCCACCCCCTACACTAGTACTATCTAAAAAACCCACGTGGTCACAGAGAGAATGTATAAACATCGTGCCGACAGCATCCATAGTCAGGATTGAAGTCAGGTCTCTGGTGCTGTAAGGCAGCAACTCTACCACTGCGCTGCTGTGCTGCTCTTTAGAGACCTGAGGATATTGCTGAATGACTCTTTTGTGGTTGCTGAACTTTTGTAAAACTAATTTGCACTGTTATCAGATATTTGAGGCGGCACGGTGGCGCAGCAGTAGAGTTGCTGCCATACAGCACTTACAGCGCCAGAGACTCGGGTTCGATCCTCATTACGGGTGTTGTCCATATGGAGGTTTTATGTTCTCGACGTGATTGCGTGGGTTTTCTCCAAAATCTTCCTCCCACACTCCAAAGACGTACAGGTTTGTAGGTTAATTGGCTTAGGTATGAATGTAAAACATTTCCCTAGTGTGTGTAGGATAGCGTTTATATGCAGGGATCTCTGGTCGGTGTGGACACTGTGGGCCGAAAGGCCTGTTTCTGCGCTGTACCTCCAAACTAAACTATAAACCAACCCAAAACCAGATGAAAGTGCGCTCACCTCACCACCAGTTTAGCAAAATCAGTCACATTTTGCTTTACATCTCAACTGATGGCTCTGTATACTGTCTCCGTGTACCACTGCTATACACTGGTACTGTATCTGGGATGCTCATGTAATACGTATGTATCTAAGTGCTTATGTTTCGTACTTGTACTGAACTGCAATCAAAGATGAGTTTCAGTGCACCTCGGAACCTGTGACAAGTAAAGTACCATACCACACCATACCATCCTTGCAGTTAGAGAAATCAATATTCATACCACTGGGATATTACCTTAATATTTACTCTTTCATGAGCTTATCATGTTCCAAAGAAGGTGCAACCAAACATTGCTTCACCGGGACTGCAACTTTATTACACCCATGCCACCGTTGCAGATGTGTGTACAAACAAAACTAGGAAATGTGCCGGGGGGGGGGGGGAGTCTGCAGCCTGATGAACAGACAGGGATCCTTGCCCACCCATACTTCTAGCTAATGTTCAATCATTTGAAGACAAGCCTGGAGAGTGTAGAGCTCAGAGCAAGGCCATCGTTTCAAAGAGAGATTAGCAATTGCTGTGTTCTTTGTTTCACTGAAGCATCACTCAGTCCTGACTCACCTGACCCTTCTATACAACCTGCTAGTTTCTCCATTTGATGCATGGACCATATGGAATCTTCAGACAAGGGCAAGGTGGCTGCATTTACATTTGGTTTGTGGTGCACAGATGTGTTGGTCTTAGGTTAATACTGTCCCCATGACCTGAAATACCTATTCACTAGGGTCTATCCTAACCAGGAACCTTGGATGAACAGAGATTCCCTCTGCTAAAGACCAGATCAAAGGTTTTCAAAAGGATGACCTTGCACTGTACAATCTTCGCATGGCTATCAGGAATGTTAAGAGAGAATTCTAGAATAAGCCAGAGGCTCAATGCAATCAGATCGATGCCCGGTGACTGGGACAGGGCCTGCAAAGCATCAGGGGTTCCAGGGTAAAATCAGGGGCTTTTCCAGCAACTGACACATCTCGACTGGATGAGCTCAATTCCCTTCACACGCACTTTGAAAAGCAAACCTAGTTCCACCTAAGCATTCCCACACCCCACCCCTTCTCCCTTTGGCTCTGTCCATGTATCCTGCTGGGAGAAGTCAGATCTGTTTTCACAAGGGTAAACTCTGGGAAATTGTTCAGAAATTGTGTGCCAATTAGCTGGCCAAAGTCTACACCGGTATCCTCAACTTCTCACTTTGACAATCTTCTTCCCACCCTGCCTCCTGTAAAGACTCTATGCCCTACTGCCAATTCCTCCATCTGCGCCCGAGATGAGATGAGATGATACCGGGACATCTGAGATTTCCTCATTTTATAGGGAGCGGGGGTTCCCCTATTCCATTATAGATGAGACCATCACAAGGTTCTCCTCAATATCCCGCAGCTCCGCTCTTGTTCCCCCGCCCCTCAGTCACAACAGGGATAGAGAGCCCCTTGTCCACACCTTTCACCCCACGGCCATTGCATACAACACATACAGTAATCCTCCGACATTTTCTCCACCTCCAACGGGATCCCACCAGTAATCACATCTTCCTATCCCCTCCTGCAATCGCAGGAGATGCAACAGCTGTCCCTACACCTCCTCCCTCGACTTTGTCCAGGGACCCTGACAGTCTATTCAGGTGAGGCAGAGGTTCACTTGCACCTCCTCCAACCTTATTATCACCAACCTCACAGCCAACAATGAACCATTGTGGGTTCCACCTTTCCTTGATCATCACTGCTTTTTGCTTACCTTTCATTTATTTGTTCTATGTGCCTTCTAGACATCTTGTTTCCCTTTACCCTGAATCAGTCTGAAGAAGGATCTCAACCCAAATGTCACCTATTCCTTTTGCTCCAGAGATGCTGCCTGACCCGCTGAGTTACTCCAGCATTTTGTGTCGATCTTCAATATTAACCAGCATCTCCAGTTCCTTCCTACAAATCTTCTGTCCTTATTTGCTTCAAGGCAACCTCCATCATTCCTCAACCAAAGAAAGTAAACTGACCAATCTCAGATTTCTGCCCAGTAGCTCCAACATCAGCTGTGATGAAGTGCTTTGACAGAATGGTAATGGTGCACAATTGTACTAGCCCTCTAGACAATCTGTTGCAATCTGCGGACAGAAAAAATAACCTGCGGAGAACACCATGTCCCTTGCGTTACATTTAGCTCTGGATCGTCTCGACAATAAGAGCTTCATTGTCAGGAGGCTGTCGACGGACGACAGCTCAGCCTTCAACACCATAACGCATAAACCTCTGGGCCTTGGTTGTGGGGCCACCATCTGTATTTGGCTTCAGAATTCCTGACCATCAGATCTCAGACAGTTAGCATTTCCTCCACCCTGACCCTCAACACTGGAGCCCCTCACCTTATGGTTGTGTGCTCAGTCCCTGGCCTCCAATCCATGTACACCCATGTTTGTGTGTGAATACCAACTCGATCTCTGATTTCTGAATATTGTATCGTGGTGTTAGGACAACAATCAAGCCATCAGCATCAGCAAGGAAAAAGTGTTGGTTATTGTCCTAAGGAAGTGAGGGATGAACATAGTCCTGTCCTCGTCAATGAGCTGCTGTAGGGATGGACAATAGCTTTATATTCCTTACCACCATATCCCCAGCAACCTAACATAATCCCATTACACTGAAATGCTAATCAAGAGGCTTTACAGATGGCAGAGCTGCTGTCTTACAGTGCCAGAGACCTAGATCTGAACTTGACCTTGGTTGCTGTCTGTGTGGAGTTTGCATGTTTTCCCTGTGGCTTCATGGATTTCCTCTGTGGCCTCCCACATCCAAAGACATGCGAGTTAGTAAGTTAATTAGCATCTGTGAATTGCCCCTAATGTGTCATGAGTGCATGAGAAAGTGGGATAACATAGAGTGAATGGGTGATCTATAGTTGGCATGGACCTGGTGGGCCAAAGGGCTGGACTCCACGCTGGATCTCTAAAACTAAAGCGCGTTGGCATCTTTAATAACTTAAGTGACTCAGAAGAATTGGCATATCCACGATGTTTCTCTTGGATTTCTACAGATGTGGTCTAGGAAGTATTCTGATGGGATAAACTTTAGCCAGGTATAGCAACCGCACAGCTCTTAACAAATTCAATTGATTGAAAGATACAGCATGGAAACAGGCCTTTCAGCCCACTGAGTCCATGCTCTTTACATATCTTTAGGATGCAGAAGGAAACCAGGTCACATGGAGGAAACCCATGCAGTGAATTGAAGAATGTGCAAACTCCATTTGGACAGCAGCTAAGGTCAGGATCAAACCTGGGTCTCTGACACTGTGAAGCAGCAGCGTAGAGCACCGTCGAGCAGCAGCAGCTCTACCCGTTATGCCACTTGAACAAACAGAAAGTGGTGAATGTAGCCCAGTCCATCACTCGCCCGTCACCTCCAGTCCATCTTCACGGTGTGTTGCCTCAATGTGGTAAAAATGCCTGCTGCCCTTCTCCCTTCTCTCTGTTCTTCCATTCCAGGAGCTTGAAACATAGACCTCCATGCTTAAGAATAGCTTCTTCCCCACTGCTACTAATCCCCTGAATTAATTACCTTTTTCACATCCCCTTTCCAGAGGTGCCTCCATGTACCTTATTTGTAGTGCATTCCTGTACTTACACCATTGTGTTGTTTGACACCGTCATTGTTGTATTGATCACTCCAGTATAGATACAGGTCCACCACCGATTATCTGGTAACTGGTGTCCGGCACCTCCTTTAATCCATACACAATTAGGAGAGTGCGCTTGAAATCTCCCCTGATGTCCCCCCCAAAAACATGGCACCTAGGCTGGGTGAGGCAGCCTATCTCAACCTCATCGGGACCTCTGCACTGACCAGCGGGTCAGCTTTGTCCCCGGCCAGAGATGGCAGATCCATTCCAACCCCCAACTTGTGAGGCCAACTTTACAGGGGTTCCATTGGCCTAGGCAGACCCTTCCAGTACACCTTAGACTGATCTTGACCCAAAGCCCATTCCTTCTATCCTGTCCCGCTGAGTTGCTCCAGCATTTTGTGTCTATCTTTTCTGAGTTATCCATTTTGCTGGACCAACAGAGGTCAAGCACTCCTTTCTCCAGCCTTGTTTATACTATAACCCTTAAAAAACAGTGGAGTTGATCAGGACAGTTGTTGCAAACCTCCCCTCCCTACTCTTGTGATGGCTGAGGTTAGAGTTGCAGAGGTTATATCAGTGTGTAGGAAGGAACAACAGATAGATGCTGGTTTAAACCAAAAGATAGACACAAAATGCTGAACTAACTCAGCGGGATGGGCAGCATCTCTGGAGAGAAGGAATGGGTGATGTTTCGGTTCAGATAATCAGAGTTTGATTGGAATAACGTCACATATTCTTTCTCTCCAGAGCTGCTGCCTGCCCCACTGAGTTACTCCAGCTTTTTGTATTTACCTGCAATTCCTTGTTTCTCCAGTGTTTGGAAACATTGATACCTGCAGCCCGGAAGGTATGACTGCAAATGCCTGCTTCTCTGCGGAACTGAAACGCAACCCATGTTTATTGATCAGATAAGGGTAATTAACTACCCAAGCTGGCTAAATCCTTGCAGGCGTGGTTTATTTTGGATGTTGTCTCCACACATTTCTGGCTTCAGGGCTCAGCTGAAACTTTCCTTTTCCCTGTGATTCACTCCTCCACCCCTCCCCCTCCCCCACCTCTCTCTCGTGTTTCTGGAGGGTCAGATAACACCAAGCTGGTTATGCTGTCTCGCACACTTCCTCCTTGTGCCTCAGTGATGGTGAGATGAGAGGCTGCTGTGTGGAAGGATGGAGAAGAGAGTTTGTGTGATCCAAACTGATTTTCATCAGTATCGTCCAACTGTTAGTGTTCCAGTCAAGCCTCTCGCACATGTAAGACAGAAATGCCACCCTCTTCCTCATTTCTGACGCTGTCAGTCTTTAAATAGTTAAAATGCCTTTATCTAAGTTTATCTAATGCCTCTACTCAGTTTACATTGGCAATGTATTCTGCAGATGCCACTGTCTAGTGTATTATGTCTTGCATTGCATGTGCTGGGTAGTGATTTATATCAGTAGAGCGACTAAATGTGTTACAAAATAATTTAGATTTTCAATTAAAAGCTTAAATGTTTAATTGTGCTTTATATGTGCAGTGATCAAGCCTTTGTAACGTATGATGCAAAATAATATATTAAAAATACATCCTTGGATTACAAATAACATTGATCAACATGATATTTTCTGGAGAGAACAGTGATGTTGAATAGGTTTAATAACTTGGAATAGGTTTAACAGAATAATTATCATTTGTCAGAATGTACTTTATCCAACTTTAATGCAATAAAACATCAAGGTTCCACCATAATCCGTCCCTATGTGCTGCATTCCACAGTGATCGTTCTTTTCAAACAGTACTGTTTTAATTTAAAATTTAACATGATGATAAACGATTTGTGCCGCTCACAAGGACTGCCTGAGAGTCTCATTAATATGACGTCTCCATCGTGACTTGTTCTTGTGCTCCCATGATGATGTTCCCATTAAGTTAATAAAGGTATTTTTCTTATTTGTCCCACTTAGGCCTGCAGGCGACTGCCTTCTGCCTGCGACAGTGGTGAGAATTTGGGCTGTCGTAGGTGCTGTCTTAGGTTGTCGTAGGTGCTGTCGTAGATTGTCGCCAGGTGACGTAGGTTATCACCGGTGCTGACTTTGTCTTAGTCACTGGCAGTCGCCTAAAGAATCGCCTAAGTGGGACAGGCCCATAAGTTGGTATAGCAAGCAGTGTGGTGAAGGAGGGGGGAACCAGCAAGTGGTGGTGATTCTATCCATTTGCTGCCCTTAGGTTAGTTAATTTAGTTAAATTTAGCTTATTGTCACGTGTACCGGGGTACAATGAAGCTTTTGTTGTGTGCTGCCCTTTATCTTTCATGGCACTAAATGTGTAGGAAGGAACTGCAGATGCTGGTTTAAGCCGAAGGCAGACACATAATGCTGGAGTAACTCTGCAGGACAGGCAGCATATCTGGAGAGAAGGGATGGGTGACGTTTCGGGTCGAGACCCTTCTGCGCTAAATGTTTTGGATTTTGGGGATGATATCAATGAAAGAAACTTAGACAGTCCACACAGCAGTCGTGCTGTGGTATTTTGGATGGAGTGAATCTTTGTAGTAGCGTTTTCTATGCCATCAAACTGTCTGCTTTGTCCCAGAAAGGTTTGGTATTGAAATTTGTTTGTTATGTCACATTTACTCGGATGCAGTGAAAAGATTTGTCCAGGCAAGTCGTACCATCCATGAATATATCGCGGAGTGAAAATGAGAAAATAAAATCTTCAGACTGAGAGTAAGGGGAGAGGGAAATGAGAGATATGGAAGTGTACAGTGTGAAAACGAGAGATCAAAGGAGACAGAGATCAAGGAAAATATAGAAGAGATCATTGTTAGCTTGGGGAAGGTGACACGAGGCATGCAAAGTAAAATTTAATCAAGAGGACAGTCAAACTAGTTGGAGAATTAGGAAGGGGAAAGTGGGAAAGCAAGGGTTAGTGGAAGTTAGAGCGTGGTCCTTGATGTTGGCAGTGTGAAGTATAGATGGAGTCAGTAGGGTGAGGATGAAACTACTTTGCTTAATGAACTTTGGTGGCACAGCGGTGGAGTTGCTCCATTACAGTGAATGCAACGCCGGAGATCCAGGTTCGCTCCAGATTATGGGCGCTGTCTGTATGGAGTTTGTACGTTCTCCCCGTGACCTGCGTGGGTTTTCTCCGAGATCTTCGGTTTCCGCCCACACTCCAAAGACGTACAGGTTTGGAGGTTAATTGGCTTGGTAAATGTAAACATTGTCCCTCGTGGGTGTAGGATAGTGTTATTGTGCGGGGATCGCTAGTCGGCATGGACTCGGTGGGCCGAAGGGCCTGTTTCCGCGCTGTATCTCGAAACTAAACTAAACTAAACTGGTCTGTGTTCACAGTTTCTGCAGTGTCTTGTAGTCTTGGACAGAGCAGTTATTATACCAGGCAGTGATGCATTCCGATAGTGTGCTATCTATGGTGCATCAGCAGAAATGGTAAGAGTAATTGGGGATGTGTGGAATTTACTTGAATTTCTGAGGAAGTAGTCATTGATGTGTAAGATGGAACTGCAGATGCTGGTTTACATCAAAGATAGACACAAAAAGTTGGAGTAACTCAGCAGGACAGGCAGCATCTCTGGAGAGAAGGAATGGGTGACGTTTTGGGGAATCTGAAGAAGACTCTCAATCCAATGTCACCCATTCTTTCTCTCCAGAGATGCTGCCTGTCCCACTGAGTTATTCCAGCATTTTATGTCTATCTTTAGTTGTTGATGTTCTTTCTTGGCCATAGCGTCAATGTGATTGTATCAGTGATATTTACGTCAAGGAACCTGAAGCTCTTGATCATCTCAACTTCAATATCATTGATTAGGACTGGGGCATGTACTCCACCCAGCTTGAGTTTCATGAGTGTTGTACTGGAAATCATGGAGAATCAGGAGTTGAGTCATCTGCTATAGGGTACTTGGCCTCTGAGCAACTGGAATGTCCACTGCATTTATGTAGCTGATCCAGTTGATCTTTCTGGTAATAATGGGGAAGGCAGTAATTGTAATGTCATTGAACTACATGGAGAAATGCTTGTAGTCTCTGTAGGAATCATCACTGCCCAGAATCTGTGTTATATGTTATTTGCATTTCCTAACCGCTGTCTGTAAGTTGCTCAGGTCTTAGTAGGATCAGCTGTTTTATTATCTGAGGTGTTGTGAACAGATTTCTGCATCAGCTGTCCGCTTCAAAATTGTACTTTACATCCCAAGATGGAATGTAGTTCATTGGCGAGGCAGTTGAATATGGTTGCCACTTGGAGAATGCCACGAGGAACTTCTGTCCTGAGGTGAGATAATTGACTCCCAATAGAGTCATGGAGTCATACAACGCAGAAACTGGCCCCTCAGCCCTAGCCCACACTGACCAGCGTGCCCCATCTACACCAGTCCCACCTGCCTGCATTTGGCCCATATCCCTCTAAACCTGTCCTTTCCATGTACCTATCTAAATGCTTCTTAAACGTTGCGATACTTCCTGCCTCAACTATCTCCTCCGCCAGCTCATTCCATACACCCACCTCCCACACATGTTACTCCTCAGGATCTTATAAAATCTTTCCAATAGTTACAGTCACTCTAATAATGAGTACCACAGGCAGGTTTTACAAAGTCTCAGAGTCGGCATGAAATCAACAGCAGTGACATTTACATTGGACTTGAAGCTCAGCTGTTCTATGCATGTTTGCATCAAGGCTGTGTTGAGGAGCAGGGTAGTCCCGGAGAAACACAAGTTGATCAGGTTAGTTGTTACTGTGTCTTGAAATGATTGGACTTGTCTCATTGCTGGAGTGATTCTGGTGTTGTAATCACATTGGAATATTCTGGCTACGGATATGGCTTGTTCGGGTGCACATTTTCAACATGTTGGCATAATGTGTTCCCAACCATTTCGTCATCCATTGCAGAGTAAATGGAATTAGCTGAAGACTGACTTACAAAATGTTTGAGCGGAAACCCAGATGGATTATCCACTCAGCATCTGTAACTGAAGAGTTTGTAAATGTTGAGGAAGGAACTGCAGATGCTGGTTTAAACCGAAGACGTACACAAAATGCTGGAGTAACAAGAAGCATCTCTGGAGAGAAGGAATGAGTGACATTTTGGGTGGAGACCTAAAGTTCCCTAAAGAATGAGGACATATCAGAGGTCCTGGTGTGGAACACCTCACAGATGCGGCGTAGATGGAGGAATTTGGAGTAGGGGATAGAGCCTCCTGCAGGAAGCAGGGTGGGAAGAAATGTATTAAAGATAGTTGTAAGTCAGTGGGTTTGTAATAGATGTTGGTCGATAGTCTCTCTAAATGCCCCATCCCATCCCCACACTGACCTTTCTGTCCTAGACCTCCTCCATTGTCAGAGTGAGGCTAATCTCAAATTGAACACCATCTCATAATTACGCATACAACCTAGTGGTATGAATATAGATTTGACTAACTTCAGGTAATCCCTGCACTCCCTCTCTCTCCATCCCAACCCCACCCTTGATGCACCAGGTTCCCGTTCTCACCTAGCAAACAGCTAAAACTCATTGCCTGTTTCCTTTATCATCGTAATTTTTTTGTATATCTTTCATTCCATTTGTTCTATATCTCTCTACATCACTGTTTATATCTCTCGTTTTCCTTTCCCCTGACTAGTCTGAAGAAGGGTCTCGACCCGAAACGTCACCCATTCCTTCTCTCCAGAGATGCTGCCTGTCCCGCTGAGTTACTCCAGCATTTTGTGTCTATCTTCGGTTGTAAATGTTTTCACCTTATTTTTGGCCCTCTGTTTCATCGTTCAGGATTGAGATATTTTGAAATCTCTTCCTCTCATTTGTTGTTTAATTGGCCACCACGAGTCAAGCATGTATGTGACAGGGCTTTGGACCCTTGTTCTAAGGGGTTGCTGAAGGATTGCTTGTTTTTTCCTATTGCTTGTTAGTTTTGTTTTTTAACATACATGTTAACAGCCACTGGGAAGCAACCACAAGCCTCGACGAGTATACGGACACAGTATCATCATATGTCAGCTTTTGTGAGGACAGTTGCATTCCAACTAAGACCCGGACATGGTTCAACAACAACAAGCCCTGGTTCACTGCAGAACTCAGACAGCTCCGACGGTCTAAAGAGGAGGCCTACAGAAGCGGGGATGCAGACATCAACAGGCAAATCCAAGCTGAGAAGAGGAATCAGAGCTGCCAAGGAAAGGTACTCTGAGAAGTTGAGGAGCAAGTTCTCAGCTAGTGACTCTTCTTCAGTTTGGAAGGGCTTGCAAGAAATTACCAGCTACAAGAGGAAAGCCCCCCGCTCTTTGGACAATCGTCAGCTGACCAACGACCTGAATGAGTTTTACTGCAGGTTTGAAAATCAGAAATGTAACCCTGGTACCCCCTTCCCCCCCCTCCCCAACCAACACAGCCAGACGCCAGTCTACAAAGAATGGACCCTGCACCCTCTCCTTCCCATTCACCACTTCACACCTACTTAAGGCAAGACTCCAGTATGAAAAGACTGAACCATTTCCCACCCCAACCAACACTTCACACCCACTCACAACCTGACCTCGGTCTGCAAAGACTGGGCCTTTCTACACCCACCCCCCTCCAATCACCACTTCACATCCAATTACCCTCTGTGCTGCACAACATCACTTATCCAATATCAACAATACAAATAGAGGAGGTGGAGAGGCTTTTCAGAGAAAAAAAGAGCCGGAAATCTCCAGGACCTGACAATGTTTCCCCCTCTACTCTTAAGCTCCGTGCCAAACTATACATACATTTTTAACCAGTCCCTGCAAACATGTACTGTCCCTGCCTGCTTCAAAGTCTCCACTATTGTCCCTGTACCCAAAAAGGCAAGGATTACTTGTCTTAATGACTACAGGCCTGTCGAACTGACCTCAGTAGTCATGAAGACACTCGAAAGGCTTGTGCTGCCCAAGCTGAAAAATATCACAAACTCCCTGCTGGATCATCTGCAGTAGGCATATCGGGCCAATAGATCTGTGGATGATGCAGTCAACCTGGGCCTGCACTTCATCCTACAGCACCTAGACTGCCAGGGGACCTACGCGACAATCCTGTTTGTTGATTTTAGCTCTGCATTCAACACCATTGTGCTAGAGTTACTACACCCCAAACGTTCCGAGTTGACTGTGCCTGAACCCCTCTGTCAGTGGATCACCAACTTCCTGACAGACAGGAAGAAGCATGTGAAGCTGGGAGAACACATCTCGGACCCGCAAATGCTCAGCATAGGAGCACTGCAAGGCTGCGTACTCTCTCCTCTCCTCTATTCTCTCTACACCAACGACTGCACCTCTACAGACATCTCTGTCAAGCTTCTCAAGTTTGCGGACGACACAACCCTGATTGGACTGATTCAGGATGGGGAGGAATCTGCCTACAGACAGGAAGTGTCACAGCCGGCGTCCTGGTGCTGTTGCAACAACCTAGAGCTCAATGCTCTTAAGACAGTGGAATTGATTGTAGGCTTTAGGAGAGCTCCCCCTCCCCTCACCCCACTCACCATCAACAACACCACAGTTACATATGTGGAGTCTTTTAAGTTCCTGGGAACCATCATCTCCAAGGACCTTAAGTGGGGGGCTACCATCGACTCCACAGTCAAAAAGGCACAACAGAGGATGTACTTCCTGCGGCAGCTGAGGAAGCAAAATCTGCCACAGGCAATGATGGTCCAATTCTACACGGCCATCGTAGAGTCTGTTCTCACCTTCTCCATCATGGTCTGGTTTGGCTCAGCCACCAAGCACGACACCTGGAGGCTGCAGCGAATCGTCCGATCAACAGAGAAGATTATTGGCTGCAACCTTCCCTCCATGATGAACTGTACACTGCAAGGGCCAGGAAGCGAGCGGGCAAGATCATCTCTGACCCCTCTCACCCTGGCCACAAACTCTTTGAATCACTTCCCTCTGGAAGGCGACTCCGGATTGTCAAAGCTGCCACAGCCAGACATAAAAACTGTTTTTATCCACGAGTAGTTGCTCTACTCAACAGCCAAAAATCTGTAGCCTCCATTTGATCTGGTATTTTGTTGGTTCACATGCTTGATCAATGGTGTTTTATCATTAATGTCTTATTATTATTAATGTTTAGTGTTTTCTGAGTCATTCGTAACATGACTGTATGTCATGTTGTTACTTGTTGGCGGAGCACCAAGGCAAATTTCTTGTATGTGAATACTTGGCCAATAAACTTACTTACTGATGTAGCTTCACCAGGTTGGCACTTGTTTTGATATATTTCTCATTGAACCAAGTTTGGTTCCCTAACTTGGTAGTAATAGTAGAGTGCATTATATGCCGTGGTATGAGATTATCAATTATATATAATATATATGATATGTAATACTGAAGATAGCCTGGAGTAACTCGGCATCTCTGGAGAGAAGGAATGGGTGATGTTTCGGGTTGAGACCCATCTTCAGATATAATACTGTCTTGGCTTTACTGATGGCCTAAGGAGCATGTCCACAATGAAAGGATGGAATTTTGTTTCCTCAAGGATTGTGAGGAGATAATGGGTTGATGATCCTGTAAAGGTAGATTAGTGAAGACTTCATAAAGCAGAATTAACAGGTAACCATTTCCCTCAGGCCAGTCCAGCTACTTTGTCATTCCTAGCTGACTTCCACATTGATGGAGCACCTTGAGATGCTCTTGGTAATGGGAATACAGAGTAGATTCAATGCTGTCAGTGGTATTCTACATTGAGAAGCATTGCTTTATCAGCTCAGTGAGGCCAGAAAACAATAATTAGCAGGACGTTTCCATGATGCCTTGACATTTCATGGGTTCCTTAAACAATATTCCAGGGTCACTTCCCGGTGACAGAGTATTATGTTGAGCAAGCGGACAAAGTCATCAAAGTAGTATCCCAGTGAGGAGATGTAGTCAGGGATAGTCACTGAATTTACGAATAAAGCATTATTTGCTTAACTGGTTCTGGAGTGTAATTATGAAGCACATGAATGAGCCCTTTGGCCAACCGAGCCTGTTCTGACAATGAAGCAACCATTTACACTAATCCCGCATTAATTCCATTCCTCCAACATTTTTGCCACCTCCAACGGGATCCCACCACTAGTCACATCTGCCTATCTCCAACCCTTTCCGCCTTCTGCAGAGATCGTTCCCTCCACCAACTCCCTGCTTAACTCATCCCTTCCCACCCTTCCCACCCCCTCCCCAGGTACCTTCCCCTGCAACGGCAGAAGATGCAACACCAGTCCATATACCTCCTCACTCGACTCTGTGCAGGGAACCCGACAGTCCTTTCCAGTTAGGCAAAGGTTCACTTGCACTTCCTCCAACCTCCTCTACTGATGCAGTATAATATAGATAAATGTAAGGTTATCCACTTTGACGGCAAAAATAAGGTAGTAGATTATTATCTCAATGGGATTAGGTTAGGTAAGGGGGAGGTACAGCGAGACCTGGGCGTCCTTTTACACCAGTCACTGAAAGTTGGCGTGCAGGTACAGCAGGCAGTGAAGAAAGCTAATGGAATGTTGGCCTTCGTAACAAGAGGATTTCAGTATAGGAGTAAAGAGGTTCTTCTGCAGTTGTATATGGCTCTGGTGAGACCACATCTGGAGTATTGTGTCCAGTTTTGGTCCCCACATTTGAGGAAGGACATCCTTGTGATTGAGGCAATGCAGCGTAGGTTCACGAGATTGATCCCTGGATGGCGGGACTGTCATATGAGGAAAGATTGAAAAGGCTAGGCTTGTATTCACTGGAGTTTAGAAGGATGAGGGGGATCTTATAGAAACATATAAAATTATAAAAGGACTGGACAAGCTAGATGCAGGAAAAATGTTCCCAATGTTGGGCGAGTCCAGAACCAGGGGCCACAGTCTTAGAATAAAGTGGAAGCCATTTAAACCTGAGGTGAGAAAATACTTTTTCACCCATAGAGTTGTGAATTTGTGGAATTCCCTGCCACAGAGGGCAGTGGAGGCCAAGTCACTGGATGGATTTAAGAGAGAGTTAGATAGAGCTCGAGGGGCTAGTTAGAGAGAGTTAGATAGAGCTCGAGGGATCAAGGGATATGGGGAGAAGGCAGTCACGGGTTATTGATTGGGGATGATCAGCCATGATAACAATGAATGGCGGTGCTGGCTTGAAGGGCCGAATGGCCTCCTCCTGCACCTATTTTCTATGTTTCTATGTACTGTATCTGTTGTTCAAGGTGTGGACTATTATACATCGGCGAGACCAAAGATAGACTGGGCAATCGTTTTGCTGAACACCAGCTTCAAAGTTGTCTTGTCTGCAACTTGTTTTCACCTGGCACACAGCTAACACAGGCCTTTATCATCCTTACTTTTTTTGCATATCTTTCATTCATTTGTTCTAGTTCGCTCTATCATTGTCTTTGTCTCTCATTTCCCTTTCCCCTGACTCTCAGTCTGAAAAAGGATCTGGACCCAAAATGGGACTTGATGGGAATGTGGGAGGAATAAAATTGTATGAATTCAAAATACAAATGGGTGCTTAATAGACATGGGCACGGGAATCAAAGGCAGCCTTCTGTTTTATATGACTATAGATCTACCACACTCCCATTGAATTGCCATTTCGTCCTTCATACTGCACTGTGCTCAATCGCATCAGGTGGACAGGTTTAATATCGGCCATAAGAAAATAAGAGCAGGAAGGCTGCCCTTCAATATCCTCAATACCTATGCTCCACTTCCCTTTTGTGCCAGTTTTCCATAACACCTAATTCTTGATCTTTCAAATATTTATCTATCTACACCTTTCAAACATCTAATGATCTAGCCTCCACCACTCTCGGGGGCAGAGAATTTCGGAGATCCCCATCATTCGCCAGGAGAAGCATTGTTATCTAGTTTGCTTTACACGACCAGCTCCTTATTTTGCAGCCATGTCCCTTTATAATCTGCTGATAGTGGAAATATCTCAAGATTGACTCTGTCAGGCCATCATAGGATCTTATATGTTTGAATCAAATCATCCCTTCAGACTTATAAACTTCAAGGATTGCTGACTTAACCATCTACCCGATCTTGATAGGAGTCTGGCATCTCCTCAGTGTGGCAGTCTGTGACGTGACCACTTGGCTGATGTAGGATTAACAGTACAGTGATATAAAACAACACTCTAAGACACAGCAAGGGGCTAGAAGAAGACTTCTCAGTATACAAAAGAAGGAAACTGAGTAACGTATGATTATTCAGTAAACTCTGGCCTAAGAAATCATCTAGAAGGGTTCTGCCTGCGTGGAGTCAGGATATTTTCATGATGTGCTTTGAAGAAGGGGTCGCCTATCTCGTTCGCTCCTTAGATGCTGCTGCTGAGTTTCTTCAGCTTTTTGTGTAACCCCCTATTTTCATGATGTGCTTTGTTGGAGACGTGTGAGATGAGGGATCAAAAGGTGAAGGGGTAGGTCAAGGAATTACAGGGAACTTGATTCCTAGTACAGATGTGCGCCATGCCATGAGAGGGCCCTACACAGGAACTGCAGATGCTGAATCACACTGAAGATAGACACAAAATGCTGGCGTAACTCAGCAGGACAGGTAGCTTCTCTGGAGAGAAGGAATGGGTGACATTTCAGGCGCTGTTGCACAGAAAGAGATGCAGTGTAGACATGTGGTGCTTGTTGATGGCTACACTTAAGAGCATTGTGGATTAGTTTCTCTCGGTAACATGGTAAAGGAGCGGTGAGTGGGAAGTCGTGCTATTTACGTGTGTTTAACACAGAAAACACTTGAGTGGCACTGTGCCAGCTGTGACTGGGAAAGCACTGTTAATTTCCAGTACAGTCCAATTCAAACCCAAATCTATTGTAATAATACTCTGCTTTTCATATATGTAGGCATCAATGATATGGTTTCTATTATATCCTCATACAAGTTGTCAACTTCCCAGCATTGGTAATTAAAAATAATACAGCACTGGAAATGAGATCACACATGAAGAATGTGAGACCCTAAATCCAATCTGTGTTTTGCCTTCTGAGTCTGTACATGCCTTCTCCATTCACAGAGATTCCTTGTAATCCATGTAAGGTGTTTTTACAACATTGTTGACTGATGATTTCCGACAGGTATTTTAATATTGGCATTAACCAAACCATAATTCTATGAAGCAGTGAGATCAGTTCTCTAGCTTGAATGACTACCTCTCAATGGGCCTGAGTTATAGTAAGAGGTTGAGCAGGCTAGGACTCTATTTCTTGGAATGCAATAGACAATAGGTGCAGGATTAGGCCCTTTGAGCCAGCACTGCCATTCACTGTGATCATGGCTGATCATCCACAATCAGTACCCCGTTCCTGCCTTCTCTCCATATCCCTTGACTGCTATCTTTAAGAACCCTATCTAACCCTCTCTTGAAAGCATCCAGAGAACCGGCCTCAACTGCCTTCTGAGGCAGAAAATTCCACAGATTCACAACTCACTGTGTGAAAAAGTTTTTCTTCATCTTCATTTGAAATGGCCTACCCCTTATTCTTAAACTGTGGCCCCTGGTTCTGCACTCCCCCAACATCGGGAACATGTTTCCTGCCTCCAGTGTGTCCAATCCCTTAATAATCATATATGTTTCAATAAGATCTCCTCTCACCTTCTAAATCCCAGTATACACAAGCCCAGTCGCTCCATTCTTTCAACATATGATAGTCCCGCCATCCTGGGAATTAACCTCGTGAAACTACGCTGCACTCCCTCATTGGCAAGAATGTCCTTCCTCAAATTTGGAGCCCAAAACTGCACCCAATACACCAGTTGTGGTCTCACCTGTACCTCTGTACAACAGCAGAAGGACCTCTTTGCTCCTATATTGTTATATATAGGAGCAAATACTCCTATACTCTTCCTGTTATGAAGGCCAACATGCCATAAGTTCTTCACTGCCTGCTGTACCTGCATGCTTACTTTCAGTGACTGATGTACAAGGACACCCAGATCTCATTGTACTCCCCCTTTTCCTAACTTGACACCATTCAGATAATAATCTGCCTTCCTGGTCTTGCCTCTAAAGTGGATAACCTCATTTATCCACATTAGACTGCATCTGCCATGCATTTGCCCACTCACCCAACCTGTCCAAGTCACCCTGCATCCTCATAGCATCCATATATATGTTCTAATTTTGCCCACTAATCTCCTATGTGGGACCTTATTAAAGGCTTTCTGAAAGTCCAGGTACACTACATCCACTGTCTCTCCCTTGTCCATTTTCCTAGTTACATCCTCAAAAAACTCCAGAAGATTAGTCAAGCATGATTTCCCCTTTGTATATCCATGCTGACTTGGACCGATCGTGTTACTGCTATCCAAATGTGCCTCTATTTCATTTTTTATAATTGATTCCAGCATCTTCCCCACCACCGATGTCAGGCTGACTGGTCTATAATTCCCTGTTTTCTCTCTTCCTCCTTTCATAAACAGTGGGAGAACATTAGCTCTCCTCCAATCCACATGAACTGATCCTGAATCTATAGAACATTGGAAAATGATCACCGATGTGTCCACAATTTCTAGAGCCACCTCCTTAAGTAACCTGGGATGCAGACCATCAGGCCCTAGAGATTTATCAGCTTTCAGTCCCATCAGTCTACCCAACACCATTTCCTGCCTAATGTGAATTTCCTTCAGTTCCTCTGTCACCCTATGTCCTCTGGCCACTAGTACACCTGGGAGATTGTTTGTGGCTTCCTTAGTAAAGACAGATCCAAAATACCCGTTCAACTCGTCTGCCATTTCCTTGTTCCCCATAATAAATTCACCTGTTTTTGTCTTCAAGGGACCACATTTGTCTTAACTAATTGTTTCCTCTTCACCAACCTAAAGAAGCTTTTACTATCCTCCTTTATCTTCTTGGCTAACTTATCTTCGTATCTCACCATTTATACTGTCCTTGACTTCCCTTGTCAGCCACGGCCGCCCCTTACTCCCCTTGGAATCTTTCTTCCTCTTTGGAATGAACTGATCCTGCACCTCCTGTATTATTCCCAGAAATACCTGCCATTGTTGTTCCACTGTCATCCTTGCTAGGGTATCTTTACAGTCAGCTTTGGCCAGCTCCTCCCTCATGCTTCCATAGTCCCCTTTGTTCAACTGTAATACTGAGAGCAGGAAGAGGTGTGGAGGTGTATAACATTATGAGAGGAATAGGGGTAAATGCACAGTGTTTTACCGAGAGTAAGGGAATCCAATTGCAGACGAATTTGGCAGACCAATTTCCCTTCAGGGATGAATAAAGTTTTATAGTATCGTATCGTAAGAACCAGAGTTTATAGGTTTAAGGTGATGGGAGCATCTGGGAGAGTGTTCTTCTGTTCGAGGGCCTGAAACATCGGGACATCATTGCGGCGACTGCGGAGGCCTCAATAGGCCCCGATCATGGGTGAACAGAGGAAGAGGACTGAACTTTGGTGCCTTCCCTCACAGTGGGAAACGTTGCTTCCGCTGTGGGGGGATGTTTTAAAGTGTTGTGTTAATGTTATTTGTGCGCTGCATGGTAACTCAAATTTCATTGCACCAATTGGTGTAAGTGACAATAAATGTCCTTTGTCCTTTGTCCTTTGGTATTAAACATTTAAATATGAACATTTGACATTCAGAGGACTGGACTACTGATCTAAGGTGCATCTTGGTCGGCATAGGCTAGTTGGACCGAAGGGCCTGTTTCTATGCTGTATGACTCTAAATGCTGGCATTGTCAGTGACATCTACGTCCTGAATATAGATATATTTTTTAAATTCAGGAACAAGTATTTAAACATAGTTGGCTGAAGAAATGATTATGCAACATGGTAGATATAAAATTCATGCATGTGTGACTGGCCAATGACTGTTTGACTGTCAAGGTTGAACAAGCGGTTATCGTCAACAATGCCTTTCCATGTGTATATTCGGGAGTGTACAGCCAATGGCTGGGGCTTGAAGCATCCTATTCCATTGCTGGGTTTACTGCAGCTCCTTGTTATCCCTTTCCAGAACCAATTTATGCTACCAATGTCCCATGTAGCAAGACCAAGCAGTAGAGTTGCTGACTTACGGAGAATGCAGCACCGGAGACCCGTGTTCGATCCTGACTACGGGAGCTGTCTGTACGGAGTTTGTACGTTCTCCCCGTGACCTGCGTGGGTTTCCTCCCACCCTCCAAAGACTTAAAGGTTTGTAGGTTATTTGGCTTGGTAAATGTAAAAAAAATAAAAAATTGTCCCTAGTGTGTGTAGGATAGTGTTAATGTGTGGGGATCGCTGGTCGGCGGGGACCCAGTGGGTCAAAGGGCCTATTTCCACACTGTAGCTCTAAACTAAACTGAACTAAATCTATTGCCAGATTACTCGGGTGTTGCATGCAGCATTGAGCCTTATTGACCCTTGGGTCTGTTATTGAATATCAGATTGGACAATCGCACCACCAACCTAGAGATTATGCCAGTTGTCAAATAGGGAATCAAAAGCACAGATTCTGTGTAGTGTCTCCACACCTTGATCTCATCGTAGTCCATGGAACCTCACTTCCTCCCCAGCTCCGGGGGCCAAACGTGGAAGTTTTATTAACATTCATATAATATTTGTCTCCATTTGCAGCTGCTTGTCATTTAACATACATTTTCGTGCTAGTTTACAAATGTTAAGATCCAGCAGTGTTGTCCATAACATCGACCAGATGTAACTAATTGGAAATCCCGATGTGGAGTTATGATCAGTAAACAAAAATGAGTAATGAACATCACTATTGTAACATGAACTATGCTCCGTTTATGCATAAGTGCTTTAAGCTTTTTGAATATTTGTTGCTAAACCATTGATATGAAAGAGATAGTGTGTATGACTCCAGAACATTCTGAGTGGTATTTTTTTTCTCGGTTGCTCTATGCCACGGGTTATATAAACAATAGATAACCACATATTGAATACATTGTTGGTGTGCTTATGTAGTTTTCTTCCGACATTTCTTCAGCACTTCTACATGCTAATACAATATTTGTCCCCATAGGATACAAGAAAAATTAATGGAAAAGTAATGCTCTGGGAACTGACGTAGACTTGTAAAATCATAGATTCATACAGCACAGAAATGGGCCCATTGGCCCACCTTGCTCATGCTTATCAAGATGCCCCAGTCAAAAGTAGTCCCACCTGCCCATGTTTGGCCTGTCTGCCTCTGCCTCTGCCTCTGCCTCTGCCTTCCGGTTTGCGGGTTTTTTCTATTTGCGCTAAAACAGTACGCAATAGCACTGCGATTTTTTGCCAGCTCACAGACTCTTCTACTGTGCTGAGTTTCATTCCGATCAGTGGCTTATTGTAAAATTTAGCAAGGCTTAAAAATCAGTAAAAAACACGCGTGCGCAGATCGATCACCTCTCCTGCCCGTAGATTAGTCTCTTCTCCTGTCAATCCCCGGGATGGTCCGCCCCTTCCTGCCCCATTGCGTCTTTACTCAAACTGAGGGTGGCCGATGGAGGTCTCCAACCGGGCACAATTTTTGGAGGGACCGGAAGCGGCCCAGCCCAGCCTGGCGTGCAGTCAGAGATGTCGCCGATTTAGCAAAATGGAAAGCAGAGACTCTGATCCCGGCAGAGTAGAATGACCAGCGACCAGCGCCCGCTGTGAGTGCCCATCGCACCACCAGCTCCAGCCCCTTTCCCTCTGGTCCCCCTTGCTGGCTCCTGCCCCCTCCCCCGTGATACCCCCCTCTCCCCCATGGCTCTTTCCTGTCTTTTCTCCGAGCTCTCTCCCCATACACAATGAATGGTGGTGCTGGCTCAAAGGGCCGAATGGCCTCTTCCTGCACCTATTTTCTATATTTCCCCCTGCCCACACACCCCTTTCTCCCCACAACAACCCCACCCACACACCCCTCCCCCCCACAACCACCCCGCCCACGCAGCCCTCCCCGCCCACACACTCTCTCCACCCACACACACCATCCCTCCTCTCCCCTCCCACACCCCTCTCGCCCACCTACACACCTCCCCTCCCACCCCACATCGCCTTCCCCAAACCCCCACACCATCCTCTCCCCCCCCCCAGTCCACCTCCCCACCCACACACACCCCCCTCCCCACCTCCCCTCCCACATAACCCCCCCCATTGCCAAGCACCCCACTTCCCTCCCATCTTCCACTCCTCCACTCCCACACATGAAGAGGAGGGGGTAGGAGTGCTGGGGAATGAGGGGAAATGAGCCGCACTTGCGCAGTTAGGGGCTATGGGTGAGTTGGGGAATGGGTTGCATTGGTGGACCAGGCCTCCCGTGTGACTGGGACCCAATGGGTCCCACTTAGTCTAGTATCCCTCTACACCTTTCCTATCCATGCACCTGTCCGAATGTCCCAGCTATGCCTGCCTTTCTGTCGATTATGTTGAACAGTCCTTTTTCCAAACACCTACTGACACCATCCCCAAACTCTTTCTCCACTCCATCAATGACTGCATCGGGGCTGCCTCCTGAACCCGTGCAGAACTCACTGATTTCATTAATTCTGCCACCAACTTCCACGCAGCCCTCAAATTCACTTGGACTGTGTCTGACACCTCTCTCCCCTTTCTTGATACCTCAATTTGCATCACGGCACAGACTATTGATTAATGTCCATAACAAACCTACCAACTCCCACAGTTATCTGGACTACACTTCCTACCACCCTGCCTCTTGCAAAGACTATCCTCTACATTCAACTCCTGCATCCATCCTCAAAAGCTTTCCTCACCTCCAACGTGATCGCACCATCAGTCACATCTGCCCATCCCCACCCCTTACTGCCTTCCGCTGTGACTGCTCCCTCCATAACCTCGGTTCACTCATTCTTTCCCACCCACACAACCCCCTCCCTCCGCCAGGAACTTTCCCCTGCAACCGTAGGAAATGTAACACCTGTCCCTATACCTGCTCCCTCACCTCCATCCAGCAAACCCTTGCAGTCCTTCTAGGTGAGACGGAGGTTCATTTGCCCCATCTCTAATCTCATCCACTGTATCCAGTGAAGCTGATGTGTCTCATGTACATCGACGTGACCAAGCGTAAACTTGGCAACTGCTTCGCCAAACACTTACGCTCAGTGCACCAAGGCTCGCAGGATCTCCCAGTTGCTATCCATTTTAAGTCCGCTTCCCATTCCCATACTAATCTTTCTGCCCTGGGCCTCCTTGCTTCCAGCTTTCTTCCCCCTCTTCCCCCCCTACCCCCCCCCCCCCCATCAGTCTGAAGAAGGGTTCCTACCTGAAACGTCACCTATCCATGTTCTCTAGAGATGCTGCTTGACCAGCTGAGTTACTCCAGCACTATGTGAAACGTCACCAATCCATGTTCCCCTGAGATGCTGCCTGACTCGCTGAGTTACTCCAGCACTGTCTTCTTCAGGGAATGTTTAATACTTTTGCAACACCAGACTCAAAATGTAGTTTTATTGTAATTGTAATTAATGAATAGGACAAAGGCAATTATTGTAATTAGCGAGTTAGGACACCTAACTGGCGTGAATAAGAGACCTACACCATTTTAAAGAGTTTTCTTGTTTACTTGTGGTTTCCTTTCAAGAAACGGAGCAGGCAAGTTTTTTGTTTGGTAAACTTGCATGTGGAATCACTGTGGACAGATTGGGGTCCTCTAGAATTTTTGACCTTTAGCTTAATAAGTTGTTGGAGGGAGTTCCTCCCACCGAGCTTCGATGTTGGGGTCTGTGCTGATATTGCTGCCAAGCATTACGCTCCAGCTGTACATTGGGTCTCGGAGAACTATTACAGATATACAAGTGAAGCCTGTAACTGATTTGACCGTTGTTGATGGATGTTGAAAAGAAGCTCAGTCAGCATGTGATGCACATTTGTTGTCTGAAATTGCCCGTGAGATGGCCTCCGGATGGCATCTCGCTCATCGGAGTTTAAATAGCTTTGTTGTGAAACTGGCCTCTGCCAAAAAGTAAGACTTAAGTCAAATGCAGGAGACAGTACAACAATTTACAAAAAAACCCAACATGTTTTGCTTTCTTGCTTGTATTAGAAGGAACTGCAGATGCTGGTTTAAACCTGGTTTAAACCGAAGAATAGACCCAAAAACCGGGACTCATCAGGACAGGCAACATCTCTGGAGAAAAGGAATGGGTGACGTTTCGGGTCGAAACGTCTGAAGAAGTGACTCGTCTCGACCCATTCCTTCTCTCCAGAGTTGTTGCCTGTCCCGCTGAGTTTCTCCAACTTTTTGTGTCTATCTTTGCTTTCTTTCCCTTCCTTCAAAAGGTAACATTTCCAAATAGTACTTAAACAAAATTTATTTTAAAAATCCTTTTTTCATTTACTAAGATGTACACCGACAGTTTACATGCCCATTAAATTATTTTGCTCCTTACCAATGCTAGCGGTAATTTACAGTGGCCATCTACCCATCAATGTACCTTGCACCCTGAGGATTAGTTCAGGTCCATGCATGCTTCAATCCAGTGTTTAATCCACATGTCAGATTGTTGCTGCACATGACAAATAACAGTGGGATTACAGGTTGTCAGCGTGAAGATGGAGATTGCGACTGGAATTTGTCAAAATGTTTAGCAGCAGTCAACAAAGATACTGATTATAGCTATTATGATGGATTTTCATTCTAGAGTCATTGAATCAGACAAGATGGAAACAGGCCCTTCAGTGGCCTTTGCTAATCCATGCTGACCTAGAACTGATCATCAGAACATCGTTACATTACTCAATGTGAGACTCTGTCTCTTATTTGCTTACTATTACAACAGAGGATGCAGCCATTCGACACCTTGGGTCTTTGTGTCGGAAGGAACTGCAGATGCTGGAGTAACTCAGCATTTCTGGTAACATCTGGTAGTCATGTAGCTTCTCTGGAGAAAAGTAATCGGTGATGTTTTGGGTCGAGACCCTTCTTCGGATTGAGTGTCAAGGGGATAGGGGAACTAAAGATCTGAAAAGGTACAAAGAACAAGTAAATGAAAGGTATGAAAAAGATAAATCAAGGCCAACAATGATGATCGAGGAAAGGTGGAGCCCATAATGGTCCATTGTTGGCTGTGGAGAAGGTGATAATGAGTGGATACAGACAGTGAAACTAAGCAGGATGACAGTGAAACTAGAAGGGTGACTAGTGTAGGGATGGGACAGGGACAGAGAAGGATTGCAGGGGTTGCGAAGTTAGAGAAATCAATATTCATGCCACTGGGTCTATGCAAGCTCTCAACAAAGCGAAACCAACAGTCCTGATTTCCCTCTTATTTATCTCAAACCCAATGGTTTACATGCCCATCCACACTCATTTTAATTATTTTGTTGCTTACCAGTGCAAGAGGAAAGATTGAAAAGACTAGGCTTGTATTCACTGGAGTTTAGAAGGATGAGGGGGTATCTTATAGAAACATATAAAATGATAAATGGACTGGACAAGCTTGATGCAAGATAAATGTTCCCAATATTGGGTGAGTCCAGAACCAGGGACCACAGTCTTAGAATAAGGGGAAGGTCATTCAGGACTGAGGTGAGCAAAAACTTTTTCACCCAGAGAGTTGTGAATTTATGGAATTCCCTGCCACAGAGGGCAGTGGAGGCCAAGTCACTGGATGGATTTAAGAGAGAGTTTTGGGGGCTAGTGGAGTCAAGGGAAATGGGGAGAAGGCCGGCATGGGTTATTGATGGGTTATTGTGGGGAGAAGGCAAGATAATGGGGTTGAGAGGGAAAGAATAGATCAGCTATGATCAAATGGCGGAGCAAACTCGATGGGCCAATGCTCTATTGGTGTTCGCATGTTGTGCGTCTTATAAGTGGATACAGGTGAGGAGGGTTTTGATTGAAGAATGGGTGGACAAAGCCTCGAGATGAAAAGGTCACAAAAGGGTAAGAAAGGGATACAAAGGAGATTAAAGTCTGATAAGGATTGTAGGAGATTTAACACCTGTCTCTAGACTTCTCCCTCACACCCATCGCAGCCCCGGCAGCCCTTCCATGTGAGTCCAGGCACACCTCCTGTAACCTAAATGTACACCCTGTATATTCCTGTATACATCTGTGAGACCAAGAATAGACTCGGCAAACATTTCACAGAGCGTCTGCGCTCAGGCCACCAAGGCCCGCTGGATCCCCTAGTGGTTAATTCCCCTTCCGCTTTTAATTCCCCTTCTCATTCTCATAGCGACCTTTCTGTCCTGGACATCCTCCATTTCCAGAATGAGACCACAGGTAAACTGGAGAAACAGCAGCTTGTATTCTGATTGGGTAGCTTACAACTGACAGTATGAACTTTTGAATTTTCCAATACCCACCATCCTTTCTTTACACCCTGTCTTTTCTGTAATCTCCCCCTGACCAATTTCACCCACTATCTTGCTCCCACTCTCTCCCCTTCCTCAATCCCCTTCCAACTACAGCCCACTCTCTGATTTCACATTTTCCTCCTCTACCCAATTTCTCTTGTTGGGGACCCCTTTGTTTCCCTTTCGTTTCCTTCATTCCCTTTTGTCATCCTTTTCATCGCTCCCGTTTGTGTATCCATCTACTAATCAAAACCTCCCTCACCTGTATCCACCTATCACTTGTGTAGGAAGGAACTGCAGATGCTGGTTTACACCGAAAACTGACACAAAATGCTGGAGTAACTCGACAAAACAGGCAGCATCTCTGGAGAGGAGGAATGGGTGACGTTTAGGGTCAAGACCCTACTTTTTGAGTCTGAAGAAGGGTCTCGACTCAAAAAGTTACCCATTCTCCAGAGATGCTGCGTACCCATCTCAGTTCCTCCAGGATTTGTGTCTATCCATCTATCACTTGCTAGGTTTTGTACCATCCCCACCTCTTTCCAGCTTTCTACCCATTACTGCAATTAGTCTGAAGAAGGGTTCAAACCTGAAACGTTGCCTATCTATGTCCACCAGATGACAGACTGAGTTACTCTGTTTTTTTGTGTGTGGTGTTTTATGAAAGTTGTTGATGTTGTTTCCAATTTGTAATGGGTGAGTTTGCCGTGCCAATCTTTGCATGGATTGCATGGTGTTGCTTTTTAGTGCTAAATTAATTTTATGCAAAGTAAATCACATTTGCCATCATATCCAAGCAATGTGCACCAATCGCTTCTGGTTACTTTTGCACCCCTGAATTTGTCCTGGTGTCAGTAGCAGAGTTAATGAAGTCACAGGTTGCACACCTGATGTTTTCAGCCGGACTAATGTAAACAGAGGTGGGGGAGAGGGGGAGGGATGTGGGATAGAGGCTGGTGTGGAGAGGGGGGGGGGAGAAACAGAGTTTTAGTCTCTCCCTTCGGGGGGATGCGTGTCCCCCATCACCGTCTGTGCTGAGGCCTAATGGCAGAGCTGTGGCGGCGGCCTGGTTCGGAGCTACTGTGCTCCAGCGGCGGCCCGCTTGGAGCTGCGGTGCTCCAGCGGTGGCGGCGGCCCGCTTGGAGCTACTGTGCTCCAGCGGCGGCGGCGGCCTGGTTCAGAGCTGCGGTGCTCCAGCGGCGGCGGCGGCCTGGTTTAGAGCTGCGGTGCTCCAGCAGCGGCGGCACAGCTCAGAGCTGCGGTGCTCCAGCGGCTTCGGAGGCATGGATCGCCTCAGCGCAGAGGGAGAACTAGGAGGGAGGAAGACAGGGACTTAAGACTTTTGCCTTCCACCACAGTGAGGAGGTGCCTGGTGAACTCATTGTGGTGGATGTTGGATATGTGTTTATTGTGTGTTTTGTTTTTTTATTATATGTATGACTGTATGGTGAGAATAAAGGAATCTAATCTAAAACATGTGGATGCTAGGAACCAGCTGGATGCTAGGAACCAGCTGATGGGCACATGGAAAGAGGTTGGGGGAAGGGGTAGGAGAGGTGAGCAAAGGGAGAATCCTGGACTTGCCACTCATCACTTTAGTTTCATGTTCCTTGTATCTTGATAAACATGTGAGAAGGTGTAAACAAAGAGCACTGGGGGTGTGGGTTACCTGAAATTGGATAATTCAGTATTCATAACATTGTGCTGTAAACTGCCAAAGCAGAACATTGACTCGCATGTTCTGCTTCCACGGACATTGCTTCACCTGGTGAATTTTTCCATCATTCATCTTTTTGCTCTAGATTCCAGCAGTCTCTTTTTGTCTCCACACAATGACCAATGTAGAGCAGTTTCTAGAAACATTGTGTTACGCTTTGCAGGATGGACAGGCTAAGAAAGAGGTCAGGGGATGTTGCTTTGTGCACCATTGAATACTCAAATAAGTGAACATATTCTGGTGCATGGCAGATTGTTGTTTGGACACGAAGAGTCCTAAGCTAAGGGAACAGGGCGGAAAATGGGGTTGAAGTAGATTTTGTGTTTACTGAATGACAAAGGAGGCCTGAGGAACAGGGAAGAAACCAGAGAACTAGGAGGAAATCGACATGGTCACAGAGAGAGGGCACACATCTACACTCACAGCATTTTCCAGCATTTTCAGCCAAAGAAGGCTATATTTGTTATATATAAAAAAAAGCTGTTGGCAAATAGGCCACTTTCATAATATCCTGCCAAGAACAATACAGTTCCTGTTTCAAAGCCTTCCTCTCTATGTCAGCCAACGTGTTGTTTCAAGCTTGTTTCTGAGCTGCTTGTGACTTTTGGAGGGGGACCTGATTTATTTATTTATTTATTTATTTATTTGTTGAGTATTTTTATTATAGAAACATATTAATAAAAAATACATTATTTTACATAATTGAAAATACATGATATTAATGATATATTCATACTGTTAATAATATTTGTATTATCATTAGTTAAAATTTAAGACTATGTGTTTTACATAATTGAAAATACATGATACTGATAATACCTTCATGATATTAATATATAAATGATATAAATCAGGGGGACCTGATTTAGCACCAATGCTAAATGAAGTGATTCTTCAGTGGGCCAAAAATAGGTGAGATCCAATTAGTCAATATGGGTCTCAATATGGATACAATTTGGAAGAGGGAATTAGGAGCAACATTAGCAAGTTTGCGGATGACACAAAGCTGGGTGGCAGTGTGAACTGTGAAGATGATGTTAGGAGGTTGCAGGGTGACCTGGACAGGTTGAGTGAGTGGGCAGATGCAGTATAATATAGATAAATGTGAGGTTATCCACTTTGGCGGCAAAAACAAGGGGGTAGATTATTATCTCAATGGGGTTAGGTTAGTTAAGGGGGAGGTGTAGCGAGACCTGGGCGTCCTTGTACACCGGTCACTGAAAGTTGGCTTACAGGTACAGCAGGCAGTGAAAAAAGCTAATGGAATGTTGGCCTTCATAACAAGAGGATTTCAGTATAGGAGTAAAGAGGTTCTTCTGCAGTTGTATATGGCTCTGGTGAGACCACATCTGGAGTATTGTGTACAGTTTTGGTCTCCTAATCTGAGGAAGGACATCCTTGTGATTGAGGCAGTGCAGTGTAGGTTGACGAGATTGATCCCTGGGATGGAGGGACCATCATATGAGGAAAGATTGAAAAGACTAGGCTTCTATTCACTGGAATTTAGAAGGATGAGGGGGCATCTTATAGAAACATATACAATTATAAAAGGACTGGACAAGCTAGATGCAGGAAAAATGTTCCCAATTTTGGGCGAGTCCGGAACCAGGGGCCACGGTCTTAGAATAAAGGGGAGGTCATTTAAGACTGAGGTGAGAAAAAAAACCTTTTCACCCAAAGGGTTGTGAATTTATGGAATTCCCTGCCACAGAGGGCAGTGGAGGTCAAATTACTGGATGGATTTAAGAGAGAGTTAGATAGAGCTCTAGGGGCTAGTGGAATCAAGGGATATGGGGAGAAGGCAGGCACGGGTTATTGATAGGGGACGATCAGCCATGATCACAATGAATGGCGGTGCTGGCTCGAAGGGCCGAATGGCCTCCTCCTGCACCTATTTTCTATGTTTCTATGTTTCTATGGCTTAGAATTTCAACTAGTTCCCTTTGAAGTACTAACATCAAGAACATAAAATGATAATTTATATATTATAATGTTGTAGATTGTCTCCAGATATTTGATTTGGAAAATAGGCTAAATAGCCATATAGTGTGAACTGGCTTGGCAGAGTATAGTACATTGTTTGTGATTCCGTGGGATCAATCAATGTGTCAACCAGAGCTGCAACAACTGATCTGTGATTTGTAATCTCCTGGGAATCCGGACTAAAGGTTTAGAAATGCTTCAAAAGAACATCAAAGGAAATTGTGTAAAACCGGGTAGAAAACTTAACCGGGAAGGTGTTTTTGTTGGTGAAGGCAAAGAGTTATTTTTGTTGATCTGAACCTACTACAACCTTTGCGTAGGAAGGAATTGCAGATGCTGGTTTAAACTGAAGATAGAGAGAAAATGCTGGAGTAACTCAGCGAGGCAGGCAGCATCTCTGGAGAGAAGGAATGGGTGACGTTTCAGGTTGAGACCCTTCTTCACACCTTTTATATGGATCTTTAATATCCTATTAAATACACTATATTGTTCTTGTGTGTCTGTAATTTGCGTCTTGACAGGGTAGTTATGGAGATGCCGTTTCTCTTGTGAGGGAATCTAGAACTAGGGAGCAGATTTTTTTTTTTGTAAAGGTGCTCCATTTAAGATGGAGGTGAGGTGATTTATTTTTCTTCAAAATTGTTTTTGGAAATTCTCCCTCGAAGAGCAGTGGTAACAGAGTCTGAAAGGTAGAGTTAGATAGATTCTAGATAACCAAGGAATGCAAGGTTGCTAGAGGCAGGCAGAAATGCAGAGTGGAGGTTTAGTTTAGTTTAGATTAGAGAAACAGCGCAGAAACAGGCCCACCGAGTCCGCACCGACCGGCGATCCCCACACATTAACACCAACCGACACCCACTAGGGACAATTAAAAAAAAAAATTACCAAGCCAATTAACCTACAAACCTGTATGTCTTTGGAGTGTGGGAGGAATCCGAAGATCTCGGAGAAAACCCACGCAGGTCATGGGGAGAACTTACAAACTCCATACAAACAGACCCGTAGTCGGGATCGAACCCGGGACTCCGGCACTGCATTCGCAGTAAGGCAGCAAAATCTACCGCCGCACCACTGTTCTGCCCGCGTTGTAATCCGATCAGCCATTATATTAAGTTGCAGACCAGGGGTTGTAGTTTGCTCTGCTCCTGATTTGTATTTTTGTTTGTAAGAAGGATCCTTTTGGTCATAGTCCACCACTACAAACTGAAGTCATGGCCAAGCCTTTCTAGTGTGTAACCCTGTTTACATTGTTGCCAGTGGACACTTGCCACTGGAGCCTGGCATTGAACTATGATCAGCTAAGCATTATAAGGACGGTGGGGATTTGGGCCTCGATTGGAGGCCATGGAGCATGGAGGGGATATTGACAGGTGGGGTTTCAGAGCCTGAAGGAGTTGGGGAGATTGAAGATCGATGGATGCTGGGAAGATCAGGCAGGGCTGAGAGTAGTCAAAGGATGAAAGGTAAGAATGGATCATACTTCAATGAGACACAAAAAGCTGGAGTAACTCAGGGGGACATCTCTGGAGAGAAGGAATGGGTGACGTTTCGGGTCGAGACCCTTCTTCGCACTAGTTAGGGATAAGGGGAATGAGAAATATAGACGATGATGTGGAGGGATAAAGAACATTGAATGAAAGATATGCAAAAATGTAATGATGACAAAGAAAACAGGCCATTGTTAGTTGTTTGTTGGGTGAAAATGGGAAGCTGGTGTAACTTGGGTGGGGGAGGGATGGAGAGAGAGGGAAGTCTGGGTTTCTTGAAGTTAGAGAAATCAATATTCATACCAGTGAACTGTAAGCTGCTGAAGCGAAATATGAGGTGCTGTTCATCCAATTTGTGTTTAGCCTCACTCTGACAATTCAGGTGTGGGAATGGGAGGGAGAATTAAGGTGTTTAGCAATCGGTACTTCAATGAGATTCAGTCTGGCACTGCGCTACAAAGACCGTCTTGTCCCTTGAGTGTCGTCTGATGGTTGCCGAATGGACAACATGGCCTTGCATCCCTGCATGACTACTTGTACAATTCGGTGAGTATCTGATGTGATAGCGAGCTGGGTTCACACCAGGAAGCATCACCAGGGTGAGTAAGCAACTTGCAAATGGTCATGATTGCATTTTACTCTGTGGCCCGTGCACTCTCCATTAAAGGTTCCAGCAATTTTTAGCAACAACATCTTAAAATTACTATCTGTGCAAAGTACAAAAAAAATGGTGTGATCCCAATTTTTATAATCTATTAAAGAAGCCAATTCCAATTCAAGTCATAAGGCTTAAGATGCTCTAAATCTGGATTATTACATCAGTATCTCTTTGGTTATTGTGATAGAGAATGGTGCTTGAGAGTTTAAGCACTGTATCCAAATCAATGTTGGGAATACAACAAATCCGATCAAGTTTGGGTTGTGAACAGTTTTCAACCATGGCTACAGAACCAGGGGTCACGGTTTAGGTATAAGGGGTAGGCATTTAAGACTGAGTTGAGGGAAAACTTTTTCACCCAGAGAGTTGTGAATCTGTGGAATTCTCTGCTGCAGAAGGCAGTTGAGACCAAGGTCTTTGGGCTAACGGAATCAAGGGACATGGGGAAAAGTAGGAATGGGGTACTGATTTTGGATGATCAGCCATGATCATATTGAATGGCGGTGCTGGCTTGAAGGGCTGAATGGCCTACTCCTGCATCTATTTTCTATGTTTTACCTGAACAGTACAAAATGGGGACTGTTGGAATGTTTTACGGTACATTCCTTTTGCAAATGACATTGATGTTTGAATTGGATTTGCATTTGATCATTCTGATGATGCTATCTGTAGATATATTTGAGAAGGCCACGGTTATTGCCTTTTTATGACATACTTAGTTGCAGTGTCATTTTTAGTAAAACAAAAACATTTAAAATAAAGATGTCTCAACAAGCTTCCTTTTTCCACAGTCCAGCCTTCACCACCCTGATTAATCCTTCTCGTCCCAATCAGACTTTGCTTTGTTCTGAGAAAATAATCCACTCGACAAGGGCTGCAGTGTTTTCATCATAAATGTCTTCATGTGTCATTGCCTTTTCTGGACATAAGTGGTGTTGTTTGCCGACGGCAGTACTGTGCTCAGTCTTGACTCCTCAGGCATTCCAAAATACCAATTGCAAGGTGTATAAAATTGATTTTACCCAGAGATTGAGAAGTGATGGCTGTGGTCTTGCTGTGACATTGAGCTATCCACCTAATCCTTGCTTGCAGAAAAATGTGATGGTACCTCATCTAATGCCACCCATTTAGGACTTGAGCTACGGCCCCTCACCTTATCCTGTATAGTTCTTCCACTATATGGGATAATTTTGTGTCTATCTTCAATTTGAACCAGCATCTGCATATATACATCCTTCATACATACATAGTTCTTCCACTCATTGCTTTGTAGCTACATCCCATAGATTCTTTCTATTTAGCCAATCTTTCAAAATATAATACTTCCTATGAGTCCTTTTGCATTCCCACAGTAAACTCGATTAATATAGGATGTTTTGTAACTTTATCTGCTGGAAGGTATTGGAATCTTAATTTCATGGACAATTGGAGGCAATCTTTGTGCTGAAGTAATACTCTGGGCTGCAGTGTAATTCCAGGTCATATTGATCTATTGGCCTTCAACTCAACAATGCCGATACTCTTTGATGCTTAATGATGAGTTTCACCAGTAACTCCATCGGAGGTTTTAGGGTCACATAGTTGCCTTATTTAAATTATCTTCAGGAAGATATCCAAGCCTGAAGGTTTATTCTTTGATTTCATGTCTTCCCCTGGGTGGCAGAGGCTATGGAGGATGATGCTATTTCAAGAAAGGGATGTGTGGGAGGATGTGATCAATCACCACTCTGTCTACTAAGGACTTGTCCTCTTCTGTGAGGCCACAACTTTGTACAGAAAAAAAATCTGTTGCTTGATTTATGAAGCTGGCGCAGATTAATCAGTATGGCTATCTAACCGTAATTTTCTAAGCAGGAACATCACATTTCTTAGGATACCACTGACACAGTTCTAAACAGCCTTCCACCAAACTCCAATTGGGGTTCTCTAAGAAAAAGAAAATGGCAGGTACTACAATAAAGACATAAAGGATCGTGAATGCATAATACCTGGTCTCACAATTCTGAACATGAATAAAAGAGTATTGGTCTTTGGAGAGAGAAACATTTTGGATCATCTGAAATTCCAATTAAAAGATCATGAAACTGAACAATGAACTCTGTTTCTTTCTCCATTGATACTGTCTGACCTGCTGGGTATTTTCCAGCATTTTAGTTCATTATTATTATTATTTTAATGATCAGTTCATGTCATGTTGGACTCACTGCAAAGACCAGGATTAATTGTCCACCCTCAAAACTGGCGAGGAGCATTTGTCTTTTTGATCCATTATGAACCTTGTAATGAAGGCAGTACTATCGTAGGTAGAGAGATCTAGGACATTAAATTGGTAAACATTTTGGAAAATCACTATAATTTCCAAGTCAGGAGGGACACATTTGTTTAACACATGGTTCAAGTAATTGAAAGATTACATTTCAAAAATAATTAACTGAAACCGAGGCATGTGGGGTTGAAATTAAGTACCACTTGTAAATGTAGCTATTTTTGCCTCATTTCATGCCTAATACGCCTAAGAAAACATATGTAATTTGCTGGGAAATGGTGAAAAATGATACACTGCCAATAAAAAGTTGAATTAAGGGTTTGCTTATCGGGGGACAGGAATTGTATGGAAGTGGTTTAAGTGGTTTTCTCAAATTACTGTTGGAAAAGTGGGTAATTGAGTGCATGGAATGTGAAATGCATGTTGATTCCTGACACCTAGCAGAAACATTTATTCCTCTTAATGTGTTGTTAAATGGATTGGTTCATGAGGATAAGTGCACTCAACATGAAATCTCCTAGACTACATATAAGATAGAGACATAGAAAATAGGTGCAGGAGTAGGCCATTCAGCTCTTCGAGCCAGCACCACCATACATTGTGATCATGGCTGATCGTCCCCAATCAATAACCCGTGCCTGCCTTCTCCCCATATCCCTTGATTCCACTAGCCTCTAGAGCTCAATCTAACTCTCTCTTAAATCCATCCAGTGATTGGCCCCCACTGCCCTCTGTGGCAGGGAATTCCACAAATTCACAACTCTCTGGGTGAAAAATGACCTCCCCTTTATTCTAAGACTGTGGCCCTTGGTTCTGTACTCGCCCAACGTAGGGAACATTTCTCCTGCATCTAGCTTGTCCAGTCCTTTTATAATTTTATGTTTCTATAAGATGCACCCTCATCCTCCAGTGAATACAAGCTTAGTTTTTTCAATCTTTCCTCATATGACAGTCCCGCCATCCCAGGGATCAATCTCGTGAACCTACGCTGCACTGCCTCAATTGCAAGGATGTCCTTCCTCAAATTAGGAAACCAAAACTGTACACTATACTCCAGATGTGGTCTTACCAGAGCCCTATACAACTGCAGAAGAACCTCTTTACTCCTATGCTGAAATCTATATCTCTAACTCTCTCTTGAAAACATAATTGCATGGAACATCATTGGCCAAGAAGCGATTATCATGACTAGTTCTGGCAACAAGTCTGGTTTCTTGTCATGTTGAGCACTGTCACTCTTAACTGCAAGGAGATAACAATGATAGGGATAGGAGAGGACTGAGGGACATAGTGTGGGCAAGGTGGTATGTATGTGTACGAGTGTGTGTATGTGTGCGAGTGTATGTGGGTGAGTGTGTGTGTATGCGAGTGTGGGTGCATGTGCGAGTGTGTGTATGTGCGGGTGTGTGTGCGCAAGTGTGTGGCATGTGCACGAGTGTGGTGTCTATGCGAGTGTGCGTGTGTATGCAAGTGTGCGAGTGTTTGATTGTATCTGTGTTTGTTTAGAGTGTGCAAGTGTGTGTGGGCATGTGTGCAAGTGTGTGTGCGAGTGTGTGTGTGAGTGTTTGATTGTATCTGCGTTTGTTTAAAGTGTATGTGTGTGAGTGTCTCCATGTATGCATGTGCATTGAGTCTATGCAGCAAAGCTTGCTCTCCAATTATCTTAGATCTTCTTGGCATTGGACCAAGCTCCCTCTCTCTCTTAGGTCTGCGTGGTGACTGCAATCCCATGTACACCCTACTTCTTAAAAAGAAAATCGGCCTCTGGAAAATGTACTTCTTGGATCTGGAGTGCAAGTGAGGAGGCTGATATTTGTATGATGAATTGTGTCAGAAAAGCTTCCAGCATTTTTATAGTTCCAAGTTGAGTCCAAGGCAAATGTATTCTGAATGGGATGTACCTGAATGAACCTGCATGTGCCTACTTATCATTTCAGGGCTTGTGCTTCACCACAATTGGGGAATGCACCCATCTGCTCCTGGCTGTGATAACCGCAACAACTCGTGTGTTGCTGGCTGTTCATGGGGAGATTCATCAGCCACAGACTTGCTTTGCCGGCATTGGGAGGTTTACATGCATCCGCAATAGTAATGCACAGAATGCTTCAATTAGAAATGTTACATTTCGCAATACTTAACTTTTTGGGTCTTGAATGTAAAAGAGGATTGGATGTAAAAGTGAAAGTTTAATGTATAGGAAGGAACTACAGATGCTGGTTTAAACCAAAGATAGACACAAAAAGCTGGAGTAACTCAGTGAGTCGGGCAGCATCTCTGGGGAGAAGGAATAGGTGACGTTTCAGGATGCTGTCTGACCCACTGAGTTACTCTAGCTTATTGTGTCACTCAGTGGTTTAATGTAGTTTTGTTCAAGATATTTTAAACATAGAAACATAGAAAATAGGTGCAGGAGTAGGCCATTTGGCCCTTTGAGCCTGCACCATCATTCAATACGATCATGGCTGATCATCCAACTCAGTATCCTGTACCTGTCTTCTCTCCATGCCCCATGAACCCTTTAGCCACAAGGGCCACATTTAACTCCCTCTTAAATATAGCCAATGAACTGGCCTCAACAACCTTCTGTGGCAGAGAATTCCACAGATTCACCACTCTCATGTTTTTCTTTTCTCGGTCCTAAAAGACTTCTCCCTTATCCTTAAACTGTGACCCCTTGTTCTGGACTTCCCCAACATCGGGAACAATCTTCCTGTATCTAGCCTGTCCAACCCCTTAAGAATTTTGTAAGTTTCTATATGATCCCCCCTCAATCTTCTAAATTCTAGCGAGTACATGGCGAGTCTATCCAGTCTTTCTTCATGTGAAAGTCCTGACATCCCAGGAATCAGTGTGGTGAACCTTCTCTGTACTCCCTCTATGGCAAGAATGTCTTTCCTCAGATTAGGAGACCAAAACTGTACGCAATACTCCAGGTGTGGTCTCACCAAGACCCTGAACCTCCCTGCTCCTATACTCAAATCCTTTTGCTATGAATGCTAACATACCATTCGCTTTCTTCACTGCCTGCTGCACCTGCATGCCTACTTTCAATGACTGGTGTACCATGGCACCCAGGTCTCGTTGCATCTCCCCTTTTCCTAATCGGGTGCCAGTGGCACAATTAGTGAACCTTAAAGATAAATCAAAGAATAATACCAACACTCGGGTATGTTGCAGAGATGCCTATTTGTAAACCTGTTATTCCTGAAATGTTGAGGTACCCAGGGGTTTTATTCCCCATCAATTCCAGGACTGCATGGACTCGGGACAAATACTTTGATTGGAATGTGTGCATCCAACATTGAGATCAGCTCGAAAAACCTGGAGTAACTCAGCGGGCCAGACAGTATCTCTGGAGAAAAGGAATAGGCTGAGACCCTTCTTCTGCTCTTTGGAAATGTTCCTGGATATTCATTTCAGATGAAAGGTGCCATTGATCAGAATAATTAACTTTGTTTAACACTGAGTATAGGAGCAGGGAGTTTCTCTGTCTACAGTGGCTGACTGACCAGCTGAGCATTTTTAGCACTTGTATCTATCTATCTATCTACCTATCCTATTTTTATCCATCTATCCCTTTTGCGTTGTTTAAAAATTTACGCAAAAACGGTATGCGACAGTGCTATGATTTTTCGCCACCTTACTCGCGATTCTCCTGTGCCGCAATCGCACCAAGTTTTGTTCCGATCGGTGGAATATTGCAAATGTTATGAAGGTTGAAATATCGGAAAAAAACACACCTTCCAGCACCCGCTGTCAGTTACCAGAGGTGAGGAAAATAAAGCTGAAGGAGCAGAGTGATCACAGTGTGGAGAGCAAGCTGCATCGGCCCCCACCCCCACTCACCGCTGAGTTAATGCGACCCCACCACATCCCCACTCACCCCCCTCCCACCCACATGACACCCGCCCACACACCCCTCCCTGCCCACCTCCCCGCCCACCTCCCCTCTTCCGCCCCACCCTCACCCCACCCTCCCCCACACACCCCCTCCCCCCACACAAACCCTGCCCACACACACCCACCACCCCATAACCCTCTCACCCCCACACCCACCCTGCCACACAGCGGTAGGCCACGCAAGTGGCAGGGGTAGGCCCACGGCAGTGCTCCCCCCACCCCCACTGGCACCCGACAGACCCCGCTTGAAGCTACCCCCCTCCACTGGCTGCCGGACGCTTCCTGCCTGCCCCCGCCTGAAGCCATCTCCCACCCCGGATTCAGAACGGTCCCCTGCCTGAAGCCATCACCATCCGCAGCTGCAGTGCATTCGGCCCACAACACCCATACTAGCCCAAGAAAACTCCATATCCTACTAGCCCTCCGGAAACAGTTCCCTCTGGCCCACAACACCTGTACTAGCCCAAGAAAAGACCATTCGGCCCATAATATCCATACTAGCCCTCTGGAAAACAGTCCCTTCAGCCTACGACATCCATAGTAGCCATGCAGGAAGCCCCTCCCTGCACTGGCCACCGACTGAAGCCCTCCCACTTGCCCTCCCCCGGCTGCAGGACGCTCCACCCCAATAGCCCTGGATCGCCCCCGCATGAAGCCGTACCCCTCCCCTGGCTGCAGTACATGCCCCCACCCACTGGCCCATGACAGCCCCCACCTGAAGCCATCCCTCTCTCCCCGCAGGAGGACTCTTCCTCCATCACCGGCCCTCAACAACCCCCGCCTGAAGGCGTCGCCTTCTTCCGGCTGCATGACGCTCACTCAGGGCTCGAAATTAGTAGTTGCCCGGGTGCCATTGGCCACCTAAAGTGCCGCCGGGCAACCTAAATGCCGTGTCATTTTGCCTGGCATGGCACTGCAGATACTGGTTTATACCGAAGAACTAGAGTAACTCAGCGGGACAGGCAGCATCTCTGGAGAAAAGGAACATGATGTTTCGTGTCAGCGGCAGCGATGGTTGTCGTGTGAAGCAAAGATACCAGTTGCGGGGTGATGGAGGGTCGGAGCGAATGACTGGCCCCGTGCAGCAGCCGTGACACCGGCTTCACCTCCTCCTCCCGCACCCCGCCTGCCCTGATAGCAGGGGCAGAGCGGTGCAGGTGCTTCAGACAGCGGAACGAGGCCTCCTTCCACGCTGAGGCCTCCCACTTCCTTCCTCCCGGCCAGGGCATGCCACTCTGCCAACAGCGATAACCGCTTTCAAAACAATCCCTCCCGCACGCCGAGGCCGGGAGGGAGGAAGTGGGAGGCCTCGGCGTGGAAGGAAGCCTCCTTCCGCCGTCTGAAGCACCTGCACCGCTCGGCCCCGCACCTTCCTGTTGGCTGGCGGAGGAGGGGACGCAGTGGCGATGAGATCTCATCTGCCTCCCCCTTTTGAGGCGGCACATGGCGGTGGACAGGGGTGGCCAAGTTGATGTCAATGATGTCCGAGGAGCGCTGACGTTCCCTCTCTCCTCCCCTCCCCCCTCTCCCCCTTCCCCCCCCTCTCCCCCCTCTCCCTCCCTCTCCCTCTCCCCCTCCTCCCCCTCCCCCTCCCCTTCCCCCTCTGGTATGCCCCCTCCACCCCCCTTATCCTGGGCCCCTCCTCTCAATCCCACACTGATCACCATTCCCGCCTCTATTCAGTCCTCACTGACATCCACTGTGCTCCCCTCCCCATCTACATCCCCCCCCCCCAATCTATTCATCCTGCACTGATCACCCTATTGGCTATCCTGCCACCCCCATTCATCCTACACTGGTCGCACAATTGATCCTGTACTGACCCCCTTTCCCATCCATCCTGCACTGCTTCCACCATCCCTCCTGTAATGATTCTCCCCATTCATCCCGTACTGATCCCCCCTCCATTTATCCTGCACCGATCTCCCCATCCATCCTGTAGTGATCTTCAAATTCATCTTTTACTGATCCACCCATTCATCCTGTACTGAACCCCTCATTCATCCTGCACTGATCTCCCAATCCATCCTGTACTGACCCCCTCTCTCCAATATTCCCATTCATCTTTACCTGATTTTCCCCATTCACCCTGTACTGAACCCATTCATACTGCACTGATGCCCCCTTCATTTATTCTGCACTGATCATCCCTCCCATCCATCCTGTAGTGATCCTCCCATTCATCTTTTACTGATTCCCTCAGTCTATAGTGTGTTGTGTCTTTTCTTTTTTTATTTTGTACTAGACCAAGTGCAGACCCATTGGGTCTGTTCCCCCAATGTGTGGTTGCGGGGAGGGGTGGGGTGGGGGGCATGCAGTGTCACACACACTAACAACCCCCCCACACAAACTCTAACTACCCCCTTGATTCCATAAATTCACAACTCTGGGTGAAAAAGGTTTTTCTCACCTCGGTCTTAAATGACCTCCTCTTTATTCTAAGACGTGATTGTACATCTGTGAGATGGCACTGTGACACATGCTGCAGTTTGATATTAGTGGGACCATGTGAAGGTTCCAATCTCCCACCCGTGTCCCATTGTGATGTCATATATGTAAATGAGATCCATTGTGATTGGATCTGTGAAGCGGCACTGACTCATGCAACAGTTTGATTTTAATTTTTTTGGATTTGTGAACAATTTTATTCGAAATCTGGGGAAATAATTGACCAAATCTAGAGAGGAGTGAGATTCTGAAATCATGTTAAATCCCTACTGAAATATATATACACACACACACACACACACACACACACACACACACACACACACACACACACACACACACACACACACACACACACACACACACACACACACACACACTCACACACACAAAAAATATGGATGTATGGAAACCCACTTCTATGTACAGCACTTTGTTTTCAACGCAAGTTGATTTAAATGTGCTATGTAAATAAAAATTACTTACATACATCCTGCACTAACCCTCCCATTCATCCTGCACTGATCCCCCATCCATCCTGTCGTAACCCCCCCCCCCCCATTGATCCTGTAGTGAGCACCCCATTCATCCTGCACAGACCCTCCGATCCACACTGTTCTGTTTCCCCCCATTCATCCTGCGCTGACCAGTCTGAAGAAGGATCTCAACCCGAAACATTGCCTATTTCCTTTGCTCCATAGATGCTGCCTCACCCTCTGAGTTTCTCCAGCATTTTTGTCTATCCCCATTTATCTGTACTGATCCCTCCCATTCATACTATACTGATCCCCACCCCCCATTCATCCTGTACTGTTCCACCCCATCCATCCTGCACAGGTTCCCCCCCCCATCCATCCCGTATTGATCCCCCCCTCCATTCAACCCCACTGACATCCCCCGCGCTCTCCACACCCTCACAATTTTACCTACTCCAACCAACACACACTAATTCCCCAGCCTCGATCCATCCATTCCGCACTGATTGCCTTCTCGCCCCCGCCATCAATCCATCCCGCACTGATTCACCCCCCCCCCCACCCTATTGTGCTGGAAATATCTTCAGTACTTATTATGGAGTATCAGTGCTGTAGTTATTTAATGAGCAACATTCACACCTATATGCTGGATGTATCCAGGTTTTACTTCTGCAGTCGGTCAATTATGTGGGAAATGAGAGTGTTTCTGTACCAATAGGAATAACGACCTATGCTATGGTCATGTCATGGTAATTTTTGGTCCTTCACAGAAAACATGCTTGCATTAATCTGTAGTGTGCATGGTTAAGCCCCCACCTGAAGCCGTCGCCCTCCCCCGACTGCAGGACGCTACCCACTCCCCCACTGACCCCCAACAGACCATGCCTGAAGCCGTGCCCCTCCCCAGGCTGCAGGATCCTTTCCCCCCCACCCCCCCCCCCCCCCCCCCCCCCACCAGAACCCGCCTGAAGCCGAACCTCACTCCCGGCTGCAGAATGAAACGAGACACAACGATAAAGAACTGAACTGAATAAATCTCATCTCTAACATTTACATTGTTGTTATATTATAAGAGTTATTCACATTTTAAGCTTTAATAAATACCTTTTCCACTTGCCGTGCCCGTCAGCTGTGCCTGCTCAGTAATGCCTGCATGGTCTACGTCACAATGAGAACCCAACGGGCGGGATTGGCTGCGCCACTGGAGAGCCGCTAAGAGCGGACCAGGGGGGGGGGGGGATGGGAGTGAGTGCGTGGGGGGGGGGGGGGGAATTGCAAGGGGTGGAGTGGGGGGAGGGGAGGAGGGAGGATCAGGAGCGTCACAAAGGGGAACCCGTCAGCTGCTCCTGTGCATTGGGGGCTATGGGTGAGTGGTGGGGGACCAGGCCTCCTGTGAGAATGGGACCCACTTAGTCTAGTCTAGTCTAGTTGAATCTAGTACTTAACTAAAACTCCAATCTTGTCCTCTTCCAGTTTGCGTTGTTTTTACATTTGCGCAAAAACGGTACCCAATAGCGCTACAATTTCTTGCCACATTTCTCGCCATTCTCGTGTGCTGCAAGTGCACTAGGTTTTGTTCCAGTCGGTGGAATATTACAAAAGTTATTACGGTTTTCAGTCTTCTTTCCTGTAATTCGCTGGGACAGTGACGCCCCTTCCGGCACCCGCTGTCAATCACCGGCGGCGAGGAGATTAAAGCTGAAGGAGCGGAGTGACCAGAGTGTGGAGAACGACCACCACGATGAGTCGCTGAGCCCGAGCGCCGCCGCCGCTGAGCCCGAGAGCCTCTGCCACTGAGCCCGAGAGCCTCTGCCACTGAGCCCGAGAGCCGCTGCATGCGACCGGAGCCGGGGACATGACCCGCTGACTGACTCCTGTGTCGAGGCTGGGAGCTGCTGCGTGAGGCCAGTGCGGAGCAGCAGCGACAGGCCACTGCCCTGTCACCAGTAGGCCACGGACCCCGACAGCCCCCGCCTGAAGCCATCCCCCTCCCCTGGCTACAGGACACTTTCCCCCCCCACCCCTCCCCCATCTGAAGCCGTCCCCGTCTTTAGCTGCAGGACGCTTCCCACCCTATCCCTCACCGGCCCCCACCAGAAGTCGTCCCCCTCTCCTGGCTGCAGGACGCTCTCTCCCCCCCCCCACCTCCCCACCTGAAGCCATCCCCGTCCCCGGCTAAAGGACGTTCCCGCCGGCCCCCGCCCGACACTGCAGCCGTCCCCAGCTGCAGTCCATTCGGCCCACAACACCCGTACTAGTGCAAGTATTGTCCTTTCGGCCCACAATGTCCATACTAGTCCTCCAGATGCCAGTCCATTTGGCCCACAACTCCTGTACTAGACCAAGAAAAGCCTTCGGCCCACAATGTCCATACTAGCCCTCTAGAAACAAGACCCTTCGGCCCACAGCACCCATACTAGCCCTCCAGACCCACCCCTTCACGTGCTGACACTCTCCCCCTCCCTGGCTGCAGGATGCTTCCCACGCCCCACACCCGGTCGCCAACAGCCCCCGCCTGAAGTCGTCCCCCACCCCCGGCTGCACTACACTTCCCCCTCCCACACCAGCCCCTGACAGCCCAGCCTGAAGCTGTCCCCCTCCCCTGGCTGCAGGATGCTACACACCCCCACCGTCCCCAGACAGCCCCCACCTGAAGTTGCCCCCCATCCCCGGCTGCAGAACACTCCCCCCCACCCCCCCAATGGCCCCTGATAGCCCCCACCTGATGCTGTCCCCCTCCCCCAGTTATAGGACACTCCTCCCCCACCGGCTCTCGACAGCCCCCGCCTGAAGCCGTCCCCCTCTGCTGGCTGTAGTACACTTCCCCCATCCCCACGGTCCCCTCGACAACCCCAGCTTGAAGCCGCCCCATCCCCATTCGAGAAGATGTTGCAACACACTAACAAATAAATACACACACACAAGCACATCCAAGATCAGAGTTTTATAGTTATAAGCATTCACATTTTAATCTTTAATAAATACCTTTTCCACTTGCCGCGCCCATCAGCTGCGCCTGTACAGTAATACCTGCTTGTTCTACGTTATAATTGGAACCCGATGGGTGTCCCTCCCCTGGCTGCAGGACGCTCACCCCCCCCCCCCCCCCCCCCTACTCAGATTTGATGGTATATTAATAGAATATTGACTGGCCTTGAGGGCGATACGACATATATTGCCTGAAGTAGATTCATATTGCCCGAGTCGAAGACGAGGGCAATATGGATCTAGTGAGGGCAATATATGTCGTATCTCCCGAAAGAGGACAGTCAATATTGTTATTATTACCCATATCAGACATCTAGAGGAAAATTTGAACATCTCAGCTCGGCGGACTTCCACGTAAAATTTAACCAAAATGGACGCGGCAGTCTTCCTGTCTGCCGTTTGAATATTCTAAATTTCCCACGCAGCGTCACGTTGCCGTCACGTTGCCAAGTTCCCGGATGTGAGACCAGGGGAATATAAGACTATATTCCCCGCTGTTTTAACAGGTAAAGTCCATAGGCGTTCGCAAGAAAGGGGAATACAAGAAAATATTCCCCTGTTACCCCTGCTGGCAGTAAAAACGAAGGGAATACAATTTTTGTAAAAAGCATACCTCAGATGTGTGATATGGGTAAAATTCATGTTATTGATATTAAAAGGTTTAAAAGAGCCAACTTTGAGAATATAACTGACTGCAAGAGGGAGACTTTTCTGGCAGCTTCCAGTGACAATGTCACAATGGCATCTCACAGTCCTCCAATCACAATGGGATCTCATTTGCATACTCTGCCGTGAACATTCCACCAGCCCACATTGTCATCACAATGGGATCTCAGCTGCCAATCAACAAGCATTGGGGGAACGGGTAAGTGGTGGATTTTTACGTTGGGGAACGGGTTGCGTTGGTGGACCAGGCCTCTTGTGGGGCCTGTGGGTGAGTGGTTAAATATTACGTTAAAAATGAGCTGACCTGCACAGTTGGGGGCTATGGGTGAGTGATGGAATATTGCATTGGAGGAACGGTTGCGTTGGGGGAACGGGTGAGTACTGCAATCTTACGTTGGAGAATGGGTTGCGTTGGGGGACCAGGCCTCCGGTGGGGGTTATGGGTGAGTGGTTGAATGTTGCGTTGGGGGAACTGGTTGCGTGGGGGGACCAGGCGTCTCACGTGACAGGGACCCAACGGGTGAGTGGTGGAATCTTACGTTGGGGGAAAGGGTTATGTTGGGGGAACGGGTGAGTGGTGGAAATGGATTGCGTTGGGGAACGGGTGAGTGGTGAATTATTGCATTGGGGGAACGGGGCCCAACAGTACATAACTAAATCTAGTACATAACTAAACTCTGATCTTGTGCTCTTCCGGTGTTGCGTTTTTTTCTATTTGCGCAAAAACTGTACATGATAGCGCTATTGCCGAATTATAAATCTGCGGCAAAATCTCTCTTCCACTTTTTTCAAAATGTTCCTGTCTCATATCTGGTGGGGGAGGAGAGGGAATAGAGGGAGATGAGGGCGGTGGGGGAGGTGAGGAGGGATAATGGGGGGGGGGGGATAGAGGGGTAGGGGAGAGGAGTTATGGAGGGAGGGAGAGAGTGAGGGTTGGGTAAAGGAGAGGTGAGGAAGGGATTGGGGGAGGAGAGGGGAAAGATCCTGGGAGGTGAGGAGGGAGCATGGGGGGGATTGAGGGAGAGGGGGGGGGGGGGAGTGGGGGAGGTGAGGAGGGAGAGTGGGGAGGAGGGGAATAGAAGAGAGGTGAGGAATGGGGGAGGTTGGGAAAGAGGGATAGGAGGGGGATAGAGGGGAGAGGAGTTATGGAGGGAATGAGGGAGTGACCGAGGGTAGGGGAAAGGAGAGGAAGGGAGAAGTGTGGGAGGGATTCAGGTATTGGAGAGGGAGGGTGAAGAGGAGGGAAAGGGAGTGCTGGGGAATGAGGAGAAGTGAGCTGGGCCTGCACAGTTGGGGGCTATGCATGAGTGGTGGAATATTGCATTGAGGGAATGGGTTGCGTTGGGGAAACGGGTGAGTGGTGGAATATTGCTTTGGGGGACATAGTCTAGTTTTGTATTAAATTTCAAGCTTCTACATTATTTTTAGTTCTTGTATGCAGTGACATTAACTCAATTAACCAAAATAAGGGAAAATGGCCAACTGAGAAAACATAACTCATTTGTATTATGTGATGGAAGTAAGTTTGATTGTAATCACAGGCCAAAATCTTTGTCCAAAATGAGGATAATAGATTTGATTTTAATGTAGATGATTTACATCAAAACATAATGAAAGGAATGTGTGGCAGATCCTGTCGTGCCTTGCCTTGTCAAGCATGCCATTTCAAAAACCTGTGTGGTTTTTGAATATTTTTCTAAAGTTGCTGGTTAAATCTTTAAAATGAATGATGGAGATTGCTTCAGCTTTCTGTTCAAACTCTTGATTCTCCTCGGGCTCAGCAATGTACAGTATGTAGAAAATGACAGTAGACATGGTACAGCCTTGCGGCCACCAGGCAGTGAACTCCAGCCAACCTCCTAATTATGGGCTATGATAGATTGTCAAATAAGTAAGTGCACACTTGCCCTGCTTTCTGGTATTTTTAATCCTGCCAGAGCAGATCATGGTTGGAGGTTGAAGGATTTTGGAAGAAATCCAAGTTTGTTAATTTGCCCTGACAGAAACCATTTTAATGTGAATTATGACATGACACTGTGAGATATTGCCTTTCCAACACTTAACACATTAGCAGCCCTTGTAACACAGGACCTGATAATATCTATCATGCATTCTGGTCAATTTTCTTTGTCAAATGTCAGCTATATAATAATCAAGCCCATTATCCCTATTTTGTTTGTTTTTTTGTTCCAAAATTTCAGCCTGTGATTACAGGTACACTTTGCCAATTGTTTTAAAAGTGGTATTGAGGGGCAGGGGAAGGTTAGCCGCGGGATTAGATGTGAATGATTAATGTGTTACAAATGCAATAAATCTACGTTCTCGGTGATTGATAAAATTCTTTCCTAAACGTGCATTTTTGCTTTTGGCTCTGTGACCTCCATAATTAATCAAATAGTTATTTTACATTCAGGTTTCTCCCTCCGTCTCCTCCCTTGCAGACACCAAGTCTCACTGGAGTGTGGTAACTCTGTGACCCTTCTCCCTGCAGCGCGTCCAGCTCCGCCATTATTCAAACCTGATGCGTCCACTTTAAGTACTTCCCCTTACAGGGCGGTATTGTACGTACCACTGTAACCGAGGCTATTTGCTCAGCACATGCTGAGCCTTAACCCCATCTCCTTCTAGCTGTGAACAATAATAATAAACTAGATGACGGCATTACTTTTACAGTTGGAGAGGATCATACAATGTTTGCTCTTTAAAACAGACCTATTCTTAAAAAATGTATATTTGGTAAATTAACCTACCACATATGTTTGTCTTCAGGTACTCGAGTTACCACAAAGATTGAAAGTGGGAAAATTATTTAGAGTTCCAAATCTTAGGCTTACCCTCATTATATGCCTCAGCCAACGGCTTTCAACTCATTTACCACATATTTTGGATCCTCACCCTTATAATCACAACCTATGTATTTGTTTAGAACATGTTGCGACATGGGCCGACTGTGGCTGGCAGTACTTGGACCGAGGCCACCTCCACAAGCCGCCTTGTTGTAGTGTTGGTGTAAAAACCGAAACAATTTCAATATTTTGAGTTTTCTCCCGATTTAGTTAATGTCAGAAATATTGCCGTGCACACTATCCACCTCCTCCTTTAAGTTATGATTCTTTACATTAACTATTTCTCAACTGGATTTTTGCCTCAAAATTATGCAATTCTTTGCCCGCAGCTACGTCTGGGCTGTGATGCGATAGAACTATAACCTTCACCGAGTGCACTACAACAGACCAAGTCTCAGTGCTGACGGTGTCAAACAAGACCACGTTAATGCCTCAACATGTTTATCACAAAATGTTCCATCTTGCCTCCAACAAGGCTCTCACTGTAGTGGAGAAAATATAAAGAAAAAATAGGAAACTGATTTTATCTATGTCATCTCGACTCCAGAATCAAAGTAACTCCAAATCCTGCCATCAAGCTACTGTACATAGATATCAATGTGACATGGGAGACACAAAATCTTGGAGTAACTCAGCGGGACAGGTAGCATCCCTGGAGAGAAGGAATGGGTGACGTTTCGGGTTGAGACCCTTCTTCAGACTGAGAGTCGGGGAAAGGGAAATGACAGACATGGATGGTGATGTAAAGGGATATAGAACAAATGGGGGGTGGAGTGTTTGAAGAACAAGATCTGCTGGTAGCAGTATATTTAGCCTCCTGTTTCTGAGGCATGGTGCCAAAGCATCAGAGAGATTTCATCAACTCTTTCTCTGCAAAGTCTTCTAGATGCATTGGTAGGATAAGCAAACCAATTTCATCTCAAGCATTGAAGCCCTAGTCACAGCTCTCAGTTCCAATGGGGCAGGCTACATGCCTTGCATGTCTGAAACGACTCCTGAAACATAAGTTATGTTCCAAGCTCCACCATTTTCTCTGAACCTCCTTGAAAAATGTTTCACATTTCCTATTTGTCCATTTGTCATGTGGATGTGGCTGGCCCATGACTGCTCCAAATGGAAACCATCGTTCTCATAGAAAATGTGAAGTGTATCCTGCTGGTAGCGAGCTGAAGCCCAATGTAAAGGGCAGAAGGAACACAGCAATTCTCAAACTATCCACCCAACTGCCCCATCAACCACCTCCTGGCCACATTTGCCAAAATCGGTGATTTGCCAAAATCCTGACAGCAGCTTGAAGACGCACAGGAATGGCGAAGAAGCATCCTCGGTCCTAGGACTGCCCACACAGACAAATGCAAGGCCATTCACTGCAATGTAAATAGAACATACGGTGTGTAGGAAGGAACAGCAAATGCTGGTTTGCACTATAGATAGGCACAAAATGCTGGAGTGATTCAGCAGGACAGGCAGCACCACTGGAGAGAAGGAATGGGTGACGTTTTCAGGTCGAGACCCTTCTTCAACCTGAATCTATAGAACAGTAGGACACGGGAACAGGCCCTTCGGCCCACAGTGACTGTGCTGAGTTTGATGCCAAGCCCAACTATTCCCTGCTGCACGAAGTCCGTATCCCGCCATTCCCTACATCTCCATGTGTTTATCCAAAAATCTCTTCAATGCCACTATTGTATCTGCCTCCACCACCATCCCCAGGTTGTATAGTAAGCAATGGATACCCAACATCATCAACACAATCTTTATTCACATCCTGTTAAACTAAAGGAGCCCATTGCACTGTGCTTCCTGTACAACATTAGTACTGCGCAGTTCAATGTCATACGCACAGAACTGAAAAGAAACACAGCTGTTGGTGTGTTGTTTGTTTGCCACTGGCAATCTCCAAGTAAATAATTTAAGTTGGTAAGAGATGTAGTTAATTATTGCTCTGGTAGAGCTATGAGAAATACTTTTTTTAATTTTAGTCTAATCTGATCTGTATTTATGATTACAATATCCAGTTGCAAATGCAAGAATTTAATTGTCCTATCTGGGACACATGACAATAAACTCTCCTGACTTGAGATACAGCATGGAAACGGGCCCTATGGCCCAGAGAGCCTGCATTTGACCAATGATCACCGATACACTAGTTCTATCCTACAAACTAGGGACAATTTACAGGGACCAATTAACCTACAAACGTGCATTTTGGACTGTGGGAGGAAACTAGAGCACCCATGGAAAACCCACGTGGGCACAGGGAGATCAGACAAACTCCATACAGACGATACCCGTAGTCAGGATCGAACCCAGATCTCTATTGCAGTAAGCCACCATGCCATGAAATTACATTCACGTGAGTGAAGTTAGATTCCAGAGGTGTACCAGTGCCTAAATTAATGTCAGATTCTAAAGGGGCTGTCCCACTTGGGCGACCTAATTGGCGAGTTTAGAAGAGTTTGAAACAATGACATGTGAAGACCACCTTCGACTATGTAGAAGACCTCCTTCGACAATGTTGAAGACCGGCTTCAACTAGTTACGACTAGCTACGACCAACTTCGGGAAAATTGGACACCGAATAGTGGGAGAGTGAAGACGACCTCCTTCGATCTTCGACCTCCCTTCGACTATGATGAAGACCACCTACGACTAGCTTCAACTACCCTTGATTACCTGCGACTAACATGCCGACCTACTACGACTAAACCTACGAGTGAAAAAAGTATCGATTTTTTTCCATGGTGACCTTTTTTTACTCGCGGGCATTTTTTAACATATTGAAAAAACCGCCGTGACCTAGCTGAGGCCTCCAGTACGCGGAGACCACTCTTGAGCATGAAGGAGAGTTACGAAGACCTCCTACGACCTTGTGTCGACCATTCTGCGAGTATGAGTCGAGGGCAAACTCGCCAGAACTCACGGATTAGATCGCCCAAGTGGGATAGGCCCTTAAGGATCTATATGTCTAAATATGAAGATAGACACAAAAAGCTGGAATAACAGGCAGCATCTTTGGAGAGAAGGACCGAGACCTTTGGGTCGAGACCTTCGGTTTAAACCAGCCTCTGCAGTTCCTTCCTCCACATTATGTCGAAACATGGTTGATATCCCCATGTTACTTGATATTTCTGTAGGTGAGGTCCATTTTTGCCGCACCTGCATCTGATTTGTGCAGTGGAAATTCCATTAATTAGGGCAATTCTGATGGAGCAAGGAGTTGCAAATGTTTCAGATTTCAAATTCCTCTGATGTCCAGACTTGCTGCATTCAAGAAACATTCTCTTGGTGTGTTTCAGAAAGAGCCTGTCAAATGGAATTACTTGGAAACCCAAATTAAGAAATGGTATGCATCTGATTCTATTGATCCACTGCTAACTCTCTGAATCAAAGCAGTGAATTGTCATTTAATATAATTCACTGTCATTAAAACATCAGCCTTTATCTATATTTATTTCATTAATTGCTGCCATGCAGCTGATGGCTGAGATTCAGTTGACAACCTAGGCCCCATTTTAATTTCACATGACCCCAGATCCTTCATTTACTTACCTGTTTACTCTTTGTGATTGTTTATGATGCTGACAATCTAAAGAGAGACCATTCTAGTCATAGTCATAGAACACGGAAACAGACCCATGCTGACCAAGCTGCCCCATCTACACTTGTCTCAACTGCCTGCATTTGGCCCATATCCCACTAAACCTTTCATACCCATGTACAGGTCCAAACATCTTTTAATTGTTCATAAGAGCATAAGTGATAGGAGGAAAATTAGGCCATTCGGCCCATTGAGTCCACTCCGCCATTCAATCATGGCTGATCTATCTCTCCCTCTCAACCCTATTCTCCTGTGTTCTCCCCATAACCCCTGACACCCGTACTAATCAAAAATCTATCTATCTCTGCCTTAAAATATCCATTGACTTGGCCTTCACATCCTTCTGTGGCAATGAAATGTTGTTATGGTTTCTACCTCAACTAGCAGCTTATCCCATATACCTACCATCCTGTGAAAAGGTTGCCCCTCAGATTACTTTAAAATCTTTTCCCTCTCACCTTAAACCCATATCCTCTGATCCCCTACTCTGGCTAAAAGACTCAGCACTCACCATATAAGAGTCATCATCCTACACTCCAATGAATGCAATCCTAACATGCCTAACCTCTCCCTACAGCTCAAACCCTCAAGTCCTGGAAGCATCCTCGCAAATCATCTCTGCACCCTTTATAGGTTAACAACATCCTTGCCATAACAGGATGACCAAGGGTTACCAGGGTGACCACAACTGGACACAATATTCCAACTGTGGCATCACCAGTGTTTGTACAGCTGTCACGATGCCCCAACTTCTATACTCAATACCCTGACGGGTGAAGGTATTACCTTGTCTATCTTTTATTCCACAAAGGAACTCCCTGGAGTCTGGATGGACCTTCAGTACCTCAGTCAAAACATAAACACAAATCATTCTCTTTTGCCTGGGAATTAAAGATAATGAGTACATCTTTCTAAGACAATTAAATAAACAGAAACCCCTTCCCAACCCCGAAAAGTTGCCTATTTCCTTCGCTCCATAGATGCTGCTGCACCCGCTGAGTTTCTCCAGCACTTTTGTCTACCTTCGATTTTCCAGCATCTGCAGTTCCTTCTTAAACAAGATGCCTCAGATATTGTTTTGTCCATTCCCCCAGAGTGCGGGATGTTTCTGACTGATCACTATAATAACAAATCCTCTGGGCTTTCTTTAGATAGCAACCTGGTAAGAGCACCCCAATGAGTGGATCTCAGCACCAGCCTAAATCAGATTTTCGCATGATATATCGGCGATCAGTTTCCTTCAACAATTAGCTATTCCGCTCAGGTTTGAATTGGTGTTAAAATGTGAATGGATTTCACATCAGCACCTACCTTATGAATGATAATTATGCTTGCTTGTACATACAGATGTCTGTATATTTAGTTTAGTTTAGAGATAAAGCGCGGAAACAGGCCCTTCAGCCCACCGAGTCCGCACAGACCAGCGATCCCCGCCCACTAACACTATTCTACTCTAGGGTCAATTTTAACATTTATTCCAAGCCAATTAACCTACAGAACTGTATGTCTTTGAAGGGCGGGAGGAAACCGAATATCTCGGAGAAAACCCACTCGGGTCACGGAGAGAACGTACAAATTCCGTACAGACAAGCACCTGTAGTCAGGATCGAACCCAGGTCTCTGGCGCTGTAAGGCAGCAACTCTACCGCGGAGCCTCCGTGCCACCCTGTTGGGTGTATGTAACTCGGGGACGTCCTGTATTTTATTCCTTTCATTTCAGCACAAATGAACTGATATAAATAACTGCAATCAATCAAATAATGGATTGAACGGAGGTTTCACAAAATAATGGAAAGGGATAACCAAGGTCGTGAGGTAAATGAAAGAAACAAGAGTGGGAGGTGGCCATTTTGTCCTTCCAGCCTGCCCTGTCATTCAGCAAGATCATGGCACTTGTATTTATAGGTTAACTCTATTCCAGCCAGGAATCTCATTTTGCGGTAGAAATATTAGAGAAATCAGGTCTGCATGGAGGGCTATGGAAACTAATACCATATGTCTTTAATAAAGGAATTGTAAACAAATTGAAACAAGCGCCACAACTAATCAGATTTGAGGCATTGACGTGATGCAGAAACCTTTCTGTTAGTGGAGGCTGTTTTCAAAGGGCCTGCCTTCCTGCCATTGTCCTGGCTGTCAATACTTTTTGGAAACACTTAACATGAAATTACAGTTTGAAAGTTCTTTTATTTCATGCTAAAAATGATTTAATGGCAAGACTACACAGAATTCTTTCCCTTTATCCTGAAACTCACCAGATAAATGAGTAGTGGATAAATTCACCTCTCTGGCAAAAACTCAAGTCTACTGCTGGCAGAGGACAAAGTGGCAAACAGGACTCAGTACCAGCTCTTTCCAAAGGTTACTTTGTTCTGGTCGGTTTCAATCCCACTCAGGAGGTTGAATTCACATTAGCACCTAGTTTAATAATGATAATTATAATGTATTGGCACGCAGGGCAGTAAAGGATGTAGTAGAGGCACCACAAACCGTGGTTCCAAGGGGTTTCAACAAGCATCTCACTCACACACTAAAACATTGCATTCGCCAAAAACTCAAGACTCTATATCCCTATTGTGACATGCCTCAAAACTGCTGGGTTAAATTTTCATTCTGTCAGACCAGTGGAGGAAAGCAGAGGACAGAAGGATGGGCATCTAATTCATGAAAAGAAAACAAATTTTGGGTTTAATTAGGCTGGTAGTGCAGATCAGAGTCAGTGCCGCAGCGATAGAGACACGGGTTTGATCCTGACTATGGGTGCTGTCTGTACGGAGTTTGTACGTTCTCCCCGTAACGTCGTGGATTGTCTCTGGGTGCTCCAGTTTCCTCCCTCACTCCAAAAGGCCTGCGGCCTTGTAGGTTAATTGTCGCTACTGTGTAGGACCGAGCTAATGCACAGGTGATTGTGGATTGGTGTGGGCAGTAGGATGAAGGGTGTCTTTCCATGCTGTATCTCTAAACTAAACTAAACAAAAAAATTGAGTGATCAGATCTTCTGGTATTTTGATTTGTACACTGCAGATCAGGAAATATTTATGAAGAGCTCTTTCAAAACTTGAAATAAGTAAGGTTGAGCCCGGCTGAGCGATAAGCCATAGATTGTGTAAAAAGAAAAAAGAAAACAAAAGGCTTGATTCGTGCTTTCTTAAGAAGAAGCCAGTAGGTGTAGTTAAATAACAGATTCACTGTCAGACTAATGTGACTATGTTTGACTTTAAGTGGGTTAGCATGTTGCCACATTGCAGGGGCTTGGGACTGCTGATGTCTTTTGCACTATTTCTAAACCTAAATAGAAACCTGGACAGACGTCCTGTGTTCAGACTGGCTCTGGTGCAAAGTTTCCTGTGGAGATTGTCCGACACCTTTATCAGGGCTGCCAACTCTCACGCATTGAGCATGAGAATCACGCATTTCGTCAAGATCTCGCGCTCTGTCGTGAGAAATTCTGTGATCAACGAAAATGTCAAAACACGCATCAACTGCATGGGCCGCAGGTATTGGAGAGGCGGGGCTGAGGGAGGGATGGAAGCAGAAGCAGTGGCGGGGGACAGATGCGGACGGGGAGCCGGGGCTGGCAAGTGTTTGCTGGGCTGGCGAGTCGCTCGCTGCAGTTCCGGCCATGGAGCAGCCTCAGTGCAAGAGTCCCGGGCCGTCGGAGGTGTCGGAAGCGCTGCGCCGCTGCCATGAGAGTCTCTGTGCTGAATTCGCCCAGATGACCGGCATGGATCAGGCTGTGGCTCGTTGCATCCTGTGGCTTCTGGAAGTAGGTACCAAGCACTGGGTAGAAACGGTGGAGATAGTGGCCTTCAAATGGGGGTGGTTGGAGAACACTGCTTGCTTGCTAGATTTTCACTTACTGTAACTGCAGGAAAAATGTTCCAGATGTTGGGGGAGTTCAGAACCAGGGGGTCACAGTTTAAGAATAAAGGGTAGGCCAGTTAGGACTGAGATGAGGACGCACTTTCTTCATGCAGAGAGTTGTGAATCTGTGGAATTCTCTGCAACAGAAGGCAGTGGAGGCCAATTCACTGGATGTTTTCAAGAGAGAGTTACATTTACTCTTGGGGCTAGCGAAATCAAGGGATATGGAGAAAAAACAGGAAAGAGGTACTGATTTTATATGAACAGCCATGATCATATAGAATGGCGGTGCTGCACCTATTTTCTATGTTTCTATGCTTGAGTATATGTCAATAAAACATGACCACTTGATTTTGAAGTATTCATGCATGGTGGAGGTATAATGTAGTATAAAGTGATACAGTGTGAAAACAAGACCTTCGGCGCAACTTGCCCACACCCGCCAACATGTCCTAGCTACGCTACCTGCTTTTGGTCCATATCCCTCCAAACCTGTCCTATCCATGTGTCAGTCTAACTGTTTTTAAAATGTTGGGATGATCCCTCCCTCAACACCCTCCTCTGGCAGCTTGTTCCATACACTCACCACTCTTTGTGTGGAAGAAGTTACCCCTTAAAACGTTACCTTAAAAATATTTCAAACAAAAAAAACATTAAAATCATACATCTACAATGCACTAAAACATTATTTTAATACATAACATTTCAAAAAGTCCCTACCGTGGGATGGGGGATACCCACCTCCCTCACCCTCCCCCCACTCGGTTGCTCCACTCCCTCACCGGGTACCCTCAAGACCAGTGATCAGTGATCGCTCAGCCTCCCCACTTTCAAAAACGCTCCGTGGCCCCTGGTTCAGACAGAGAGCACTGCTATATGTGAGCGGGGAACTGAGGCCAGTTGTCCATGATGTCTGGATCCCAATGCTCAGCGCTTCGTGTTTCGGAGTTGGCTAATGTTATTGATTTGTAATTAACCTGATTTGTAATTAGTTGACAAGACCTTAATTTATAAATCCAGAATATCCAGGGGGATGGGATAACCGTAATATTAAAATGACATGCAAGGCTGTCTGTCACAACATAGAGCCCCGATAAACCATTATTTCCTTCAGTTAAATATTGGGATGGCAGCACAATTGTCATTTACCACTCAACTATTATGTTTGTTTACCTCACTGACTATTTTTTGAACCCCCCCCCCCCCCCCCCCCCCCCCATTCCTTTCACAGGTTGAATAGAAATGTTCCCAATCTCGTTGTTTTATTAATTGAACATGTAGATGAACATCCTCAAGGAGTATAATCAGATGGAAACGGATTCAGACGCGATGTTTAGAGCTTGTTCAAAGAAGGGGCATATTTTAAAGGAGTGACAGAGGTACTTGCAGGGAAATGTGTGAGGAGATTATTATTTGTCTTTAGATTTAGCTTGAACCAGGATATCTGAAGATTCAAAGTTTAATATAGTAATTGTGCTGATACTGACTCCAACCAACCATGTAATGAATATCATCCATTCCGGAGGTTTTATTTTTCTGATGCCATTTAAACTTCACTTGGATTTCAATCACTTCAATGTAAAAGTAATTGGGAATGGGGAGTATTTGAACAAAAGTTTGCCCTTGGTACATATTAATTGTAATATAATAATGTTTGCATGTTGGTAGGTGCATTCAAAACAAAGATCTTTTTATCATTGTTGTGTTATGAATAACACATAAAATATTATGTACTCTAGAACACAATAGAATAAATATTTGCGTAAATATATAGTTATTGGACTTTGCATTTCGGAAAAGTCCCAGCTGAAAGGAAGACAGCAAAATACTGGGAGTGAAAATGACTTCAGGACAGTTTGTTAGGAAAATGAAAGAAATGGTAAAAGAATACTTATACGGCTGAGTGAGTATAATTTTATGGTTACAAAATTGTGTTCAACCAATTGATGACTTCTTTGACAAAGTAACTAGCATGTTAGATAACAAGGAAGCCAATGGATGTAGCAAATTTTGTTATTAAAAAAATGTTATACAAAATTTGGTCTGTGAAGTGCCCCATAAAAGATTACCGCATTAGATATGGACCAGTGGAGTTCAATGTAATAGGCTAAGTCCAGGGGGTCAGATATGGGGCTTTATGTATGGGCCAGATATATTGCCAGTGCAGAGGAGCTAGGAGCAAGGCCAAGTGTGCATCCAGAGTCAAGGTCTGGAATAGTACTAGGTGTGCAGTCAAAGCTGGAAAATGGGAACCTAAGCAGGTAAGCAGCTATGATCAGGGTAGAATAGGGAGCCAGGTGTAAGGCTGGACTCGGGGTCAGGAATGAGAGAAGTTATGCAACTGGAGTCACGGTCATGAGTAGTACCAGGTGTGCAGTGAGACCCAGGATGGTCAACATGGGCCAATTGTTTGAATATAATCTGATTTCCATACATGAATATATTAAGATCATTCATGTGCTGCACCTTTTGATCAGAGCCTGGCTCTACTGTGGAATGTAATTAGGAATGTAATTTAGCCTAACCTTATTCATAGCTAATCCAATTTAAAGCATAAATATTGCATTCAAGTGCAAGTTAAAAGACTCACTACAGTATGCACCAGATTACACAATTTCAAGCCAAAAAATGCAAAAGCTCCATACCAACTCCCCCTCCCACACCCTCCCCCCCCCCCCCCCCCACCCGGTCGCTACACTCCCTCGGGTTGGTCTCTCACAATTTCTCACTCCCAACTCTCACCCAATGTTGGCAGCCCTGCCTTTATTCTTGCATCGGGTTCAGCCTTGTAATTGTTGCTGTCTGAGTTTATGTAATATCTGCAGTAAAGTGAAGTCACTTCCAGTGGACCAGCAGCTGTGGTTCAAGTGCACCCAAGGGTATAAATTTGCCTTCTGTTCATGCAGGGAAGTGGACAGGCCACAAATACTGGAAATCTGAAATAAAGCAGAGCACTAAACAATTCCATTAATCCCACACACTTTGGTGCCTGATGAGCGGGTTTTCTGGACAATCAGATGTTACCCTATTAATACTCCAACACTCTTTTAAAAAAATGTTTGCAGTTAAATAATATATTGTCAGATGAGCCCAGTAGGATTAAAGGGAACATGGGAAACAAGTTTCAAAAGAACGTTTGAAATAAGACCAGATGTATTTTAATGGTGTTTGAGAAACAGAAGTGGGTGACTTAGCTTAGAGATACAGCGCAGAAACAGGCTCTTCGACACACCGAGTCTGCGCCGACCAGCGATCCCCACACATTAACAGGTACTAGAAACAATTTTATTTTACTCTTACAGCAAGCCAATTAACCTACATACCTGTACATCTCTGGACGTGGGAGAAAACCGAGGATCTCGGAGCAAAACCATGCGGTCACGGGGAGAACGTACAAACTCTGTACAGACAGCACCCACAGTCGGGATCGAACCCGGGTCTCTGGTGCTGCAAATGCTGTAAGGCTGCAACTTGACCGCTGCGCCACCGTGCCACACCATGAGTGTTGGAGAAGCAAAGCAACTGCAGCAACAGCTGGTGATAGTGAGCATGGGAATCAGTGCCCCAGCAAGTGATGGGAGCGAGGATGTCACCACCTAGTGAAACAGATGCCAAACCATCAAGATTTCCAAGCGGGTGGGATATCATTGCAGCATCTGAAAGTAGATTCAATGTCGGGTAGAAACTCTTCATTGGATGTCCAAAGCTTTCAAGAATAGTTGGCACTAAGAAGGACACAAGATGCTGGAGTAACTCAGCAGGACAGGCAGCATCTCTGCAGGAGGGTCTGAAGAAGGGTCTCGACCCGAAACGTCACTCATTCCTTCTCTCCAGAGATGCTGCCTGTCCTGCTGAGTTACTCCAGCATCTTGTGTTCTTCTTAGTGCCAGACACTGTGGTATTCCTGCTGGAGAGCTGGAACACAACATGCTGGTGTGCCTTGATGAAAAAGGCCTGTAACAACATTGAAGGCAGCCAGCAGGATCAGGTCACTAGTGTCAGAGAATGAAGGAAGGCTTCAGCATACCACGGTGTCATTTCCATGCCGCCCTATTCCCGAGTGTGTGTCTCCAGGGCTGGTCCTGCTCACCAACGCAGTCAGTCTGCACACTCACATCACCAAACTCGATGGCCAGCTGATGGCAATGTGTTTGATTTACATTGGGCTAACTAAAATTGTCATGATCTGCAGATGTGCCTTGTAAACTCAAGAAACGCAAACCATATTTGTGGATTATGACACCTCATTCTTGCTTTGGATCAAACATTGTAAAACGATTGTTAAAATATGAGATCATGCGTTTGGGTTTGGATTTCCCCAGGAAGGTATAGGAGGCCTGCTAGTACTGCAAACCTAGTCATTTGTACGAACCAGCCTGTTTATATCAACATTTGAACATCTGTGCAAGCAAATACATATCTAGGTACATTAAGGAAGATTTGGGATTTATCACTGGGCCACTCAAGGCTGCTCTGCCACTTAGTAGGCTGACCTTGCTGTAACTTCTCTGCATTTCCATCTACCCATGTTGACATTTTACCTCTTATCAAGGACATATTTATCTCTGCCTTAAAAGTGTTAAAGACCTTAATAAGAGTTATGGTGTCAGAGGTTATGGGGAGAAAGCAGGAGAATGGGGTTAGGAGGGAGAGATAGATCAGCCATGATTGAATGGCGAAGTAGACTTGATGGTCCAACTGGCCTAATTCTACTTCTATAACATATGACCTTATGAGTTCCAAAAACTCAAGACTCTGAGGGAAAAACAATCGCCTCATCACTATCTTAATTGGAGGGCACCTTACATTAAAACAGTGATCCCTGGTTCTAGATTCCCTAACAAGATGAAACATTCCCCATATGACCTCAGTCAAGCCCCTCTGAGATCTTGTATGCTTCAGTCAAGTGACTTCTTTAAATTCCAGTAGATACAAGGCGAGTGAACACCCAGCAAAATCCCAAGTCTGGATTTTCTCAGCTCCAGCCTGATTCGTCATCTGAGTTGATGGGGTTTGCACTTGGTAATGGTCCATGTGCCATGGGTAATGGTTCCATGCTAATTTATCCTAAATTAATTCCATCTGGTATTTTGCCATTTAGGAAGCCCACAGATTCCCTTCCTTCAGTTGGTAACACTGGAAGGGTGGGAAATGACTAAATTGAGTATATGCATTTACTGTTGAGCACATTGAGCAGTGTCTCTTATTCCCACAGTGTGGAGCTCCAACATGAGAGTTGAGTAAATTCACCTTCTGTCACTGCTGTTGCATTCAGTGTCGGGAAACATGAATTTGAGTTGTAAAATACCATTTTTATTTTCTGTATTTGCGATTTTATGTGAAATTAGAACTAGTAATGTTCTGATTAACAAGCTTCTTAATTCTCCCCTCCTTCTCCAATGGTCCGCCCTTTCAACCAAGAGGTTGTGGAGGCAAAGCTGCTGACTATAATGAAGAAGGATAAAGATGAATCTTTAAGGGCCTGTTCCACTTGGGCATCATTTGCGCCTCACGCAGATGGCGCGCTAAGATTTTGTACCTCCCAAAATCCTGGGGCACCACACGCGACCGCGCGTCACTGCCTACATCACCACGCACCATGCGCGTCATGACGCGCGTGTCGTGCGTCGTGATGCGTAAATGACGCGCAAATGACGCCCAAGTGGGACAGGCTCTTAAGTCACAATAGGCATCAAGGGAGGGGGAAATATGGTAGTAAAAAAACCCATGAGAAGAAGAGTCTGTTGAAGGGTCTCAACCCGAAACGTCACCCATTCTTTCTCTCCAGAGACGCTGCCTGTCTCGCTGAGATACTCCAGCATTTTGTGTCTATCTTCAATAATGCTTATTTGTTCTTCCCAGACATTTTGAATGGTCTTATCTTCCATGTGAACCTCTGTGGGCTTGAACCCTTTGTCCTGTAATGTGATATGTAATTAGAACACCAATATGCTGTCACAAAGTGGCTTCTATACTTGAGTAGTGTGTGTGTGTGTGTCAATGAGAGAACTGAAAGATGTGCATGTGGTGTAACAGTAACAGGGCTGCATTAAGGGCCTGTCCCACTGTACGAGGTATTTCAAGAGATTTCCCCTGATTCGAACCCGGAGAATGTCCGTAGCGGGTCCGTAGGAGTTCGTGGATGTCTCCCAAGGCTCGTACGAGTAACTGTAGGTACTCGGGAAATCCGGTAAACTCGTGACATTTTTTCAACACTGGAAAAATGTCCACGAGTAAAAAATTACTCGTGATAAAATTATTTATTTACTTTTTACTCGTACAAGACATCCACGAACTCCTACGGACCCGCTACAGACATTCTATGAGTTTGAATCGCGTGATTCAATATATATATATGGATAAGTTTGTGTACTTGTGGGTATTTGTGTATATATACACACAGAACTTTTTTTTCTCTCCCATTTATCATATTATTTACAATGTACTATGTTTACATATTGTGTTGTGCTGCAGCAAGTAAGAATTTAATTGTTCTATCTGGGACATATGACAATAAAACACTCTTGACTAATCTTGACCTCCATTACCACCCTTTCTTGACTGATGAGAGTGTTCCCAGCTCCTCTCAACCTGTCAGCAGCAGTCACTCACCAGAAAGCAATTTGAGATTGTTCAGGAGTGTTCCATGAATCTGCTCCCTTCTTTTGCTGAACAACTCAATGGAATGTGGAATATCCTGTTACATTTGTCCATTTATTTTCTTACTCTCAACTGGTGCGCTCGGGAAGAATTCTGTGCATGCAGGAGGCTGTTGCATTCCTTTGAATGGTCTCTTGTTATGTCTGAGCAATGATTACTTGCAGATGACAATTCTAGATGATAGTTTCTTCAGTGGGTGGAGAAAATTGCTGTGTTTCTGCAACATATGGCTGAAATTTACATTAGAATGTGAGTCTCCGAATGCCAATCATGTGTGAGGTAATACAAGCTTGGCATGGGTTTGACCTGGTCCCTTTGACTTGATTTCAATTCATTGCTCTTGTTGAGTTAGTTTTCACTGGAGGAACTACTGCTTCGGGTAAAAGATCCTACCTGTCTTGTGTGGGAAGGAATGGCAGATGCTGTTTTACACCAAAGATAGACACAAAATGCCTGGAGTACAGTAACACAGCGGGATAGGCAGCATCTCTGGATAGTACGAATGGGTGATGTTTCGGGTCGAGACTCTTCTCCAGACTGAGCAGCAGGGCAGAGGGAGTTACAGAGACAAGGAAGTGTAAGAGATCAAAATAGATGAAGTTCAAGGAAAATGTAGATTAGAACATTGTTAAAAAAGGAACTGCAGATGCTGGAAAATCGAAGGCAGACAAAAGTGCTGGAGAAACTCAGCGGGTGCAGCAGCATCTACGGAGCGAAGGAAATAGGCAATGTTTCTGGCCGAAACCCTTCTTCAGACTGATGGAGGGTGGGGGGGGGAGAAGAATGGAAAAAGGAAGAGGAGGAACCAGACGGCTGAGGGAGAGCTAGGAAGGCGAGGAGACAGCAAGGGCTAACGGAATTGGGTGAATTCAATGTTCAGGCCACCGGGATGCAGACTGCCCAAGCGGAATATGAGGTGCTCTTCCTCCAATTTCTGGTGTTGCTCACTCTGGCCATGGGAGACGTGGTGGGACTGAAAGAGATCAGGGGCAGAGAAAAAAAATGAAGTAGGGTCTTGGCCCGAAACATCACCCATTCCTTCTATCCAGAGATGCTGCATGTCCTGCTGAGTTACTCCAGCATTTTGTGTCTAATCACATAAATATAATCCTTTACAAGAATTTACAACGTTTTAGAATAAGTACTGAGCAGACCAATATGCATGAATGTTGTGGTAACCCAAAGCACCCAGTAACCCTTTCCTGCTGGTTTTGCACTTTTCCTTTTACACACTAATCTTGGGATTGGGTTAGGAATATTGTGATTTACCTTTACACTAATGATGATGTGGTTTCACTAAAGTTCACAGTCTTCTTGATTGATCTATGTACATTAAAAAAAGTTAATAAATTCTGTCTCAGATATCATTTAATCAGTCTCCATGTAAAGACTGTAAGGAGACTGTTCTGAGGAAGATTAATATTGGAGAGCATTTATTGTGATGCTGTTTTCTTGCACTGCTCCTTTAGTGAAGTGGTGTCTATCCTAAACAATTTTTTTTAAAAGCCTGCTTTAACAAGATTTTCCTTTTGTAGGTTAAACCACTTCTTGTGGCAGGTCAAAACATCGAGATGAGGGCAAAGGAGGAGGAACTAAAACTGGCTGCTGAAAAAGCTGATAAGCTTTGTTTGCGAATTCAGGAGCTAGAGCAGCTTGTTCAGAAGAGCTCCGTAAGTTCACTGTATACCAAACCTAGTGTCCTTACTAAATGTGTCACAGAGTCATAAAGACGTACAGCATGGAAACAGGCCCTTCAGCCCAACTTGTCCATGACGACCAACCTGCCTCATCTAAACTACTCCCACCTGCCTGCTGTTGACCCACAACCTCTCAACATGTCCATATGTTTCTTAAGCATTGTGATAATCCCTGCCTCAACTACCTCCTCCGGCATTTTGTTCCGTACACCTGCCACCCTTTGGGTAAAAATGTCACCCCTCAGATTCCCATTAAATCATCCCCCATCACCTTAAACCTATGTCCTCTGGTTCTCGATTCCCCTACTCTGGGCAAACGATTCTGTGGATTTAACGGCCTATCCCACTTGAGCGACCTAATCCGCGAGTTCTGGCAAGTTTGCCCTCGACTCATACTCGCAGCATGGTCGACACGAGGTCGTAGGAGGTCTTCGTAACTCTCCTACATGCTCGAGAGTGGTCTCCGCGTGCTCTAGGCCTCAGCTAGGTCGCAGCTTTTTTTTCAATATGTTAAAAAATGCCCACGGGTTAAAAAAAAGGTCGCCATAGAAAAAATCGATGCTTTTTTTACTCGTAGGTTTAGACGTAGTAGGTCGTTAGCCAGAAAAAGCAGCCTACCAGAGGACTGGGAGAAATTCAGAGTCCAGCAGAGGAGGACAAAGGGCTTAATTGGGAAAAGGAAAATAGATTATGAAAGAAAACTGGCAGGGAACATGAAAACTGACTGGAAATGTTTTTATAGATATGTGAAGAGAAAAAGATTAGTTAAAACAATTGTAGGCCCCTTGCAGTCAGAAACAGGCAAATTGATCATGGGGAACAAGGACATGGCAGACCAATTGAATAACTACTTTGGTTCTGTCTTCACTAAGGAAGACATAAATAATCTGTCGGAAATAGCTGGGGACCGGGGGTCAAATGAGATGGAGGAACTGAGTGAAATCCAGGTTAGCCGGGAAGTGGTACTGGGTAAATTGAATGGATTAAAGGCCAATAAATCCCCAGGGCCAGATAGGCTGCATCCCAGAGTACTTAAGGAAGTAGCCCCAGAAATAGTGGATGCATTAGTGATAATTTTTCAAAATTCTTTAGATTCTGGAGTAGTTCCTGAGGATTGGAGGGTAGCTAATGTAACCCCACTTTTTAAAAAGGGAGGGAGAGAGAAAACGGGGAATTACAGACCAGTTACTCTAACATCGTTAGTGGGGACACTGCTAGAGTCAGTTATTAAAGATGGGATAGCAGCACATTTGGAAAGTGGTGAAATCATTGGACAAAGTCAGCATGGATTAACGAAAGGTAAATCATGTCTGATGAATCTTATAGAATTTTTTGAGGATGTAACTAGTAGAGTGGATAAGGGAGAACCTGTGGATGTGTTATATCTGGACTTTCGGACGGCTTTCGACAAGATCCCACATGAGATTAGTATACAAACTTAAAGCACACGGTATTGGGGGTTCAGTATTGATGTGGATAGAGAACTGGCTGGCAGACAGGAAGCAAAGAGTAGGTGTAAGCGGGTCCTTTTCAGAATGGCAGGCAGTGACTAGTGGGGTACCGCAAGGCTCAGTGCTGGGACCCCAGCTATTTACAATATATGTTAATAATTTGGACGAGGGAATTGAATGCAACATCTCCAAGTTTGCGGATGACACAAAGCTGGAGGGCAGTGTTAGCTATGAGGAGGATGCTAGGAGGCTGCAAGGTGACTTGGATAGGCTGGGTGAGTGGGCAAATGCATGGCAGATGCAGTATAATGTGGATAAATGTCAGGTTATCCACTTTGGTGGCAAGAACAGGAAAGTAGACTATCATCTGAATGGTGGCCGATTAGGAAAAGGGAGATGCAACAAGACCTGGGTGTCATGGTACACCAGTCATTGAAAGTAGGCATGCAGGTGCAGCAGGCAGTGGAGAACGCGAATGGTATGTTAGCATTCATAGCAAAAGGATTTGAGTATAGGAGCAGGGAGGTTCTACTTTAGTTGTACAAGTCTTGGTGAGACCACACCTGGAGTATTGCGTACAGTTTTGGTCTCCAAATCTGAGGAAAGACATTCTTGCCATAGAGGGAGTACAGAGAAGGTTCACCAGACTGCTTCCTGGGATGTCAGGACTTCCATATGAAGAAAGACTGGATAGACTCGGCTTTTATTCGCTAGAATTTATAAGATTGAGGGGGATCTTATAGAAACTTACAAAATTCTTAAGGGGTTGGACAGGCTAGATGCAGTAAGATCGTTCCCAATGCTGGGGAAGTCCAGAACAAGGGGTCACAGTTTAAGGATAAGGGGGAAATCTTTTAGGACCGAGATGAGAAAAACATTTTTCACACAGAGAGTGGTGAGTCTCTGGAATTCTCTGCCACAGAAGGTAGTGGAGGCCAGTTCATTGGCAATATTTAAGTGGGAGTTAGATGTGGCCCTTGTGGCTAGAGGGATCAGGGGGCATGGAGAGATGGCAGGTATGGGATAGTCAGCCATGATCATATTGAATGGCGTGGCAGGCTCGAAGGGCCGAATGGCCTACTCCTGCACCTATTTTCTATGTTTCTATGTTGTAGGTCGGCATGTTGGTCGAGGGTAGTCAAAAGTAGTCAAAGGTCATCGTAGTCGAAGGGAGGTCGAAGTGAGATCGAAGGAGGTCGTCTTCACTCTCTACTATTCGGTGACCAATTTTCCCGAAGTTAGTCATAGCTGGTTGAAGCTGGTCTTCAACATAGTCGAAGGAGGTCGAAGGAGGTCGAAGGAGGTCGTCTACATAGTCAAAGGAGGTCTTCAACATGTCATTTTTTTCAAACTCTTCTAAACTCGCCAATTAGGTCGCCCAAGTGGAACAGCCCCTTTACCTAATCTATTCCACTCATAATTTTGTACATTTCTATAAGTTCACCCCTCATCCTCCTGCACTCCGAGGAATAAAGCCACAGCCTGCTCCACCTCTCCCCCCCACAGCTCAGTCCCTTGAGTCCTGAAACAACAACTCCTCTCACTTTAAAGTGACTAAATCTGTAAATCAAGACAATGTTTTGCGAACTCCCCAACTGAAAAATGGATAGACATTGCATATTGAATAATTCACCTACCTTTGAAGAAGCAACTTGTATTTAACAATAAACCGTGTTTCTATCAGACGAATGTTTATCCCGCTGCACTTCCTGCCCTTATAGATGGTAGAACTTGTGGATTTAGGAGTTTATGCAGAAGAAACTGTGGCAAGTTACAAGGGGCTCACTATAGTTGTTGAAGGAAGAGGGAACATTTGTGGAGGAAGATGCTCTGTTAATCAATTGGCCTGATTGTTTTGATATGTGTTGTGTTTCTTGAGTTGGAGTTGCACCAAATGGAAAGTTTTCCATCACATGCATGGACGGCACAGTGGCGCAGCGGTAGAGTTGCTGCCTTGCTGTGCTCGCAGTGCTAGAGACCCGGGCTTCGATCCCGACTACGGGTGCAATCTGTACGGAGTTTGTACGTTTTCCCTGTGACCGGCGTGGGTTTTCTCTGAGATCTTCAGTTTCCTCCCACACTCCAAAGATGTACAGGGATGTAGGTAAATTGGCTCGGTAAATGTAAAAATTGTCCTAGTGTGTGTGGGATAGTGTTAATATGCAAGGGATCGCAGATCAGCGCGGTGGACTGAAGGGCCTGTTGCCGCGCTGTATCTCTAAACTACAATACAAAATTAAATGGATGGTGAAGAAGCTTTAGGAGGCATCCAATAGGTTACATGAACACTCAGCCACTGAGTTATTATTCTATCATTGCATGGCTGGTCTACTTAATAATGACACGCAGCGGTTGCTGAAAACATTGATAGTGATAATTCCTTTCAATGAAAGGGAGTATTTACTTTTGCTGATGATAAATGATTGTTATTTATGTGGCTGCAATATTATTTGCTGCTTAATACTTTTTATATTTTGCTGCATAATGCCATAAGTTGCTATGTTTAATCGTAAGATTAAACGAGAACTTACCAGTTTGAAGTTTGATCTTTATTTTATGAGGAGTTACGTTGGTGATTACGTGAAGACCCCGTCAGGCCGCATGTGCGTCAATCTTCAAAGCAGCGGTATGAAATCACAGGTAACAGTAATTTAAGTATAATAGTAAGAGCAGAAACCTAGAACTACCAGATGACCTTTGTGAGAGAGGATTGGGCGTAGAGGGCACGTAATCACCAACGTAACTCCTCATAAAATAAAGATCAAACTTCAAACTGGTAAGTTCTCGTTTAATATTACTATTTTACTTCGGAACTGCGTGAGTGACTACGTGAAGATTTCAAAGCTCTGTGATTTTATGCCGTAGATTCAAATCCAGGCGTCTTACTGCATCGATTGACCCAGAATGAGGAACGAATCAATAATGCATTAAACCATGACATTGATTTTAAATGTAATATCGGTTTAATTTTTAAAGAAAACAATAGCAACCCCTCTGTCCCAGGGGGAAGCTATAAAACGGAACTTAAAACAGAATGGGCAAATACCCCGGGTTCAGCAAGTGGTTTGTGATAATATTGCTGAAACATCCGCTCACTTGACCACCTTGCGGCCGCGAGGATATGGTCTAAAGGGATGTCCATTGGCCTGGCCGCTGACGTGGATGCCACCCTGGTGGATTGAGATTTAAAAATGTCAGAGCCAATACCTGCATAAGACAGAACCTGTTTTAGCCACTTTGAAATAGTCTGAACCGACACTTTATTATGCGATTTTCTGTGGTTAATCAATAATGCTGATTCCGCACCTCTTAGGGTGCTGGTGACCTTGATGTAACACAATAAGTGTGACACCACACATAGGCATGAATCCATAGGGTTCGCCAAAAAAGTAATTCTAAACCCTGTCACACCCAGTCCGCTCCGTTTGATTAGATCTAAGATGGAAAATGTAATGGCATCTGCAGATACTTCGATCCTGTCGAGTCGCAGTTTCTGTAATGTCTGAACCCGTTGTGCCAAAACCAGTGCCATGAGCATGACTATCTTCATGGAGAGTTTGGCCAAACACAGGGCTGTGATAGGAGTCCATTGACGAAGGAGCATAAGTAACTCACTAACATCCCAGATTGTTGAATACCTGGGCCTGGGAGGATTGGAATTAAAAATTCCCTTCATGAATCTAGAGATGAGAGGGTGTGATCCCACAGAATATTGTTCCAATCCCATCCATAAATATGAAGACGGGGCACTTCTGGCCATATTGATCCCACTATAGCTTAATATGTGATCGAAAAGAGGGCTGACAGGAAATCTAGTACGTTGGAGATGCCTGCTGTGTAGTATGAAATATTTTGCCGGAAGTAGAACACCTCCCATTTCATTATATAAGAGATGTACTGCTTCTGGGTACTATCCCTCCAGGCCGCAATAAGAACATCCACAGTGCGATCCGATAGTCCACTCCCCAGGTATGGCCTTCTTAGAATCTGCAAACCAACAGATTGATACGATCATATAAAGGGTGTTGACCACAAGTTACAGGGTGCACCAGTAGGTTCCAATGTTTGGGAACAGTCATAAGTGGCTGTATGTTTAACTGCAACACGAGAGGGAACCATGGCTGAGTAGGCACATCGGGTACCACCAATACTCCTGAGGCAGAGTCCTGCTGAATTTTTTTGCAGACACCCACTGATGAGGCAGAAAGGAGGAAATGCATACACAAACATTCCACCCCAATGCAGCGAGAATGCATCTACCGCTGCTGCACCAGGATGTGGTTCCCATGAAACATATTTAGTCAACTGGTGGTTTAGTCTGGATGCAAACAAATCGATATCTGGCATCCCATACCGAACAACAACATTGTTAAATATGTCATGATTCAGCATCCATTCTGTGTTGTCATTGAATTTGCAAGACCTTGTGTCTGCCACAATGTTGAATCTACCTGGCAGGTCGATAGCTGAAAGCCAAATGTCTCTGGAAATACACCAGTCCCAAATCAGATTTGCCAATCTATCATAAGATGCCGACTTGATTCCACCCATATGATTAACATACACCACTTCCGTAATGTTGTCAATCTGAACTTGAACATGCAAGTGACATTTAGTAGAACAATAAGCTTTAAGCCCATAAAATGTTCCCAAAAGCTCGAAATAATTAATTCCTCGTGATTGCAGAAGAGGTGCCTCATGCATATTCCATCTGCCACCACAGCTGGAAATAGTATCAGTAGCGCCCCAACCTAGTGCACTGACATCGGTCTGTAAGACAATAGAAGGTGGTTCAACCTGAATATGGCTGGAAGAACTTGAGATGTTCATAATCTACTATTGTACTTCAGCAATGGCCACAGCTGGTATTTGCATGGGCCTGTCATAACGACCTGAATACATCATCAGTGCCTATTCCTTTGCTCATTGTAATTGCTGGTATTGCAGAGGTCCAAACTGCACAGCTGGAAATGAAGCCACTAATTTGCCAACCAAGCTGGCCACTTGTCTAATTGAAGGTCATTGTGTTTCAATGAGCTTAACACAGCCTTCAATTAGCAGCAGCCTTTTGTCCTTGGGCAGAGTCACTGACATGTGATCTGAGTTAATAGTGAAACCTAAATAATCAATAACTTCTTTCAAAAGTGAGCTTAACAACTGAAACCGATGATTCAGCTGTGTCCCGAGTCTTACCCACGATAAATATATCATCCAAATAGGCCATTACAATATGACCCTGAGCTCTGAGTAGCCCCAGTATTGGTTTTAACAATTTGGTGAACAATCTCGGAGCTGAGGTTAATCCATTAGGCAGTGCTTTGAATTGCCATAATTGATTCATCCAGCTAAATTTCAAATATTTCCCATCATCGTAGTGAAAAGACACTGAATAATATGCATCTTTAAGATCGATGCTTGCCATATAACATTGTTTGGAAAGCAGGTGTTTAGCAGTAGTAAAAGTCTCCATTTTGAAATGTTTATACTGTACAAAGGGGTTAAGGCTCATCAGGTCAAGGATGATTCTACATCCTCCATCCTTTTTTGACAGAGGAAAAATATTTGACACAAATTGGTCTAGTTGGTGAACCTATTTCTCAATTACCCCTTTTTTGCATAATTTTTCAAGTTCTGCCTGTATCTCCATATTCTCTTTCTGTGAGACAATTAGTGTCTGGCTTGGAACATGCTGAGTGGGTGGACCCAAATTGGGATAGAATTGAATTCGAAAATCTTTTATGCTGCACAGTTTAAACGGATCTGATGTTATCTCAGACCATTCTTTTAGGAACCCGTGTAATCTCCCCCCAACTTGTAGGTGTCTTTCACTTAATATGTTCCTATCAGGACCAGACCCACCTACCTCCATGGTGACCGATGGAATCTGTCGTCCCCAGTTCCAAGTGGGAGGAGTCACGTTTGCTAGTGCCCCCGTAGCAGTGCGCCAACTACGCACATTGGTAAATGCCCGGCTGGTCCCTTGACCTGCCCCGGTCTCTGCAGCCCGCCGGTAGGGGTGTTGGCACCGAACCATTCTTCCGGTCTGCGGGGCTTTAATCAACCCCACTGTCTCTGCCTCATCATCGAGCTCTTTCACTCGCTTGGCGAGGTCGGCCCCAAATAACAAATTTGGCAGTTGAACGTTACTTGGCTTGCAGAGCGCCACAAATTTAGGGCGTGTCGTCGGGCGTGTTGTACTTTTGTGCAAACAGTTTATCTCTAAGTGGGCACTGCATAGAGGGGCTCAGGCATCCTGCTGCAATACAGACGGCCCTTCGTCCACCGATCTGGCGAACGGCGTAATGCCTGCAGCGAGCAACTTCAGCACCCGCTGGAGCTTCATTTCTTGTGCCCTGACACCAATGCCCATATGGCCCCATATCACAGGGTTAACCGCCGGTACTTTCAAGAGTTGGCAATTCATATTTCTTTTCCGTCTCATCCATGGTCATCTCTTGCAGCTGATGGGAGAGCAAATAATTAATAGTTGTTGCCAACTCGTCATCCAACGGCTCCCCAGCCTCTCTGAGGACAGCAAATCTTGCTGCTAGACATGGTATTACGGGCTCGTGCCCTTCATCATGTGGGTTCTGTTCCCCCACAGATTCGGTGTCAGGATAATCCTGACCCGTCAAGCTCTCCTCCTCCAAGAGGGAGCGATTGAGCGGCCCTATTCCAGGCGCTGCCGCCGCGGGCTCTCCAGTAGGCCGGCGCAGATACCACCCCTCCTCCGTGTGTGTATCCTGATGGAGCAGCCTCTCCAACAGGAGCTCCACTTTAGATAACCATGTGAGAACGGCATCCTTTTCCGGAAGGGAACCCTCCTGACCCGACTCCTCAGAGTCAACGGGCCTTGCAGACTTTTTAGTAGCCTTACGCCCCAACAGCGGGGCCACGGTGCTTAAAGGCACTGAGTCTGCAGTCGGTGGCCCGCGGTCTGTCATCTTACTAGCGGTGCACCTCGCCTTCACCGCTGTCGCTTTCTGCATTTTCTTTTAGAAATAAACTTGCTCCTCAAACACAAGCCTGAAAGAAAAAGCGACCTCCAGCCAAGCTTTTCACTTACCTTGGGGTTTTTGAACTTACCGCTGGAGGAGTGCTGCTCCTCCTAACCGGTCGCCGCGCCAGTGCGTTAATGACACGCATGTGGCCTGACAGGGTCTTCTTCACAAAGTCCATCACGTGACTCCGAAGTAAAATGAACTGTTATAATGGAAGTTACAATTCTCCAATCATCATTGAATCCCCATTCCAGACTTCATGATGGAGGAAAGGCCTTTGCTGAAACAGTTGGTTATGGTTGGGATGGGGAACTCCTCTGCGGAACATCTGGAATAATTTCCTGATGCTGAGGTGATATCCAACAAACAACCATATTGTTTGGTCCTTAAAGCTTGGGGAATGTGTTCATCCTGCTTCCACTTTTCTTGTGATTTTACAGCTTACTTTTATCCTGAACCTACATTTTCTGCCTCATCCCTGGAATTCAAACTTTTTGTCCATATTTGGTCATAGGCTATGATGAGACCAGAAGCTAGAAATCAGAGCCTTGCAAAAAAGAACTTCATTGCATATTTGTTATCATTACCACTGCCGACAATACCTTCCATCAATTTACCGATAGCTGAGAGCAATAATTAGAGCTGAATTTGTCCTCTGTTCTGTGAAGAAGATTTGGGGGGACCCCCATCAGGGGGGAGTTGGCGGGAGAACAATGGACAATCGCGGGGGGAGGTGGGGGCAAAGGACATTGGGGACCCGGCAAGGGGCACCGCCGTGGGGTGGGGGTGGGGAGGGATGGTGGACAAAAGAAGGAGCCGACGTGCTTTGTAACTTTGTCAGTGCTTTAGGTGGCCACTATTTGTATATATTGTGTATGCAAGCAAAGAATCTCACTCTGCCTATTCCTATTCCTATTCGTAGGTAATGTTTCATCTTCTTACATAATACCAGTACTGATTCTCTTCTGCAAGAGTTTGGTTAGAGTTCTGGTTGACTTTATGATGCCAATTTACTGCACAAAACAGATATTATTGTATATTGCTGGCTCTTTCTGTCTACAATGTGGATATCCTACCTTGTACTTATGATGGGCCACAGGGTCTGTTTCCATACTGTATCTCTAAAGTTATAAAGGAAAGTCTAAAGTCTTAAATCTTCTCTGCACTCTTTCCAGCTAAACAACATCTTTCCCACAGCTTGGTGACCAAACTGGACATAATACTCCAAATGTGAATCCCACAATTGTCTTGTACAGCTGTAACATAACATCCCAACTTCTATACTCCATGCCCTGACTAGTGAAGGCCAATGTGCTGAAAGCCTTTTTCACCACTTTATCTGTGACACCACTTTCAAGGAACGATGCACCTGCACTCCTCAGACCCTCTGCTCTACCACACTCCCCAGGGCTCTGCCATTCACAGTTGTAGTTCCTGCCCTGGTTTGACTTCCCATCACTTACCGACATTAAACTCCATTGACCATTCTTCAGACAACTTGCCCAACTGATCAAGATCCTGCTTTAATCTTGGATAATCATAGAAACATAGAAATATAGAAAATAGGCGCAGGAGGAGGACATTTGGCCCTTCGAGCCAGCACCGCCATTCATTATGACCTTGGCTGATCATCCACAACCAGTAACCCGTGCCTGCCTTTTCCCCATACCACTTGATTCCGCTAGCCCCTGGAGCTCTATCTAACTCATGGGTCTCCATCTAGCTCTATCTAACATCATCTTTGCTATCCACAATACCACCCACTTTAGTGTCATCTGTAAATGGGCCCAGCACTGATCCCTGAGGCACACCACTAGTCACAGGCCTCCAGTCTGAAAAAACAACCTTCCAACATCACCCTCTGCTTCCTTCCATGAAGCTAATTTTCTATCCAGTCAGCTAGCTTTCCCTGGAGCCCATGCGATCTCTGCGTCCATTGAGTTAATATTGAATTTAACCATTTCAGGCCACCACCCATTTTTGTTCTCTCTCCGTAGTTTTTTTTGTTTGATTAATTTTACTTTCTCAAATCCTGTCTTTAAAGAATTTCCTTGACATTGGTTTACACCCAAACACAGACTTTCATTCTTCCATAACTCTTCCTAGATTCATGAATTTTTGCTAAGGACTCGTAGACCATTTTCCTTCTGACTTCATACCACTGTGTCCCCAACTCTGGCCATTTGACCTGCCACGAGGAAGACCTCCGGCTAAAAGCTGTATATCCTGTCAATGTGCCTTGCATCAAGCTGTCACTTCACTACTCCATGGATCATCTCTCCTAACAGGGACATGTTTCCAGATGTTAGTGAGAAGGATTATCATGGGTGTGCCGTCAACCTGTCCAGAGTTAACGCTGCTAATTTTCCATGGTCCAACAGTTTATTTGTGGTGTATGTTCTTGTGAAGGTTTTCATACACGTGTGTGGCCCTCTGGGCTATTTCAAGAGCATGTAAAGTTCAGGCATGTTCCTGTGATCTGCAGTCATCAATAGGCAGCTGTGGTGGAATTTGCTGAGTTTCCTTCCTCAAATTATGCAGACATTTTTTTGCACCATTCTGATCTATATCCTGATCTATACCCCATTACTGGTGCAAGGTTCTGATTTTATATTTATTTAAATAGCAAAAATTCGGTTCACTAGCTGTCATGGATGTCGTGCATCTGGAATATCAGACCAGACATTTGCAGTCACACAATTTCACTACTCCAAACCACACGGTCATCTGCTGTCACACTTAGGGTGTTTTTCACCGTTGGAAATATTCTAATTTAGAGGCCTGTCTCAAGTAATGATGAGTGTTTGGTGGCGTTTAGAAGGATGAGGGGGCACCTCATTAAATCTTACCGAGTAGTGAAAGGCTCGGATAGAGTGGATGTGGAGAGAATACTTCCACTAGTGGGAAAGTCTAGAACCAGAGGCCATAGCCTCAAGATGAAAGGAGGGGTCAAGGAAAGAGCATTCACGTCGCAGCCCTGTTTCCACCAATCTTTCCACCACCACGAACAAGAAGCGTAAGACGCCATTGTATGCAGATGCCGAGAAATGTGTTCAGCACTGGCTGAAACATTTCTAATCTTGTGATGTGCACTCGATAAGAAGAAGGATAAAAGGATGTTCCTTTAGGAAGAAGATGTGGAGGAATTTCTTTAGTCAGAGGGTGGTGAATCTGTGGAATTCAATGTCATAGATGGCTGTGGAGGCCAAGTCAATGAATATTTTAAAGGCATAGATAGATAGATACTTGATTAGAATGGGTGTCAAGGGTTATTGGGAGAAGGCAAGAGAATGGATCAGCCATGATTAAATGGCGGAGTAGGCTTGATGGGCCAAATAGCCCAATTATGCTCCAATCACTTATGAATTCATGGTGGAAGCTGGCGACCCTTTAGAAGCTTTAAAAGAAGGTAAAGTGAAACCGCTTGGAGTCCTGTCCAATATTTCACATTAATCAGCACAACCTAACCAGTTATTCTTCTCAATTTTGCAAGATCATGCTATGCTTTCCCACTTACCAATGCTAAAGGTATTCGGCTGAATAGAATACAGTGTGGGACATTCTGAAGACATGAAAGCTGCTGTATACTTGTTATCTCCTCCTCTCTTTGGTTGCTTAACAATGCTGGCCTCGTGCAGGCAAGAGAAGTTTGCAATTCAGTGTCCAATTATGGCAGAGAGATAAGAAACATAGAAACATAAAAAGTAGGTGCAGACTTAGGTCATTCGGCCCTTCGAGCAAGCACCGCCATTCAATATGATCATGGCTGATCATCCAGAATCAGTACCCTGTTCCTGCTTTTTTCCATTGATTCCATTAGCCCCAAGAGCTACATCTAACTCTCTCTTGAATACGTCCAGTGAAATTGCCTTCTGTGGCAGAGGATTCCACAGATTCACAACTCTCTAGGTGAAAACGTTTTTCCTCATCAAAGTCTTAAATGGCCTATGTCTTATTCTTAAACTGCGACCCATGGTTCTGGATTTCTCCTGCATCTAGCTTGCCCAATCCCTTTAGAATTGTACATGTTTATATAAGATCCCATCTCAAGGCTCTCTTTGACCAAAGTGTCAGGGATTTTCCCCAGTGATCACCACTAACTGTTAATGTTTTCACTGTTTCAATTAATAATTTTAAGGTAGGACTAACAAACTCCATATTCATGTTTCCATATCTCAATAAACTGCGAGGTATGGTTACCTTGAAACTCATTTCCAGCTGTCAATGCTAAATAGCCTGCTCAACCTCTCCCTATAGCTCAGGCCCTCTAGTCCTGGCAACATCCTTGTAAATCTACTCTGCACCCCCTTTCCAGCTTGACACCTTATTTCCTATAACATGGTGCCCAAAATTGAACACATTACTCTAAATGTAGCCTCACCAACTATATGTCAGCAACATGATGTCCCTACTTCTATACAATACATACTCTTACTCTGTCTCTACAATTATTTGCATATGAAATTTGCAGCGTCAAAGACGGGCTTGATCTTGACTTCAGTCCATTGTACGTGGAGTTTGCATGTTCTCCCTGTGGCTGCGCGAGTTTCAGTGCTCCGGTTTCTTCCCACATCTAAAAGAAGTGCAGGTGTATAGGTTAATTAGGCTCTGTAAATTGCCCCTAGTATGTAGGGAGTGGATGAGAAAGTGGGATAACATACAACTAGTGTGAATGGGTGATCGATGGATGCGCCAAAGTGTTTCGTTCTACGCTGTATCATTCAATTCTATTCAATTCATAGATTTAGGATTTTTATTGTTTTAGAGATACAGCGTGGAAACAGACTCTTCGGCCATCCGAACCCACACCGACTATTATCCTATAGATTATCCCGCTATTATCCTATAGATTGTCCCGCCCCGCCCATCGGTTGATTGCTTTTACCACATTAATCGCCAGAAGATCTATTTTATTTAAATGGAAAGACTCTAACCCTCCGACCACACTCCATTGGTATTCTGAAATGATATCATGTTTAAATTTAGAAAAAATCAGGAGTGACGTTGTTGAACCCTTGGTTAAATTTGATAAGACTTGGGGAAAATTTATTCAACACTTTCACACAACATATATTGCTCCCTCTCTAACCATTATAAAAAAAGATTTTACCTTTATATGGTGGAACGGACTTGACGACAAACAGACTTAAATTGTTGAAATTCTCAGTTCAGATTCTGTTTTGCTTTTTTTTTCTGGTGGTGGTGCTATATTTCGAATCCATAGCGCTGCAGCCAACAGCTCTTTGTTTAAATTCCCACGCACTAAACTGACAGTGCCGTTTAAACCTTTGCGTGCCAAACCAGCAGCGCTGTGTGTATTGCTTTGCACACCAAGTCTGTAGCAATGTGTGTGGAGATGTTGCTCATTACCCGAGTCACGATCAACGAAACAGAGAGTGAGAGAGAGAGAGAGAGAGAGATGCTGCTGCTGTAATACGGATCCCACACTTACCAAGACAAGTATTCTTTGTGTTCTCTCGCTTGCCAATAAATCTGATGTGTTCGTGTACGAGAAGAGTTCACCGACGGGCTGAGTCCCGATCAGCTCCAAGGACAGAGGCAGAGAGAGAGAGATGTGCTGCTGAAAACAGACCCTGCGCATTCCGAGACAAGTATTGTTTTTGTTCTCTCATGCCAATAAAACTGATTTGTAACTAAACAGATGAGTGAGCCTTTTTCTGTTCCACTAGTCAGATCCTGGAACTTGTTCCCTTGTAACACCTACAAACTTGCATGTCTTTAGAATGTGGGAGGAAACTGGAGCACTCAAAGAAAACCCATGCGGCCACAGGTAGAACGTACAAACGCTATACAAGCAGCACCCGTAGTCAGAATCGAACCTGGGTCTCCGGCGCTGTAAGGCAGCAACTTTACCACTGTGCTGCAAACTCTGAATTTTAATTTATATTTGCCAATGGTGCACTCTTTCTCAAAGGCTAGATGCACTGAAGTTTCAGGATGAGATCATTCAATACAGTGTTGTCTGCAAGATTCAGCTGTAATATTGACATGATCTCTCTTGTGGATGAGCTCAAAGGGCTAATAACCATCCCCCCCACTGATGTTTGCGAACCATGGACATGTTGCTCATTACCCAAGTCATTAAAACGCATCAGTACATAATCACAAACATTTTGGTTCTGTAATTCCAGCGGGCCAGTATTTTCCTGTGAAATAGTGTAACCAGCTATTCACAGTGTGCGCACAGCTATGTCCATGTTTTAATACCCCCAAAGTGGCAAGTCCGAGATTTAAGTTTACAGAGCAATGGTTTACTTACTGCACCATGGGATCCGACACAGGCTGTTGCTTTTGCAGTCACTGGTGTCCCTCCCGCAGGTCCCAGACGCAGATCATTTCTGAAATTGCTGCTCTGTTGCGCAGCAGCCTGCATGCTGTTGGTGGATATTCCTGAGTGGTGAATCAGGACCCCCTGCCAGCTGCACACAAGTCAATTCCTGAACGAAGCAGCAAAAGTAAGTAGAAGCTGAACTCGAAAGCAGCTGGGATAAGAACATCAAGGAGGTAGAGTGACTCTGTGCACCAAGGAGGCTGATAGATTGCTTGGAAATAATAGATATACAAACCAGATTGTTATGAGAGAGCTTAAACGTGAACTAGGCCAAAGGAAAGGGGGATTAAGTTGGAGGCCCTAATGCATATAGTGTGACAACAGGGTGTGCAGGGGAGCCAGCAGCTATGCGGTTGATGGAAATGTAATGTTCCCTTCAACTCCTGTGAAATTTTACTGCAGAATATCCTTTTAAATTATAGCCTTTGTCAGTGGTTGGCTGAGAAGCTGGAGCCCGACGATGGCAAACCACAGCTTGGGAGTGCAAGGAAAGAAATATGCTGCGTAGGCAGGTGCAGGAAAAATCATGGTGCAAGGTGGAGTAGCGGATAAAAAAATATTACAGGTTGAAGGGCAGAGAAGATCAGGACAGAGATGCTTGAAAAATAATGGTGGACAGCTGTAATGACATGGGCACATGTGTTGATGAGGGTGGGATCCAGGGATGGGAGTGATGTTTCTGCCAGAAGGAAACCTCTGGGCCATGTTGGTCAATCTTGCCTACCTTCAGCCAGTGGATCCTTAGAAATAAAACCGGAAGGATCTTTTCCCTATTGGAATTGAAAAAAAATGAGAGGTGATCTTAAATAAAATATAAGGCATATAATATTCAGAGGGAACTTCAGATACAAGATTCAAGATCCAAGAGAGTTTATTGTCATGTGTCCCAGATAGGACAATTACATTCTTGCTTTGCTTCAGCACAATAGAATATAGAAAGCTTGAATACAGAACAGATCAGTGTGTCCATATACCATTGTATAAATATATGCACACATGAATAAATAAAACAGATAAAGTGCAAATAAACAGATAATGGGCTATTAATGTTCAGAGGGTACACAAAATGCTGGAGAAACTCAGCGGGTGCAGCAGCATCTATGGACCGAAGGAGATAGGTAACATTTCAGGCCGAAACCCTTCTTCAGACTGATAGTGGGTGGGGGGAGGCAGGGGGGGGGGGGGGGGGGGGAAAGAAAGGAAAAAGGAGGAGGAGGAGCCTGAGGGCTGAGGGAGAGGTGGGAAGGGGAGGAGACAGCAAGGGTCAACTATTAATTAAAGAGTTTTGTTTGAGTTGAGTTCAATAGCCTGATGGCTGTGGGGAATTAGCTGTTTCTGAACCTGGACGTTGCAGTCTTCAGGCTCCTGTACCTTCTACCTGAAGGTAGCTGGGAGATGAGTGTGTGGCCAGGATGGTGTGGGTCCTTGATGATACTGCCAGCCTTTTTGAGGCAGCGACTGCAATAGATCCCCTCGATGGTAGGGAGGTCAGAACCGATGATGGACTGGGCACTGTTTACTACTTTTTATATTCTTTTTCGTTCCTGGGCACTCAATTTGCCGAACCAAGCCATGAGGCAACCAGTCAGCATGTTCTCAACTGTGCACCTGTAGAAGTTAGAGAGAGTCCTCCTTGACATACCGACTCTCCGTAATCTTCTCAGGAAGTAGAGACACTGATGTGCTTTCTTTATAATTGCATCTGTGTTCTCGGACCAGGAGAGATCTTCAGAGATGTGCACGCCCAGGAATTTGAAGCTCTTGATCCTTTCCACCATTGACCCATTGATATAAACGGGACTGTGGGTCCCCATCCTGCCCCTTCCAAAGTCCACGATCAGATCCTTGGTTTTGCTGGTGTTGAGGGCCAGGTTACTGTGCTGGTACCATTTGATCAGTCGGTCGATCTCACTTCTATACTCTGACTTGTCCCCATCAGTGATACGTCCCACAACAGTGGTGTCGTCAGCGAACTTGATGATGGGGTTCGCACTATGACCGGCTACGCAGTCATGAGTATAGAGTGAGTACAGCATGGGGCTGAGCACGCAGCCTTGAGGTGCTCCTATTCTGTTATCGAGGCTGACACTTTTCCACCAATTCGAACAGTCTGTGGTCTGTGAATGAGGAAGTCGAGGATCCAATTGCAGAGGGATGCGCAGAGACCCAGTTCTGAGAGTTTGGTAACCAGCTTGCAGGGGATGATTGTATTAAATGCTGAGCTGTAATCAATGAAAAACAGCCTGACATATGAGTTGCTGGGAGATTGTTTTCCCTAGTAGGTTGATCTGGACCCACGGAACAAACTTTCAGATTGAACATTGTCAACCTCAGCCAGAGATGAAAAGATTGGTAAATTGTTGGATATCCAATCTGTAGGGATGTTACGTGTGAAGGGGAACAAATTCAAGAGCGGAAATGAAGCCAAGATCAGATTGACCATTAACTTTTTGAATGGTGGAGCATGTTCAGGAACTCAGTGGCAGACCTGCTCCTGTCTTGTGCTTTTTTATGATCAGCTATATTTAATCAGGTGCCCTAGTGTTGCTGGTTTACTGTGTATGTGTCTTAGGATGAGAAAGAGCCTATGGAGTTACTCCCCAATCAATTTTTTGGAGCTTACTGGGACATTCCTGCTCCATAAGATTCCAAGAATGACGATCAGTGGGTGCAAAGTTTGCCACAGTGTTTATTGGGGAAAATGGTGCTGTGTCACTAATCTGACTGATTAGCCATGTATGGACGTGGCTGAACTTCCAAATAACATTTTTGAGAAGATCAATTAATCTACTGCAATGTAGCGGCACCAAACATGGTCAGGAAAAAGCCAGACGTCAGGCAGGTTCAAACAGTCGTTTTATTCAGGTGTTACATGTAAGTTTGGTCCACTAACATAATTGTCATTGCTGCTGTAGCTGAGGTAGGGTGTTGTCTCGAGCTCAGCTACCTGCTGACTCCGTAGATCTCAAGGTGAGGTAAGCTTATATAGCAGGACATGCCCATGATGTCACGTGCCAGCCTTCGTAGCTACTGACGAGGGTTCGATCATAAGTGGTCTGTGTATCAGCTGACGCCACAGGGCCGTCCCCCTCCCCAGAACCGGAGGAAGGAATTGAATGGTCGAGGGTGGCTCCTGCATGTGGATCGAGGACACCCCGGGCGTGGGTCGGGGCGGTGGGGCCCACGGGCGCAGTCGACACGCCGGCTGTGGGCCATCCCAGCCATATGCCGAGGGGTGTGAGGAGACCGATGCAAAAGCCGCCGGACAGAAGAGACACAGTCGCATTTCCTCGACCAGCTAGGGGATTGCGTCCTGAGAAATATGAACCCCAGCAATGGCTGGGAGTCGTCCACAGCGATGCAAACAAAGAAGAAAAAATGAATAAAAGTAAATAAACTGAAAAGAAACAAAATAAACTACAGTGAGCAATCACGTGCAAAGTGGTAGGTAAGTTCAAATTGTCCAATGTCCATGGTGCAGGATGGGAAGCTGTGCTGGAAAACTAGAGGTTGCAGTGACAGCCTCCGACCTGAATGTGGCACCTGACGGTGGTCAGGCTGCAGGGACGGAATCCGGCCGGAAGATGGCGCTGTGGATGGCGGTCAGGCTGCAGGGATGGCATCTGGCCGGAAGGTGGCGCTGTGGACGGTGGTCAGGGAAGGTCGAGCTTCTCTTCCGGCCAGCCATGGCGGGCAATTTTGTAGTCGGGTGGCCGCTTGTTTCAGTAGGCCGCGGTGGCCATTTTGCCGGCCAGCTGAAGTGGCCTTAACCAGCGATTCAAGACCCCGCTGCTGGGCCGGACAGACAGCCAGCACCAGGGATCTTCGGGGTCCGTGCCGGTGAGGAGCAGAAGGGCATCTTCGGGCAGTCGCCCCAGGTAAGCTTGCCCTATCAAGTGGCTAGGCCCAGGGCAGCGGCCGGCGGGGAAATGGGCGGGCCCACTCTCTCCCCGCTCCCGGGGCCATCGGGCGTGCGTCCGTGATGCTGGGGGCAGGAGGCTGCTACACTCGCAGCTCCTGCAGCAGCTGGTGGGTTAGCAGCGGCTGGTGGAAGAGCGACAGCTGGTGGGGAAGCGACGGCAGCCGCAGCTTCTCAGCTCCGGCGAGCAGCAGCTGGTGGGGAAGCGTAAGGCATACTTAGGGTAGGGCCGGGTTGGCGGCAGCGTCGTTGTGCAGGGCTGGGAGCCAGCTGCAGACATCAGGTCTCCCGAGACTGCATGCGTCGGGAGAAATCCAAATTTCAATTTGGATAGTCGGGGTCACCAATGTAGCGGCACCAAACGTGGTCAGGTAAAGGCCAGATGTGAGGCAGGTTCAAACAGTAGTTTTATTCAGGTGTTACATGTAAGTTTGGTCCACTAACATAATTGTCACTGCTGCTGTAGCTGAGCGAGGGTGTTGTCTCAAGCTTAGCTACCTGTTGACTCGTTAAATCTCAAGGTGAGATAAGCTTATGTAGCAGAACACTCCTCCTTGCCCATGACGTCATGTGCCAGCCTTCGTAGCTACTGACGAGGGTTCGACCATCAGTGGTCTGTGTATCAACTGACGCCACAGCAATCTGTTAAAATTAATTAACCCAGTTGTTTTTCTTATCATACACAAAATGTTCCAAGGCATGCTTTGCCTGAACCTCTCGCCCAGGGAGTCCGAGTGACCCACACAGTAATTCGAGGGATGGAGTCGACGTTTAATTTGCTGTCTGCATCTTGGACCATGATGTCATCCAATCTCACAAATCAAGCTCTAGGTTATTTCAAACGCTGACATGTATACCAAGCCAAAATCAACAATACATTGTGGAGCTCCATTAAAGATGATGCTGAACTTGTATTGAATGTGAGGCCTGGGTGGAAATGTTTGTTGTCAGTGTGTATGTGCTGGACGACCTCTGATTCAACGCAGGGGGCCGATCTGTTTAGCCATATCAATTAGACGTGCTCTTGGGTAAATGTTTAGGATTCCTTCACTTTACGGCCTTGGTATCTGCGTGCTGGGCTGACCTCAGGTCAACAAAGTTAGTGCAAGCGAATTGCTGAAGGTTGTAGAAAAAGTTATTAAATCCTAATGATGCTTTGCCTGCTTTGTGATTTAAAGCTGGAGAGAAGGTTCATGCTGGCTATTTTAGTAGCAATGCATTGTGCAGGCATGCAGCAATAGCTGGAGACATTTGGAAGCTTAAAATATAAATCAAGTGTATTTTGGGGAAGTTATTGTTTGGTGGATATGCATCATGTATCAGCCACTTATCTAAGTTATATTTTTGCAGAATGTCATATCTTAAAATATAATCTAATGCATGCAGAACAACAATTATCTGCATTTATTATTAACAGAACATTCCACGCCTCAACAAATTCACAGATATGTGTATAAACAGAAAGGACTTTTGAAATAATTATTTGAATAATTTTGGGAAATTTGCTGTGCTACCAAGAACAAGAGAAGAGAATTTGGAGAATGGATTGGAGTTGATGTTGAATGCTGTCTATTGGAAATTATTAATGGTACTAACATTGTAGCCTATGGTCATTTTCATTTTTTTAATTATCTTTCAGTAATAATTTTCCCTTTCTTCCCCCCTTTTTAGAAATAACACATCCCTTAAGTGAGCAAGTTGCCATGAGTTTCCATGGATACTATCAATCCCACTCTTGGAAGAATTAAGACATAATCTCCCAGCCATTCTTTCTTCCTCTTTCCCTTTTGGGCAAACTAGCCCTTTGAAGATCTTTCCATTAAAAGATGTGAGTTCCTGGTAGAAATTTTCTGTGATCACTCCTGCAATCACCAGCTGTCTGTACCGAGTTTGTACGATCTCCCCGTGACCGCGTGCGTTTTTTAGTTTTTAGTTTTAGAGACACAGCGTGGAAACAGGCTCTTCAGCCCTCCGGGTCCACGCCGCCAAGCTATCTCCGCACACACCGGGACAATTTTTACATTTAGCAAGTCAATTATGCTACATACCTGTACGTCTTTTCTCCGAGATCTTCGGTTTCTTCCCACACTCCAAAGATGTACAGGTATGTAGGTTAATTGGCTTGGTGTATGTGTAAATTGTCCCCAGTGTATGTAGGGTAGTGTTAATGTACAGGGACGCTGCTCGGTGCAGACTCATTTGGCAGAAGGGCCTGTTTCTGCTTTGTATCTCTAAACTAAGCTATAGCAAAATTCTGTGGGTGACTGAATTCATCATTCTCAAAGCTTCTCAAATTCTTCAATAAATTGTGGTCGTTATTTTAATACCTTATTTTAAGTTAGAAGTCATTGTGTATTTATCTCCTGGAAGTTTTCCATTTAGTTCATTGGCTGTGGGACTCAGCAGGAAATCGTCTCTAGTGGGGAGAACATGGATTAGAAAGCAGGTCGTCTGGAGATGGGGTAAACCTAGGGTTCAGCTGCTGGTTGAGCACACAATTAATTGATTTTTCCCAATGGACAGCTAAAACACTGAGATAGAAAATTTCTCTCAGCCAGTAATGCCATAGAGATACGGAGTAGAAACAGGCCCTTCGGCCCAATTTGCCCACACCGACCCATCGTCCCAGCTACACGAGTCCCACCTGCCTGCATTTGGCCCGTATCCCTCCAAACCTGTCCTATCCGTGTACCTGTTGAACTGTTTCTTAAATGTTGGGATAGTCCCAGCCTCAACTACCTCCTCTGGCAGCTTGTTCCATATACCCACCACCCTTTGTGTGAAAGAGTTACCCCTCAGATTCCTATTAAATCTTTTCCCCTTCACCTATGGTGTAAACCTATGTGCTCTGGTCCTCAATCCACCTACTCTGGGCAAGAGATTGTGCATCTACCCGATCTATTCCTTTCATGATTTTATATCCCTCATCCTTTTGCACTCCAAGGAATAGAGTCCCAGCCTGCACAACCTCTCCCTATATCTCAGACTCTCTAGTCCTGGCAACATCCTCGTAAATCTACTCTGTACCCTTTCCAGGATAACGTGGAAAGGGTACAGATTTCCAGGGTACAACATAGTGCCCAGAACTGCACACAATACTCTAAATGCGGCCTCGCCAACGTCTTATACAACTGCGTGGCCTCCCAACTTCTATACTCAATACTCTGACTGATGAAGGCCAATGTGCCATAAGCCTTTTTGATCACTCGATCGGCCTGCGACTCCACCTTCAAGGAACCATGAAACTGCACTCCTGGATCATTCTGCTCTACAATTCTCCCCAATCATAATTTTTTGAATTAGCCACTTAATTTTCTCTCTAACTTATGTTGCAGTTGGTTGACTTTAGTAAAATGTAATATTTTAATATGGTTGTATGTTTGCAGCCAATCTGCATTGAATGAGGCAAAATTCTCCAAATAGTATTGAAATAACAGCTACAATCTGAAACGATTTTCTTCATGTTTCTTCACCCACCAAAATTAAAACTATTTTACATTAACATGACGTATATGAACACAGGCGATTGTAGAGTTTGCAACAACTGCAGAGGTATCTTGCTTCTGAGTGATACAGGAAAGGCCTTTGCCAGAATGATCCTGCAAAGACAACACAGACTCACTGACCGGATTTACTCTGAGGCACAATGTGGTTTCCGTGGAGTTAGATCCACATAGATCTAAGAAAAATACAGAGCAGCAAATCCCATTATACAGCGCGTTTGTGGATCATACAGAAGCTTCCGATTGTGTCAGCAGACACGGCCTCTACCAGGTACTGGAGAAGATTGCATGTCCATCATGTCTTGTAAACCTCATTCAGGCCCTCCATGAGAATATGCACAAAACCGTGCAGTTTGATGGCTCTACATCGGACAGTTTCCCTGCAGGGAGGTTGAGTAGGCTGGGACTCTATTCCTTGGAGTACATCGGAAGTGGAGTGAAGCGAGGCTGCATCCCAGCTCCCACTCTGTTTGCATCTTCCTATCTGCCCTTCCGTCCTTTGTATTCCCAACTGACAGGGAAGGAGTGTATCTCCACGACAGAAGTGATAGGAAGCTTGGACGACTTACCTACATCAAGAACCGAAATGGAATAATTTTCATTACTGCTGTCTTTGTTGCTTCCTGTGAGTTACTTGTCAGGGCAAAAAAAAACTACCAGTGAATCTGTCCTCTCCCTGACCACAAAGAGAGAGTCAGAGTTTTCAAGAGAGAGTTAGATTTAACTCTTAGGGCTACGGGAATCAAGGGATATGGGGAGAAAGCCGGCACGGGGTACTGATATTGGATGATCAGCCATGGTCATATAGAATGGCGGTGCTGGCTCGAGGGGCCAAATGGCCTACTCCTGCACCTATTTTCTATGTTTTCTATGTTTAGAGTATCCCTGTGATCCTCAGACTGAAACGTATCTGCTGGCTTGGACATGGAAACAGGATGGACATTGGACGTGCCCCCAAATATGTGCTGTACGGGGAGGTTGCCAATGCATGGAGGCCCAGAGGAAGACCAAAGCTTCGCTACAAGGATGCAATTAATAGAGGTGTGACAAATTTTAACAATGGCACAGACTACTAGGAAGTGGCTGCTGAGGACAGGGCAAGTTGGGGGAAGAACCTCCAGCCGGGTATGAAGCACAACAGCATGTGGTTCAAGACCTTGGCGACCAAGTACCAACACCACAAAATAGTCAATGGCAATTTTGGATGAGAACATACACATCATGATTAGAAAGTTTGCAGATGATACAAAAGTGGGTGGTTTTACAGATAGTGAAGTTGGTTGTGAAAAATTGCAGTAGGATCTTGATCGATTGGCCAGGTGGGCTGAAAAATGGTTGATGGAATTTAATGCAGAAAAATATGAGGTGTTGCAATTTGGGAAGTCGAATATGGGCAGGACCTACATGGTGAATGATAGGGCTCTGGGGATTGTTGTTGAGCAGAGGGATCTAGGAGTGCAGGTGCATGGTTCCTTGAAGATGGAGTCGCAGGTGGACAAAAAGGCTTTTGGCACATTAGCCAGTTCAGTTCTGGGCACCATGTTATAGGAAAGATATTGTCAAGCTGGAAAGGGTAAAGAAAAGATTTACAAGGATGTTGCCAGGGCTAGAGAGTCTGAGCTATAGGGAGTGGTTGAATAGGCAGGGACCACATTCCTTGGAGTGCAGGAGGATAATAGGTGGTCTTATTGAGGTGTAAACAATCATGAGAGGAATAGATGGGTGGAAGAATGGTTGACGTAATTTAATACAGAAAAATGAGAGGTGTTGCATTTTCAGATGTTGAATAAGGGCAGGACCTACACAGTAAATGGTAGGCCTCTGGGGAGTGTTGTGGAGCAGAGGGATGTAAGAGTACAGGTACATGGTTCCTTAAACGTCGAGTTGCAGGTAGATAAGATGGTCAAAAAGGCTTTTGGCACATTGGCCTTCATCAGTCTGTGTATTGCGTATAGAAGTTGGGAGTCATGTTGCTGTTGGTGAGATGTTGGTGAGACCGCATTTAGAGTATTGTGTTCAGTTCTGGGCACCATTTTATAGGAAAGATAATGTCAAGCTTGAAAGGGTTCAGAAAAGATTTACGAGGATGTTGCCAGGATTAGAGGGTGAGTTAAAGGGGAAGGTTGAGTAGGCTGGGTCTCTATTCCATGGAGTGCAGCAGGATGAGGGGAGGTCATATAGAGGTGTACAAAATCATGAGAGGAATAGATCAGGTAGATCCAGAGAGTCTTTTGCCCAGAGTAGGGGAAATGAGGACCAGAGGACATAGGTTCAAGGTGAAGGGTAAAAGATTTAATAGGAATTGGAGGGGTATCTTTATCACACAGAAGGTGATGGGTGTATGGAACAAGCTGCCAGAGGAGGTAGTTGAGGCTGGGAGTATCCCATTGTTTAAGAAACAGTTCAACAAGTATATTGATAAGACCGGTTTGGATGGATATGGACCAAGCACAGGCAAGTGGGACTAGTGTAGCTGCGATATTGTTGGCCGGTGTGGGCGAGTTGGGCTGAAGGGCCTGTTTCCACACTGTATCACTCTATGATTCTATGGCAACAGCAACACATTCCCCAATGCACCATCCAGAGACAACTTCACCTGTGGGAGCTGTGGGGGAGTGTGCCTGTCAAGGATAGGCCTAGTCAGCCACTGCAGGTACTGCGACCATAGATGCAACATTCCCCTCTCCAAACAGCACACCACCAAAGCCACACCATCATTTCTCACAGATGCACGAATGTCAACCAACCATAATTGATTTGTATCATGTGTTTTGGCTGATACATTAGTATGCCAAACATTGTCATTTGTCAAGAGGTGTTCCCTTTAATGTAAGATTCTCTGTTTAAATCCTTGAAGAAGGCAACCACCAATAAATATGAGAGTCTCTGTACATCCTGGAGGCAGAGAAGCAAATTTACAGGGTAGACGTGCTGGGACACTGCACACAGGGCAGTCAGAAGATGAGGAGGTGGAAATGGAAATGTTTAATAGTATCTGCTGTGGACCTCAGGTGACCCACAATAATACTTTGTGTAGACCATCAATGCACGTGTCAATAGAAGCAATTGTCAATTTCATTGGTCCCCCGTGGTGAAACTGAGACCTCAATCTTAAGAGACAATGGTATTTGATTACTGTGGGGAGGTTACATGGAAAGATTGTTATTTTTTCCAAGACAGCTCATTTTCTTGCTCATCAGTTTCCAGAGTAACGTTTAACCACAGATAAGTGCTATACGTTGCATTTTGTGAAGTTAAACCAGGGCAGGACCTCCATAGAAATTGGCAGAACAATAAAACGGAAAGACTGAGGAGTGCAGATACATAGTTCTCTGAAATTAAGATCATAGGTTGATAGGGTGGTCAAAATGCTCTCGGTACATTAGCCTTCATTAGTCATGGTACTGTGTATGGAAATTGCGATATTATGCTATAGTTGTACAAGACATTGGTGAGGTCACATCTGGAGTTCAGGTATTCAAGTTTGGTCACTCTGCTATTGGAAAGACATTGTTAGGTTGGAAAGAGTACAAGATGATTTTGTTTGTTGATTTTAGCTCTGCATTCAACACCATTGTGCCAGAGCTACTATACTCCAAACATTCCAAGTTGACTATGCCTGAACACCTCTGCCGGTGGATCACCAACTTCCTGACAGACAGGAAGCAGCATGTGAGGCTGGGAAAGGACATCTCGGGCCCGCAAACATTCAGATTAGGAGCAAGGCTGCGTACTCTCCTCTCTCCTCTACTCTCTCTACACCAATGACTGCACCTGTCTACACCACTCTCTTTACACCACCAACTCCTCTGTCAAGCTTCTCAAGTTTGCGGATGACACAACCCTGATTGGACTGATCCAGGATGGGGAGGAATCTGCCTACAGACAGGAAGTGACACAGCTGGCATCCTGGTGCCATCGCAACAACCTGGAGCTCAATGCTCTTAAGACAGTGGAATTGATTGTAGACTTTAGGAGAGCTCCCCCTCCCCTCACCCCACTCACCATCAATAACACCACAGTCACATCTGTGGAGTCTTTTAAGTTCCTGGGAACCATCATCTCCAAGGACCTTAAATGAGGGGCCACCATCGACTCCACAGTAAAAAAGGCACAACGGAGGATGTACTTCCTGCGGCAGCTGAGAAAGCACAACCTGCCACAGGCAACGATGGTCCAGTTTTATCTTGCCATCATAGAGTCTGTCCTCACCTTCTCCATCATGGTCTGGTTTGGCTCAGCCACCAAGCACACATCCGCAAGTTGCAGCGCATCGTTCGATCAGCTGAGAAGGTTATTGGCTGCAACCTTCCCTCCGTTGATGAACTGTGCACTATAAGGGCCAGGAAATGAGTGGATCAGATCATCTCTGACCCCTCTCACTCTGGCCACAAACTCTTTGAAACACTTCCCTCTGGAAGGCAACTACGGACTGTCAAAGCTGCCACAGCCAGATTTAAAAATAGCTTTTTTCCACGGGTAGTAGCTCTACTCAATAACCAAACATCTGTAGACTTATTTTGCTCTGGTATTTTATTTAATTCACATGTTTAATCAATAATGTTTTATTATTCATGTTTAATGTTTTATGTGACGTCATGTTTTCACTTGCGGGCGGAGCACCAAGGCAAATTACTTGTATGTGAATACTCGGCCATTAAACCTATTAATTCATTCAGAGAAGATTTATGAGGATGTTGCCAGGACCTGAGGGCCTGAGCTGTAGGGAGTGGTTGGGCAGGTTAGGACTTTTTTCCTTGGGACACAGCAGGATGATGGGTGAGCTTATAGAGGTGTATTAGATCACGAGGGGAATAGAACCATAGAAACATAGAAAATAGGTGCAGGAGTAGGCCATTTGGCCCTTGGAGCCTGCACCGCCATTCAATATGATCATGGCTGATCATCCAACTCAGTATCCTGTACCTGAATAGATCGGGTGGATGCACAGAGTCTTTTTGTCAGAGTTGGGGAATCAAGAACCAGAGGACATAGGTTTATGGTGAAGGAAAATATTTAATAGCATTTTCTTCACACAGAGGGTGGTGTATATATTGAATGAGCTACCAGAGGAGGTAGTTGAAGCAGGTACTATAACAATATTTAGCTTAGTTTAGTTTAGAGATACAGCACGGAACAGGCCCTTCGGGCCCACCGAGTCTGGACCGAACAGCGATCCCCGCACTTTAACACAATCTTGCACACTCTAGGAACAATTTATATTTATACCAAGCCAATTAATCTACAAACCTACACGCCTTTGGAATGTGAGAGGAAACTGAAGATCTCGGAGAAAACCCACGCAGGTCACGGGGAGAACGTACAATCTCCGTACAGACAGCACCCGTAGTCAGGATCGAACCTGGGTCTCTGGCTCTGGAAGGGAGCAACTTTACTGCTGTCCCACTGTGATAGGTACATGGATAGGAAAGGTTTAGAGGACTACTGGACTAAGTGCAGACACGTTCCCGTTCCCTACCCGAACCCCCACGGGAAGCCTCGTCCGCCAACTCAAGCCATTCCCGAAAATAAGATTCCATCATTCCCCCGCCTCCCTCAGCAGTGGGCTTTAAAAATAAATCCAATTGCACTTCCCTTGTGTGTTGCAATTGCAATTCGTCCTCCCCCTCCTGTGAGATGACAAGTTCACTGTTCCTGTGTGGCAATATTGTATCGAAGTGTGTTGGAAGCTAGCAGGAATGATTTTAATGATTTTTATGAAAAATAAGAATCAGAATATGTCTGCTCCGCCAATGGTGTGGTCTCCCAACACAATATTCTACCACTCAGCCGTTCCCCAACGCAACTTAACCCTATCCGGAATGTAAGATTCCAGCACTCCCAAGCCTACCTCAGCAGTGGAAGATTCCAATTGCACTTCCCCTGTCTGCTGCATCAGAATAACTTCTCAAATATAGGATGAAATCTTCAGTGAAGCTGATCACTGCTAGCCAAATTTGTGACGTCATCAGTTGAAGCTGGTTGTCTTATGATTTTTTTAAACTTTTAATCAGTAATGTCGGGAATAAGTTGAGAAATAAAGCATAAAATGTTCAGTGAAGGTGATCTCTGCCTAGAGGGGGAAAATGATCAATCAGAATATGTAAAAATATAATCCTTACCGCATAGTATTTTTGCGAAGATGTAAAGACAACCACATATACACACACGTTACACACACATATACACACAAACAAGATCAGAGTTTTAGTAAGTATATGATGATGGGCTAAACACAGGTAGGTGGGACTAGTGTAGATGGGGCATTTTGATTGGCATGGGCAAGTTGGGCCGAAGGGCCTGTGTGAGTATTGCATAGTGCTATGACTCCACCTGATCGGTATTGTAAATTTTGGTTGAGGAGAGAGCCAAGCAGTTAAATATGAGACCGTCTTGGGAGGAAGTAGAACAGTGGTTTGTTAAAAGAATGCATGTGCTACATATTAAGAAAACCAAAAGAAGGTCGTTTGGTGTAGAACCAAAGGATGTGGTGTCGAGCATGGCAGTAGATGGGAGCTAGATGTCTCCAGATGTGGATTTGCAGTGAAAATGAACCAAATTAACAAAGGGTAGAATTTCAGAGCTCTCTGGAACATACTGAAGGCATTACACTTTGGGATGGTAGACAGCAATACTGCGTATGTGTATAGTTCATGATTGATCATCAAGATTTCTGTCATGATTGCAACAAGGTAATTGAACAAAAGGATATTGATTATAGAATTGCCTGCGGAGGTAGCCATGAGGATGAGAAGTAGATCTACAAAGCCACGAAACAGGATTGTCAGATAATTATACCAGTGTGAGGTATCCCTGAGGAAGTCATTACAGTCCAGCATCAGTTAAAGCCAGTCCATTGCCAAGGGCTGGAGACTGGGTAATTGCCATCCACATTAGTATTTAAGAATGTCAGAATGACTTTCCTTTCAGTCTTATTACTTCTCCACAATAAGGCTCCAATGTTTTTAACTGGATACTTTCTTGTGTGGGATGCACTCATGTGATTGGTGTAGTTATCATTTTGGAGTATGTTGTGTCTTTGATTGTGCCCTACAGAGGGCTGGATCAACAGAAATGAAAGGTCTTTATTCAGAACAATTTCCAGACTCATTATACTCTCGAAACGGAATGGTAACTGTAGGTGATGAATGAGACAGAAGATAATGCAGATACTAAAATCTGGTGCAAGACACAAACTACAGGGAGAATTCTGTAAGAAGGAACTGCAGATGCTGGTTTAAACCGATGGTAAATAGAAAAAGCTGGAGTAACTCAGCGGGACAGGCAGCATCTATGGAGAGAAGGAATGGGTGATGTTTCGGGTCGAGACCCTTCTTCAGACTGGTTAGGGATAAGGGCTACCTGAAATGAGAGAAATCGATATTCATACCACTGGGCTGTAAGCTGCCCAAGCGAAATATGAGATGTTGTTCCTCCAATTTGCGTTTAACCTCACTCTGACAATGGAGGAGACCTAGGAGCGAAAGGTCTGTGGAGGAATGGGAAGGAGAATTAAAGTGTCCAGCAAGCAGGAGATCAGGTGGGTTCAGGCGGTCTGAGTGAAGGTGTTCCGCGAAACAATCGCCCAGTCTGCGTTTGGTCTCACCAATGTATAAGGGTCCACATGTTGAACAATGGAGACAGTAGATGAGGTTGAAGGAGGGGCAAGTGAACCTCTGCCTAACCTGAAAGGACTGTCGGGGTCCTTGGACAGAGTCGCGGCATAAGGTACAGCGACAGGTGTTGCATCTTCTGCTGTTGCAGGGGAAGTACGGGGGGGGGGGGGGGGGGGAGGGGAGGGGGTGGTTTGGGTGGGAAGGGATGAGAGAAGAGTTCCCAAAAGAATGAGGAGATTGTGACAGCTAACAATGGCCTGTTTCCTTAATCGTTACTTTATCTCTCCACATCATCTATATCTCTTGTTTCCCTTATCCCTAACCAGTCTGAAGAAGGGTCTCGACCGGAAACATCACCCATTCCTTCTCTCCAAAGAGGCTGCCTGTCCCGCTGAGTTACTCCAGCTTTTTGTGTCTATCTACAGGAAGAATTTAATATGACCAAATGTCGCTACAGTTAAAATGACAAAGTTGACTTAACCATGTTGGGTGCAGATATGTGACTCTGTAGAATTACATATTTACAATGGGAACACATCTCAACAGACAAGACAGGTCTGACGAAGGGTCTCAACCCGAAATGCCACCTGTCCCGCTGAGTTACTCCAGCATTTGGAGTCTATATTTGAATATTCAAATACTTCTTTTGGGAAACTAGACACATAAAATGGCAGCCTTTTACCACTGCCTTGAGAGAAGGCCCAGTTTATTCATGCAGCTATCCTTGTCCTAGATGGAAAACTTGTGCTTGTTTTTATTAACTGGCTTCTCTCCCACTACTCCTTGAGGAAGCCCCACACCCAAAAATGCCTTGTAGGGCATGACTGAGGAAATCAGTCCATCTTATCCTGGGAGCGCCTGTGGTTGTTCAATGTCAGAACAGCCAAGTTTCATTTCCCCTATTATGGATCACTCATAAAAGTCATGTTACCTACCTGCTCTTCATCCAATCTACTGCCATTGAATCAGCAGCCTCCCTTCCATCCACCAGTCTCAGATTGCCATATTCCTGACCCTCTGATCACTGAACAATTCTGATCAATCTTAGCCTTGATTAACTACTGCGACCTGTCCATAGGCAGGACTCCTGAATCCCTGCACCCCAGGAACAATGCTCTTTGAGTGGCTGATGTAACACACATATGATAATGCATCCTGCATTCCAACACCAAGCCACTTTTCTGCAATTGAATTAATGATTAATTTAGCCTCATTTAGGTCATAGTCTTCGATTTAAAGGATGTTCCCTTCGGAAGGAGGTGAGGAGGAATTTCTTTAGTCATATGGTGGTGAATCTGTGGAATTCATTACTACAGAAGGCTGTGGAGGCTGAGTCAATGGATATTTGTAAGGCAGAGATATATAGATTCTAGATGAGTATGGGGAGAAGGCAGGAGAATGGGGTTAGGAGGGAGAGATAGATCAGCCATGATTGAATGGCGGAGTAGACTTGATGGGCTAAATGAATGAAGCACATGTTATTACTGCAGGCTTTATTGAAAAGACAACCTGTCCTCCATATTGTGTTCTATATAATTTACAATGTCATTCAGACTTGGTACTGAGCCATTCTTTTGTTCTACTAGTCCATGATTTTGTAGAAGAACAACTCCATTTTAGATTTGTCTATTAGATTTGACTATTAGCTCTTTCATTCCCTCCTTTTTATCAAACATGATAACATTCACAGTCCTCAGTAGGTAAATACAATGGTCGCAAGTATTAGAGCAATGATTAGCTGAATGATAAAGCCATAATATATCACAGTACCCCAAAGTCCACCAAACCAACGGTCTGGCTACCAGTTCAATAGTAACCCCAAAGTCCATCAAACCAATGGTATGGCAACCAGTTCTCCCCATCTTCATTGACAACCATCCTGATGAAGCTTGTTTAGGGTCAATAGATCAGGTGCCACCTGTAGGCGGTGTAATCCTTTCAGCCGACATTGGGGTTGTGCCATAAAGTTTGCACTTGTCCGAGGGTGTTGCCAGTCTCTTCGTAGATCATTGTACAGGTGAGGTGCTCCCCCTCCTTTCATCCTGTAGTGGGGTTCTTCACCTTGATCTAGACGCTAGTGTATCCATGGGTTTGGGCATCTTCTCCCAGTAGGTTTGGGTGACCTGCCTCCACATCACCACATAGAAGCGGCTGCTGGACTGGAAGCTAAAGACAAAGCCAGCGTAGATTGTGGTCTGTGTTGATGTAGAAGGTGCCACTGACGTTGATGGTGTTGAACTCCTCAAATCCGTCAGCTAGGCCAGGGTCAGTGTTTGCGGCCTGCAGTCACTCCCTGCCCTTGTAGCGCACTACCCAGTTAGGAACGATCTGCATCGTCCCTTTTGGAACTTCCTCAGGTCAGTCTCACCGATTGCACTGTTCTCGGGGCACATGTCATAGATATCTGAGATGTTGTTGTCAAAGTCATCCTTGCAGGTATCTCCTTTGCTGTTACCATCGCATCGATCCGGTCAGGGTTGGGAGCAAAACGGCAATTGTCCTCCTCATCAGAAACTCCATCATTGTCATCCTCATCAGGTCCTGATTGTCATCACACTGATTACCCACTCATTGTCTTCCTGGATAGGGTTATACATAATCTCTTTCAAGGCCATCTGTTTCAAAATGTTCAGCTTTTCTCTCTCTAGCTCCTTGGTCATACGATAGGGCTTAAAATGCTTCAAGATTCTTGATCAAATGTGGTTTGTCTTTCCAAAGTTGTGACCAAAGGCTTTGCACTTCCTCCTGATCTGTAAAGATGTTCTTTCTTCTATATGGATCAGCTTTACATGGCGCTGCTGGTAGCGATCAATCTGAAACACCTTGTTACCTCCTGGGTGGGGGCAAGGTCTTTCACTCACCCCTTCATGCTGCTCTTTTATGTGTTTCTTAAGTCCGTCAACTCCTCTGTACACAGCACAGCAACCCTTATACTGACATCGATACACAGTGGGGAAATCTTCCCTTTCCAAGTTTGACTGGTTTCCAGCCGCGTTTTTGTCCAGATTGAATTTTCACATCCTTAATATTGCACTTCTTAACTGGTAACTTACTCTTCTTCTTCCAATGTGGTTGAAAAGACTCATCTGAAGAGCCGTTCTTAACTTTTGTTTCTCTGTCATCTTCACTTGATAAATACCTTTCAGGAAGATCACTGGACTCCAATCCATCCACAACATCATTTCTTATAGAACAAGATGCTTCATTGCAGTTAACTGTTTTTTTTTTCACATTTAATGGTTGAGTTGCATCTTGTACCTGAACTTTTTCCCAAGAGCACTCTGTATATTCGGGATCATATCCTTCTTCAATGGGGATTCCCAGTTGTCCACATCCACCGACTGCAAAGGAGAACCAAAAATCTATTTTAGGTGAGCCTGGCTTGATTACATTTATTCATGTTAATCATTTGTGTCTTGCTGACATTAAAAAATGGTGCAAGATTCTTTAGACTCATAATTTAGCTCTTGAATAAATATTAACTGGGTTCCTGCTTAATTAATGTTTCCAAACTTAGCTGACGATTCAATTTCAATAGGTTTGTTTTTATCTGTATTCTGGATCAAGGGATGAACCATGAACATGTGAACATTCAAATTGTGAGCTTTGTCGAACCGCTTCTCACATTGGTCACAAGCAAATTCAAGTTCAGCTTCTGTCTTGTGCTTGGTCATATGGTATTTCAAGGATGCTCTTTGCCTGCACTGGGAACCACAAACTTCACACTGCAAAGGTTTTGCTCCAGTATGGCTCATTTGGCGAACTGACAGTTGTTTCCGCTGTTTGAAAGTCTGTTCACATTCATCACAAATGTAGTTTCTTTTCACAAATGTAGTCGTATTTTCTCCCAAGTTGTCCATCAGCGTGTGAAACCAGCATTCTTCCTCCTTTGCCATCAATCCCAACTGGCTGTCTGATCCATCCCAACTCAGCTCCTCACTTTGATCCCGGCTGGGATTTACCTCAATCCAGTTCTGTCACTGTTGCACTCCAAAATCAAGGCTTTTCAACTCCACAACCTGATTGCTCTCCTTCAGCTGCTGTGTGATGGAAGTGAGATGGTCATTTTCAGACTGGGCATTGGTGAGCCCATTTCCCATCTGTTTCAGCTCGGTCTGTAGCTCCGGGATAAGCTGCCACCTTTTTCTGGTTACTTCAAGAACCTGTGGTAATGGATCCATCTTGGTCAGTGTTATAAATGTAAGGACAGTTGTCCGCCTTATTCAGGATGTCTTGGTGCAGTGGTTGTTTCCCCAAGTCCAGCCCATCTGTGTCAACCTCAGGATAAAAAGTAGGGTCAGTAGCCCCATTGTCCTTTCTTGGTTCTCCTCCATTTACAGTCAATCGTATCAGATGTCTCCAACGGTAGTAATCTTCAATCTTCACGGCGGTTGGTGTCATAGTAGCACCTGGTACAGTCCCCTCCAACATAGTCCCAATTTTGTCCGATCCCAGTAGTACGGACTGTGTCTGTGTTCAACTGGCAGTGGCTTCTGCGTTTTCAACCCCTGTGAATGCAAGACTGACAAGGTTGTGCTTAATTGCTGTGCGTGTGTAATGAATGCATTGCTGTGGGCCTGTAGGTCATAACTAACCTCCACACTCGTTAGTGTCCTATTCATTCCCTGCACTAATCCAGAATTCTACTGGTGGTAGGAGATGTTAGATCACTCTTTAAATACCTATAAGGCCGACCCTTTAAAAATAGATCATTATATAAACAAAACAATTAAAAAATATTCCCAATTGTTCCGATCTATCTCCCCAAATTTACAATTTCAAATTAACAGATTTTGTTCTGAGATAAAGGCATTTCCAATCTCATCTAACACATCAACCTATATGCCACACGGCCATCGTGGAATTCACGTCTCTATTTGAAATCAATTCAAAAGGTAAGAAATAGGGGGAAAAAAATTAAAGCTAAGAGAAAACAAAGAATAAACAATTAAATTTCATACATTGCAAGCTCATTCAATGACATCCTATTTCATCTGACATGGACCATTTCATCAAAAGGGGATGTATATGAATATATAAATATAGCCTGGGACTGGATGTCAAGTATTCCGATAGGCTTTGGGAGAAATTAAAAAGACATAGTGAAATCCTGAACACAGTAGGTATCTTGGCAGCAAAGCCTTGAAAAGAACACTGATCACTCTAATTAGATGAGACAGAACTTGGATGAGTGACAACTCGAAAGAACTTCCCAGAATACTTTTGAAATACCCTTTGGTTTATAACAAATAATATCCTTCGAACATTGAAATAAAATGAGTACAAAAAAAAAGGCAAAATACACAAATTTAATCTGAGAGTAGCTAGCCAAAGTGGCGTAGCCTCCCTCGTTTCCAAAAAAAAATGTGCAAAACATTAGAGATGTCTCTCTGTATTAATTTTACTTTCCCCTCCCTTATCTGACAAAACCCGTTCTGTTTAAAAGAATCTTTGTTTCTGTGGGATCCAATTTGCAGAATTTGTGAACTAGGAAATTCCCCTGGCAGATTTTGTGAACTGGGACTGGGAGGTTTGCGAAAGTCGTCTTCTGTTGGTGAGAATTTAAAATGAACAAAGGCAGTAGTTTAATGTAATGGTTGGCAGGCTAATGTTCAAAATTGGACTGGTCTGAGCTGTGATCGGACAGTGATCCAGATTGTGAGGGGCCACCTCCCCCATCTTATATTGGCAGGGTCACCATTGCCAGACATAGGGTCTCAAGAGGGTCTCGACTTACTGAAAGACTTACTGGTACCGGGTTTGTTCTCCAAACACTTATCAGCACTTTCTTTCTCTGCCTTAGCCCTTATCTCCTATTCCTCTGCCCACTGGCATTCCATCTGAAGTATTTTCCATTCTTTTAATAGTTCTGTCCTTATTCCACAATTCAATTCCTCTTTTACAGGCATAATCCATCTAACTACTAACTCGCGTCTCCACCCACTTCTTCTCTCTCTCTCTCTCTCTCTCTCTCTCTCTCTCTCTCTCTCTCTCTCTCTCTCTCTCGCTCTCTCTCTCTCTCTCGCTCTCTCTCTCTCTCTCTCTCTCGCTCTCTCTCTCTCTCTCTCTCTCTCTCTCGCTCTCTCTCTCTCTCTCTCTCTCTCCCTCTCCCTCTCCCCTCTCCTCTCCTCTCCCTCTCCGTCTCCCTCTCCCTCTCCCTCTCCCTCTCCCTCCTCTCTCCCTCCTCTCCCTCTCCCTCTCCTCCCTCTCCCTCTCCCTCTCCCTCCATAGTCTCCACATTCCATATGGCTCCTACTGGTCAAGACACGTTACTCATACATTGGGTCTATTTATAATTCAAAATTATATATTCCTTGTTCTATGAAACAAATAACATATGTGTTGTACAGCCGACTTTCCGTCACTCTTATCCAAATTATTTCAATGTTTATCCAATCTCCAAATCACTTCTTAGTACACAACTTAGTACACAAATTGTAACAAACTTTTTCAGGCCAACCCTTTATTTGTAACAAACTTTTGCCATCTGTAAAGCCCAATCTGGATACTCTCTCTGGTAGCAAATTCACAACAGTCTTTTCAAAACACTGTCTCTTCAAGACACATTGTCTTTTCAATACAAAATTAGTGACAAAAACTTTGTCCAATCCTTTAATTGTGACAACACCTCTTTAGTCTGCCGTGCCCAATCCTTGAATCATTTCCAATACACAAGCCAATCCTTTATACAAGTGGTCTTACCTTTGCTGTCTGCTTCTAAGTATCTTGTCTGGAACCAGGCCAACCTCAGACTGAGGGACCTTCTTTTTACTGAGAGCTTCTTCGGGAGGACAGACTCAAAGGGTCCAACTAGAGCTCAGTTTTCTCCCCTTCAGATCCCGGTCAACTGCACCCCCATACTCAGTTATCTGTTGCTTGTCCCAACTAGATCTCTGATGACTACAGCCAAATGTAAAAGTTTGTTTCATAAAAAGCAGATAGCAACAAAAACTGTTAAAGGTAAACCGTGGCAATTTTTAATTGATTCGTCAGACGGGATTGGCAAGATTACAATGAGGGCAAATGTTGCTGAGTGCTTCTCCGGCTCCCACTCTCAGAACAAAGGACAGTTAGCACAATTATACATTTTTGTTATCGTTAAAACACTCTTACCAAGTCTGAATATGGCATGACTGAAAGATTCTGCAATCTTTCAGAATATCGTACAATTGTCGTGGCCTGCGTTTGGGCCAGAGCGTAGGGGATAAAGCTCGCCGCTCAGTTGTTGACAACCTCCTGGAGAAATGTGACATACTATGTATGCAAGAGACATTCTTAGCGAAGCAAGACTTGGACAAACTCAATTCTCTCAATGACAACTTTCATAGGGCTGGGGAGTCTACAACTGACCTTGGCATGGGAATAGTCAGAGGTAGGATACCAAGTGGTGTGGCCATTCTATGGAACAAGAAGCTTGACTCATCAGTAAATGTGATTCGGCTTGATGTTGACTGGTGCATTGCCATACATTTTATTCACAACAACAAGGAATTTGTTATCCTGAATGTATATACACCCTATGAATGCCATCAGAATGAGGATGAATATTTAAATAGACTTGCTTTCATCTATTCTTTCATTCAAAACAATAATTATTGTAGTGTATATGTCATTGGGGATATGAATGCAGATATCTCAGATAGGAACTCATTATTTACCAATCATATGGCTCAGTTCTGTCAAGATAAAAAATTAATATTGTCAAGCAAAGTGCTTTTACCTACAGATAGCTATACTTATATTAATGAGGCCTGGCACACCACATCATGGCTGGACCACTGTATTAGTACAGCTGATGCACATGCCTCATTGGGGTGTATGAGCATTCTGTACGGGGCAGCAATGACTGATCATATACCTGTTGCTATGACAATAAATGTTGAACACATACCTGTGGTATCCAGAGATAGAAATAGCCTTAATACAGAAAACCTGGACTGGTCAACGCTTACAAAGGAAGACATCCTAGCCTATTATGCCCATACAGATAAATCCTTAAGCAATATTCATCTACATAAAGATGCAATAATATGTAGTAATGTTAACTGTAAAGATATGAAGCATAGGAGAGATATCTGCTCCATGTATAATGATATAGTAAGCGCCTTATATGTAGACAGTAAGCCCTACTGCAAGCATAAAAATAAGACACATAACATTCAGACCTGGCTGGAATAAGTATGTAGCTGAGTATCATACTGAAGCCCGTGAAGCCACCAAAGCATGGGCTATGGCAGGTAGACCCAGACAGGGGCCTGTGTTTGAGCACAAGAAGCTCACTAATGCAAGGTATAAGTATGCTGTTCGCTTCATCTGTAAAAACGAGCAAGCAATGAGGGCTGATTCCATGGCTAGGAAGCTGCTAAGTAACAATGCTACAGATTTTTGGAAGGAAGTGAGAGCTCTTAGCAGTTGCAAAACATCTCTACCATGTACTGTAGATGGAATCTCCGGAACGGCTAATATCGCGGAGTTATGGCGACAACATTATAGCACTTTATTCAACTGTGTCCAAGGTGACTTGTATAGGGTGGACAATATTGAGAGTAATGACTCGATGGTGATTATGTCACATGAGGTGTATCATGTCATGAACAAGCTGTCCAACAACAAAGCAAGTGGCTTGGATCATATCTCTGCTGAACATCTTAAGTATGCGAGTATGAGGATAGCTCCTCTCCTAGCTATTTGTTTTACTGGCTTTATGATTCATGGCATGTTACCAGACTCAATGTTGTCTGTCCTGTTAGTGTCGGTTTATTAAGGACAAAGCGGGTAAAGTAGGCAGTTTAAATAATTACAGGCCCATAGCTTTAGCCAGCATATTGTCAAAAGTCTTAGAAAGGGTTGTGCTGGATAGAATACATGAGTTTGTTAACTCCACAGATAACCAGTTTGGCTTTAAAGCTAAACATGGCACTGACATGCATATATGCCCTAAAGGAGATTGTAAACAAATATACAGGCAAAAACTCTTCAATCCTTATGTGCTTTATTGATGCTTCCAAAGCCTTTGACCGTGTTAATCACAGAAAGCTGTTTTGTAAAATGCGTCAAAGAGGGGTGCCTAAATACATTGTGAGAATACTGGCCTACTGGTATGCCCACCAGTCTATGCAAATAAAATGGGGCAATAGGGTCTCAGCCCCATTTGGAGTTAGCAATGGTGTTAGACAAGGGGGGATTTTGTCCCCAGTCCTTTTTAATCTATATAGTGATGATTTGTCTAAACAATTGAAAGCTGTAACATTGGTTGTGTGATTGGTAATATTTCAGTGAACTATATTATGTATGCAGATGATCTTGTGGTCTTTAGTCCATCTAGCGCTGGTCTCCAGCAGCTCCTTACTGCATGTTCCGTGTATGGTGTGGAACATGACATTAAATATAATGCTAGTAAGAGTGCTGTTATGGTCTGTAGAACCAAAGAGGATAAAAGCCTAAAATATCCTGATTTTAAATTGTCTGACAACAATCTTAGTGTCTGTAATAAGATAAAATATCTAGGGCATATTATTACAGAACAAATAACAGATGATGAGGATATTTATAGGCAACGACGCATGCTGTATATACAGGCGAATATCCTCTTGCGTAAATATGGTGCGTGTGCAGATGTGGTGAAGATGTCGCTATTCAAAGCATACTGCACACCCCTCTAGACTGCGCACCTGTGGTCGAACTATTTAAAGGCAAGTATGCAGAGACTAAAGGTTGCATATAACGATGCCATGAGAACACTGCTAAGGCAACCAAGATGGTGTAGTGCCAGTAATATGTTTGTGGCTGCAGGAGTCAGTACTCTAGAAGCTATCCTAAGACACCACATGTATAAATTCATTTGCAGGATAAATGACTCTAAAAATGTGCTTATTGTGGCCTTGACAAACATAAGGGTTAGCACTACACACTACGAATCCCAGTTGTGGAGACACTGGTATCGTTGTCTCGTTGTATGACATTGATCATTTTTTACTCTGGATTTTTAACTTAAGTATTGTGGGGTTTTTTTTAAATATATAAATTATGATGTTTTTATGTGATTTACCATGATTTTATATATATTTATGATATTTGAGATGCAATACATTTTTAATGTAATGTTGCCCCTTGTCTGGACCTTGAGTCCGTAATAAAGTTATTATTATAAGAAATTAAAAACTGTGTCCAAATCATGTTCCCTTCCAAAATTTCAATGTTAATTTTTTCCCTATTATCAAACAGTAATCCAAGAAATTTCTTTGGTTTACTGTTAATATTAGATTTGAATCCAGAACTCCTAATATTATTAATTTTGGATTTGGGTCCAGTTTAATTTTAAGAACTTCAGAGATAACTCTAAAGATTTCTGTCCAATAATAATGGAGTTTTATACATGTTACAAAACTATGCGTTAAGTTAGCTTCCAAGTTCTGACATTTATCACAAATAGAGGAAATGTTAGGATAAATTCTATTTAATTTCGTTTTTGAATAATGTTACCTGTGTAATATCTTAAATTGTATCAATATATGTCTAGCATTTAATGAGCAACGATGTATACATTGTAGGCTTTCTTCCCAAATTTCCTTCGTTATAGATAAACCTATTTCATTTTCCCATGTTTGTCGATATATTTCCGAAGTTGGGATTTCCCTATCCAAAATAGTATTGTATATATACGCTATTAATTTTTCTGTATTTGGGTGTTTATTAAACAATTCATCTAATAATCCTGGTTTTCTATTTTTATAGTCTTGCGTATTTGACTTAATATAGTTTCTAATTTGTAAATACCTAAATATGTTATTTGACTGCAATCCATAGATATCCTGTAACTCTTGAAATGAAAGAAATTGTCCTTTCTTGTAAAGGTGTTCTATCCTTTTAATTCCTAAATCATTCCAGTGTCTAAACCCCTTGTCCAATACAGAGGGCCTAAACAAAGGATTATTCATAATTGGCAAACAAAGGGACAAATTATCCATATGTAGGGTCTTAACTATTTGTTTCCAAATACGTCTATTGCTCAAACAGGATTTATACCAAAATGGTATTCCTCATATAACCTGAGACGATTATTCAATATTATATACTCAAAAAGAAGTATTAACAAATACCTAGCAATTATTTCGTTAGATGCTGAGAAAGCTTTTGACCAGGTGGAAATGGCCCTATTTATTTTCGGTTATGGAAATTTTTCAACTGGGCGAGAAGTTTAGTACATGGGTAAAACTATTATATACTAATCCAACAGCTAGAATATCAACAAATCAAATGTTATCAACTAAATTTAACTTATCTCGAGGCTGTGGACAAGGATGTCTGTTATCCCCGCTATTATTTACACTTGTAATAGAACCATTAGCACAAAGTGTGAGGTCCCATCCTGAAATATATGGGTATAAAACTAAAGATACTGAAAATAAAATCTCCTTATACGCAGACGATGTATTAATTTACATCACAAAACCTGAAGTTAGTATTCCTAATTTATTAAATTTAATAACTCAATATGGCTCGTTTTTAGGATACAGAATTAATTGGAATAAAAGTGAAATCGTGCCAATAATGGAAAGTAATCCACATATACTACAACAATTCCCTTTTAAAATAGTAAATGAAAAACTCAAATATCTTGGAATTTATGTAACAAAGAGATATACTTTGTTTAAATCTAATTTTCCGCCTTTATTGAACAAATTACATAAGAATATTTTATATTGGAAAACATTACCTCTTTCGATGTTGGGTAGAATTATAGCGATAAAAATGATTTTTCTCCCGCAATTATTGTACCTTTTTCAATTAATCCCGATATACCTCTCAAAAAATGTTTTTAAGAAGGTTGACTCTACAGTCACCAACTTTATCTGGGATTATAAGAACCACAGAATAAATTAAAAACACTTATGTACATCAAAAATAAATGGAGGTTTAGCACTACCAAATTGTATGTTTTATTATTGGGCCGTTAATCTTAAAAATATGAATTTTTGGTTGGAAGAACTGGACAAACAACCAGGTTGGTTAAAAATGGTAAAGGAAGATTGTTTACCTTTTGAAATTGGGTCGATTCTATTTGCGATTACTAAATTAAGCAAAAAAACCTATAAAGAAAACCCTATAATAGACAGTGGAATACGCATTTGGAAACAATTAAAGAAGACACTAAAATTGGATTGTTTACCACTATCTCTTCCCATTGTAAACAATGCTACATTTAAACCCTCAATGATGGATAAAGGTTTTTTACAATGGAAAAATCATGGAATTATTAAGATGGGCGATCTCTATAGGAAAAACTTATTTCTCTCATTTCAGGAACTACAACAAATTTATGGGCTCCATTCAAAAGACTACTTTAGATATCTACAAATTAGAGACTGTGCTAAGTCAAATACACAGGATTATAGAAATAGAGAGACAAAAATTCTTGATGAATGCTTGAATAAACACTCGAACGCAGAAAAATTGATATCTTATATTTATAATATTTTATTGGATAATGATGCACCCATGACGGAAATATATAGGCAATGATGGGAAAATGAACTAGGTCAAATAATAGGGCCAGAAATATGGGATGAAAGCTTACTACATATACATCACTGTTCGTTAAATGCTAGACACTCTTTAATACAATTTAAAGTTTTACATAGATTGCACTATTCAAAAACCAAATTAAACAGAATTTTTCCATGTGTATCCCCTATTTGTGATAAATGTCAACACTTAGAGGCTAATCTTACGCACACATTTGTAAGCTGTATAAAAATGAATAATTTTTGGACGGAAATTTTTAAGATAATTTCGGAAGTTGTCAATACCAATTTGGTCCCTGATTCAAAATTAATAATATTAGGACTACTAGAACCAAATCAATTATTCACAATGAACCAAAGAACTTTTATCGATTATAGTTTAATAATTGGGGAAAAATTAATATTAAAATTCTGGAAAGGCCCTATAACCCCCACAATTAAAATGTGGACTATGGAAATGTCGGAGACCCTACATTTGGAAAGATTAAGATTTGTCTTAATGGACAAACAAGAACTATTCATAAGAATATGGTCGCCATTTATTGAATATTTGAAGGGGCAAATTCGTTCGGCACGAGAACCTGACTGAAACCTGAATTAAGGAATAGATGAAAAATTATATTTTATAATCCACGGATATAGCTCCAATGATGCATAATCAGTTGAATACTCCATTCCTCTTTTGGTTTTTTTTTGGGTTTTTTTTTCTACTATTTTCTATCTATATAAAAATTTTAAAAATATATAGAAGTACAATTACGATACAATTGTTAATATAAATAATATTAATAATGTATGACTATAACAAACAAAATGCTTTTTATTATGTATTTACTTCTAATAAAAATATATTAAAACATTTTCTTTTTAAAAAGACTTGGCACCGAGCCATTCTTTTGTTCTACTAGTCCATGCTTTTGTAGAAGAACGACTCCATTTTAGATTTGACTATTAGATTTGACTATTAGCTCTTTCACTATGGCCCCTGTAATCCTGGGCTGGAATTTGGAAATGGCTGCAGAGGAACTGGACAGTGATTAATGATTAGGTGACGAGCTGGAGAGGAAGGGGAGATCTAAAAAGAGATGTGAGTGTCTCCTTTTCACAGAGAGTCAATGGCCTCTGGTGATGCACCTGGTAAATGTGGAACCCTGGGTGAACCATACCTTGAGAGTAAGTGACAAGTTATGAATTGGACTGTGTCTGTACATTCCTGATTGTCTTGGGAATCAAAGAAACATTTCCCAGGGATTGCTCCTCAACAACCTTTGTGTTTCTTTTCTCTCAGTCCTTGGTATTTTTCTGAAGGGCTGTAATAAGAATGTTAGGAAGTAACTGCAGATGCTAGTTTAAACCGAGATAGACACAAAAAGCTGGAGTAACTGAGCGGCACAGACAACATCTCTGGAGAAAAGAAATAGGTGAAGTTTTGGCTCGAGACCCTTCTTCAGACTCCAGACTCCAGTCTGAAGATTCAGACTCCAGTCTAAAGAAGGGTCTCGACCCAAAACGGCATCTAATCCTTTTCTCCAGAGATACTGCCTGACCTGTTGAGTTACTCCAGCGTTTTGTGTCTACCTTCTTGAAAAACAGAATGGATTGGTCAATCCGGCCGGCACTCAAATACACTTGGACCATTTCCGACACTTCCTTACCATTCCTTGACCTCACCATCTCTATTGCAGGTGATACACTCCTGACCGACATCCACTACAAACCAACTGACTCCCACAGCTACCTGGACTACTCCTCCTCCCACCCTGCTTCCTGTAAGGACTCCATCCCCTATTCCCAATTCCTCCGTCTACGCCGCATCTGCTCTCAGGATGAGGTGTTCCGTCTACGCCACACCCGGCCATCACAAATGTCCTCATTCTTCAGAGAACGGGGATTCCCCTCCCCCACTATGGATGAGGCTCGCACCAGAGTCTCCTCCATACCCCGCAACACTGCCCTCTCTCCCCATTCCCCCACTCGCAACAAGGGTAGAGTCCCCCTGGTCCTTACCTTTCACCCCACCAGCCGGCACATACAACACATAGTCCTCCGCCAGTTTCGCCACCTCCAATGTGACCCCACCACTCGCCACATCTTCCCATCTCCCCCCCCCCCGTCTGCCTTCCGCAAAGACCACTCCCTCCGCAACTTCCTTGTCAATTCTTCCCTTCCCTCCCGCTCCACCCCTTCCCCGGGCACTTTCCCTTGCAACCGCAAGACATGCTACACTTGTCCCTTTACCTCCCCCCTCCACTCCTTTCAGGGACCCAAGCAGTCCTTCCAGGTCTGACAGAGGTTCACCTGCACCTCCTCCAACCTCATCTACTGCATCCGCTGCTCTAGATGCCAGCTGATCTATATCGGTGAGACCAAGCGAGGCTTGGCGATCGGTTCGCCGAACACCTCCGCTCGGTCCGCAATAACCAACCCGACCTCCCGTTGGCTCAGCACTTCAACTCCCCCTCCCATTCTGTAACCGACCTCTCTGTCCTGTGCCTCCTCCATGGCCAGAGTGAACAACACTGCAAATTGGAGGAACGGCACCTCATATTCCGCTTGGGGAGTCTGCATCCTCTGGGCTTGAACATTGAATTTTCTCAAATCTGTTAACCTTTGCTGTCTCCTCACCTTCCCACATCTCCCTCAGCCCTTGGGCTCCTCCTCCTCCTTTTTCCTTTCTCCCCGCGCCCCCCCCCCCCACCTCCCATCAGTCTGAAGAAGGGTTTTGGCCCGAAACGTTGCCTATCTCCTTCGCTCCTTAGATGCTACTACACCCACTGAGTTTCTCCAGCCTTTTGTTTACCATGGATTGGTCAATGGCATTTTCAGGCTCTCTCTCTACACGAGACAAAGCAATGATGCCTGAGAGCAGTTCCATTGATTTCAGGCCCATCAGTTTGGGCATGCAGAGAAAGTCTCGCACCAGATCTGAGCCTAACGCCAAGATCCACTCTTATTGTTGCTTTAGATGATTGGGACATTGTGCAATTGTGCAGAATGCCAGTTCCATTTTACCTCAAAATGGAAGGCAACAGTGGAAATTGAATTGAATAAATTTACCAGTTTTTTGTTAATTCTATATTACTAAAAGTCTCATCTTGACCACTTCCTGTTGCACTGTATATTGATTTTAGAAAAAACTGGGACTTACAGCTGTGATTTTTGCCCATATTACAGAGTCCCCCTCCGCTGGTCAGGACAAGTGGATTTTTCACATTGATGAAAGATAGAAATTAGGTGCAGGAGTAGGCCATTCAAGCCTGCAATCATGGCTGACTCAGTATTAATCCCCTTAGCCACAAGGGTAGCCAATGAACTGGCCTCAACTATGTACTCTCTGTGTGAAGAAAGTCTTTCTCATCTCGGTCTTAAAGGATTTCCCCTTAAGCTGTGACCCCTTGTCCTGGACTTCCCCAACATTCTTCCTGCATTAGCCTGGCCAAGTATTGAGTTTTGCTTGAAAGCTAACATACCAAAAGCCACCTGGATAACCTCACATTTATCCAAAAACATTTTCACCCCAGCCTATCCAAGTCACCTTGCAGTCACAGCGAACACTGATCTGGAAGTTCTCTATCCACATCAATTGAACCCCTAATACCGTATGCTTAAGTTTGTATACTAATCTCTTAAGCCCCCCCTTTTGTTTGCTGTGATTCACCACTTTCCACTCTAGCAGACTTTTACATACCCGCCAATCCTCAGGAACTACTCCAGAATCCTAATGCATCCATATTTCCTGGTTGATGACCCACAGTCCCTGCTATTTCAGGCAGATTAATTTATGTCTTCCTTAGTGAAGACGGAACCAAAGTAGAACTGTTGAACTTTTGCAGTCAGTTTTTAAGTTTTCTTTCATAAATCTATTAAGAATTAGTCAACCCTTTTAGAATTAATTGCCAATCAATAAAAACTGTTGAGATTCTCTCTCCTGGAGGCCACGCCCCTTCCGGGGGACTATAAAACCCAGAATTGTGGAGGTGCCTCAGTTCTCTGAAAGATGGGTAACGGAGGTTGCAATTCTCAGTCTGAGCTGTGAATAACACTAAACACATGTCTACTAAATGGTGTATGGTTTTACTGACCAGTCAGTGCCCTTAATGTGGTTTGAAAATGTAGTTTAAAAATGCAAAAATGTTTTTTGTTTTGAAAATGCAAAAGTGTCTTTTGGTTTGCGAATGCAAAAGTTGCCTTGCCTAATTGAAAAGTTGGTTTGAGAATGCGAAAGTTGCCTTGCCTAATTGAAAAGTTGGTTTGAGAATACTAAAGTTGCTTTGCCTAATTGAAAAGTTGGATTGAGAATGCTAAAGTTGCCTTGCCTAATTGAAAAGTTAGTTTGAGAATGTTAAAGTTGCCTTGCCTAATTGAAAAGTTGTGTTGAGAATGCTAAAGTTGCCTTGCCTATTTGAAAAGTTGGTTTGAGAATGCTAAAGTTGCCTTGCCTAATTGAAAAGTTGGTTTGAGAATGCTAACGCTGCCTTGCCTAATTGAAAAGTTGATTTGAGAATGCCTTGCCTAATTGAAAAGTTGGTTTGAGAATGCCTTGCCGAATTGAAAAGTTGGTTTGAGAATGCTAAAGTTGCCTTGCCTAATTGAACAGTTGGTTTGAGAATGCTAAAGTTGCCTTGCCTAATTGAAAAGTTGGTTTGAGAATGCAAAAGTTGCCTTGCCTAATTGAAAAGTTGGTTTGAGAATGCTAAAGTTGCCTTGCCTAATTGAAAAGTTGGTTTGAGAATGCTAAAGTTGCCTTGCCTAATTGAAAAGTTAGTTTGAGAATGCCTTGCCTAATTGAAAAGTTGGTTTGAGAATGCTAAAGTTGCCTTGCCTAATTGAAAAGTTGGTTTGAGAATGCTAAAGTTGCTTTGCCTAATTGAAAAGTTGGATTGAGAATGCGAAAGTTGCCTTGCCTAATTGAAAAGTTGGTTTGAGAATGCTAAAGTTGCCTTGCCTTAGTTGGTTTGAAAAGTTGTTGGTTTTGAGAATGCGAAAGTTGCCTTGCCTAATTGAAAAGTTGGTTTGCGAATGCTAAAGTTGCCTTGCCTAATTGAAAAGTTGGTTTGAGAATGCTAAAGTTGCCTTGCCTAATTGAAAAGTTGGTTTTGAGAATGCAAAAGTTGCCTTGCCTATTTGAAAAGTTGGTTTAGAGAATGCTAAAGTTGCCTTGCCTAATTAATTGAAAAGTTGGTTTGAGAATGCCTTGCCTAATTGAAAAGTTGGTTTGAGAATTGTAAAGTTGCCTTGCCTAATTGAAAAGTTGGTTTGAGAATGCCAAAGTTGCCTTGCCTGATTGAAAAATTGGTTTGAGAATGCTAACGTTGCCTTGCCTAATTGAATGCAATATGGCCGAACGCACCATGGGAACTACACTCGCCCCCCTGCAGGAACTATACATCAGAAGGTGCAACTCCAGAGCCAACAAGATCATGGGGGACCCCTTCCACCCCAGCAACAGACTGTTCCAGCTGCTACGGTCAGGCAAGCACCTCCGTTGCCATGCTGTGAAAACTGAGAGGGTGAGAAGGAGTTTCTTCCCAGAGGCCATTAGGACTGTAAACTCCTATCTCCCCAGGGACTAAATACTGTACCAAATTACTGTTGTGTGGTGTCTTTTTAAAAATAGCTGTTTTTTCTTTTTTTTTCCTCCCACAAATATGTAGTATGTGAATATGTGATTCTGTTCCACACAATCCGCAAGCATTGCCATTTTTCATTTCATTGCACATCTCTCATGTGTATGTGGCAAATAAACTTGACTTGACTTGACTTGAGTCAAGTGCCAGCCCACCAGCCTTGCGTGAGTGAGATTCCAGCACACCAGGCTTGAGTGACCAACTGGTCCCACTTTGTCTAGTAAATTGATAAAATTCACTTGCTAAAACCCCTGTCTCACGGAGCGAGTCGACCCATGAGTGACCCCGAATTTAAAACAAATTAAACTTGTGGTAATCACGTACAATTAACGTAGTGGGAACGTCAGAACTCGTGGACACAACTTAGCTACTCGTGGCACTAACGGCAGGTGCCCGGGACACTAGAAAAATTTTAAACATGTTTAAAGATTTCCACGAGTCAAATTTACTCTTGAAGTTAAAATTTGAAACATTTAAACTCGTTGTAAGAATGTAGTGGCCCGTGAGTTTACCGTAGTGACTCTTGAGTCTACCGTGGGTTTGGCCTGAGTGCCAGATGTGAAATGTTGAAGATTAGTTAGATCTTAATGGAAAATGACTGAATGGATGGATGGATATAGGGGTCTGAAATTAACTTGGATACTTTCGATGGGAGAGAGCCACCGATGAAGCTGAAGGTACAGAGCGAAGATGGGGGCTCAAGCATTGATGGGAAGGGTTAACACCGGGCGGGACACGTGAAAAGTGACCATACTGAGGGAATTCCCACCTATATGAAGCAGAGAGAAACGTGAGTTCTACATAGATTATGTTTGAGCCAGTGAGGAGACATTTCTTCAGATAATGATTTTACAATGTGAGGTGAAATTATAAGCTATGGGATATAGACACAAAATGCTGGAGCAACTCAGCGGGGCAGACAGCATCTCTGGAGAAAAGGAATTGGTAACGTTTCGGGTAGAGACCCTTCTTGAGACTGGTTTTGTGCTGTGCTATTGCTGTATCTCTGGAGAGAAGTAATGGGTCTCGACCCGAAACGTCACACATTCCTTTTCTCCAGAGATGCTGCCTGTCCCGCTGAGTTACTCCAGCAGCCTGTGTCCATCTTCGCTGGCGAGGAACCGCGCGTGCCCTTTGCAAGTTTTTGCTCTCGAACACAGATAGCAGCGGATTATTAGGGGAAGAAACTCGCGTTCATGCTGCACGACGTCTTTGACCACCTGCCCCCGCTACCCCAGGAGCCTGTGCTGAGCGGTAACCAGCTGTGGAGCTTCAACTGGGGCAGGCTTTACCTGCTAGGCTGGTTGGAGCTGCTGGACCTCGGTAGCAACCTGTTGACCACGGTGCCTCGCATGCTGTCCAACTGCACCCAGACCCTGCGCATCTTCAACCTCACCCGCAACCAGATCTCCAAGCTGACCAAGGACTTCCTGCAGGACGTGATCTCCCTGCAGTACCTGGATCTCAGCAACACCAACCTGAAGACCATCCAGGCCTCCAGTTTCCCGGACAGCGCCACCAAACACCTTCGGGAGCTGCGTCTAAGCGGCAACCACTTTCTCTGCACCTGCGACGCCAGGTGGTTCGTGTGGTGGATCAATCAGACCACGGTCTGCATCCCTCACCTGGTCACCGATATCACCTGCATCTCCCCCAAAGCCCACCATGGCCACGGCATCGTCATGGTGGACCTGCACTCCTGCGAGTTGGACTACCTGGGCATCTCTACACTTTCTCCGCCTTGATCACATTCTTGCTCCTCTATTTGACACTTAAAACAGGCCTTCATTCACGAGGGTGCAGCTGCCTGACAGCGAATGCAGCGTCGGAGATCCGGGTTCAATCCCGACCACGGGTGCTGTCTGTACTGAGTTTGTAAGTTCTCCCCGTGAGCTGCGTGGGTTTTCTCCGAGATCCCCCCACACTCCAAAGACGTACAGGTTTGTAGCTTAATTGGCTTGGTGAATGTAAAAATGCCCATAGTGGGTGTAGGATAAAGGCAAGATGGCGCCTGCCTTTTGCGGAGCACCAGAACCTAGAAGGCTTAAATACAACTTCAATCAACTCACCTGGATCAGGAAAACGGCAGAAAGCGGTACCATTTCAGAAAAGCTGCTTGAGCACCTCAAGGCTCTCGCAATTTTGCAGCCGCAGGAACACCGGACTTTAACTTTTCTCACACTCGCTGGAAATCACCCGACCCGACTGAGGAACCGAGGTACTGTACCTCGGAACCCCGGGATGACCTCCAGAGCCAACGGGCTGGATCTCCCAGGAACAATGAAGCTGGAGCTGCAGCTGCCAACTTTCAAGGAGCTAGAGCTGCTGTCTGTGAAGGAATCCCCGTTCCAGCGCTGGTCCGCAGAAACAGCAGGTACAGTAAACTCAGTACCTGGAAACAAAGAGGAAGCCACCATTGTGTCTGGAAACGTGGCCGGCGGGCAGGACTTCAGGTCAGACTGAAGCGCAGGGGACTTTGACCCCCTCTCCCTACTATCCTACTGGCCAATGTACAGTCCCTTGAAAATAAAGTGGAGGACTTAAGGGCAAGGCTGCTTTATCAAAGGGAGCTGAGGGAATGCTCTGTGTTCTGTTTCACAGAGACATGGCTCACCCCCAGCCTCCCAAACTCAGTGGTCCAGCCTGAAGGGTTCTCCATCCACTGCATGGACCGTACACTGGCATCTGGGAAAGGGAGAGGAGGGTGCTCAGACATGGCAGTCCTGTCCAACTCCTGCTCTCCACTCCGCGAACATCTGGCGGTGAAGTGCCGTCCCTTCTACCTTCTGAGAGAATTCACCTCCATCATCCTGATCGCGGTCTACATTCCACCCCAGGCAGACGTCCGTCTGGCACTGGAGGAGCTGCACGCCGTGGTCAACAAACACCAAACGTCTTACCCCGAGGCGTTTACCACCATTGCTGGGGACTTCAATAAGGCAAACTTTAAAGAAATCACTCCCCAACTTCCACCAACATGTCTCCTGCTGCACCAGAGGACCAAACACCCTCGACCACCACCATCAAGAATGCCTATCGCTCTATCCCTCGCCCTCACTTCGGTAAATCCGACCATACCGCGGTGCTGCTTCTTCCTGCCCTCAGGCAGCAATTAAATAGCGCACCCCCAGAGGTGAGGACAGTACAGAGCTGGTCGGGGGGGGGGGGGGGGGGGGGGGGGGGGGCGTGGGGGTAAGAAATGTGTGGAGAACTGCATCCTTACAAAAACCTTCCGAGTGTTTCCCAATCAGAAACCTTGGATCAACTTTGAGATCTGCACTCTTCTGAAGACCAGACACTGGGCATTCATGTCTGATGATACAGTGGTCTATAGGAAGTCCAGATACGACCTTGGTAAGGCCATCAAAAAGGCCAAAAGGGACTTCTGCTCCAAGCTGGAGGATGAGACAGATGCTCGGCAGCTGTGGCGGGGCCTGAATGCAATCACCTCCTACAAGACGAAATCAGGAGGCAGCTCGAATGTCGGCGAAACATCACTCCCTGATGAGCTCAATGCGTTTTACGCACGCTTTGACAGGGAGAACATCGATGTGCCTTCCCGAGCCCCCATTCGCTGTGATGGTATTTCAGTCTCAGTCACAGAGGCCGACGTCAGGAAATCCTTCAGAGGGGTGAACCCTCGAAAAGCGCCTGGACCTGATGGTATGCCTGGTCATGTTCTAAAAACCTGTGCGGACCAACTGGCTGGAGTTTTTACGGACATTTTCAACCTCTCACTTCTGAGGTCTGTTCCCACCTGCTTCAAAAGGGCATCAATAATACCAGTGCCCAAGAAGAGCAAGGTGACGCGCCTCAATGACTATCGACCACTGGCACTAACGCCTGTGGTGATGAAGTGCTTCGAGAGGTTGATCATGGCGCAAATCAACTCCTACCTCGACAAAAACCTGGACCCACTGCAGTTCGCTTACCGCCACAACAGATCAACGGTGGATGCGATCTCGCTGACCCTCCACTCCGCTCTGGACCACTTGGACAACAAAAACTCATATGTCAGGCTGTTATTCATCGATTACAGCTCGGCATTTAATACTATCATCCCCTCCAAGCTGGTTACCAAACCTGCAGAACTGGGTCTCTGCGCATCCCTCTGCAATTGGATCCTCGACTTCCTCATTCACAGACCACAGTCTGTTTGTATTGGTGGAAATGTGTCAGACTCGATAACAATCAGCATGGGAGCACCTCAAGGCTGCGTGCTCAGCCCCCTGCTGTACTCACTCTATACTCATGACTGCGTAGCCGGTCACAGTGCGAACTCCATCAAGTTCGCTGACGACACCACTGTTGTGGGACGTATCACTGATGGGGATGAGTCAGAGTACTGAAGAGAGATCAAGCAATTGTCCATATGGTGCCAGCACAATAACCTGGCCCTCAACACCAGCAAAACCAAGGAACTGATTGTGGACTTTGGAAGGAGTAGGATGGGGACCCACAGTCCTGTTTATATCAACGGGTCGATGGTTGAAAGGGTCAAGAGCTTCAAATTCCTGGGCATGCACATCTCTGAAGATCTTTCCTGGTCCGAGAACACTGATGCAATTATCAAGAAAGTTCATCAGCGCCTCTACTTCCTGAGAAGATTACGGAGAGTCAGTTTGTCAAGGAGGACTCTCTCTAACTTCTACAGGTGCACAGTAGAGAGCTTGCTGACCGGTTGCATCGTGGCTTGGTTTGGCAACTTGAGCGCCCTGGAGAGAAAAAGACTACAAAAAGTAGTAAACACTGCCCAGTCCATCATCGGCTCTGACCTCCCTTCCATCGAGGGGATTTACCGCAGTTGCTGCCTCAAAAAGGCTGGCAGTATCATCAAAGACCCACACCATCCTGGCCACACACTCATCTCCCTGCTACCTTCAGGTGGAAGGTACAGGAGCCTGAAGACTGCAACAACCAGGTTCAGGAATAGCTACTTCCCCACAGCCATCAGGCTATTAAACCTGGCTCGGACAAAACTATGACCATTAATAACCCATTATCTGTTATTTGCACTTTATCAGTTTATTTATTCACGTGTGTATATATTTATGTAATGGTATATAAACACACTGATTTGTTTTTGTAGTCAATGCCTTCTATGTTCTGTTGTGCTGAAGCAAAGCAAGAATTTCATTGTCCTGTCAGGGACACATGACAATAAACTCAGGGGTTCAGGGGTAGGATGGTGTTAGTGTGCGGGGATCGCTGGTCGGCACAGACCCGGTGATCCGAAGGGTCTGTTTCCTCTCTGTATCTCTAAACTAAACTAACAGGGGAGAACACTGGACCTTCTTGGTCAGTTTATCATTTTACACTTATATACATTACACAGATCACGGAGTGTGAAATAAAGCTTGGCAAGCCGAGGTCATGCAAGAAACGGAGGAAAACGGAGACGATTTTATTCAGCAACTCCGTTCTGGGAGAACATCTATCCTGTGTTAAGAAACCTAACTTTCAGGGGATTTATATCTTGAGTTCAACTTCTACCTGAATTTAATCGATTTACAAAAGCTTTGATGTTCTCCCCGCAGTCTGTTTCTTAAACAACTTTACGTTTTGCGCTTTTTTTGACAGCCAAGTACTTTAAATCCCATTTATTGCATTGTAGCAATGATAGGCAACGATTTGATAAAAGCCGTTAATTACATGACAAGAGAAGCATGCAGCTACATAAGAGACACGGAGAAGCTGATCATCGGTGCAGTTCTGTCCATGGTCATGGGAGGCTTTTTATAGTAAAAAAAACTGCATGATATTTTTATCCATGTGATGATTTTTCCACACGTCGGTAGTCGTTTGTTGGCTCAAGAGTAACTCGGGAGAGGAACTTGGTGCATCGCAGAAATGAGAAGTAAATGGCAAACTTAGACATACACGTGGGAACTCGTTTAAACTCGTGAACATAAACTTGGAATCTCGTAGACAACCACGAGCTTGATTTTTTCTTTCACTCGGGATCACTCGTGGGTGGACTCGCACCGTGAGACAGGGCCATAACTAAACTGATAATAGATGCTAAATAAAATTTGATTAGCTAACTGGCGACTGATTTGCACGTAACAAGAACAGGGTGGATTGTCTGACTTAGACAATAGACAAGAGACAATAGGTGCAGGAGCAGCCATTCAGCCCTTCGAGCCAGCACCGCCATTCAATGGGATCATGGCTGATCATCCATAATCAGTACCCTGTTCCTGCCTTCTCTCCATATCCCCTGACTTCGCTATCTTTAAGAGCCCTATCAAGCTCTCTCTTGAAAGTATCCAGAGAACCGGCCTCCACCGCCCTCTGAGGCAGAGAATTCCACAGACTTCTGATCACAATCAGGATGGCTTGTCTAACTTGCAAGAAAGCAATAAAACAACACGTATTTACAAGTCCAGACTGAGGAAGAATGGTCTCTGAAATTTGCTGAAGCACATACTGATCAAACTTGAAAGCTTGGAAGATCTTACCATAAATAATGCAATTAAGACATTTGTTTCCAGCCCTTGTGTTTTAAGTGTATTTATATCTCTTTCTGACTGATGTGCCCACAAGGCCATTGTCAATGTTACCCGCAGAACATGATTTGCAGATGGCTTTTGATGTGGTTGTTCAGCCTGTTTTCTTTCAGTTCATAATTTCTGATCTTTGTTTGAGGTTTATTCTTGCCGAATCTTGCCAGCCAATTTTTTCCTTTGGCATTACTTGACTGTGTTGTCCCTAGCTAATGGCTAATTTATAAGCCGTGCTTTAACATGTTATAATAATTGATTGGTTCAGGTTCTCAATATGCATTTTTGTCTAATGAGCTTCACAAAAATATAGTAATAGAGGTTTTGAAAATTGTTTTGTGTGGGATGCATTTCAGAATTAGTTTGGGAAATAGTTTGATTTTTCTCTCAGCAATGCAGAAATGGGGCCTATTAATTATTGTAGCGGTGGTTTATTTGCTGGTTTAACCATTTAAGTAAGACCCAGTGGATTATTTGTTGTAAATTATTTGTTATCTTCCTTGAAGTTGGATCAAACTTGCAACATCCCCAAACATCAGCAATACATTTCAAAAGGATTCTCACCAACGACTTTAATTTCACTGAAAATGAATGCTAACAATTTTTGACTGCCTCAGGAACTGAAGGAAATATCATTATTGTTTGGCTGAGTGTTTTACAGGAAGAAATCAAGGTTGAGACACAAAATGATGTAATAACTCAGCATCAACATATTTAAGGTGGCATTTCTGGATAGAAGGAAAGGGTGACGTATCGGGTCAAGACCCTTGTTCAAAAGGTGGTTGAGTGAAGGGCTTCCAGACATTAGAGGCTAGACAGCTGGAGGCAGTGGTGCAACAAAGGAAGAGAAGAGTTCAGCTGATGTGCGGATCTCAGATGGTCAGGGATGGATTCAAGACGGTGCTTACAGGTGACGCCCCATCCACTCCCCACTCCCCAAAAGGCACAGAAGATGAGTCGAAAACATTTGCACACATGTCCATCCTTTCATAGACCTGCATGTTTAGTCTTCCAAACAATAAACAATAAGTGCAGGAGTAGGCCATTCGGCCCTTCAAGTCAGCATCACCATTCACTGTGATCATGGCTGATCATCTACAATCAGTACCCCGTGCCTGCCTTCTCACCAAATCCCCTGACTTTGCTATCTTTAAGATCTCCATATAACTCTCTCTTGAAAGCATCCTGAGAATTGGCCTCCACTGCCTTCTGAGGCAGAGAATTCCACAGATTCACAACTCTTTAGGTGAAAAGGTTTTTCTTCATCTCCGTTCTAAATGGCCTACCCCTTATTCCTAAACTGTTGCCCCTGGTTCTGGACTCCCCCAACATCGGGAACATATTTCCTGCCTCTAGCGTGTCCAATCCCTTAATAATCGTATATGTTTCAATCAAATCCCCTCCCATCCTTGTAAATTCCAGAGTATACAAGCCCAGCCGCTGCATTCTATCAACATATGATAGTTCCGCCATCCCAGGAATTAACGTTGTGAATCTACGCTGCACTCCCTCAATAGCAAGAATGTCCTTCCTCAAATTTGGAGACCAAAACTGCACACAATACTCCAGATGTGTTCTCACTAGGGCCCTGTACAACAAATGTTCAGTCCTATGCACACCCTTTGATAAACAATGAGAATTTTTAAATTCAGGTCTTTTTTGGACTGAGAGTCAGTCAGTAGCGAAATGGATGCTTTTCCACAGAGAAGCTAACTCTGGCGGAGGGGGAAACTATTCTATCAAAATTTGAAAAAGGCAAATTATGTTTTAAGAATCTATAAGGCTACCTGTTAAATGCATCTACATTGTGCGTACCAGAACTGATGTTGGATGGCATGCATTGTTTTGTTGTAAAGCAGTTTTGTTTCCTCCACCGTTTCCATCGCAACTTCCTCCAAAACCCAAAAGACAGTAACCAAAAGCAGCACTTCCAAAATACCTTCAGGTGAATGGAAGGTAGTGAAGAACAGAACAGCGTGGTTCAAATGAACTGTCCTCTGCTGTTGAATTTATTTTTACATTCTTTCTTGTAAATGTGTGACATCTTGCCTGAGCTTTTAAGTTTCTTATCTGATCTTTGAATGAAATGGACAACACATGGTTTAGATGAATATTTCATTTCTAATTGTTTCAAGCATGTAGAAAATGCCACAGAGACAGCTTAGTAGGTATTTTTTCATATCATGTCTCATGGGTTCAGAGCATTTTTTTCCCTTTCCTCTTTTGAATAACTGCGTTTCTGATCTTTGGGCTTTTATCCATTCTTCATGTAAATCCAAGAGACTGCATTGTCATTGAATCGTCAGTTAGAAAGCTGTTTATGTTCTCATCCTGATATCTCCATGGAATTACTTTCTAGGGTAGGAGCCAGGAGTGAAGATTATGAAGGATGTTTTCCTCTCTAAAGACCACAATTTGTCAGGAAGAAACAACACTTTCTTGACAGACCGGTGGCATTACTCCACCTCACATGGGCGAGACCAGTCTTTGAACCTGGAAGACCTTCATTCTTTGTTGAGTTCAGTGAGACGATCGTCAGATATGTTTACCAATGACTTATTAGTGGTAATGATAGACAAGCTCTCTTATGAAGGCTATTGACCATTGTGAGAGATTTTTTGTAAAAACCAGAGCTGCTGAGAGGCTCAGGTCCTGGTGCAGGGTCTCGACCTAAAATGTTGTGTGTCCATTTCATAGAATCATAGAATCATAGAAAATAGGTTCAGGAGTAGGCCATTCGGCCCTTCGAGCCTGCACCGCCATTCAATAAGATCATGGCTGATCATCCAACTCAGTATCCTGCACTTGCCTTCTCTCCATACCCCCTGATCCCTTTAGCCACAAGGGCCACATCTAATTCCCTCTTAAATATAGCCAATGAACTGGCTTCAACTACCTTCTGTAGCAGAGATTCCACAGACTCACCACTCTCTGTGTGAAAAAAGATCTTCTCATCTCGGTCCTAAAAGACTTCCCCCTTATCCTTAAACTGTGACCCCTTGTTCCGGACTTCCCCAACATCGGGAACAATCTTCCTGCATCTAGCCTGTCCAACCCCTTAAGAATTTTGTAAGTCTCTATAAGATTCCCCTCAATCTCCTAAATTCCAGCGAGTACAAGCCGAGTCTATCCAGTCTTTCTTCATATGGAAGTCCTGCCATCCCAGGAATCAGTCTGGTGAACCTTCTCTGTACCCCCTCTATGGCAAGAATGTATTTTCTCAGATTAGGAGACCAAAACTGTATGCAATACTCCAGGTGTGGCCTCACCAAGACCCTGTACAACTGCAGTAGAACCTCCCTGCTCTTGTACTCAAATCCTTGGGCTATGAATGCCAACATACCATTCGCTTTCTTCATAGCCTGCTGCACCTGCATGCCTACTTTCAATGACTGGTGTACCATGACACCCAGGTCTCGTTGCATCTCCCCTTTTCCTAATCGGTCACCATTCAGATAATAATTTACCCTCCTGTTTTTGCCTCCAAAATGGATAACCTCACATTTATCCACATTATACTGCATCTGCCATGCATTTGCCCACTCACCCAACCTATCCAAGTCACCTTGCAGCCTCCTAGCATCCTCCTCACAGCTAACACTGCCCCCCAGCTTCGTGTCATCCGCAAACTTGGAGATGTTGTATTCAATTCCCTCATCGAGATCATTAATATATATTGTAAATAGCTGGGGTCCCAGCACCGAGCCTTGCGGTACCCCACTAGTCACTGCCTGCCATTCTGAAAATGACCCGTTTACTCCTACTCTTTGCTTCCTATATTTCCCCCTCCATATGCTGCCTGACCTGCTGCTCTCCTTTATTTACTCCAGATTTCAGCATCGGCAGTCTCTTGTCAACCTGGGAGCAACCCTGCATTGTTCTGAAGGAGTTTAATTGGCAATCAATGTGACATTTTCTGATAAACAAGGGAAATAATCTTATTTTACACCAGGCGGGGGTGTGGTGTGACAAGGTGAAGTCGCTGCACAGCCCATGATTACTTTTCTTTTAGTTCTCTCCTGCGGTTGCTCACTTGTTCCATTGATTTCTTCCATAAATTATTTTGCCTTTGGCTGGGCGGCTGCCTGAAGACATGCAAACAACCACTTTACATGTGAGGCTGAAGGTGTGCCTGATTACATGGTTGTGTTTTTTACCCTAGCTTTCTCCCTTCTCTCAGAATAGGCTTCAATATGCACCAAGGTGCTCTATTTGAAAACTGTTGAGATTGGGAATAGACGTTATTGATTTTTTTCTGTTGTGACTCTTAGAATTAGTGCTGACACACCCAAGATAGCGTGGCGACCTAGAACGTTACTAGTTCCTATTCGATTATATTGTCTACTACGCCACTACTTTGTGTCTACCTTTAGCGTAAATCAGCATCTGCAGTTCCTTCCTACACATTTTGTCTACTAAGGTATTTGCTTGGTGATGTGGGTGCGGATTGGTGCCTAATCATGCAAAGTTGCCTCACCTCAGCAAGTCAAGGGAATGCATCACCAAATCAACAGTATTTTGAAATTTACCACTTAACTTTATAGAATATCTCTGTGTAATGCAAAGATGAATTTTCTGAAAACGATTAAGGTCCCAATTATTTAATTGTGGCACTGTTATACAATGGGCCTTATTTGAAATAGGGAAATAAGATCTTTGCAAGGGAAGAGTAGCAATTATCGAGTCATAGAGTGTGAATGTGTGGAAACATGCCCTTCGACCCAACTTGCCCACACCGGCCAACATGTCTCCGCTGCACTAGTCCTACCCACCCTTGTTTGGCCCATATCCCTCCAAACCTGTACTATCCATTTACCTGTCTAACTCTTTATTAAACATTGGGATCATGCTTTACAATTATATAGTGTGGAAGATACAGCAATCAGTTTGTGCATTGCAAACTCCCACAGTATTATAATATTAATGATAATCTCACTCATTTAGATGAATAGTTGTGAAGAAAGTAGTGATAATTATCCTCAGTAGTTGTGTGAGATTGTATGCATCAATCTGAGAGGACATACTTCATTGGCTGGATCAAAAGGAAAGATAACAATTGGGCTGCAAGATAAAGACAGGAGGGTATGGAATTGAGGGGGGTGTAACTGGGACGCCAGGAATCACCGTTGAGCCCTCTGGAGACGTTGTGGGCTCATCAATGAGACATCAAAGAAGGAGGGTGCCCACCTGATGACTCCAATGACGTACCTACCCTACCTTTCACCACTCCAATCCCACTGCAAATAGCAAGAGTGCCGACTTACTAAAGGGATTGAAACATCAAGTCCTCTTAGCTCTACAACCAATGCTTTGTGCACAGCACCTCCTCCAATCATGGCAGTGTTGTTTAATAACGGAGTTTAGGGATAGTGGAAGACTGGGGGGATTGCAGAACTGAGGGAATGCAGTGACAATCGGTCTCTTTAATGTAAAGTGAGGAACATCCCCAAAATAGGAAGCTATTGTGGAGGGAGTCTAATGCCTATTTCCGTTGACAATAAACGATGTGTATGTGTTTTCCACGCTCAGTGTAACAGGTAGCACACTTCTCATCAGAACTGTGCTCGTCAACCTGCTGACCATATTAGACTCAATGTCGTCAGAGTTTAGCAGACCAAACAACTCTTGTACTGCACTCTAACTAATCCATTAATAGGACTGGAGTTTTGTTCCTTTCCTTCATTCTCTTTCCCTCCTCACTATGCCCCCTCTAGCATTTGTGAAACACCAATCTAGAAAGTATCAAATTTGGGTTAACTTTTAGCTGTTTGCATGCTAGATTTTAATAGAAATAGATATAGATAACAGTAATAGAAAAGCAAATATGTTTGTCCTCCATTTCCTGTCTATATTTTGAGTGAAATCAGTGAACAAGAGTTTCAGCAATGTAGTATCCATCATCTTGTTCTTGTAGGCGAGGGTGAATTCTATTGTATATAATCCTGCAATGCAGAAAAGTGGCCATTCACGCCACTGAGCCTGTGCAGACTATTTCAAAGAGCCATCCAATTGATCCCAGCACCCAGCTCTTTCTCCTAAAATGTCTCTGTTTCTTTCCTAGTCTCAGGCTGTGGGATGTTATAATGAAGTGTGCCGTAGAGCAGCTGTGAGCTGATTACTTCCTTCTTTGCCAGTTAGAGAGGATTGCGATATAAAGCAGATTTCTCCCCCCTTCCCCAGCCTAATGGCTCCAACATCTTACTGTAACCTTCATGAATCATTGTCCTGAGATTAACTCTGAATAATTAATCGTTCCATTTCTCAGAGTGCTGGGTAATTTGTGTTGATAGTTCCCTGTTAAGAGATCACAGCAATAGAGACATTGAGCCTGAGAATGTTTAAATGTTGATCTTGATTGTGCACTGTTCTGCATCATATCTGAATGACGGGTTATAAATGACAGAGAAATAAGGTTGTATTTTGGTCAGGTATTTGTAAACTATGGATAAAAATAGAGATAGTATTGTTTACTTTTTATCATGACATAAATACTAATTTTTGAGAACAAATAAAAATGCACTTTAATGCACACAGGGTATGTACTTGTAGCCAAGAATATTCCGCTCTCTGGTTACCAATGAATTTCACAGTACAGTTGCTACCTATTGATTAATTAGGCCTGTAAGCATGCAGTTTTTCAATTCTTAACAGCACCGCCTGAAGGGATCAGATGTGGCGAACACACTGAATGAACAGGGCACCTGCACAGTGAGCTGATGGTTGATAGATCGCAGCAAAGTGTGCAGAGTTTGGCAGCTGTGGGGACAGAGGAACCTGCACTGATCACAACTCTCTTCTTGGTGGCCATTCCTAATGTGTGAGGTGCTGAATCAGCTTGTTGCAGCAAGTGAAAGTGTCAAATAGCAGAGCAGTTGTTAGACATTCAAGGCACGTGGGGCAACAGAGAGGGAGCAAAGGTATCGGCAGGGAAAAAAACTCGACAAAGAAGCAAGAAGCGAGGTTCGAGACATTAGGTGTAGCTGCAGGAAGAAACTAGCCACCTTTTTTTATCCTGCAGGGCTTTTGATTCGGAGCTCCAGTCTCAGTAAAGCAATTTAAGCCTTGTCCTGCTGTTTCGAGTCTCATCATCCAGACAGACAGGTGTGCACTTTGAAGTGGGAGGCACACGGCCAATTGAGAAATGTCAAGAATTCCGCGCCTGCAGAGATCATGGTCCCTGTCCGATGAATCAGAAGCTGCGGATGGAGCGGAGCTGGAACCCGAACCAGAAGATCTAGACTGGGATAACTACAGTGTGACCCTGGAGGAGAAGATAAATGTCGTATGTATTCCATTTCACTTGTGAATTCCCCTTTCCCAACAACTTCTGTTTCACCCAGCCAGTGTGAAAGAATGAGCGTGCTGTTTGAAGCCGCTGTAACATTAGCCAATGAAAAGGGCTTGGGAGGAAAGGAAAACCTGAAGCAGATTGCACTAAGCCTGTTTTTGAGTGCACTGTAATTGAACGCAGTTGGATTGTTAGCCATTCCACAGATAATTTCAGCCTGCCATGAAAACTCACAGTTTAACTCTTTAGGGCACTGCCTTGCACCAATCTTTTTTTGAATTTAACAAATGTTCAAATGGAGCTCGTTATGTGTTGTTTTCTGATATAATACTTCTTATTTAAATTCCCACTCAGATCTAACGCAGGTTACAAAATAATATATTAATTTCGATATTTAATGAAAAGACATGTGTTAAAATCTGCAGATTTGAGTTTGCACGTACCCATTGTTATTGGTAAGAGGGCAGTTCCATTGCATGTTTCAGAGTTGGCGCTGTTGCTTCAAGTTGCTCAGACAGACAGTTCATCAGGAATTGTAAGGAGTTGTATTTAACCCTTTAAGGTTGGTTTCTGAAGCATGATCAGTGTATTTCACAGAAGATGAAGGAGTAAAGCTGTGATGGTCCCATACAATAAATGAAAGATTTGGTGTTCATTATGCCCCATGCCATTAATGCCTCTAGGCAGGTGTTTAGGGCTCTCCCAGATAGCAACCCTCACAGCTGAATGTAAAGTTATGGTGAAGTGTGCTTTTAATGTCTGATTTCCCTGAATCTGTTTGCTCTGTCCCTCGACCATCTGTGTTTGATGGTTTCCTTGTGGTAGCCATTTGCTCGCATTTCAATCCCCTGATCTCATCAGTCACGTTTCCATGGATGCCGTGTTTCCTGGTTCAGGGCATCTCTGACACTTAATAACTAGGTGCCCGTTGGTCTGTCTGTTCATTGTGTTTAATTTCTATGATTTTATGCATTTAAGCACCAACGATTTTCAGATCCTCCACAACCCAATGCTTTTTGAATGCCTGGTTTCCCTGATTGCCAGCGTTGTGTTTGAAATTTCCAAGAATTCTTGCTCTTCTGTATTTATGGTACTCCTTAGATTTGTCAGCTAATTGCTGGGAACTTTAGTGTGACATGTATAGGCAATTCCCCATTATTGAACAATGAACACAGCACTCACAATTATTTGTGTGCAGTGCTAATGCAATTTTCTTAAAGTGTCATTTTGGATATTAAAAACAACATTAATAGACTTTTTAAGTTACTGGACATCAAGGATTGAGTAGTTGTAAATTATTTAATTCTTTAACTGCAATGTTGCGATTGTTTGGTTATGGTCAGTGTATAGAGTCATAGAGTGATACAGCGTGGAAACAGGCCCTTCAGCCCAACTTGCCCACACCGGCCAACAATGTCCCAGCTACTCTAGCCCCACCTGCCCGCGCTTGGTCCATACCCCTCCAAACCTGTCCTATCCATGTACCAGTCAAACTTTTTCTTAAACATTTGGATACCTCCTCTGGCAGCTTGTTCCATACACCCATCACCCTTTGTGTGAAAAAGTTTCCCCTCAGATTTCTATTAAATATTTTAAATAAAAATAATAATAATAAATAATTTATTGATCCCCTCAGGGAAATTCAGATGTCCAAGAGTCAATAACCAACAAACCCACACATTCAGAATGAAAGCAGACAAAACATACATAAAATACAATATTGACAATACCTGAAAGCAATAAATACTTGAAAAGACCCAATAATTAACTATTAAAAATGCAAAGCACCCCCATACAGCCTAGTCAGTATTATAAAATCTAATGGCTGCAGGGGCGAAGGATCTCCTGAACCGCTCCGTTCTACAGCGCAGGGAGAGGAGTTGGTTGTTGTTCTGTGTGCTCTCCAGAATTTCATGGAGGGGGTGCCTGGAGTTGTCGAGGATGGCCTGCAACTTGCTCCTCATACAACTCTCCAGCACATCCCCCACAGAGTCCACTCCCCCCCCCCCCCCCCCCCCCGCCCCCCCTCCCCCCCAGCACTGAGCTAGCTCGTTTTATCAGCTTGACCAACTTCCTGCTGTTTTTTGCACTGATGTTGTTGCCCCAGCATACAACAACATAGAAGATGACACTTGCAACCACAGTATAGGAAAATACTGTGTAGGAAAATACAGCATGTCATCGCGCACATTGAAGAATCTGAGCCTTCTGAGGAAAAAGAGTCTGCTCTGTCCTTTTTTGTAGAGGGCAGCGGTGTTGACTGACCAGCCCAGTTTGTTATCAAGGTGCACTCCCAGATACTTATATGTCCGCAACACCTCAATGTCCACCCCTGCAGTGTTAACCGGCTGAAGGGGGAGCTTGGACCTGCCAAAGTTAACAACCATCTCTTTGGTCTTGGTTGTATTCAGGATGAGACAGTTCTCTTTACTCCAGACACAGAAAGCACTGATCAAGTCCCTGTATTCCTCCTCACGTCCGTTCCTTACACATGCCACAATCGCTGTGTCGTCAGAATATTTCTGAAAGTGGCATGTGTCAGACTTATATTTAAAGTCTGCAGTATACAGGGTGAAGAGGTATGGGGCCAGAAACCGTTCCCTGTGGGGCTCCAACATTGCACACCACTGTCCCGGAAACACAGTCCCCCAACTTAACAAACTGTGGTCGACCTGTCAGGTAGTTGTATATCCAGGAGGTAAAGGTGGAATCCACCCCTATCTTCTCAAGCTTGTCTTTCAAAATCAGGGGTTGGATGGTGTTGAACGCACTTGAAAAATCGAAGAACATAATCCTCACGTAGCCACCCGGTTCGTCCAAATAGGAGTAAATCCGGTGCAGCATGTATAGGACTGCGTCATCCACCCCAATGTTCTCCTGGTACGCAAACTGTAGTGGGTCGAGTGCGTGCTGGACTTGTGGTCTCAGGAGACGACTAAGTAGCCGCTCCATCGTCTTCATGATATGAGATGTAAGGGCTGTAGACTGTACGTCTGCAGTCGTTGATCTCGGTCGGCCGCCCTACTTTGGGAACCGGCACGAGACATGATGTTTTCCACAGACCTGGTACCCTCCCTGACTGGAGACTCAGGATGAAAATGGTTGGAGAGGCTCCGCCAGCTGAGCCGCACAGTCTTTCAGTAGCCTGGGGCATACACCATCAGGGCCAGCTGCTTTACCAGGGCGCTGCCTCCTCAGCTCAGCTCTCACCTCGTCCGCCGTGAAGAACAGTTGAGGGGATGCCGGCATAGGAAGTGCTGCAGCTATGGTGTTGGGGGGGGGGCTGCCTCGTGGAGGTGATGGTGGGGGCGAGGCTGGACCTGCAGAGGTGGGAGGGGATACGAGATCAAACCTGTTATAGAACAGGTTAAACTCATTGGCCTTGTCCACGTCTCCTGACGGCTGGCTTCTCTTCTCCCTGAAGCCAGTGATGGTCTTCATTCCTCTCCACACCTCTTTGATGCTGTTGTGCTGCAGTTTCCTCGCCAGCTTCCTTTTATAGTCCCCTTTTGCTTGCTTCAAGCTCCTTTTCAGATCATGCTGTACCCTCCCGGTCACCAACCTTGAAAGCCTCCTTTTTCTCGTTTAGGAGGCTCTTGATGTTGCTTGTAATCCAAGGTTTGTTGTTGGGAAAGCAACACACAGTTCTTACTGGCACAACAACATCCCTGCAGAAGTTGATGTAGTCCGTTATGCATCCAGCCATCCTATCGATGTCCATACTGCTGTTGAATTCCTGTGGCTCCATCAGTACGTCCCAGTCTGTGCATTGAAAGCAGGCCCTCAGTGATTTACTGGCCTCTGGTGTCGACTTTCTAAAAGGTGGTTGTAGACTGTCTCAGTGCACAGGGTTTGTAAGAAGGCCTTAGGTAAACCAGATTGTGATCTGATTTGCCAAGCAGTGGAAAGGCTAAAACACTATAGGCCTCCTTGACATTGAAATAGCACAAGTCCAGCACTTTTCCCCTTCACCTTGAACCTTTGTCCTGGATTCCCCTACTCTGGGAAGGAGCCTCTGTGCATCTACCTTTCCTCTTTTGATTGTATACACTTCTATAAGATCACTCCTCATTCTCCTATGCTCCAAGGAATAGAGACCCAGCCTATTCAATCTTTCCCGATAGCTCACACCCTCTAGTCCTGGCAACATCCTCATGAATGACATGCAGTTAGTTTTGTTAATGTTGTAGAGAAGGCTAAGTTATTTCTCATGATGAGCCTTTAATGATCTGGGACTTGCTGTCAGAGACGTTGAGCAAAAGTGTAGGAAGGAACTGCAGATGCTGGTTTAAATCAAAGATAGACGCAAAAAAGCTGGTCAGACAGAGTCTCTCGAGAAAAGGAACATGTGATCTTTCAGGTCGAGGCGTCTGAAGAAGAGTCTCGACCTGAAACCCACCTATTACTTTTCTCCAGACAAGCTGCCTGTCCCCGCTGAGTTACTCCAGCTTTTTGTGTCTACCAACAGTGGATGAAAAAGGCTAAATAACAATTGAACGGAACTAGACAGTAATTTGAAAAAAAAATAGTGCATCACGGAGAAAATCATGTAATTTGGAGAGTTTTTAAGAGTCAACAGGATGGGTAGAGTAACCTCCTGCTGATGTGTAGGACTCGATGTCGACTTGTCTGCCTCAAAACTTTCACCATCAATTTAACAATTTAACCTTTTGTAAACTTGTCAAGTTCTCTCAGTGTCTTGGTCATAAACAGCAGGGGTAATTAAGTTTAATTGTCAGTCTCAGTTGGAGCTACAGTTAAAGCTGGCAGAATCAATGAAAATGAATTACAGACACGAATGTCGATCAGTGTCCAGAAACTCTTTTTCTGGAACACATATCTGTGTAGATGCCAGATGAGAGGCCAGTTAAAACATGACCTCTCACGTGAGCTTGTATTCACTGTCTGAGCTCACACATCAGGAATGGCCACCTGTGTAGGAAGGAACTGCTGATGCTGGTTTACACCAAAGACACAAAATGCTGGAGTAACTCAGTGGGAAAGGCAGCCTCTCTGGAGATGTTTTGGGTCGAGACCTGGACACCTCATGTGCCCTCGATAACCCAGGGAAAAATCTCTGGCACCTTTCAAGAGAGAAATTGAGAGAAAGGAAGAGAAACCAAAGCAATCAGCCAGAAACTGTTGTCATGTTGAGCAAGGTTTTGGTTCTGTTAAAGTTTGTGATTTTACTTTAAGCAGTAAGCTCTTCATGGGAGGGATCCTAGAAAGACACAACTAAACTAATATCAGTCAGTCTCAGTTCCCTCGAGAAAAGGGGTAGGTGTCGTTTCGGGTCGAGACTGCTGAGTTACTCCAGCTTTTTGTGTCTATCTTCAGTTTAAACCAGCATCTGCAGTTCCTTCTTAAACAGTCTCAGTTCTGTTGGTTTAACTCCCTTTCAACGTGGCCCTCACTGATTCTCAAGGCCAGTGTTCCCCAGTGAGCTCGCAAGAATATTGCTCCGTTTTCTAAAAAGTCAATAGTTATAAGTATAGGGAAGCTGATTTACAGCTCATAACTGTTAAATAGAGTTCCTTTTTAAGAAGACTTCTTGTATATTTGCGTCATTCGGACCTTTGTTGCTGTAGTCGTGGGTTGTGATAATTACAGAAAGTCTTTCAATGTTTCTGCTGGGTTATATCTGGAGGTAACATTCTGTATGTGTAGAGGCTCCTTTTGTCTGGCCATTTGCCAAGTATTCTTATGCTTGTGCCAGACTGTAATTAGATATGCGGGGATAACCACACATTGCATGGCAAAGGTATCTAACTATTTTTAAATGCCATCCCATTGTTTGGGATTCTTGTAGGGCAGTTGAGAACGAGGTAAAAATCCTGAGAGTGGACCTATTAAACTAGCTTGGGAAAGCTCGTTTAGCTTGAGAGGAGAGTTTTCATTTTCCTTCGTTGTTATTCTGCGTGTTGATGTTGTAATTGGATCTGGTGGTGCAGGATGGAGGTCGACAGTAGAGTTTTCTTTGTACAGTTAACTCTACTGTTCGGAATTGGAACCTGGTCTTCATTTAGTGGGGAATGCAGAGAGTGCTGGTCCATTCACTCACACACACACACACACAAAGCTCTCGCTTCGACATAGACGGAAACAATGCAGACCGTAAATCAAAGTCCTGCCCTGAACTGCTGCCAATCATGTTCACAGGAGCAGGGGGAGCTGCCTGCCTGTGAGCAGCGCTGCTCTCAGCTGCTGAAGGCGAAGCTGGATCTGGAGGCTCAGGTCGCTGATCTGAGTGAGCGGCTGCTGGAGGAGGAGATCACTGCCACTGAACTGAGCGCTCAGAGATGTCAGCTGCAAGCCGAGTGCCGCACACTCAAGGCAGGCATTGACGAATTGGAGTCCACGCTGGCCAAAGCGGAGAGGGAGAAGCAGGTGAGTGGTGTTCAAACCCAACAACCAATGCATAACCAATTGTCCGAGCAATAACGTGCCCCGATCACAATCTCTGTTCACTTGGGGGCAAAGCGGAGGACAGTTGAAAGCGCGGAATCTTTTAATCATTTAAGCAGCTGCTGAGTGCAAACAAATGTGGAACAGGCATTCGCCAGAGGAGGATGTGACAGTTCTACCTTGTATTTAGAGTCGCAACGTCGTAGTAGAATCAGACAGCACGGCAAAAGGCCCTTCGGCCCAACATGACCATGTCAAACTGTTCCATCAAAGTTACTCCCATTTCCTCGCATTTGGCCTATCCATGTACCTGTTCAAATGGATTTTTTTTAATGCTGTATTGTACTTGCCTTGACTAAATCCTTTGGCAGCTCTTTCCATATATATAAAAAAGTTGCCTCTCGAGTTCCTATTAAATTTCCCCCCTCTCAACTGAAACCTATGCCCGCTGGCTTGATTCCCCAACTGGGTGAGAGACTGTGCATTCACCCTCATGATATTATAAGCCTCAAAAAAATCAACCCCCCCCCCCCCAGGCTGCTGCTCCAAGGATAAAGTCCGACACTGCCCACTCTTACCCTTAGGTTATGTTGCTTAGGTGTTCGACTTCTGGCAACGTTCACGTAGATCTCTATTTGAAAGTAAATTCTTTGAAAACTTTAACTAGGCTGAGGTTTTTCATACAACTGAAACGAAAATGTTGCACTGTGGGGCCAGATTTTAGTGTTTGAATAGATTATGAATGTACCTATACAGGTAAGCTCACCTGAGGCGAGAGCAGCAAGGTGATGCAGCGGTAGAGTTGCTGCCTTCAAGACCCAGGTTTGATCTTGACTACGGGTGCTGTCTGTACGGAGTTTGTACTTTCTTCCTGTGACCGAGTGGGGTTTCTCCAAGATCTTCGGTTTCCTCCCACACTCTAAAGACATACAGGTTTGTAAGAATGTGCAAGGATCGCTGGTTGGTGCAGACTCATTGAGCCAAAGGGCCTGTTTCCGTGCTGTATCTCTAAACTAAACTATAAGTGGTACTGTATTTTTGTGCATTTTTGAAGGTTGGAATATAATATATCTTGAAAAGGTACATTATATTACTCAGGAGCTTGTTGAATCTTTGTATAAAGTTACATTTCATGTTTAGATTTTCAAATGTTCCATTTATTTATTTATTTGAAAGGATGGCTGATCCTTTAATGACTTTATCACTCAGTGATGGTTAAAGGGGCACTGCCCTTTCTTGCTCAGACTGAAGAAGGGTCTCGACCCAAATCATCACCCATTCCATCTCTTCAGAGATGACAATAGACAATAGGTGCAGGAATAGGCCATTTGGCCCCTCGAGCCAGCACTGCCATTCAATGAGATCATGGCTGATCATCCACAATCATTACCCCGTTCCTGCCTTCTCTCCATATCCCTTGACTCTGCTATCTTTAAGAGCTCTATCTAGCTCTCTCTTGAAAACATCCAGAGAACCAGCCTCCACCACCCTCTGAGGTAGAGAATTCCACAGACTCACAACTCTGTGTGAAAAACGTTTTCCTCATCTTTGTTCTAAATGACTTACCCCTTATTCGTAAACTGTGGCCCCTGGTTCTGGATTTCCCCAACATCGGGAACATGTTTCCTGTCCCTAGCGTGTCCAAACCCTTAATAATCTTACATGTTTCAATAAGATCCCCTCACATCCTTCTAAAATCCAGAGTGTACAAGCCCAGCCACTCCATTCTATCAATATATGACAGTCCCGCCATCCCAGGAACTAACCTGGTGAACCTACGTTGCACTCCCTCAATAGCAAGAACGTCCTTCCTCAAATTGGGAGACCAAAACTGCACACAATACTTCAGGTGTGGTCTCACTAGGGCCCTGTACAACTGCAGAAGGACCTCTATTCACTCAACTCTTTTTATGAAGGCCAACATGCCATTTGCTTTTCTCACAGGCCTGAAGAAGTGCCTGTCTGTCTGCCTGTCCCGCTGAGTTACTCCAGCATTTTGTGTCTATCTTCGGTGCAAACCAGCATCTGCAGTTTCTTCCTACACACCCTTTACCTGATATATTGTTATGGGTTGGAATGAAGACAGGACTTTTGGATACTATGTTGATTGAGAAGAGAAGGAAGTGTTGATCAAGAATAATAAATTGAAGATATTTATTTATTTTTTAAAGTTCTAACAGAGTTGGTGATACTTAAAAGCTGATAAATCTTTTTGAAAGAAGTAGTTGTAAAGATAGTGGATACCTTGGATATCATTCCATGGAGAATGGAATGGCTACAGGGAAATGAGATATGACCCCTGGTATTTATGAAGGGAGTAAGAGAGCAAACGGAGAACTACTCGCCTGTTAGCCTAACATCAATGATAGCAATATTTTCAAATCAACAATAAAGGATGTAATAATTGAATGCTGTGGAAAGAATAACTGTATTTAACAGAATCAGCATGACATGAAAGAAAGATCATGTTTGATTAAAAGCAAATTGAGTTGTTTGAGAATGTAATGAGTTGCAAAGGTAAGGGGAACTAATAGATATAGTGGAGCAAAATACAGAAGTGCTGGAGGAACTTGGCGGGTCAGGGAGCACTTGGGGGGAGGGGGATGAATGGGCGACGTTTTGGGTCAGGTCCCTCCTTCAGACTGGTGAAGCAGAGATGGCCCTTTCAACTCTTTTGTACACAAGTGCTGACCAACAGATGATGTGCAATTTGGAGTAATTTGCTGGGATAAATTAAGAATTGGTGATCAGACACGAGACGATGGAAATAAATGTCTCCGTCTCTGGTTGACTGGGATCTGTGCTTGGGTCTCATTTGGTCTACACTAATGATTAAGCTGAGGAGATCAAATTCCATATTTCCATACTTGTGCTGATGGTACAAACTGAGGTGTGAAGAAATCCAGCTGAGTTGGGTGAGTGGGAAAGAACTTGGTCGATGTAATAGAATGTGGAAACGTGAAGTCATGATGTTGGTGAAAAAGCAAAGTATATGTTTAAAGTTTGGGTAAGAGGAAATCTTTCTGTCTTTGAAATCGAATGCACTGCTAGAGCAGGCAATTAGGAGGACAAATGGTATGTTGAAATTTATAACAAGCAATTTAATACAGGAGTGCAGGTGTTTTACTGAAATTCAATAGGACCAGGTGTAGTGTGTCGATTTTATTTTCTCTTTTACATAAAAAAGGGTGTGTATGCTTAGGAGAGAGGGCAGTAAAGATTATTTGAAAGGATTCAAGGGGTTCTGAGTCTACCATACAGGGTGTGATGAGGCTTAGTCCTAACAGTTTTGAAGAATGAGGAAAGATCACACTGGAATATCAGAGCTGGACACGAGAGGTGTGTTCCTCTGGCTGAGGAGTGCAGAACCAGTCTCAGAGCAAAGTATAAGCTGTTACTATTAGGGGCGAGATGGAACATTCTTCCATGCGGAGTCATGAATCTTTGAAACTCTGTAGGCCTCTTGGATACAACATTTAAGCCATTGAGTTTGTTAAGCATAGATTGCATGATTTTTGGATAGGAATGGAATCAAGGGACATGGGAATAGTTAAGAAAATGGCACTGAGGTGGCAGATCTGCCGTAATCTTGAAGAATGGTGAAGCGGGTTCGAGGGATCGGAACCAACTTCACCGGTCCTTCAATCCGGTTGGTGGCGCTGAGAGGGGAAGAACATGTTCACGGACCAACTTTGACATCTATGCCCTTAAAGCTTGCTCTTCATTTCCCTTCGCCCATTCACTCACCCATCCGAGTGGGGGCGCCGTCGAGTATGGCTGCCCTGCCTGCAGCTGTTCGTCCTTTCACCCTTTTAACATATTTTAGTGTGTTAAAAAGTTTTGTTTTGGAGGTCTAGTCTTTATATGTGGGGGGTGGGGGAGGAGGAAGGGGGAAACTGTTTTTCTCAGTCCCTACCTGGTTGGAGACGCGTCTTTCCTCCAAGCCGCATCTTTGCCCCCTCCTCACGGCCTCCCACCTGGACTGGAGCGGAGTTTCCTGCCGGGACCGGCCAGAATCTTCAGCTTCGTCCGCGGTGCACCGCTGAAGCACCATCGCGGAGCGGGCGATGCCTTACAGAGGGCCGCCATGTGGTACGCTGAGACCGCCGACTCCAACATCGCGGAGCTGTGGGGTCTGCGGAGCGTCCAGCTGCGGGCAGCGCTGACTTTAGACACTGCGGAGCCTGGGATCTTTCGCCGAGATCGCCAGTGTTGGAGCTCCGACCAGCGCGGCCTGTGGTCTTTGGGTGCCGCCGTCTCCGGTAGCAAGTGGCCGTTCCAGACACTCTAAGCCGCTGAAGAGTGTTCTTCCGACGCCGGAGCTCCATCATCCGGCGAGAGGGCCTGAAACATCGGCCGCCATTGCGGCGACTGCAGAGGCCTCAAACAGGCCCCGACCAGGGGTGGACAAGAGGAAGAGAACTGGACTTTGCTGCCTTCCCTCACAGTGGGAACCATTGTGGGGGATGTTTTCATGTTTAATGTTAAATTCTTCTTTAATGTTGTGTTTTATTTTTATTAGTGTGCTGCAATGGGAACTCAAATTTCACGACACCAATCGGTGTACGTGACAATAAATGTCCTTTGTCCTATAGTAAATCGGATCATATATACATGAGCCATATACAAACAAGCAATGCACAATTAAACCAGGTAAAGAGAAAAATAGCAGTACAACATTTCTCTTTGTTGTTATTTTAGTTCTATATCTCCTTCGTCACCTACCAAACCTTATTGGCAACTCTAATCTCTCACTTTTCAGAGTCTTGACTGGCCTTTATATCCTCTCTCACGAATACATTATCCAGGTCGGCATCAGCCTGTGTCATTACTGTTGAGATCCAGTAACATTGTGTTGGGAATGTCAATGTTCACAATTCTGCCGCATCATTTGGCGTCGGCGGTAGTCTGCATCGAACCCAGGTCTCTAGCGCTGCAAGCACTGTAAGGCAGCAAGTTTACCACTGTGCCACCGTGCCACTCTTAAACTGTAGTCAGCAGTAGAAATTCTAGTTCGACCTTCTGGTGTGGGTCGGCTAAAGCCTGTGATAGCAATGCCAATGCCTTCACTCTGTCCTCAAGTGATGGAAACCAGTTGCTATTTGTCACATTTACTATCTATATTACTAAAAGTCTCATCTTGGGCACTTCCTGTTTCACTGTATATTGATTTTAGAAAAAACGCTGCCACTTACGGCTGTGGTTTTTGGCCATCTTACTCAGAGTCCCCCTCCGCTGGTCAGGACAAGAGGATTTTTCCCATAGATGAAAAATAAAAGACTTATTAATGTTTAAAAAATGTTGAGATTCTCTCTCCTGGAGGCCACGTCCCTTCCGGAGGGACTATAAAACCCGGAAGTGTGGAGGTGCCTCAGTTCTCTGCAAGATGGGGGAGCAAGAGGTCGCAATTCTCAGTCTGAGCTGTGAATAACACTGGACACATGGCTACTAAACTGTGAGTGGTTTTACTGACCTGTCAGTGCACTTAATGTGGTTTGAAAATGCAAAAGTGTTTTTGGTTTGAAAATGCAAAAGTGTTTTTTTTTGTTTGAGAATACAAAAGTTGCCTTGCCTAATTGAAAAGTTGATTTGAGAATGCTAAAGTTGCCTTGCCTAATTGAAAAGTTGGTTTGAGAATGCTAACGTTGCCTTGCCTAATTGAAAAGTTGGTTTGAGAATGCTAAAGGTGCCGTGCCTAATTGAAAAGTTATTCTTAACATTCTATCAAACACTATATTCATCAAAAACAACAGCCTATCCTGCAAAGATGAAAAGCTTTCTTGAGAATTGCAATGTCCCATCCCTTAATGAGGAGGAACGGGAGGAATTAGGGGCAGAGATAACAAGAAAATACATTGTAGAGACTATTAAGTCATTGAAAAGTGGAAAAATGCCAGGCCAGGATGGGTTTAGTAATGAGTTTTATAAAAAATTTAATGATTTAATTTCCCCACGATTACAAGCCCTTTATATTCAAGCAGTTAAAGAACAGGCTTTACCACAAACTCTTGCCGAATCAACTATTACATTGATCCCAAAAAAAGATAAAAACCTTGAGGAGCCTGGATCATATAGGGCAATAGCCCTTTTAAATACAGATCAGAAGATATTAGCTAAGACTTTGGCTCGCAGATTAAGTTCGTTAGATTAGGTTATTAGTAAACTAATACATCCAGACCAAACTGGCTTTATACCTAATCGACACTCGTTTTATAACCTGAGATGACTGTTTAATATAATATACTCGCATAGAACGACAAACGAGGATTTAACAATGAGTTCTCTAGATGCTGAAAATGTTTTCCACCAAGTGGAATGGGCTTATCTTTTCACAGTGTTGGAAAAATTCCAATTAGGAGAAAACTTCATTTCATGGGTGAAGCTGTTATACACTAATCCGACAGCCAGAATACTGACAAATCAAATGCTTTCACCTAAATTTCACTTATCCAGGGGTAACAGTCAAGGATGCGCCCTTTCACCAATGTTATTTGCTTTAGCCATTTAACCTCTTGCTGAAAGTATTAGGTCACATTCACGGATATAATATTAAACATACCACCAATAACATTTCACTATATGCAGATGATGTACTTCTATACATTACTAATTCCCAAGTTAGTATACCAAATGTACTAAACATTATAGAACAATTTAGTACTTTTTCAGGTTATAGAATAAATTGGAATAAAAGTGAAATGATGCCAATAAAAGCTCAAGACCTTTCCAAACTCCAAAAATTTCCTTTCAGAATTGTTACCGAAAAGTTTAGATATCACGGAATCTACATGACTAGAAAACACTCCTCTCTATTTAAAGCAAACTTTCCACCATTAATTACTAAATTATATGCCTACATTCAAATTTGGAAAACACTTCCTATCTCCCTTATAGGTAGAGTAAATGCCATAAAGATGATCTTCCTTCCGCAACTCCTATATTTATTTCAATCAATACCGATATATCTCCCTAAAAGCTTTTTTTAAAAAAATTGATTCTACTATCACTAATTTTATTTGGGACTACAAAACCTGTAGAATGCACAAAAGACACTTGTGCAAATCCAAAGAAAATGGAGGATTAGCTCTTCCTAATTTTCTTTTTTACTACAGGGCAACTAACATTAAAAATATAATCTTCTGGTTGGACGATACATGTGAACAGGTAAATTGGTTAAAAATGTAGAGGGAAGATTGTTTGCCTTTTATCATAGGCTTGATTCTCCTATCTCCAATACATTTGAATAAGTCAATGTATGAGCAAAATCTGATAATACACAGCACTCTACGTATCTGGAAACAGTTGAAATTAAGTCTTAAACTGAGAAACCTGTCTCTCCTTCTGCCTATTGCAAACAATCCCTCATTTAAACCATCTACTTTAGATAGGGTGTTTGTTCAATCGAAAAACCTGGGCATTAATACTGTGGGAGACCTCTATATGAAGGGGACTCTCGCCTCTTTTCAAGAACTACAGGAGAAATACCACTTGAACGCAAACAATCTTTTTAGATACTTTCAAATCCGAGATTATGTGAAAACATACACACAAGATTGTCCTGTTATGGGTCCAGATATATTAGACGACTGTTTGAATAGACATGCCGATACAAGTAAGTTGATATCTTACATTTATAATACTCTCTTAAATATTGATACCCCACCTGAGATTTATAGGCGAGCATGGGAAGACGAGTTGGGTTTACATATTTCCAAAGATATATTGGAACAAAGCCTATTATACATACATTACTGTTTTTTTAAATGTCAGGCATTGCATGATACAATTCAAAATATTGCATAGGCTATTCTATTCAAAGACCAAATTGAATAAGATTTTCCCAACTGTCTCCCCTATCTGTGATAAATGTCACCTCCAAGAAGCTACCTTAACCCATTCCTTTGTATCATGTTTAAAAATACAAAACTTCTGGATGGGAATATTAGCTATCATCTCTAAAACAATTAAAATTCAATTGGAGTAAGATGCAAAATTAATCATTTTAGGAATGTCAGAGGGCTGCTCTAAATTAATGACATTCAAAAGACTTTTCCTTGGCTATGGCTTAATAACCGCGAGAAAACTTAGACTCAAATTCTGGAAAAAGATAACAGTTCCCACAATGACCGAGACACTAAATTTAGAAATGGTGTGAAACTGCATTTGAATTTGGTGGCCTAGCACCGGCTTGAAATGGTAGGAAACCACACCCAAATTTGGTGGCCTTGCACCCTGCTTGAAGTGGTATGACACTGCACTCGAATTTGGTGGCCTTGCACCCTGCTTGAAGTGGTATGATACTTCACTCGAATGTGGTGGCCTTGCACCCTGCTTGAAGTGTCAGGAAACTGCAGTTAAATTTGGTGGCCTTGCACTCTGCTTGAAGTGGTATGAAACTGCACTTGAATTTGGTGGCCTTGCACCCTGCTTGAAGTGGCATTTCAAGGAATAGCCGTGAGTCAACTGCCAGCCCACCAGCCTTGAGTGAGTGAGCTGCCAGCACACCAGGCTTAAGTGACTGAGCCGCCAGCCCAAGAATCCATTCGGCCCACAATGTCCATACTAGCCATCTGGAGATCAGTCCCTTCAGCCCACCACACCCACACTAGCACCTCTCCACCAATATTGGAATTGGTGTAGAGGTGGAATATTGGGTTGGGGGACATGTGAGGCTGATCCCACTTAGTCTAGTAGTGACTAAAATTCAAATGTCCTTCCCTGACTGCAAAGCACTTTGTGATGGTCTGTGAACAGAACAATGTTGACCCAGCCCCACACCTTGAGTCCTGCTGCTCCTGGAGGAATATTATTGGTATTGTTTAATTTAGTTTTGTTTAGAGATACAGCACGGAAACGGGTCCTTCGGCACACCGACTCCCGCACATTAACACTATCCTACACACACATAGGACAATTTACATTTACACCAAGCCAATCAACCTATAAACCTGTACATCTTTGGAGAGTGGGAGAAAACCTACGTGTACAAACTCTGTACAGACAGCATCCGTAGTCGGGGTTGAACCGGGGTCTCCGGTGCTGTAAGTGCTGTAAGACAGCAACTCTACCGCTGCACCACCGTGCTGCCCTTGGTTTACTATTGTCATGTGTACTGAAATACAGTGAAACGCTTTAGTTTACACGCTGTCCATTTAAATGGATCTTACTATACATAAGCCATATACGATCACGCCATACCCAATTGAAACAGGTAGAGTAAAGAGAAAAATAGCATAGTACAAACTATAGTTTTCACTATTGCAGCATTACAGTTCATAGAAAAAGTCCAATGTCCACAATGAGGTAGGTCGGAAGATTGGGAGTAGACCTTAGTATAAGGAAAGAGTATTTCAGAAGTCTGATAGCAGAGGGGAAGAATGTCCCTGTGTCTTGTGGTATGTACTTTCAAGGTTTTGTATCTGCTGTCCAATGAGAGTGGGGAAAAGATGGAATGACGAGTCAAAAAATTATTTTGGCTGCTTTCCTAAGGCCGCAAAAAGTATACATTAAGTCTACAATGAGGACTCCGGTCTAGGTGATGAATTGGGCTACAACCACAACTCTCTGCAATGTCTTGCAATCATAGGCTGAACTGTTCCCAAAAGCAATCTGTGATGCAAGTAAGAATTTCATTGTTCAGGACACACGACAATTAAAACAATCTTGACTCTTGATGCAACCTAATGGTATGCTTTCTACCGAAGTTGGTAAGAGTCATTGGGGATATGTCAAATTTCCTTCGTCATCTGAGGAAGTAGAGATGTTGCCATGGTTTTTTGGTTATAACTTCAATATGGCAGGTACTTATTTTTAAAACTTAGAGATAGATAGATTCTGGATTAATACAGGTGTCGGGTTACAGGGAGAAGGCAGGAGAATGGGGTTAGGAGGGAGATAGATCAGCCATGATTGATTAGCGGAATAGACTTGATGGGCCAAATGACCTAATTCTGCTCCTATCACTTATGATCTTATGGAGAGGAATGTACCGATGGTGGAGAGACTGTTCATGCCAAATCCACACAATAGATTAGTGAGCAGGTTATGAATGCAAGTACCACTTGAAAGCACAGTGGATACTGCCGTCTATATCTCCATTCATGCTCACTGGCGGGCTGCTAATTGTCCAGATTAGTTTGATTGTTCTTTTTGTGGTCGAATGTAGCTAGACAATTCTGACATCTGACTTTTGTCGCTGTGCTGGAACTAATTGACTAGAAGCACAGCCATTTCAGAGGGGATATTGCCAAAGCCATTGTTATTATGCATTATTAGTAGGCTGACCCATGATGTGTTGGTGTTTCCTTTGGCAGCAGTTAGTGAGCCTCTGGAATTCCAGAAGCTTATGAAGAGAGTCAAGTCAAGAGTATTTTATTGTCATATGTCCCAGATAAAACAATGAAATGCGTACTTGCAGCAGCACAGCAGAATATGTAAACATAGCACACTGTGAACATAATAAACAAGGAAAAAAGTTCAGTGTGTGTACATATATATAGATATAAATATATATATATATATATATATATATATATATATATATACACCATATATACATACACACCACACACACACACACACACACACACACACACACACACGCACACACATAAAAAAAACAAACAGACCATAAAAATGCAAAAAGCCAAAACCGATGCCCCGAAGTCTATGTAGTTCAGAGCTTGTTTGGAGATTGCAGTGTTTAATAGCCTGATAACCGTAGGGAAAAAGTTGTTCCTGAACCTAGTCATTACAGTTTTCAGGCTCCTGTACCTTCTTCCTGATGGCAGGGGTGAAATGAGTGTGTGGCCAGGGTGGTGTGGGTCTCTGATGATGCTGGCTGCCTTTTTGAGACAATGCATCCTGTAGATCCCTTCGATGATGGGGAGGTCAATACCTGTGATGGACTCGGCAATATTCACTTTTCTCCTGGGCATTCAAGTTGCCGAACCAGGCCGTGATGCAAGCAGTCAATATGCTCTCTACTGTACACCTGGACAGGTGGGACTCGTGTAGCTAGGACATGTTGGATGATATGGGCAAGTAGGTCCGAAGGGCCTGGTTCTGCACTGCATCACTCTATGACTCTATAAAAACTTATTACAGAATCCAGTTGCATGATGATGTAGTGATTGGTGTTAGTGCCTCATAGGTCCAGTGAACTCAGGTTCAATCCTGGCCTTGGGTGCTCTCTTGGTCTTAGGGGGGAAAGTATACATAGACAGCACCCTGGAAGTGTAAGGCACCAGTGCCAGCCGCTATGCTGTAAGTTGTGGCTTTTTTCCAGTGGCTCTGGTTTCCTCCCACTATTGACATTATGTACATGTTGCATAACAGTACATTACATTTTCCAAAGACCCTTCTATTCAAAGGCAGTGGTAACTTGGACCCCAGTGATCATAAAAGAAGGACTGGAAAATAAGCCCTGGTGAGTTTAAAGGGAGATTGGGAAATAAATTATGATTAGCCTGGATTTCTAAACAATTGAATTATTGGAGTTTTACTGTACTTATCTGGTGGCATGGTGATGCAACGGTAGAGTTGCTGCCTTACAGCGCTTGCAACGGCAGAAACTCTGGTTCGATCATGAATACGGGTGCTATCTGTACGGAATTTGTATGTTCTCCCTGTGGGCTTTCTCCGAGATCCTCGGTTTCCTCCCACACTCCAAAGATGTACAGGTTTGTAGGTTAATTAGCTTGGTAATAGAGTGTAAGTAGAATTGACGTTAGAATGCGGGAATCGCTGGTCTGTACAGACTCAGTGGGCCGAAGGGCCTGTTTCCACGCTGTATCACTAAACTAAACTAAACCGATCATGAAGAACATTACCTGGTTGCTGTCATATTGCTGCTTTAGGAGCTTGTTGTGCACAAAATGCTGCCATATGTGACTAAACAGAAGCCTTACACTGGTAGGAAAATATTTGAGATGTTCTGCTGAACACTTGAAGAGCTCCATGTATATATAGGTTTCTTATAGTTTCCTTGAATGCATAATTTAAAAACCCTTAGCAATTGTCCGGCTTTAATCTAGGAATATGATACAAGATGCTTAGAGCAGTGGTGGAAATCCCGGGGGGGGAGGTCAGGGGGATCACGTTCCCCTCCTGTTTTGATAGAGATTTCCGTGCCTGGCTTAGAGCATGAATAGCGTCTTCACCATGTTCTGGTAGCCGAGAAAAATTAGCCATCTGCATCCACTGTTGAAACCAGCCATCCGGTGCAAGCTGATGGTCAGTGTGTGGTCTAAAGATAAAGGGATGCCCATTTAAAACTGCGATGAGAAGCAATTTCCTCTCAAATGATTTATGATTCTTGGATACTTTCTACTCTAGTGAGATGTGGGTGCTCAATCATTAAGTATATGCAAGTTTGGGATACAATTTGGACCATAGGGCAAATGAGGATTATAAGGATCGGATAGGAATGTGGGACTGATGCCAGGAGCAGAGCAGTAGCGTTATTGAATGGTGAAGCAGGCTCACAGAGCTGAATGGTCTGCTTCTTCTGTTTCTTGTTCTTAAGTCCAAGACAATTGCCTACACCTAACTTGAGCTGATTGGAAATGAGCAACTTGCTTACCCCACCCCTGCACTTTCCTACTTCCTTCACCACCCAATCCTCACAAATGCCCCGAGCAAAATGATAGGTTCGATGTCCAGAGATTGAATAAAATCACCAACAGGAAATGAGCATTATCTTTCATTATGACAAGGAGACTTGCCTCTTCTCTGTTTAAGGATTGATCCCCTCTACATCAAAGTAAGACACAACCAGTATTTACTGGCATTAACCAGTAATTCTACATAATACATGTATTCTCCTGTAACCCTTTCTTAAAACAATAAATGAAAGCGAAATTGCTGCATATATTTCTGCAAGCTTGTCCTCTGGGCCCAGCCAACTACATTTGAATACAAACTCAAAGATTAAATGCTGAGTGTCTCGACTTCTGAGTGTAGGTTGCTTCTTTTTTTACCTATCATGAATGTGTGGTGCATCTCTTTAATGGCTGATCATTGTGGAGGACCCGACTATAGATGAGGCTCTCACCAGGGTCTCTTCTATACCCCGTAACTCTGCTCTCACTCCCCATTCCCCCACTTGTAACAAGGACAGAGTCCCCCTTGTCCTCAGCTTCCACCCTACCAGTCGTCACATGCGTCAGATAATCCTCCAACTTTTTCGCCACATCCAACGGGATCCCACCACTGGCCACATCTTCTCATCGCCTCCCCTTTCAGCTTTCCGCAGAGACCACTCCCTCCCTAACTCCCATGTCAATTTGTCCTTTCCCACCCAAACCACCCCCTCCCCTGGTACTTTCTCTTGCAACCGCAGGAAATGCTACACTTGTCGCTTTACCTCCCCCTTTGACTCCATCCAAGGACCCAAGCAGTTTTTCCAGGTGCAACAGAGGTTCACCTGCACCTCCTCCAACCTCATATATTGTATCCGCTGCTCTAGATGTCAGCTGCTCTACATCGGTGAGACCAAGCACAGGCTTGCCGATCGCTTCGGCCAACACCTTCACTCAGTTCGAATAACCAACCTGATCTCCCGGTGGCTCAGTACTTCAACTCCCCCTCCCATTCCGATTCCGACCTTTCTGTCCTGGGCCTCCTCCATGGCCAGAGTGAGTCCCACCGTAAATTGGAGGAGCAGCACCTCATATCAAACCAACGGTATGAATACTGACCTCCAATTTCAGGTAGTCCTTGCTTTCTCCCTCTTTCCCCTCCCCTTCCCAGCTCTTCCACAGCCCATTGTCTCTGCCTCTTCCTTTCTTCTTCCCGCCCCTACCACCCCACATCAGTCTGAAGAGGGATCTCGACCCGAAACGTCGCCTATTCCTTCGCTCCATAGATGTTGCCTCACCCGCTGAGTTTCTCCAGCATTTTCATCTACCTATGATTTTTCCAGCATCTGCAGTTCCTTCTTAAACATCTATAGAGTCTGAGTCAGTTAGCACAGAAACATCATGATGGTGACCATCATTTGGGCAAAATCACTGGAGTCGTGAATGCCCCAGGGCAGTTAGGATCTTGTCACCGAGATGAAGCCACAATGGGATCATAACTCTTTTGGTTAGGGCCCAGTGGTAGATGGATCCAGCAAAGTCCTGTCTCATTTAAATTCTTATTTGGGTGAATAGTAGCTTCTCAAGTCACACAATGGTTCAGTGGAGAACAGACCATGTTATATCATCAAAGGAACAATCCTTCAACAAATGCATTAGAAACATAGAAAATAGTGCAGGAGTAGGCCATTCGGCCCTACAAACCTGCGCCGCCATTCAATATGATCATGGTTGATCATCCAGAATCAATACCCCATTCCAGCTTTTTCCCCATATCCCTTCATTCCATTCGCCCTGAGAGCTATATCCAACTCTCTCTTTTGATACATCCAGTGAATTGGCCTCCACTGCCTTCTGTGGCAGAGAATTCCTCAGATTCACAACTCTCTGGCTGAAAAAGTTTTTCCTCACCTCAGTCCTAAATGGCCTACCCTTTATTCTTAGGTAGACAAAAATGCTGGAGAACTCAGCATTAACTGAGTTTGAGTTTCTCAAAGACCCGCTGAGTTTCTCCAGCATTTTTGTCCACCTTCGATTTTTCCAGCATCTGCAGTTCTTTTTTAAACATACCCCTTATTCTTAAACTGTGACCCCCTGGTTAAGGACTCCCCCAACATCGAGAACATTTTTTCTTTATCTGGCTTGTCCAATCCCTTAAGAATTTTATATGTTTCTATAAGATCCCCTCTCTTCTTCATTGAGAGGTAGAGCAATGAATTATCTTCTTGGGTCCATTTAGAATCTGTGTGTATACTCAGATTCAATCTGAGCCTATTTTACACTCCCCACGTTCCAATCATCTACAATCACTTTCCTCTCAACTAAATTCTTCTACTCGGGTATACAGGTGCGGCAACATACAGTGGCTGATTAACTGACCAACCTGCACATCTTGAGATCTGGGAGGAAACTGGAGCACCCAGAGGAAAACCTCGGTGGTCACAGAGAGAACGTGAAAATTCTATACAACATCAGCAGAGGTCAGGATCAAACTCGGGCCGCTGGAGCTGTGAGGCAGCATTCTCATATGCGCTCCACTGTGCTGGTTATAGAGTACAATAACATCTGTGCATCTTCTTCATTTAACTCTCTAAGGCGGCAAAAGGAATGGTTAAAATTTTCAACTGCAAAAGAAAATCTTTTAAGTGTATCTCATGAGGAAACCCACATGTCACGACCCAAATATTGACTCTGCTTCATTGACACTTTGTTTAAAGAAAAATAAATCTGGGTGGGCTGCTCGTGTAATTTTGCCATCATGTTGATGGACTTATGTTGCCATTATCTAATTTAAAGCCCTTTCTGTCTACATTGTTCATAAATAATCAATGTCTGTGACAGCAAGGCTACATGTTAAATAAACTTATGTGGAAAATCAGCTTTAAAAAAAAAGTAATCTTTTGCAGACTATTATTTTCTTTCTCTGAATAGCAAATTAAAATAATTTTCCTTATTCTATGAGGGATGAGGAAGTCTAGTGGAATAAGTTTTATTTAAAATGCTCCCAAAATTTGTGCCTTTTTAAAAGATTATAAACTGATCTTGCCCAGAGTAGGTGAATCGAGGACCAGAGGACATAGGTTTAAGGTGAGGGGGAAAAGATTGATTAGGAATCTGAGGGTAACTTTTTCACACAAAGGGTGGTGGGTGTATGGAACAAACTGTCAGAGGAGGTAGTTGAGGTTGGGCTATCCCAACATTAAGAAGCAGTTCGACAGGTACATGGATAGGACAGGTTTTGAGGGATATGGACCAAACGTGGGCAGGTGGGACTAGTGTAGCTGGGACATGTTGGCCAGTGTGGGCAAGTTGGGTCGAAGGACCTATTTCCACACCGTACGACTCTGCGATTCTGATCAAAATCTAGGAACAGTTTTGACCTTTGAAGGTGGTAGTGTGGCATTGTGAGTCATTAACCTGAGCTGCCTGTGATACTATTCCACATCTAGGAATGTGGGATGCATTTAAATAACGGTGTTTAAGAAAATGTCATCAGTATTCCTCTTGTTTCAAATATTTGCTCACCACTAACCATTTTGCACATCAATAGTCTTTAGAACTCGCTCCCACAGCCAGTGAATGGACCAGAGATTTAGTCTGTCCCTTCAAAATCTTGTGCCTAAAGTTTAGTTTTAGCATCAAGATGCAGCATATAAACTAGCCGTTCAGCCCACACTGACCACTGATTACCCATTTACACTAGTTCTATGTTATCGCACATTCCCTACACACTACGAGCAATGTACTAGGGGGGCAATTAATCTACAAACTCACGTGTCTTTGGGATGTGGGAGGAAATTGGAGCACCCAGAGGAAACCACTCGGTCACAGGGAGAACGAGCAAACTCCACACTGTTAGCACCCAAGGTCAGAATTGAACCAGGGTGTGTGGCACTGTGAGGGTAGAAACCTCTACTAGTTATGCCACTGTACCGCCCCAAATACTGTTAGTGTTCTGAAGATCAAGCTTCAGACTTGAGGGCCTGAACTGTATGGAGAGGTTGGGAAGGCTTGGTGCGCAGGAGGCTGAGAGGTGATCTCATAAAGATCCTGAGGGGAATAGATAGGGTGAATGCACAGTCTTTTACCCAGAGCAGGAGAGTCGAGATCCAGAGGACATGAGTTTAAGGTGAGACGGGAAATAAATAGGAGGTAGATAAAAGTGCTGGAGAAACTCAGCGGGTGCAGCAGCATCTATGGAGCGAAGGAAATAGGCAACGTTTCGGGCCGAAACCCTTCTTCAGACTGATGGAGAGTTGGGGGGAGGGGGCGGGGAGAAGAAAGGAAAAAGGGGAAGGAGGAGCGCGAGGGCTGAGGGAGGGCTGGGAAGGGGAGGAGGCAGCAAGGGCTAATGGAATTGGGAGAATTCAATGTTTAAGCCACTAGGGTGCAGACTACCCAAGCGGAATATGAGGTGTTGTTCCTCCAATTTCCGGTGGTCCTCATTCTGGCCACGGAGGAGGCCCAGGACAGAGAGGTTGGATATGGAATGGGAGGGGGAGTTGAGTACTGAGCCACCGGGAGGTCAGGTTGGTTAATGTGGACCGAGCGGAGATGTTCGGCGAAACGATCGCCAAGCCTACGCTTGGTCTCACCGATGTAGATCAGCTGACATCTAGAGCAGCGGATGCAATAGATGAGGTTGGAGGAGATGCAGGTGAACCTCTGTCGCACCTGGAACGACTGCTTGGGTCCTTGAATGGAGTCGAGGGGGGAGGTAAAGCGACAAGTGTAGCATCTCTTGCGGTTGCAAGGGATAGTGCCCGAGGAGGGGGTGGTGCGGGAGGGAAGGGAAGAATTGACAAGGGAGTTACGGAGGGAGCGGTCTTTGCGGAAACCAGACAGGGGGGGAGATGGGAAGATGTGGCGAGTGGTGGGGTCACGTTGGTGGTGGCGAAACTGACGGAGGACTATTTGTTGTATGTGACGGCTAGTGGGGTGAAAGGTGAGGACTAGGGGGACTCTGCCCTTGTTGCGAGTGGGGGGATGGGGAGAGAGAGCAGTGTTACGGGGTATGGAAGAGACCTTGGTGCGAGCCTCATCTAAAGGATACTGGGGAGCAATTTTTCACAGAGTATGGAACTACCTGCCAGAGAAGGTAGTTGAGGCAGGTACTATAACAACATTGAAAAGTCATTTGGACAAGTACCTGGATAGGAAAGGTTTAGAGGGGAATGTGCCAAACACAGGCAGCTGGGATTAGTGTGGATTGGGCATCTTGGTCGGCATGGGCAAGTTGAGTCAAAGGGCCTGTTTCTGTGCTGTATGAATATAATTCTATTGCGAACTGTGAGGGGGATCATAATTCACTTCAAGTAGATGCGGATAGGCATGATGGAATAGGTAGATGAGTGGCAGATGAAATTTAATAGTGAGATGTGAGATCATAATATAAACTAGAGGTCATGGTCCTAAATGGGGTTTAGAAAGAAGGACTTTGAGGGGTATATCTGCATAGTTCATTGAATGTACTAGGAATGATTGGTAGGATGTGGAATATTGAATTTCATAAATAGAGTTCTGGACAGCAAGCACATGTGAAGATGAGCTTTCAACAAATGCTGGTTTGGCAACAACTTAGACATTGTGTCCAGTTCTGGGCACCTCACTTTATGAAATAAATGAATGGCACAGAAGAGACTTACTAAAAATGATTCCAGGGTTGAGGGGTTTTAGTTATGTGGATGCGGTTGTGTTGGAAGGAACTGCAGATGCTGGTTTACACCGAAGATAGACACAAAATGCTGGAGTAACAGACAGCATCTCTGGATAGAGGGAATGGGTGACATTTTGGGTCAAGACACTTCTTCAGACTGAGAGTCAGGGGAGAGGGAGACACAGAGATAAGGAAGTGAAAGGTGTGATAACAAGACAACAAAGGGGATGAAGATAAGGAAAATGTAGAATTGATCATTGTTAGATAGGAGATCCCCCCCGATGCAGGAGCTTGAATCGCCCCGACATGGAGGGCCCAAACGCTACAGGAGGCCATGGAAGTCAAGATCATTCCGTCAGCGGGAGGCTCGAAGCCCTTGACCGCGGGAGAACAAAGAAGGGAAGAGATTGAATTTTTTTTTGCCTTCCTTCGCAGCGAGGAATGTGGAGGAGTCACTGTGGTGGATGTTTATATTAAAATGTGTTTTGTGTGTTTTGTTGCTTTTTATTTGTATGACTGACTTGGCAAATGAAGGTGCTTGGCAAAAGAATGAAAGCATTTAGTATGGGGTAGGACTATTTGAATTGGACACAAAGTCCTGGACTAGCGCCATGGGCCAGGCACCATCTCTGGGGAACATAAACAGATGATATTTTGGATTGGGACCCTTCTTCAGACTGACCCGAAACATCACCTATCCATGTTCTACAGAGATGCTGCCTGACCCACTGAGTTACTCCAGCACTTTGTGCCCTTTTGTGTAAACCCGCATCTGCAGTTTCTTGTTTCTGCTAGTTGAATTGGTCTTGTTTCATCTCGTACTGCTACAGTGGCATCCTGCTACAGTCTAACTAGTGCATGATACTGGGGCATTCGTTAAAGGATCCCCATTCTGACGCTGAGCCAACATTGGGATTCAGTGCTCAGGATCTTTGGAACCTCGTTAGGAGTTGTTCCATTACTTATTGTGGCCTTTATGCACTGCGCATTTAATCACTTCAAGTGGCTGTCTCTATCCTTCTAATCAATACCTTACAGTGATGGCATTTTGTACTGACTCTTCCCCATGTTCAAGCAAAATAAGATGCAGGAGCAAGGATGCTTTCAGTCAGCTCCTATCAGGAACTGCACCGTGGTTTTACACATTGTTCTGGGTGTCAACTGGAACTGTGCCGTTCTTGTATTTTTGAGCAATTTCTTTATATTCATAGGATTCCGATCAAACTTATGTAGTGCACTACAAAAAAAGGTGAATGAACACACATCGTGCTGGAGTAACAGTGGTTTGGGCAGCATCTCTAGGTACAATAGATAAGCAATATTTTGGAATGTGACATTTCTTCAGACTGATTCACTGAAGATTCCAGCATCTGCAGTTCCTTGCGTTTAGAAAAAGTTGAAATGCAATTTTTAATTCAACTAATTATATATTTGTAAGCTACTCTGCTATTCCATCTAATACGTTTATTGTCTCACCTGAATGGAATACTTTGGAATACTTTATTGTCACGTGACGAGGCACTGTGACATTCTTTGCTTGTGTACCCAATGTATGTAAATAGTCGCTACATAAAAGCGCTGACAAAGCTACTAAGTGTCCCATGCCATGCCTCCTTTGTTTCCCCACTCCCCCACCCTCCCCCCCCCCCACCCTCCCACCTCACGGCAGTCCCCCACGCCATCATCGACTGCCGCACCGCCGACCCCGGGTTGACACGCGAGGCTCACCACCCGGCTCCACCGCCCGGCTTCTCCCGGGAAGTGTGTTCTATGTTTCTATGAAATCTCAAAAAGAGAAATACAGTAAACCCTCGTTATAACGGACCATAGAGGGTGAATGGTGTCCATTATTGGTGATTGTCCACTATAACAGAGTAAGGTATTATCATTGTATGTAGTTGAAACAAGGAACTCCTTTGATGGTTAATACAAAAAAAGCCACAAAGATCTGGAGTAACTAAGCAGGTCAGGCAGCATCGCTGGAGAACATGGATAACTGACATTGGGACTTCTTCAAACTGATTCAGTCGCTGAGTTACTCCAGCATTTTGTGTTGTTTCACAAAACTAGGCACCGATGCCGCTGGTCTGCACCAGCGAGCCTATCGTCCGCGGTTCATACGGCTTTTGTTGCGGCTCACGTTGTAGCCCTGGACAGGATGTGCTTGGTCACTGTGGGATCCCTCCCCTCTTACCTGCTACTGCTCCAATGTGAAGCATGTTGATGACTATGGGGGAGAAGGAGGAGACAGGTTTGGTGGGGTGGGGGGGGGGGGGGGGTTGCAGGAGAGGCTGAGTCGGCAGAGCGCCGGGATATGGAGGAGGAAGCAGCGGAGAAAACCAACAAAGGTAATGCCACTATGGTGATGGGGGATTTCAATCTGCAGGTAGACTGGGAAAATCAGGTTGGTTCAGGGCCCCAAGATAGAGAGTTTGTAGAATTCCTCCGAGATGGATTTTTTATAATGGAGCCAACCAGAGGAAAGACAATTCTGGATTTAGTGTTGTCCAATAAACCAGATATGATAAGAGAACACGAGGTAAAGGAAGCGCTTGGAGGTAGTGATCATAATATGATTAGTTTTAATCTGCATTTTGAGAAGGAGAAGGTTAAATCGGAAGTGGCAGTGATGCAGTTGAACAAAGGGGACTATGAAGGCATGAGAGGGGAGCTGGCCAAGGTAGACTGGAAAGGGATTCTAGCAGGAATGACGGTGGAATAGCAATGATAGGAATTTCTGGGCATAATCCGCAAGACGCAGGATCATTACATTTCAAAAAGGAAGAAAGATTCGAAGGGGAGTAGGAGGGAACCGTGGCTGACAAGAGAAGTTAGGGATAGAATAAAAACTAAAAGAAAAGATGTATAACACAGCAAAGAGTAGCTGGAAGCCAGAGGATTGGGAAACTTTCATAGGACAACAGAAGGAAACAAAACGGGCAATACGGGCTATGTTAAGGGAAAAAGAGTAGCAAAGTTAAATGTGGGTCCCTTGAAGGCAGACACGGGTGAAATTATTATGGGCAACAAGGAAATGGCAGAAGAGTTGAATAGGTAATTCTGATCTTGTCTTCACTAAGGAAGGCACAAACAATCTCCCAGATGTACTGGAGGACAGAGGATCTAAGGGGGTAGAGGAACTGAAATAAATTTTCATTAGGCGAGAAATAGTATTGGGTAGGCTAATGGGACTGAAGGATGATAAATCCCCTGGGCCTGATGGTCTGCATCCCAGGGTCCTCAGGGAGGTGACTCTAGAAACAGTGGACGCATTGGTGATCATTTTCCAATGTTCAATAGATTCAGGATCAGTTCCTGTGGATTGGAGGATAGCTAATATTATCCCACTTTTCAAGAAAGGAGCGAGAGAGAAAATGGGGAATTACAGACCAGTTAGCCTGACTTCGGTGGTGGGAAAGATGCTGGAGTCAATTATTAACGAGGTAAAAATGGGGCATTTGGATAGCAGTAAAAGGATTAGTCCAAGTCACCATGGATTTATGAAAGGGTTGACTAATCCTCTGGAACGTTTTGAGGATGTGACAAGTAAAATGGATGAAGGGGTGCCAGAGGATGTGATGTATCTAGACTTTCAGAAAGCCTTTGATAAGGTCCCGCACGGGAGACTGGTGACTAAAATTAGAGCACATGGTATTGGGGGTAGGGTGTTGACATGGATAGAAAATTGGTTGGCAGACAGGAAGCAAAGAATAGGAGTGAACGGGTCCTTTTCAGAATGGCAGGCAGTGGCGAGTGGAGTGCCGCAAGGCTCGGTGTTGGGGCCGCAACTGTATACCATATATATTAATGATTTGGAAAAAGGAATTAGGAGCAAGACTAGCAAGTTTGCAGATGACACAAAGCTGGGTGGCAGTGTGAACTGTGAAGAGGATGTTAGGAGATTGCAGGGTGACCTGGACAGGTTGAGTGAGTGGGCAGATGCGTGGCAGATGCAGTATAGTATAGATAAATGTGAGGTTATCCACATTGGCGGCAAAAACAAGGGGGCAAATTATTATCTCAATGGGGTTAGATTAGGCACGGGGGAGGTGCAGCGAGACCTGGGCGTCCTTGTACACCGGTCACTGAAAGTTGGCTTACAGGTTCAGCAGGCAGTGAAGAAAGCTAATGGAATGTTGGCCTTCATAACAAGAAAATTTCAGTATAGGAGTAAAGAGGATCTACTGCAGTTGTATATGGCTCTGGTGAGACCACATCTGGAGTATTGTGTACAGTTTTGGTCTCCTAATTTGAGGAAGGACATCCTTGTGATTGAGGCAGTGCAGCGTAGGTTCACAAGATTGATCCCTGCGATGGCGGGACTCTCATATGAGGAACGATTGAAAAGACTAGGCTTGTATTCACTGGAGTTTAGAATGATGAGGTTGGGATCTTATAGAAACACATACAATTATAAAAGGACTGGACAGGCTAGATGCAGGAAAAATATTCCCAATGTTGGGCAAGTCCAGAACCAGGGGCCACGGTCTTAGAATAAAGGGGAGGTCATTTAAGACTGAGGTGAGGAAAAGCTTTTTCACCCAGAGAGTTGTGAAACTGTGGAATTCCCTGCCACAGAGGGCAGTGGAGGCCAAGTCATTGGATGGATTTAAGGGAGAGTTGGATAGAGCTCTAGGGGCTAGTGGATTCAAAGGATATGGGGAGAAGGCAGGCACTGGTTATTGATAGGGGACGATCAGCCATGATCACAATGAATGGTGGTACTGGCTCGAAGGGTTGAATGGCCTCCTCCTGCACCTATTTTCTATGTTTCTATCCTCTCCAGACATCATTACAGTCTAGATCCAAGCATAGGTAAAAGACTGGAAATGTGGTGCCAGGGACAGTGGTGCACAATTGTTACTGAGAATGAGGTGGTGGTGGTGGTGAGTGTAGTCTATTTACCAATTGGATTCAGACCATACTCAAATAAAGGTAAATTGCATTTGTTAAAGGCCAATTACTTGGACAAAGATCTGTTTCTTGGTTCAATGTCTAGCAATGTTACAAAATTTTGAGATTTAAAAATCAAGTCTACAATTTATCGCATCAGATAAAGCATAAAAAGAAGTTTAATTTGACACCTAGTTCACTTTCATATCTTCAGTATTAAAAAAGATATGGCCATTTTCATACTCGGAAATTAGCATCTTGTTCCCTATTCTTTCCCATTGACGTGACACAAAAGCTGTGATCGAGGACAGTCAAAAGCCCATAACTTTCTTAAAAATCATGAGAACTGAATGAAATGTTCAGTTATTATAGATTGAAGCATTCTGAAACAAATATGAAACAATCTTACTTGGATGACCTGAAATTAAAGCATATAATTAGTTAGTTACCTAATTGTAGCTATTTAAATTTACTTTCTAGATCTAAACATCTATCCATTTCTTAAGAAAAGGTTAACATTTTTAAATAGCCTAAGTGTCCAAATAACATTCACACAAGAATTCACAATATAACATGATTTTTAAATCTCATTGTCATTAATTTATAGGCCAAATGGAAGGAATGTTTAATACCCGTAAATTAATGGGCATTTAAATAATCTTGCGAGTGGGTTTTTGTGGAACGCGATCAATTGGAACGTTGCGGTTGCGGTGAATTTGAACCCCTATAACTGGCAGGAAAAACACTGCCGATTCGTATGGGGCCAAAATCACATTTTCGCCAAGGAAATTTTGATTAAAGTCATCCTAAGAAGCAAGTTTATATGTAAAATAAACGACTTACCCTGTGTTTTGTCCCTCATGTGAGATCCGTCCTGTTGTAGGCGTTGAGGGCGTTAGAAGTAGCTTTTTTATTTTACTCCAGCGATTAAATTGTCCCGCGATTTTTATTTAAAACGGAAGTCGGAACGATTTTTCGGCATCAGCTGGCATCCTGAGGAAATCCATCTCGGACAGGCAGGAGAAAACGGCAGGAGAAAACACCCCCCCCCCCCCCCCCCCCCCCCCCCCCCCCTCCTCAAAGGCGCCAAGGTCGTGCACATGGCCAGTGGCAGAACTGCAGCGCCGCTGAAGGTAAGTATTGTAACATTGCTACAATGTCTGAGGCTCAGCAGTCACCACTCCATCTTAAGTCCACGTTGGGATGTTTTCTAATGTTTACAACATATTCAGTTCCATTTGAAGCTCGTCAGATAATGATGCAAGCCAGATATATATGCATCGATACTTGTACAACACACAGAGGTAATATTCATACCACTCTAGTGCCAGCAATGACTATCTCCAATTGGGGTGAGTCTGATCATATTCCCATTGACATGCAATAACGTTATTATCACTGAGCTCAGCCATAACCAATATCCTGAGGAAGAGTGGGTTCATGTACTTCGGCAAGAGAAATCAAAGGGCTGATTTTTAACTAAATGTAGAGGGTCTTCAAATGAGTGCAGCTCAGAGAGAGATCTCAGTGTTCTGTTAATTGTAAAGTACAGGCGGTCCCAACTAGATGTCCTTCAGTTCCTCTGTCACCCCAGATCCTCTGACCACTACTATATCAGGAAGAATGTTTGTGTCCTCCTTAGTGAAGACAGATCCAAAGTACCTGTTCAACTCATCTGCCATTTCCTTGTTCCCCATAATAAAGTCACCTTTTTTGGTCTTGAAGGGTCCAACTTTGGTCTTAACTAATTTTTTCCTCTTCACATACCTAAAGAAGTCCAATTGGCTCCTGTCCCATGACAATAGACACAAAAAGCTGGAGTGACTCAGCGGGACTGGCAGCATCTTCTGGAGAGAAGAAATGGATGATGTTTCAGGTCGAGACATCTACCCGAAACATCACCCATTCCTTCTCTCCAGAGATGCTGACTATCCCGCTGAGTTACTCTAGCTTTTTGTGTCTATCTTCGGTACAAACCAGCATCTGCAGTTCTTCCTACACACGTCCCACCACCTTTAAGTCACTTGTTAGGACTGTGACACAGTTCACAAGCTAACAAGCAAAAGCTTGACATTCTTTGGGACCACCTTGTGTGGCAGCCTATCCATCACCTGATGCATTCAACCCCTCCATCAGTGTATGGATCGCCCGTGTAGTTACTTACCTATGAGATACACTCCAGGAAGTCTCCATCTAGCGGTTGATTTATTCTGCTCAGATACTTCACAATGTTTGCACTGATGTAAATGTTTGGAGATTGATTTACGACATTTAAAACATACTAAGACATTTATACATCACTGGGTGGTGAACCTACAATCTGTGGAAAATATTGACCTGCTTCCACTAAACCTGAATACATTTATGGAGCAAATTGTTCCCATAATTTATGCTCACGAGGTTCTGGAATGCAGTTACTGTGATATTACTGTGGTTAAATATTGCAGAACATGGAATCATAATTGTTAACCTGAAGTTTACGCGACACAGAGAGAGAGAACAGTATTGTGCCATGTGTTAGTGGCAGGAATGTTTTTCTTAAGCTGAACAAATCTTGTCTGCTTTATAGTGAAGGATGTTGGTTGTGGGAAAGTTGATGTGTTCTTATTTTGAACATCCAGAATGAAGCTCTCCCAGTTTAGAAAAGCATGACTGGGTGGTGAGTAAAGCTTCCTCTGCTAAGTTCCAAGATACTTACATTGGCCTCAAAAACCTCGTTCAACTGGCGGTGCTCCTCAGTGATGGTTCCAAGTCAGAAGCAGATTTAAAACAAATGTACTCTAACAACTCTCCTTCCTGCTGCTGATTTATTCTATTTAGATACTTCATAATGTTTGTACTGAGGCAAATGTTTGGAGAATGGGTTGTGAAGGTTCAGGTGTGTGCCAGCCATCATAGTAAGATTTGCATTTTGTCAGCGTAGGCTGGTTTGAATTGACATGCCAGAGATGAAAGGTCACTGGTATTTAGTTCCCCTTGAAAAGTGTTTTATCAGCAACATCTTTCAAAGCTTATACATTGATCCTGCAGAAGCTGAAATAATTCTAATGGGCTTCACGGTCCATTGTCTAGCAAGAAAGTAGTTTGAAAGATGGAAGCAGCTGATGCATGCAAGCTCGATGCATGTCAATTTATTTGCATTTTCGTCCAAGTTTCGTACTGAAAGCAAAATGAATGTACACTTTTAATGCAAGCAGATTTAAGGTTGATACAACTGCCAGAATATCTTCTTGACTTCTGGGGGTTATATATGTGATGAATGTATACTGTTTGTATTTTTGTATCCAGCAGACCTGGATAAAACACATCGACAAACCACACAGTTAATTTTGGTCACTGACCCATTTCCATTTCCATTTTGGTTTGGTGAACTGGCTCAGCAGACCATTAATGTTTACAATTTTCAGTTTAGTTTACTGTCACATGCACCGAGGTACAGTGAAATGCTTTAGTTTTGTGCTCTCCAGACAATACATGATTACAATCGAGCCATTTACAGTGTACAGACACATGATAAGGAAATAATATTTAGTGCAAGGTAAAGCCAGCAAAGTCTGATCAAGGTTAGTCTGAGGGTCACCAATGAGGTAGATGGTGAGGCAGAGGCAGCTTTACTCAGCATCCAGTCATACTTTTTGAATGGTAAAAGTGAAGAGGACCTTGTGTGTATGCTTAATAAGGATTGGAAGTCATACGCCCATGCCTTTTGTTTCTGGGATCCTGGCTTAAATTCTCACAGGAAACAGATTGAAAACTAATGAAATTTGAGTTTCCAACTGGCTGTGCTATGGGGGGGTGAATTACTGTTCAGAAACTTTGCACAAGGTGAACATAAAAGGAATGAGGTTTCCCCTTGCTGATACATTGTTCCTTGTTGCTGCTGGTTTGAATTAGCTTTGCTTATTGAAAACATCATGGCCATGTTTTGTGGTTACTGCCACATAGTTTGAAGCTGAAATGTTGACCTACAATATATGGGCAAGTAATTCATCGTAGGCCCTTTAAGAACCTTCAGCTACCTTTTATTTGCAGAGTTAAAATAGCAGTTATTGTAACTGAAAATCTCAAAAGATTGACCAAGCTAAAGCATATATATTTGCCACATTAACATCTCCAGTTTTAAGATAATACTGTAATTTTGGCTCTGCTGACCTCAAGAGAGGCTACACGGGCACAATATGGTGAACACAAATGGTGGAGCCATTTCCACTAGCACTACGCGAGAAGAGCTCTTCACTATACTTGCAGTGAAATACTGTGGCTGCCTCACAATGCTAGAGACCAGGGTTCAATCCTAACTCGGGTGCTCTCTGTGTGGAGTTTGCATGTGTCTCTCTGTAACTGCATGGGTTTCCTCTGGGCACTCCCTTTTCCTCCCACATCCCAAAGAGATGTGGGTTTGTAGGTTAATTGGGCGTCTGTAAATTGCCACTAGTGTGTTTGGAGTGAATGAGAAAGCGGGATAGCATAGAATTGGTGTGAACAGATACTTGATGGTACGTTCAGTGGGCTGAAGGGCCTGTTTCCATGCTGTATCTTTAAATCGATCAATCAATCTGCACATATGGTTGTTAGTTTATTGTCATTAGTGCTTTGGCATTTCCTGAACAATATTATGGGGCTATAAAGCAATGCGGGAGGATTCTGCGTTGAGCAGCATCTGTGGGGGCAAAGGGTTGGTTGGTGTTTTGGGTTGTGAAGCTGCATCAGGACTGGGTGTATAGAGGGGGGGGGGGGGGAGGGGGGGGGGGGGGGGGGGGGGAGGCCAGTATCACGAAGTGAGAATGCAGGGGATGAGACAGAGGGTGGGAGATGATTGGGGCAAATGAGTGAGTTGGGGGAATGATAGACAGGTAGAGCCTAGAAGGGGAATAGTGGAGTTTAAAGTCAGACGATGGTGTGTGAAAGATAGAAAACAGATGAGAGCAAAACATGTGCAGATGAGTCAGGTTGGGGAGGGGCCTTGGTGGAAAGGTAATGACAGAGACTGGAGGTGATGTGGAACCTGATCAAAGAGGGGAGAGGGACTCATTTAGAGCCGGAGGCTGGTGGGTGATTAGTGGAAACAGGTAAGAACTGTAGATATATAGTCATGATCATCAGCGTAATTTATTAGCCAAGTATATTTTGCAATATACGAGGAATTTGGTTTGCCATACAGTCATACCAAAAAAGCAACAAGACACGCAACTACTTAAAAATTGACATAAACATCTACCACAGGGGCTCCTCCACATTCTGCACTGCGGTAGAAGGCAATAAAGTCTTATATTCTTTCCTCCTTTCCTCCTTTCCTCCCGCGGTCGGGGGAGTCGAACCTTCCGCAGCCGGTGATCGATCTCCCACGTCGGAAGAGTTGAAACTTCTGCGGCTTGGAGATCTCGAAATCCAACCGGTGATCGATCTCCCTAACGAGCTTCACAATGTTAAGGTCCGCAGATCCCGCAGGTTGGAGCACCAAAGGCCGACCCCTGGCAAAGGAATCGCCCACTCCGACATGTTAAAATCCGCAGACTCCGCAGTTTTGGAGCTCTAGAAGTCCCAAACAAGAGGCCGCCAACTCCACGATGCTAGGCCACAGTGCGGACGGAGATACGACACAGAAAAAGTCGCATCTCTGTCGAGGAAAGAGATTAAAAAAGTTTCCCCCAACCCCCCACCACCCCCCACATAACACAAAAACTAAAGATAAGCTAAAACATACATTTTACAACAAACTAAAAACACAAAGAATGAAAAAGGTGAAGACAGGCTGTTGATGAGGCAGCCATCGTGTGGCGCCCCCTGGTATTTAGATAGATAGATATATAAGGAGAAATATAACAGGTAAACAGATATATATATACAAAATTAATTTCTCTGTGCAGTTGCATAAGTGACAAATAAAGCACTGTTGACTAATGACTATTGAGGGAGGACTAAAGGACCTGTCCCACTTACGTGTCCTTGGCACGCAAATTACGCGAGCTCGTCGTCGCGTTGAGGCGCACGGGCATCGTATTGCCACGCGAGGCCGGTCCCACTGAGAAGATTGGGGGTATGTAGTTGTGCGTGACATCGCGCGGGGCTCCGAAATTTTTGTAGTGAACAAAATCTTTGCACGCCAACGGCCTGTCGCGTAACTGACAGCTAAAGTGGGACAGGCCCAAGACCCTGGCGAGATGCAATCAACCTCCAACAGCAGCATAAGCAGGCAAACGATCGCCGAACTCAGCCTGGGGCTCACGGCCGTTGAGTTCCGGATCCGCCCCCACTCCTACTCCCAGAGCGGGGCCAAGAAAATTGAAGATAGACACAAAATGCTGGAGTAACCCAGCGGGACCGGCAGCATCTCTGGAGAGAAGCAATGGGTGACGTTTCGGGTCAAGACCCTTCTTTCAGACTGAAGAAGGGTCTCGACACGAAACGTCACCCATTCCTTCTCCCCAGAGATGTGCCGGTCCCTCTGAGTTACCCCTGCATTTTGTGTTCATCTTCAAATGACGTCACGCGCTCCAGACGGCATTGTGAACGCATGAAATCGCGCGCGACCTTTGTGGGACCGTCGTGCCTCAATGCGACCACGAAGTCACGTAATTAGCGTGCCAAGGACACGTAAGTGGGACAGGGGCTTTAGGAACTCAGATGCAAGGGAGGAATAGAGAAGGATTGTAGGGGAAATGAATCACCTGAAAAGGTAACATTCAATGCTCATACTATTGGTTTCTAGGCTGCCCAAGAGGAATATGAGTTATTGTCCTTCTAGTTTGTGATTGTCCTCACCTTGACAATAAGACAGGTCAAGGATGGACGGGTCGGTGTGGGAACGGAGAGTGGAGTTGGAGATGGCTGCTCCTGGCACAACGTAGGTGCTCACCAAAATGGGTGCTGACTCTCTGCTTGATCCCACTGATCTAGAGGTCATGTCGAGAGCACATGTAATTGATATGTTTGGACGAGAATATATCTTGTCCATGAATCTCTGGCTCACCTGATAAAGCCGTGTATGTCCCTGGATGGTGGTGCGGTGGGGAAGCGGGAGAACAGATACTGTATTACCTGCGGTTGCAGGCGATGATGTCAGGGGAGGGATGTGGGAGGGATGAGCGGATGAGGGAATCACAGAGGGAGTTGTCCCTGTGGAAAGCAGAGAAGGGGGAAGAGGTGACTGGTGGTGGGATTCCGATGACGCAGGGGGGAATTGCAATGGATGGCGTGATGTATTTAGAGGCTAATAGGGTGAAAGGTTTCTGTTCTGTCTGGGGAATGGAGAAAAGGTAAGTAGGGCTCTATTAACCAGTCGATGGGCAAGCCGTACTTTCTGAAATGTCACTACTACAGGTCCACCTAGAAATTGCATTATTGGAATTATACTTCTCCACTACTCTGCTTTTCCTTGCAAGATAACACCTTTTGTTTTTATTTCCTGAAATATTTCCAAAAAATACAGCCGGCTCTGTCCCTTCTTGTACAGGGCCTCAGCGTTCCTGGACCAATCCATAAAAGTATGAAGATACATTGCCCGCGACATGTGATGGCAGAAACATTTTCTAGTAGCGCAGGGGTAGAGTTGCTGCTTTACAGCCATAGCGACCCGAGTTCAATCCTGACTACGGGTGCTGTCTACGGAATTTGTGCATTCTCCCTGTGACCGTGTGGGTTTTCTCTAACCCAGTTTCAAAGATGTGCTGGTTTGTAGCTTTGTAGGTTAATTGGCTTTTGCAAACTGTCCCAAGTGTATAGGATGCAAAACTGGGATAACATAGAACAAATCTGTGGGTGATTGATGGACAGCCAAAGGGCTGGTTTCAACACTGAATCTCCAAACTAAACTAAGCTAAAGTAAACATCACTAGCTCCAGCAGATGCTACTGTGATTTCTGCAGCACAAGAATAACTAGCACTGTTTCTATAAGACGTGGTCTGCATTTATAAATCTATTACAAGGATAAGGTGCAAGAATACCTCAAAAAAGCACCGGTGTCGGGTCTTGGTAAAGGGGGAAGAAAAACTGTTGAGTTGGCAGATTCCTTTTGCGAGATGTTTATAATAAAGTAACTGGCTTTTCTTCTTTCCTTCTCTATCTTTCCCTTTTTCTTTTTTTTTCCTCTCCAGGATCTATCTCTTAATTTCCGGTCTCTAACTCTTCAAGGGTTGCCTTTCCCTCTGTCACGCTTTTGCATTTCCACATCTCTTTTTCACTTTTCTACTTTCTATGCTGGTATTTCTCTCTCTTTCCTAAAGCCTTTAAAATAATTAAGGGGTGCAATGGCTGTAATCCAATATAAGGGATGTACACTGTTGTAACTTACTGTACCTCTAATGAATAAAGATATTAAAAAAAACAATAACTAGCATTGTATCACCAAATAATGCACCAATTCTTCAGAGGGAAATGATCGTTGACAAATCAATTTATCAATGACCACTGTCCACAGAAGACTTCATGAACAGAAATACAGAGGCTACACCGCAAGATGCAAACCACTGATTAGCCGCAAAAATAGGATGGTCAGGTTACAGTTTGCCAAGAAATACTTAAAAGAGCAACCACAGTTCTTGAAAAAGGACTTGGGGACAGATGAGACGAAGATTAACTTATATGGGGGACCGGCATTCTGGCAGGCAGGTTTGCATCTGCTACACAGGTGGTTTTAAATTAAATAAGGGGGGGAGTAAAGGGATAGTTAATGACCCCAAAATTAATGGGAAAGAAAGCTCACAAAGGGATAAGAGAGTATGGCCAAGTGTAATAGGGATCGATGTGAAAGGTGAGATGCGTAAGGAATTAAAAATATTGTACATGAATGCGCAAAGTATAAGAAGTAAAGTAGATGAACTTGAGGCTCGGTTAGCGGTTGGTAGATATGACATTGTGGGGATTACTGAGACGTGGTTGCAGGAGGATTGGGCATGGGAACTTAATATTCAGGGTTATACATCCTATAGAAAGGACAGGCAGGTGGGCAGAGGGGGGGTAGCTCTGCTGGTGAGCGATGGAATTCAGTCCCTTGCGAGGGAAGACATAGGGACTGATGAGGTATAGTCACTGTGGATTGAGTTGAGGAATTGTAAAGGCAAGAAGATACTATTTGGTGTTATTTACAGATCCCCAAATAGAAGCCTGGATGTAGGGTGTAAGTTGCAGCAGGAGTTAAAACTGGCATGTAACAAAGGTAATGCCACTGTGGTGATGGGGAATTTCAATATGCAGAGAGACTGGGAAAATCAGGTTGGTTCAGGACCCCAAGAAAGAGAGTTTGTAGAATGTCTCCGAGATGGATTCTTAGAGCAACTTGTGATGGAGCCGAACAGAGAAAAGGCAATTCTGGATTTAGTGTTGTCCAATGAACCAGATATGATAAGAGAACTAGAGCTAAAAGAACCGCTTGGAGGTAGTGATCATAATATGATTAGTTTTAATCTGCAATTTGAGAAGGAGAAGGTTAAATCGGAAGTGGCAGTGATGCAGTTGAACAAAGGGGACTTTGAAGGCATGAGAGGGGAGCTGGCCAAAGTAGACTGGAAAGGGATCCTAGCAGGAATGACGGTGGAACAGCAATGGCAGGAATTTCTGTGCATTATCCGGAAGATGCAGGATCATTTCATTCCAAAAAGGAAGAAAGATTCTAAGCGGAGTAGGAGGCAACCGTGGCTGACAAGAAAAGTTAGGGATAGAATAAAACTTAAAGAAAAGATGTATAACACAGCAAAGAGTAGCCGGAAGCCAGAGGATTGGGAAACTTTCATAGGACAACAGAAGGAAACAAAACGGGCAATACGGGCTGAAAAGATGAAGTACGAGAGGAAGCTGGCCAGAAATGTAAAGAAGAACAGTAAAAGCTTCTTTAGATATGTTAAGGGAAAAAGAATAGCAAAGTCACACGTGGGTCCGTTGAAGGCAGACACGGGTGAAATTATTATGGGCAACAAGGAAATGGCAGAAGAGTTGAATAGGTACTTCGGATCTGTCTTCACTAAGGAAGACGCAAACAATCTCCCAGAAGTACTGGAAGACAGAGGATCTATGGTGGTAGAGGAACTGAAATAAATTTTCATTCGGCGAGAAATGGTATTGGGCAGGCTTTCACCATGGACGTCCAGTCACTCTACACCTCCATCCCCCACCAGCATGGTCTCAAAGCCCTCCGGTTCTTCCTCGACCAGAGAACCAACCTATACCCGTCCACTGATACTCTCCTCCGCCTAGCGGAGTTGGTCCTTATCCTCAATAACTTCTCGTTTGACTCCTCCCATTTCCTCCACATACAAGGCGTAGCTATGGGCACACGCATGGGCCCCAGCTACGCCTGCCTCTTTGTAGGGTACGTCGAACAATCCTTGTTCGAGGCGTACCAGGGTCCCATCGCCAAACTTGAACTCCGCTACATCAATGATTGCTTTGGCGCCACCTCCTGCACCCGCACACAACTGACTGACTTCTTCCGCTTCACCACTAACTTCCATCCTGCACTCAAATGCACCTGGACCATTTCCGACACTTCCCTACCATTTCTTGACCTCACTGTCTCCATCGCTGGTGATAGACTTCTGACCGACATCCACTATAAACCCACTGACTCCCGTGGTTATCTAGACTGCACTTCTTTCCACCCTACTTCCTGTAAGGGCTCCATCCCCTACTCCCAATTCCTCCGTCTATGCCGCATCTGCTCCCAGGATGAGGTGTTCCACACCAGGGCATCGGAAATGTCCTCATTCTTCAGGGAACAGGGGTTCCCCTCCCCCACTATAGATGAGGCTCTCATTTGGGTCTCTTCCATACCCCGTAACACTGCTCTCTCTCTCCCCATCCCCCCACTCGTAACAAGGGCAGAGTCCCCCTAGTCCTCACCTTTCATCTCACTAGCCGTCACATACAACAAATAGTCCTCCGTCAGTTTTGCCACCACCAACGTGACCCCACCACTCGCCGCATCTTCCCATCTCCCCATCTCCCCCCCCCCCCCCCCCCCCGTCTGCTTTCCGCAAAGACCGCTCCCTCCGTAACTCTCTGGTCAATTCTTCCCCTCCCTCCCGCTCTACCCCCTCCCCGGGCACTGTCCCTTGCAACGGCGAGAGATGCTACACTCATGTTGCTTTACCTCCTCCCTCGACTCCATCAAGGACCCAAGCAGTCATTCCAGGTGCGACAGAGGTTCACCTGCATCTCCTCCAACCTCATCTATTGCATCCGCTGCTCTAGATGTAAGCTGATCTACATCGGTAAGCCAAGCATATGCTTGGCGATCGTTTCGCTGAATTCCCGCCGCTCGGTCCGCATTAACCAACCTGACCTCCCGGTGGCTCAGCACTTCAAATCCCTCTCCCATTCCGAATCCGACCTTTCTGTCCTGGGCCTCCTCCATGGCCAGAGTGAGCACCACCAGAAATTGGAGGAGCAGCACCTCATATTCCGCTTGGGCAGTCTGCACCCTAGCGGCATAAACATTGACTTCTCCAATTTCTGGTAGCCCTTGCTGTCTCCTCCCCTTCTCAGCTCTCCCTCAGCCCTCGGGCTCCTCCTCTTCCTTTTTCCTTTCTGCTCCCGCCCCCACCCCTACACCCCACATCAGTCTGAAGAAGGGTTTCGGCCTGAAAAACGCTGCCTATTTCCTTCGCTCCATAGATGCTGCTGCACCCGCTGAGTTTCTCCAGCACTTTTGACTACCATTGGGTAGGCTAAAGGGACTGAAAGATGATCAATCCCCTGGGTCTAATGGTCTGCATCCCAGGGTCCTCAGGGAGGTGGTTCTAGAAATAGTGGACGCATTGGTGATAATTTTCCAATGTTCAATAGATTCAGGATCAGTTCCTGTGGATTGGAGGATAGCTAATGTTATCCCACTTTTCAAGAAAGGAGCAAGAGAGAAAACAGGGAATTACAGACCAGTTAGCCTGACTTCGGTGGTGGGAAAGATGCTGGAGTCAATTATTAAAGAGGTAATAATGGGGCATTTGGATAGCAGTAAAAGAATGAGTCCAATTCAGCATGGATTTATGAAAGGGAAATCATGCTTGACTAATCTTCTGGAATTTTTTGAAGATGTGACAAATAAAATTGATGAAGGGGAGCCAGTGGATGTGGTGTATCTAGACTTTCAGAAAGCCTTTGATAAGGTCCCGCATGGGAGACTGGTGACTAAAATTAGAGCACATGATATTGGGGTTAGGGTGTTGATGTGGATCGAAAATTGGTTAGCAGACCGGAAGCAAAAAGTAGGAGTGAACGGGTCCTTTTCAGAATGGCAGGCAGTGGCGAGTGGAGTGCCGCAAGGCTCGGTGTTGGGGCTGCAACAGTTTACCATACATATTAATGATTTGGAAGAGGGAATTAGGAGCAACACTAGCAAGTTTGCGGATGACACAAAACTGGGTGGCAGTGTGAACTGTGAAGAGTATGTTAGGAGATTGTAGGGTGACCTGGACAGTGAGTGGGCAGATGCGTGCCAGTTACATTTGGAACAAGGACTGTTCGATGTAATTAACAAGAAAGCAGGCATATCTGGGGCATAATGATTCCCGAACACTAACACTATCCTACTCACACTAAGGACAATTTACATTTATACCACCAATTAGCCTACAAACCTGTTCGTACATCTTTGGAGTGTGGGAGGAAACGGGAGCTCCGGAAGAAAACCCACGCAGTTCATGGGAAGAATGTACAAAATCCGTACGGACAACACCTTTAGATCCTGTCCTATCCATGTACGTATCTAACTGCTTCTTAATGTTGGGATGGTCCCTGCCTCAACTACCTCCTCGGGCAGCTTGTGCCATACACCCACCAAAGCATTCCTTCATGAACAGGGTTGATTGTTCACCATCACTCCTGATGATACGACAGAACAGCTACCTTTGATATGAATGGCAAAAACTTATGAATTAATCACTTATGTCTATCAATTGCATGTTAAATTTATTGTTTGTCTGCACGTGGTCCTCCCTTTCATTTGGTTGGTACCTTGTTATTTTCAAACATATCTGGTGCTGTTGCTGTATATCCCTGTCTCATTCTTCACTGAACCAAGATTGTTCACCTGGCTTGATAATAATAGTAGAGTGAGTGATATTCCTGGCTGTGAGCTTGCAGTTAGTGGTAGTGTACATCTCCTCTGCGGGCTTTTCATGGCCTGCAGTGTGCTATGGTTATTTGAAGCTCCTCAATCGGCTTTGCATCTATTCTGTTGTGCGCTTTTGCAATGTCCCACAATGGGCCCTTTGTGGGAAGGTGGGACTTGGTCTCCACAAGAAATTCTGCTTATGCTATTGTAGCCAGGTGCATCTGCAGCAGGTCTATTGGTAAGGATGGTGTTCAGTACATATATTTATGCAGGAATGAACTGCAGATTCTGGCTTACACTGAAGATAGACACAAAATGTTGAAGTAACTTAGTGGGACAGGCAGCATCTCTGGAGAGAAGTCAAAGTCAAAGTATCCTTTATTGTCATTCAGACCTTTCGGTCTGATCAAAATTTCGTTGCTTTGCAGTCATACATAAAATAAAAAAACAAAACACACAATAAACACATATTTAACATCCACTCACTCATATTTCACGTCTTTGAAATATTGATAGCTCAGAGCAGGCTTCTGACGTTCCTAGAATAATCAGTTCCGTGTCGGTGTCAGCACTGAACCTTGAGGCCCACCACTAGCCGCAGTCCTCCAGTCCAAGAAGCAACCTTCCAACATCACCCTCTGCTTCCTTCCATTAAGCCAATTTTCTATCCATTCAGCTATCTCTCCATGGATCCCATGTGATCTAACCTTCCTGAGTAACCTACCATGCGTCAGTGGCACCATTGAGTGTGGCAGCCGCACCAGCAGCTGTCTGTCCTCTCATCCTTTTTGTTATTTTTAGTCTATGTAAAAGTTTGTTTTTGGAGGTCTTTTAGTCTTTTTTATGTGGGGGGTGGGAGGGGGGGGGGGGCGGGTCTTCTCAATCACTACCTGGTCGAGGATGCATCTTTTCTCCGAGCCGCATCTTCGCCCACCCCCCCCCCCCCCCCCGGCCTACCTTCTGTATGGCCTTTCCTGCCGGAGACCAGCCAGAGCTTCAGCAGTGGTGCAGCACTGGATTCCATCGCAGAGCGGGTGATGCCTTACCGGGATTGCCGTGTTGGAGCTCCGGAGTGTGGGGTCTTCCGACTTTAACACCGCGGAGCTGTGGTCTGCGGAGCTTCCAGCCGCGGGCGGCGCTGACTTTAACATCGCTGAGCCTAGGTTCGTTCGCCGAGGGCCGCCAGTGTTGGAGCTCCGCCCAGGTCGGCCTGTGGACTTCGGAAGCCACGGTCTCCGGTAGGAAGCGGCCGATTCGGAAACTCCAAGCTGCTGAGAGTGTTCTTCCGTGCCGATGCCAGAACTCCGATCATCCGATCATCCCGGCGAGAGGGCCTGAAACATCGGGCTGCCGCTGCGGTGCCTGTGGAGGCCTCAATAGGCCCCGACCACGGGTGAACAAGAGGAAGAGAACTGATCTTTGTTGCCTTCCCTCACAGTGAGCAACGTTGATTCCGCTGTGGGGGGATGTTTTATGTTAAATTCTGTAGTGTTGTGTTATCTTACTTGCATGCTGCATGGAAACTCAAATTTCACTGCACCAATTGGTGTATGTGACAATAAATGTCCTTTGTCCTTTGTCCATGCAGAACCATGTTTACTGAAGTCCATATATACATCTACAGCTCTGCCTTCATCGACCTTTTTGCTCACGTCTTCAAAAAACTCAATCAGATTTGTGAGACACAACCTCCCACGTACAAAACCATGCTGACTGTTCCTAATCAGCCCTTGCCCATCCAAATGCCTGTATATCCTATCCTTCAGAATACCATCTAGTAACTTTCCAACGGCAGATGTTAAGCTCACCGGTCTATAGTTCCCAGCATTTTCCCTGCAGCCCTTCTTGAAAAGAGGTACAACATTTGCCATTCTCCAGTTTTCCGGCTCCTCTCCTGTATTTAACGACAACTCATAGATTTCAACCAGGGCTCCCGCAATTTCCTCTCTGGTTTCCCACAATGTCCTTGGATATAACTGATCAGGCCCTGGAGATTTGTCTACCTTCATATCATGTTTTATATCATTCTATGCAACTTCATTGGGTCTGCAATCAATATTGTGGTCTCCCAGGTATGTGCTCTCCTACTTGTGTACGACAGTTTAGTCTTCATTGGTAGCCTGTACTGCTTGTGTGCCAAGGTTTTTTGGAGATGTTTGCCATGTTGTAGTTTGTGGGACAGCCCTCCCAGTTTTGACAAGTAGCCCTTGGACATTAGCGCGGATAGTATTATAGTATTATAAGACTGACTGGGTTTAGTGTACTTTAGAGATAAAGTGCGGAAACAGGCCCTTCGGCCCACCGAGTCTGCACCAACCAGCTATCCCTGAACATTAACACAAGCCTACACACACTAGGGATGTCCACACAATAATACCAAGTATACAAACGCAGGCCAATTAACCTACACACCTGTACGTTTTTGGAGTGTGGGAGGAACCCAAAGATCTTGAAGAAAACCCATGCAGTCACGGGGAGAATGTACAAACTGTACAAACTCCGTACAGGCAGCATTCATAGTCAGGATCAAACCCAGTTCTCTGGCGCTGAAAAGTGCTATAAGGCAACAACTCTACCAGTGCACCACCATACTGCCCTCAGTGTGCAACACTCATATATCTGCGTTTAGTGCCTTGATCAATGCTGGTTTGCTCTTATGTTTTTGCATTATTGTTTATTTCTTTCAATATCGCAGTAATGGTACAACTTTGTAAAGCTAAACCACTTCTGGAGGAACTTGAGAAGCAATCACAATGGTGGGTCTAGATATTCCCCAGTACCAAAGTCCCAAAGGGTTTCACAACCAATTATGTACTTTTGAACTGTCAAAATTGAATGGGAAAAAATATAAATGAGCTCTGTTGCAGACATAAAAGCCTAGGGACCTATAGCCTGAGGATTTCAGCATTTTAGCACCAGATCCTCGTCTAAATAGAGAGAAAATGAAATAAAGACAGACTTTTTCAGGAGGTCCCAAAGCACTTTGCGGTTAATGAAAAAACTTTTTATGAAGTGCAAACACTGTTACAGTGAAAGAAATCCAGGAACCAATTTTTCAGCAACAAACGCCTATGAACAGCGATGCGATAATGGCAGATCATCTGTTTGAGAAATTTGGAATGAGGGACAATTTATTGTCTAGGATTCTCAGGATAATGCCCATAAGATCCCGTAGATCTACCTGAGAGAGCAGATGCTGTCTCTGTTAAACATCTTTTTTTGAAAGATTGCAATAATGTAATAATGACGCTACCCTGGAGTTCTAGCCTGCATTTAACCACTAGCCTGGATGCCAACACTTTAAATATTAAAAGTTGCTCTCTTAAAGCTTAAAGCCATCAGGAATGAACTTGACTTTGGCAGATGGAAGTGTGGTTACAATCTTGGGGTAGGGGTTGAATCTGGAGCTGGATGGTCACAGCATATGAGGCAGCAACAGGGTAGATACCTGTAGTTCAAGTTGAGACCCAGTGCCAGGACTTGTCTGTCATTATCAGGCTGTAGTTAAATTTAACGTTGTATTAATTGGCTGTCATGTTTTCATTCCAAAGTAACTATAGTTCAGATTTACATCATTGGGATTGAAATAATTGAGTCTTTTGAGAACAGGAAGGAAATTGATGAAGGCAGGGCAGTGGATATCATATTCATGGATTGCTGTGTGTGTGTCTGTGTGTGCACGTATGTGTGTGCCTGTGTATGGTTGCGCTTGTGTCTATTGTGTGTCTGTGTGCGCGTGTGATTGTGTGTGTGTGCGCTTGTGTGTCTGCGTGTGCGCGTGCGCATGTGTGTGTGTGTGTGTGTGCGCATGTGTGTGTAGTCTGTATGTGCGCTTGTGTGTGTGTGCGCATGTGTGTGCACTTGTGTGTATGTGTGTGCATGCACATGTGTCTGCGCGTGTGCTTGTGTGTGTGTGCGCATGGGTGCGTTTGTGCACGGGTGTGCGTGCATGTGTGCGCGTGTATGTGCGCACACACACATCTCCCCGCCATTTAGGGTCCTAGCTTCTCACCCCACCCCCCACTCGCAAGATGCACCAGAGAGTCCGTCCACTCCAGGGAAGCAGCCAGACCTACTGAGTTACTCCAGCATTTTGTGTCCTTTTGTGCATGAACTGTCATTTATAGTTCTTTGTTTCAACTACAAACAATGATATATAATGGCAATAACAGACACCTTTTCTAGATAAGGTAGTAACGAAGGTGTTGTATGCTTGACTTCATTGCTGAAGCATTGAATATAAAGAGTCAGGAAGTCATGATGCAGGTCTATAGGACTGGTTGGGGCACATTTGAGCATTGTGTGCAGTTCTGGTCGCCCCATTACAGTAAAGATGTGGAGGCTTTAGAGAGGATGAAGAGGAGGAAGCTGCCTGGATTAGAGGGTTTCAGCTACACAGAGACATTGGATAGACTTGGATTGTTTTCTCTGCAACATTTGTTGAGGTTGAGGTGAGACTCGATAAAAGTATATAAAAATATGAGAGGCATAGAGAGAGTAGACAGACAGAATACTAGAGCGTATTGCTCTATGGTCACCATAGGGGGGGGAAGTTTAATGGAGATGTGTGGGACAAGTTTTTACGCAGAGTGTAGTGGAATGCATTATCAGGGCAGAAACGATAGTGGTGTTTCAGAAGCTTTTGCATAGGCAAAAAGTGCATGAAGTGCAAGGAATAGAGGGATATAGATCATGTGCAGGCAGATGACTTTAACATGGGATCATGTATGGCACAAATATTGTGGGCTGAAGGGTCTGTACCTGTGCTGTACTGTTTTATGTTCCATTAAATATTCCAAGATCATGAAATGTGTTATATAAATGCAAATCTTGTTTTATTTCCAGGATAACCTCAAATGGGATAAGTGGAATATACAATATAATCTATCATAAAATAGTTGTTATTAATCTCCTTACATTTTACATTTAAAGGTTTGTGATTTCTTTGTGATGAGAAACCTTAAACAGAACAACTGATTCTAAAATTTACTCTTCGAATGCTATGATTTTAAGTGATCGCCCACTTGCCTGTGCATAAGGCTTCTGTGCAAAAGTTCAAAAACCTTTTAGTATCATCCTTTTTTTTAGTTTATTGTCACGTGTACTGAGCTACAGTGAAAAGCTTTTGTTGCGTGCTAACCAGTCAGTGGACAGGCAATACATGATTACAATCGAGCCATTTGCAGTGTGCTATAAGTTACAATGCGATACAATAGAACTTTATTTCTCCCAGGAGGGAAATTGGTCCGCCAACGGTCATAAAGCACAGCAAGATACATGAAACATGAAATTAAAGTGTTGAGTGGAAAGTCCAGGATTGGGGATGTGCAAAGATTGGGGAGGGGGGAAGGAAGTCAATCTACCCCACGACAGAAGGGGGAGGAGTTGTACAGTTTGATAGGCGCAGGGGAGAAGGATTTCCATTTCCTTCTGTGCCGTGCTGCACCTTGGTAGAACCAGTCTGTTGCTGAAGGCGCTCATCAGGTTCATGTACAGATACATCATAAGGGAATAACATTTAGTGCCAGGTAAAGCCAGCAAAGATCGTTTGAGGGTCCCCAATAAAGTTACATAGTTTAAAAGAAATCTCGTCACCAATTCCTGAAAGCAAATTATAACAAGGTGAAGACATTTTAGAGTAATTATTTTCATTTAGATAAGATCTACAGTACATCAACAGTTTGACAGTCAGCAATATTACATTTTACCAGAGAGCATTGCTGAACTACTATCTACCTCTTTGATGTCCCTCGGACTATCCTTTGCTGGCTTTACCTTGCACTAAACGTCATTCCCCTATAATTTATCTATACACTTAAATGCATTGATTGTTACACGTTTGTCTTTCCGTTGACTGGTTAGCACGCAACAAAAAGCTTTTCACTGTACCTCTGTAAACTAATATGTTAACATATACTACTTTCATTGGAATCATAGACCTAAGCCGAAATGCACAGAGATATTGTCAGAATTATAATGCACAGGTCTTCTGCAAATCTTTTGATTCAGCAGTCTTAACATGGAAGGGATTAAGGGAATAATCCTGTGTTACAAAAAGTTAATTTTAACGTGGTAGGATTATTAGAAAGCTCAGTTTAAATCAAAATTGAATGACTGCGGACAGTACAATAACAGCAGCTCCCCTGAGTCTGCATTTGATGAGTGAATAATACAAGCTGTTGTCATGGGGTGAAGCACATGATTAATTGGTCACCATCAAATGGTGAGTGGTTACACCTGCTGGCCACATCTGGGAATGGATTAGAGTTCAGGAAAGCAGTCGCAAGTCAATGAGTTAAAAAATAAATAGCAGATGAAAAATTGATGAAAAGTGAAAGGATGAAGATCGAAGGGTTCAGATTATTTTCAGGAGTTTTAGTAATTAATTCTAGCTGGGAGGAGGCCTAGGCAATTATACATCTGATGAGTGTAGAGTACTAATAAAATTCTTACACGAACTTCAAAGAAAAAAATAAAGTTTTGTAAAGTATAATGTATTGATAGTTTGCAGTTTCAGGTTACTTAAATATGTAGTAAATAAATAATGTGTTTTATGTGTATTTTATTCCAATATTATTTAGTACCAATGAATTACTTTTTGATGTGTAGTGGTGACCAATCTCTACAAGGCACATTCCACAAGCTGGTGGATGACGAGCTAGTCTGTTATTGATTACATAGCCTGTGGGATAAATATTGGCCAGGTCACTGGCCACTTGGGCAAAGTCTATACACTTCATCATCATTATCGCAGCTTTGGAACCTCTCAATCCCTCCCTCACCCGAGTCTTTCGTTCTCACCTTGTTGCGGCCAACAATGACCTGTTTCCTTTATCATTGTTACTTTTTTGCATATCTTTCATTAATTTGTTCTGTGTCTCTCTACATTATTGTCTATATCTCTCGTTCCCCTTTCCCATAACTTTGAGTCTGAAGAAGGGTCTCGACCCGATATGTCACCCATTCCTTCTCTCCTGAGATGCTGCTTGTCCCGCTGAGTTACTCCAGCATTTTGTGTCTATCTTCGTTTTAAACCAGCATTTGCAGTTCCTTCCTACACATTACATTCCAGCAAAATGAATTTGGGAATTGAAATGAGCCACTTGTTTCATTGTTCTAGGTCTCACATTGCTCCAGGGTACCCATTAGTTTTAACAAAACACAGTGTGAATTTCACGGCTGTTTATTTTTTCTGCGGATTTTTGGGGGGTCGGCAGTCTCCCAGAACACATGTTCTTTGTCACGGAGTGAAATAATGTCTGCCTAACATACTGACAATTATGATTTAGCCTCAGCAAACTTGCAAGAATAAATTATGGCACTGACACTCAAAGGTGAATTCAGTCCATTTTTCTCTCAGCGGGGATCTGCATTGCTGATGAATTAGTAAAAGCATACGGTGACTTTATCTCTGATTGATCTGTGTGAATGTACTTGTAAATATGACGAAGGACTCGATTAAAGTAGAAAGATAATTTATTTTCTCTATCTTGAATGCAGCCCTTTACTTCCTTTCCCCCATGCCTACTTTTAACCATCTATCCCTGCGTTTGTAACTCTCAGAATTATGAAATTATATGTTCATCAGGCAAATACTGATAATGAATGTCTGGGATCTCAGAGAGAAAGGAGATTCTTCTCTGGCATGATACAAGCTTGCAGACTCGGTGACTTGCATATCAGAACAGGCCATTACTGTTGGAAGTTGGTAGTATTGTCTCAGTTTTACTGTCTATGACCACAGTCTAACTGGCTGCGCCTGTCCACTGTTCTGCTACTTGCAGCATCTTTGTATACATTATCATTTTTTAACAGAATGCTTTAACCCATTGATTGAATAACCTCTTTAAACTATCCCCACAGTAACCCTTGTGTAACCCTGTTACAGACTGCGCTGTCCCCTGCCTTCTCTGCAAATTAACACTAATCTGTTAGTTTATCTCAGTTGTGAAAAAGCATTTTTAAAAGACATTCACTAGCCAGAAATACATTTATTTACAAACAGTCTTCATCCAGTCAAACTCAATGCCTCCAAAATTGAAGGCATTAATTTAGGACCTCAATTTGTGGACCAGCCCTTTCTTTCTCCATAGCTACATGAGAACTAATATAATTATGAATTACTAGACTAAGTGGGACCCGTTGGGTACCATGCTCACACAGGAGGGCTGGTCCCCCAACACTCACTCACGGCTAGTGGGCTGGCAGTTCACTCACGGCTATTCCTTGAAATTCCATTTCAAGCAGGGTGCAACACCACCAAATTCAAATACAGTTTCCTACCATTTCAAGCAGGGTGGAAGGCCACCAAATTCAAATGCAGTTTCCTACCATTTCAATCAGGGTGCAAGGCCACCAAATTCAAGTGCAGTTTCATACCATTTCCAGCAGGGTGCAAGGCCACCAAATTCGAGTGCAGTTTCATACCATTTCAAGCAGGGTGCAAGGCCACCAAATTCAAATCAGTTGATTCACAGCTCAGACTGAGAGGTGTGACCTCTCCTTCCCCCCATCTTGCAGAATCATGAGCCATAACCCTGTGAGGTTATCCACTTTGGCGGCAAAAACAAGGGGGCAGATTATTATCTCAATGAGGTTAGGTTAGGTAAGGGGGAGGTGCAGCGAGACCTGGGCATCCTTGTACACCGATCACTGAAAGTTGGCTTGCAGGTACAGCAGGCAGTGAAGAAAGCTAATGGAATGTTGGCCTTCATAACAAGAGGATTTTAGTATAGGAGTAAAGAGGTTCTTCTGCAGTTGTATATGGCTCTGATGAGACACATCTGGAGTATTGTGTACAGTTTTGGTCTCCTAATTTGAGGAAGGACATCCTTGTGATTGAGGCAGTGCAGTGTAGGTTCACGAGATTGATCCCTGGGATGGCGGGACTGTCATATGAGGAAAGATTGAAAAGACTAGACTTGTATTCATTGGAGTTTAGAAGGATGAGGGGGATCTTATAGAAACATATAAAAATATAAAAGGACTGGACAAGCTAGATGCAGGAAAAATGTTCGTCTGATGCCACCTTCTTAAACCTGAGATACGCTTCCATTTTCTTCCTGACCAAGTTTACAACCTCCTCAGTTATCCACAGTTCCCTTACCTTCCCATTAACTTCCCTTTACTTGAAGAAGTAAATAGCAGGACATACAAAGGAGAGTCAGTAGATGTTGTTTACTTAGATTTTCAGAAAGCCTTTGATAAGGTGCCACACGTGAGGCTGCTAAGGAACATGAAAGCCCACGAATATCAAAGGGCAGATTCTAGCATGGATAGCAGGCAGATTCTAGCATGGATGGCAGAAGGCAAAGAGTGGCAATATAAGGCGCTTTTTCTGGTTGGCTGCCAGTGACGAGCGTTGTTGTTGCTGAGACCACTGTTCTTCAGGTTGTATATTAATGATCCTGTACTTTGATCAGCTGGCCTTTAAACGATTCCCGCGTGTCATCTTGTGGATACCCAATAACAACTGCTCCTTACCTACCCCCCCCTTAGATCTTGTCTACTAACATTCTAGTCTGCCTTGCCCTAATTAAGTACCTCCCCCCATCATCCAGACAGATCACTAATCTAAACAACCTTAAAACCTACGGAGTTGTGACCAAGTTATTCTTCCACCGCTACATGGCCACCTAGCCATGCTCGGTTCCCAAACCAAGGCCTGATAAGGTACCTCCTCGATTCGACCTATTTACATTATTTTTAAGGAAACAGTCCTGGATACACCTAAACACATTCTGTCCTGTCTAATCCTCTTGCCGTGAGTAAGTCCCAGTCGTTATTGGGGAAGTTAAAGTCACCCACCACAACAACGCTGTGGTTCTATATAGACTGAGAGTCCTTCCATAATCTGTCTACATATCTGATCCTCTATCTCCCTATATTAGGGTGCCGCTTGCTTATTTTTTAGCTCAACCCCTGACGTCTCAGTAGATGTGCCCGCCAGTACGTCCTCTCTGAGTGGCGCCGGGACATTCTCACCGATTAGCAAAGCAACTCCTCCATCTCTTTTACCCCTCCCCCCCCCCCTTATCTCATGTGAAACATCGAAACCCAGGCACGTTGAGCTGCCAGTCATGCCCCTCTTGCAACAAAGAATCTGTATTTGCCGCAACATCATCGATCCAAGCACTGATACAAGCTCTAAGTTCATCAGCTTTGCCCACAATACTCTTTGCTTTGAAGTAAACACACTTCAGCCTTTCATTATCCCCATGTTCATCCCTGAAGAATATCCTCTCTCAGCACTGTTGTTTGGTCCTCCCTCTATCAGCCTGTCTGACTCTCTCTGTCTATCTCTGCCTCTTCGCCCTAAGGTTGTCTGCCAGAAATCCCAGGTCTATTTAATTTCTTCAACACTAAAATCTTGCATTGTGTATTATGTGTTTGGCTCGACCAAAAGTACATCACTGTTAGCATGACCTAGTCTGTTTAAAACACAAGATGATATTTGCCGTTAATTCCTAATCGAATATTTGTTATTATTTGCAGAGTTCAGAGCAGAAACTGTGGGCACTTACTGATGAGTTAATCCAGAGAAATGACACAATAACCAATCTTCTGAAGGATAAGCAACAACTGGAGGAGCAGATACAGGTGAGCTGTTTGGGCATTCGCATGCTGATGAGATCTGATGAACCGTTTGGATTCATTAAACTCAGAGATTCACCTTTTTGAGAATGAAACAAGGATTTGCAGATGCTGGTTTACACAAAAAGACCCAACATGCTGGAGTATCCCAGTGGGTCAGGCAACATCTCTGGAGAACATTGATAGGTGACGTTTTGGGTCGGGACCATCTTTAGACCTTTATATTATCTCTGGATACTCACAACCTACTTTGATAATTGAACACATATGCGTTTAAACTTATGTGATGTACTTTTAGCAGCAGATCGGTACATTTGATGCATTGAAAAGCATTTTAGATTGAAGATTAGATCAGATTCAGGTCTGGTCGGTGATGAATCAAACCTTTTTAAAAAGGAAAACCTTTCAGTAAATGAAGTGAAGGGCATCTGTGATATCTCTTAGTTCCTTGTCGTGACTGGAGCACTATTGTTTAATGGCAGTGGGCTGTAAAGACTTGGATAACATTAATTTCAGGCACATTCAGCATCAGTTCAGCCATATTCAGATTACGCTCCGTCATATCACTGTAGTCAGGAAGTCTGCACCATAGTGCAAGATAATATAGTCTCTAATGGAAATCTGTCTTCATTCAAATTTATAGCAACTTTCTTCTGTGTTCTTGGTGAGTTATTAGTATCAATGTAGTGTGCTATGCTAACCTGGATTATTGCAAGAACTCGGCCTTCTGTCAAGTATTTTGTCAATGTAAAGGGAAATAAGACTGGTTGCAGTGATGTAGATGAAATGTTGTCAAATGCTGCATTTTTGAAGTGACATTGGACTTTTTTTTCAGTGTGGGGTATATATGAATAGGATCCAAATTGAGGAAGTGTACTCCATTTAGTTATTTTAGCGTTACAACATGGAAACAGGCCCTTCGGCCCACCGTGTCTGCTCCGACCACATTAACACTATCCTACACGAGGAATGATTTTTTATATATATACCAAGCCAATTAACCTACAAACCTGTACGATTTTGGCGCGTGGGAGGAAACCGAAGTTCTCTGAGAAAACCCACGCAGGTCACGGGGAGAATGTATAAACTCCGTACAGCCAAGTACCCATAGCCAGGATCGAAGCCGGGTCTCTGGCGCTGTAAGGCCTAACTTATCAATCGCTCTGTTAACAACTGTTTTAATTGATACATTCTGAGTAAATCACAATGATTTTGAATATCTCAAGACTCAAAGGGTAAAAGCACCAACATTTCCTGATGTTTCTCATCTCTTGTAGTTTTCAGCCAAGTCCCCCCTGCCTCAATATACCCAGATTTAAGCCACGCACCCTGCCTAACAATGTATCACCTGCTAACAAAATATCCTGTAGATATTACATTGGGTGAGAGGTAATGTTGGAAGCCTAGATGACTAGTGTGGAAAAGTCAAAGTCAGTTTTATTCATCACATGCACCCGAAGGTGCAGTGAAATGAATTTGCCAGCAGCGATACACTTAAAAAGAACACACAACACACAATAAGATTTAACACAGACATCCACCACAGCATTCTTCACTGTAGTGGAAGGCAACAAGTCAGTCCTCCTTTGTTCACCCGTGGTCCGGACCATACACTCTCCGTAGTCACCGCTACGGATGGCTTGATGTACAGGCCCTCTCATCGGGATGATCAAAACTCCGACGTCAGGACGGTCAAACACACTCGGCGGCATGGAGGACCTGAATTGGCACTTTCCTACCGAAGACCGCGGCTTCAGGATGTTATAGGCCGCAGGCCGGCGGTCAGGTACGTCCACACCCCGCCCGCGGTTAGAAGCTCCGCAGACCACAGCTCCATGATGCCAAAGTCGCCAGGCAAACGATCGGAGCACTCCTCCCTGGTAACCCCTGGCAAGGGTTTGCCTGCTCCACGATGGAAATGTCCACGCTGCGCCTGCTACTGATGCTCCGGGTCCGACTTCAGGAAAGGACGCTGCAATACAAGCTGTTCGGCCGCGAGGGAGGCGACACGGAAAGAGTCGCCTCTCCATCGATGAGGCGACGAAAAGCGGTTCCCCCCACCACCCCCTCCCCCACCCCCCACACAAGACACAGCAAGAGACACCTAAACTAACATTAGACACACCAAAAAAAACCCCAAAAAAGTCAAAATAACGAACACTCTGCTGGCAGGGCAGCTGACTCGCAGCGCCCCCACCGACCCAGGAAGCAGCGACAGCAATAATATTGCAGTATAATTGAAATGACTTGGCAAAATAAATCAGATTGAATTAACCAGAGCAGTACATGAATGCTCCTGGAACATAAAACGTGTACCTCCAGATTCTGGGATAGTTTCTTCCCAGCTGTTATCAGACAACTGAATTGCCCTACCACAACTAGAGAGCAGTCCTGAACTACTATCTGCCTGTTTGGTGACAGCTCGGACTATCTTTGATCGGACTTTACTGGCATTGCCTTGCACTAAATGCTATTCCCTTATCATGTATTTGTACACTGTAAAGAGCTTGATTGTAATCATGTATTGTCATTCCGCTCACTAGTTAGCACGCAACAAAAGCTTTTCACTGCTAAAACTACTCCACTCTACTCTACTTTTCACTGCTCAAACTAAATTGACAGCTAGTAGAACTGTAGCCGTATAGGCTTGGGACCAGAGTACAATCCCTGCCGTTGATGAGTTTGCACGTTCTTCCTGTGACTGGATGGGTTTCCTCCATGTGCTCCAGTTTCTATCCACCTACCAAAGGTTGGTAGTTTAATTGGCCACAGTAAATTGACCTTTGTGAACAGGGAGTGGTAGCATCTTGGGGGGTGGGTCAGGGGGTGGTGGAAATGAGGGGTGGTGGGGGGGAGGGATGTGGGTTGATGAGAATGTGCAGAGAATAATAATAAAAAAAAGGATTAAAATCGAACGTAGAACAGCACTGCACAGGAACAGGCCCTTGAACCAATAATGTACTGAACATAATGCCAAGAGCAATTTTATCCACCTGCACCTAATCTATATGCCTCCATTCTCTGCATGTCCAGATATCTATTAAAAGCCTCTTAAATGCTATTATCCTGTCTGCCTCAACCACTATCCTCAGCAGCATATTCCAAGCATTCACCACCCTCTGTGTAAAAATAAAACTTGCTCTGCATATCTCCTTTAAATTTCCTCTCTCCATCCTTAGAACTATGCCCTCTAGTAATTGATCTTTCCATCCTGGGGAACATGGATCTGATGGTCTACTCTATACCTATGCCTCTCGTAAGTGTATATACCTCTCCCGCAACTTCCAGCGTTCCAGAGAAACCAATCGAAGTCTGTCCCAAACCTACTCACCATAGGTTATACCTCCTAATCCAAGCATCATTCTGGTAAACTAACTCTGCATTTTCCAAAGCCTCGATATCGTTCATGTAATGGGATGATCTGAATTGAACGCAATACTCCAAATGCAGCCAAACCAAAGCCCTATAAAGCTGCATCGTGGCATGTTGACTCTTCTACTAAATGCCTCGACCTATGAAAGCAAGCACACTATATTTTCTTCGCCACTCTATATATTTGTGCTGCCACTTTCAGGAAGTTATGTACTTGGGCCCCAAGATCCCTCTGCACAACAATGCTGTTTAGGCTCCTGTGTAGAAAGGAAATGCAGATGCTGGTTTACACTGAAGATAGACAGAAAGTACTGGAGTAACTCATGGGTGACGTTCATGTCAGGACCCTTCTTCACACTCTTCGGCTAAATGTTTAGGATCATGCTATTAATTGCATGCAATCCTTCCCACTGCATCTATATTATTACTAAAACAATCATCTTGACCACTTCCGATCTGCATTGTATTTAAATTTGCGCAAAAACGGTACCCATAACCCTAGTATTTTTTTGCCACTTTACTCACTGTTCCCCTCTCGTCCAAGCGCACCAAGTTTTGTTCCGATCAGTGGAAGATTACAAAATTTATGAAGGTTTAAAAAATAGTCAGATAAGCAGATTGGTCCTCTCGCCTATCAGTCACCATGAAGGTAATGCCCCTTCCGGGGGCGAGGAGAATAAAGCCCTGGAGGCCGGGTGTGAGTCCAGAAGTCGGGCGTGAGTCAGCAAGCCTGGAAGACCGGAAGCCTGGAAGCCGTGAGTCAGAGTCGGGTCCAGAAGCCGCAAGTGATTGAACTGTGACTCCAGCAGCCGTGAGTGAGTGAACTGTGGCTCCAGCAGTCGTGAGTGAGTGAACTGTGAGCCCTGCAGCCATGAGTGAGTGAACTGTGGAGATGACACAACCCTGATTTGACTGATCCAGGATGGGGAGGAATCAGCCTACAGACAGGAAATGTCACAGCTGGCATCCTGGTGCCATCGCAACAACCTGGAGCTCAATGCTCTTAAGACAGTGAAATTGGTAGTAGACGTTTGGAGAGCTCCCCCTCCCCTCACCCCACTCATCATCAACAACACCACAGTCACATCCGTGGAGTCTTTTCAGTCCCTGGGAACCATCATCTCCAAGGACCTTAAGTTGGGGGCTACCATCGACTCCACAGTCAAAAAGGCACAACAGAGGATATACTTTCAGCGGCAGCTGAGGAAGCACAATCTGCCACAGGCAATGATGGTCCAATTCAACACGGCCATCGTAGAATCTGTCCTCACCTTCTCCATCATGGTCTGGTTTGACTCAGCTACCAAGCACGACAGCCAGAGGCTGCAGTAAATTGTCCGAACAGCTGAGAAGGTTATTGGCTGCAACCTTCCCTCCATTGACGAACTGTACACTGCAAGGGCCAGGAAGCGAGCGGGTAAAATCATCTCTGACCCCTCTCACCCTGGCCACAAACTGTTTGGATCACTTCCCTTTGGAATGTGACTCCGGACTGTCAAAGCTGCCATAGCCAGACATAAAAACAGCTTTTATCCACAAATAGTAGCTCTACACAATAACCAAAAATCTGTTGCCACCTTTTGCTCTGGTATTTTATTTAATGCACATGTTTAATCAATAATGTTTTATTATTAATGTTTAATATTTCATGTATCATTTCTAACTGTCACTGTAAGTCATGTTGTCACTTGCGGGCGGAGCACCAAGGCAAATTCCTTGTATGTGAATACTTGGCCAATGAACTTAATCATTCAACTGTGGCTCCAGCAGCCATGAGTGAGTGAACTGTGAGCTTACCAGCCGTGAGTGAGTGAACTGTGAGCCCACCAGCCATGAGTGAGTGAACTGTGAGCCCACCAGCCGTGAGTCAGTGAGTGAACTGTGAGCCCACCAGCCATGAGTGAATGAGTGAACTGTGATTCCACCAGCTGTGAGAAAGCCGCCCCCCACTGGCCACCACCTGAAGCCGTCCCCCTCCCCTGGCTGCAGAACGCAACAAGAGATGCAACAAGAAAGAATGGACTGAATAAATCTCCTCTTTAACGTTTAAATTGTTGTTATATTTCAGGAGTTATTCACATTTTAAGCTTTAATAAATCCCTTTTCCACTTGCCGTGCCCGTCAGCTCTGCCTGCGCAGTAATACCTGTCGTCACAAAGGGAACCCAATGGGAGGGAATGGCTGCGCCGCCAGAGAGCCGCTATGAGTGGATGGGGGGTGGGGGGATGGAGTGAGTGCGTGGGAGGGAAGAGCAAGAGGCAGAGTGGGATGGGTGAGGAGATCAGGGGGCGTCACAATGGGAACCCGCCAGCCACGCCTGCGCAGTTGGGGGCTATGTGTGAGTGGTGGAATATTGGAATTGGTGGAGAGGTGGAATATTGCGTTGGGGGACCAGGCCTACTTAGTTTAGTTCTATCCTAAAAGTGTAACATCTCACACTTGCTCGATTAAACCCCATCTGACATTTACCTACCCATTTATGTAACTGATCTTTATCCCGCTGTATACTTTGACAGACTTACTCATAATCATGACACCTGCAAATTTACCAACCGACCCGTCTAATTAAAAGTCCAAATCATGAATACATATCACAAACTGCAGAGATCCCAGCGGAACTCCACTGGACACAGACCTCCAGCCTAAATATCGTCCTTCCGTCTACTCTGTCTACTAACAGCAAACCAGTTCTGAATGTATATGACCAAGTTGCTGTTAATCCTGTGTATTTTTTTTTTTGGTTAAATATTTTTATTAATTGTAAGTACATATTAATAGAATATACTTCTTACATTCGTAATATTATTAATATTAACATTTAAGACTTATTTGTATTTCTATACATTTTTTTTTACAAGTAAGAAAAGATAGAGAAAAATAACATAGAAATAAGAAATCAAAAATAAAGAAGTGAATGGAGTATTAAAAAGTTATCCATCGTTGGAGATATATCCATGATTTGTTATACGTATTTCTTCATCTATTTCATTATTCAGGCTTCAGTCAGGCTCTCGTACCGAGCCACTTTGATCCTTTAGATATTCAATGTATGGAGACCATATTCCTCTGAAAAGATCCAACTTGTCCATTAGGACAAGCCTCAATCTTTCCAGATGAAGTGTCTCCGACATTCCTGTAATCCACATTTTGATTGTGGGGGATGTAGGACCTTTCCAGAATTTCAATATTAATTTTTTCCCAATTATTAAACTATAATCAATAAAAATTATTTGATTCGTTGTTATTAATTGATCTGTATCTAGTATTCCCAGTATTATTAACTTTGAATCAGGAATCATAGAAACATAGAAACGTAGAAATTAGGTGCAGGAGCAGGCCATTCTGCCCTTCGAGCCTGCACCGCCATTCAATATGATCATGGCTGATCATCCAACTCAATATCCTGTACCTGCCTTCTCTCCATACCCTCTGATCCCTTCAGCAACAAGGGCCACATCCAACTCCATCTTAAATATGGCCAACAAACTGGCCTCAACTACCTTCTGTGGCAGAGAATTCCACAGATTCACCAATCTCTGTGTGAAATCAGATTCATATTAACAACATTCGAAAATTATCTTAAATATTTCTGTCCAAAATTTTGTAATTTTTACACAATTTGTAAATGATTGTGTTAAGTTAGCTTCTAAGTGCTGACATTTATCACATATGGCAGATACATTTGAAAAAAATACTATGTAGTTTGGATTTTGAATAATATAGACTATGTAATATTTTAAATTGTATTAAAGAGTGTCTAGCATTTAATGAACAGTGGTGTATATATTGTAAACTTTCATCCCATACTTCTGGTCTAATAATTTGACCTAATTTGTTTTCCCATGATTGTCTATATATTTCTGTCAATGGGACATCATTTTCCAGTAAAATATTATAAATATATGATATCAATTTTTCTGTGTTCGGATGTTTATTTAGACATTCATCTAAAATTTCTGTCTTTCTATTTCTAATTTCCTGTGTGTTTGCTTTTACATAGTCTCTAATTTGTAAGTATCTAAAATAATCTTTTGAATGTAATCCATAAATTTGTTGTAATTCTTGAAATGAAAGGAAAGAATTTTCCCTGTAGAGATCTCCCGTCTTATTAATTCCATTATTTTTCCATTGTAAAAAGCCTTTGTCCATCATTGAGGGTTTAAATGTAACATTATTTGCAATGGTAAGGGCTAGTGGTATACATTCCAATTTTAATGTTTTCTTTATTTGTTTCCAGATACGTATTCCACTTTCTATTATAGGGTTTTCGCTATAGGTTTTCTTACCTAGATTAATATTGGCAAATAATATCGAACTAATTTCAAAAGGTGAACAATCTTCTTTTTCTATTTTTAACCAAATTGGTTGTTTATCTGTCTCTACTAACCAAAAATTCATATTTTTAATATTAATATTAATAAAACATAAAGTTTGGTAGTGCTAGACCTCCATTTATTTTTGATTTACATAAATATGTTTTATTTATTCTATGGCTCTTATAATCCCAGATAAAGTTGGTAACTAAAGAATCCACCTTCTTAAAGAAATTTTTAGGAAGATATATCAGAATCAATTGGAAAAGATATAGTAAATTGCGGAAGAAAAATAATTTTTATTGCATTAATTTTACCTAGCATTGAGATAGGTAGTGTTTTCCAATTTAAAATGTGCTTATTTAATTTATTCAATAAGAGTGGGAAATTGGATTTAAATAAAGAATCGAATCTTTTTGTTACATAAATTCCAATATATTTAATTTTTTCGTTTGCTATCTTAAAAGGATATTGTTGTAATATATGTAAGTTATTTACCATTATTGGGATGAGTTCACTTTTATTCCAATTAATATTATATCCTGAAAAAGATCCAAATTCAGTTATTAATTTTAATAAATTTAGGATACTAATTTCCGGTTTTGTAATATAAAGTAATACATCATCCGCATATAAGAAGATTTTATTTTCAGTATCTCTGGTATCATACCCATATATTTCAGGATGTGATCTCACATGTTGAGCTAATGGTTCTATTGCAAGTGCAAACAGTAGTGGGGATAAAGGGCAACCTTGTCTGCAGCCTCGAGATAGATTGAATTTAGTTGATAGTATTTGATTTGTTATTATTTTGGCTGTTGGATTAATGTATAATAATTTAACCCAAGTAATAAACTTCTCTCCCAACTTAAAAGTTTCCATAACCAAAAACAAGTACGACCATTACACCTGGTCAAAGGCTTTCTCCGCATCTAACAAAATAACTACTAGATCTTTATTAATACCTCTTTTCGAATGTATAATATTGAATAAACGTCTCAGGTTATATGAGGAATATCGTTTTGGTATAAATCCTGTTTGATCGGGGTGAATTAATTAATTAATAACTGTTCTTAGCCTTTGTGCTAATATTTTAGTTAATATCTTTTGATCAGTATTTAAAAGAGCTATAGCTCTAAATGATCCTGGGTCATCCAGATCTTTGTCTATTTTAGGTATAAGTGTTATAATAGATTCATTTAACGTTTCTGGTAGTTTCTGCTGGGTATAAATATATTCATAGAGTGTCTTCAAAGGTGGTGCAATCAGATCATAAAATGTTTTATAAAATTCCGAGCCAATACCATCTGGTCCCGGTGTTGTACCATTTTTTAATGATCTGATAGATTCTTCGATTTCTTTTACTGAAATTTCAGCATTTAATGATTCTCTATTTTGTGAATCCAACCCATTCAGATTACATTTTTTTTTTAAATGCTTCTGTTCCTATCCTGTTTTCTGTCGTTTTAGCTGAATATAAATTTTTATAATATTGCCAAAATCTCTCATTAATATCTTTAGGTTGTACTAGGGGTTCGCCATTATGTGATTTAATCCTATGGATTATTTTTTTCTCCCTCCATCTTCCTTAATTGGCGAGCCAATAATTTTTGAGGTTTATCTCCAAATTCAAACTGTAATTGTTTATGTTATTTTATAGTGTATTTTAATCTAATGGATGGACAGGGCCAAGTGAAAGTTTCTCCACATTGCCCCTACCTACTCTATGAATGGATTTCCACATTTTCCTCTTTTTCCTGATTTTTTTCATTAGGTCTGTATGAGACTAACGTTATTATGTTTTTTGAGGAAGTAACAAGTGAGCTTGATGAGGGCGTGGATTTTGGGAAAGTCTTTGATAGGTTGACACGCAAACTGATGTCCTTGGGACCTGAAGGATGGGGCAGATTCGATAAAATGTTATTTTAGTGGAAAAAAGCAGGAGATTTATATTTGGATTTTTCTTATCGAAGAGCTGTACACAAAGAGATTCTGTAAGATAGACACAAAATGCTGGAGTAACTCAGTGGGACAGGCAGCATCTCTGGACAGAAGGAATGGGTGACGTTTTGGGTCGAGACCTTTCTTCCAAAGATGCTGCTTGTCCCGCTGAGTTACTCCAGCATTGTGCATCTATCTTCGGTGTAATCCAGCAGCTACAGTTCCTTCCTACACGGGATTCCGTAAGACTTATTTCTAGGTCCTTTGCTAAGTCAATGATGGAGACCAACAGCTGGGAGGTGGAATAAGCTGAACAGCACCATTTTTGGCCAGACTGGACACGAAGGCTGCTTCTCTTCGATGCTGTAAAGTTTTACGATCTCCGCAGTGTGTGCCCAAACTAGGGTTGAGTGCGTACTGATAGCATGTGACACGGCTGATTCATGAGTTCTCTGAGAGGGGAAGTGATTAATGGGAGCTCTGAGAGTGGAGAGCTGATTAATCTAAACCAGCACAGTAAAGATTGCTTTAATGGGAATTGTGAGTGTGGATCTGATTGACGAAAGCCAAGAATGTGCAGACTGCTAACTTTTTTGAAAAAACGAGGAATGCAACCTGAACGAAGAGCCTAAAGATCAGGTACATGTTATGTTGACAAAGGCAATGAAATCGATAGAGTGAGTAAGTAACTTGTTATTATTTATTTGAGAAGCAAGGACTGGTATTAGTTGGAGATGGGGTAAGCTAATGGCTGGGGATACTGTAATGGGCAGGCATAAGAACAAACAAGTCGTCAGCTTGAAGACGAAGGCCGAGGTTGGAATGCAAAGTGCCTGTTTCCATGCTGTATAATTTATAAGAAAGCTAGTAGAGCTGCTGTCTGATAGCACCAGAGACCCGGGTTCTATCCTGACCTCAGATGTTTTCTGTGTGGAAGTTGCATATTCTCTGTCTACCTGCAATGTCAACTATCCATTGTGTCCTCTTGTCTATAGACCAGCATCTGCAGTTCCTTGTTTCTATGCCTTAATTGGTCACTGTATGTTGCTACTCTGTATAGGTGAATGGTAGATTTTGAGGGGAACCAATGGAAATGTGAACAGAGGTTAGTTTAGTTTAGTTTAGTGTGGAAACAGGCCCTTTTGCCCCCCCCCCCCCCTCGAGTCAGCACCGACCAGCAATCCCCACACACTAATTAACCTGTCCCACTTAGGTGACTTTTAGGCGACTGCAGGAGACTATGCAGTCGCCACACGGTTGCCACATGTTCGCGGGTGGTTGCCGGGGAGTTGCCTTCATGGTCTTGAGCAGTTCCCGCATTCTGGGAACTAGTCGCGGCCTCATTCCGGTCATCGTGAATTTTTCAACATGTTGAAAAATTAGCGGCGACTAGAATGAAGCCGTCCTGGAGAGTAGCGAGAATTGTCGTGCCCTAGGTGGGTCGCCGGGAGATCCTAGTGGGTTGCCAGGAGGTCGAAGGTTCTCGTAGGTTGTAGCCAGTGCTGACCGGTGAATTTCATTGGCTCATTAGGAAAAAAAACATTAGCAGTATTTTTTAGAACCAAGGATAACTTACCGGTAACGTTAATGTTTGCCAAGCTTCAAAGCCGTGTATCTCTGGCTTCTTAAAAGTTGTCTCCACTCCTTCTCCCCTCCTTCTCCCCCCTTCTCCCCCCTTCTCCCCACCTTACCGTACACTGTGCTTTAACCGTCTTAACTACAGCGCCAACCTTCCTGTTCATCGCAGTATCACCTTGGCTTTGCACCGTGTGAATTTCACTCAGACTGCGCTCCCCCCCGCTTGCCCTGTCCCCCGCCTGCACGGGTTGGTGAAGGAAGTGACAGTCGCCATTCCAGTTGCTGGTTTTTCAGGCGACTGCCAGCAACTTGACAGTCGCCGGCAGTTGCCTGAAAAATCGCCTAAGTGGGATAGGCCCATAACACTATCCGACACACACTCGGGACAATTTTACATTTTCACCAAGCCAATTAACTTAGAAACCTGTACGTCTTTGGAGTGTGGGAGTAAACCGAGGCAGGTCATGGGGAGAACGTATAAACGCTGTACAGACAAGCACCCGTTGGCAAGATCAAACCCTTTAATAAATAATGTAGGATTAGTGGAAATGCATGGTTGATGGTTGGCATGGACTTGGTGGGCTGAAAGAACCATTTCCACGCTGTGTATTTCCATGACGATAATGAAATAATACAGGACTAGCTCCAAGACTACGGATACATATTTTGGAACCTTGTCAGAATAATTTCACTAATTAGAGTTGTCAGAAACTATAGTTTTACTTTGGAGTCATGTGAGTGACTACATGAAGACCCCGCCAGCACGCATGCGCAACTTATCGTCTAACGCATTGCGCAGCGACAGGCTGGAGGAGCATCGTAGGTTTCTACTACTCTGAGGTCGTTTTCCGTTCTGTACGATTTATTTTTTACAGAACGAAGTACTCATGGACAAGTCAAAGTCCAAACGGACCGCAACGAAGCTGACTGCGGAGGACCGAACTGCGGGAATGTGGGCAGTCGGCAGCGGCCGACTTCACCTGGGACGCTAACCGTGCGGTCAGCAGCCCCCGACTTGGCACCGGCACAGCCCGTAGTGGTACCTCGGACAGGCGGGAAGGCCACTCGATAGTCGGATAAGCCCGTAGACTCGGACGGGTCAGGGCAGGAAGATTCACTGCCTGCGGATAGCGACCATGGCCGTTTATCTCACATGGAGCGGTTGATGGGGCAACTACTCCAACGTGACCTGCTCCAACAAACGGAGCCTGGTCACCGTGGGTCTCCTCAGACACCCACGGCAGCACCTTGCACAGGGCTGCCAAATGTCTCCCTCTCCTCGGAGGGGAGCATAAGGAGTCACTACTGTGCTGGCTCTGAAGTTGGGGGTTTGGCTGAAGACACTTCTAGCGTGCTAGGGGTGCAGGAAGAACAGGAGCTGCTCGGCATGGTCTCTAAATTTGCGATGCCCTCGCAAAAAGGACAGCCGTTACAGCCACAGCTGGCAGCAAGCATCGATTACCTCACCACTAACCAGCTGCAGGAACAGGTCATGAATGACACAGCTGCTAAGTATTTAGCACCAAAAAACTGTGTTTCCCTCAATGTTCCTGAACAACCCAATCTGGGGACACATCGGTGGTGGCATCAGAGCCCAGGAAATTAAGATACAAAAGATCCTTAAACTACTGGCCTCCGGTATAACGGCATTTGCCAGATCGGTTGATGGAAAGGACATGTCGGATGAACAGCAAGATGCACTGGCACTCTTCTGCAAGATATATTTTTGAGATAAATTGCTTCAGAAAAAGTGTGATCCGACCTGCCTTAAACCCCAAATTTGCAGGGTTGTGCAAGACCAGCAGCACGCAGCCACCTAGTTTACTGTTCGGGAATAACCTGCCGAAGCAGGTCAAAGACCTCGACGAGGAGGCAAAAGCAGTCGGACTAATAAAAGCGCCGTCAACTGCCAAGACCTCACATCTTCGGCGGCAGAATCCCTACGCATCCACCAGCAAACCACGATACCCAGCAGCTGGTGAAAGCTCGAAGGCCGTACATTCAGGACAAAGGTCTTTTTTTAGACCAAGACCCAGAACAGCCTTCGTGGAAAATGCACCAACCCCACACTCCAGCTCCTTTAACCCCAGAAACTTTTGTTACTGCCAAACAATTAGTTTCCAAAAGATACTTCATGGCTTGCATCGACCTAAAAGATGCATACTATTCGGTACCAATGGAGAAGGGTCGCCGCAGATATCTGAAATTTAACTGGATGGGGCAGCTCTGGCAGTACAAAGCGCTGATTAACATCAGCCCCCAGACTATTTACTAAAATATTAAAACCGGCCTTGGCGTTTCTCCCAAAAAAGAAACATATTGTCATGGCATATCTGGGTGATATCTTAATTGTGGGAAAAACTCTGGAGTTTGCCAAATCGGCTGTTTCAGCCACCAAGCTCTTATTTGAAAAGCTGGGGTTCATCATCCATCCAGATAAATTGAAGTTAACGTCTTCTATGACAATGGACTACTTGGGGTTCACAATTGACTCTGTTCACATGTCTGTGACTTTGCCAAAGGACAAAGCAACAGACTTAATAGAGGCATGTAACAGCTTTGTTATCATCAGTCATGGAGTTGCAATGGTGGATAAAGAACACTCGGCATTGCTCTAATCCCATTATAATCAGCAGTCCTTCAGTTGTGTTACAAACTGATGCCAGTGCTCACGGCAGGGGTGCAACTAATACCATCTCTAGTTGCAGTGGTAGATGGGATGCATATGAGTTAACTTTACTTCAAGCACTTGGTATTAATCGTCTAGAGATGTTGGGTGCGTTCCACGGACTTCGGGCTTACTGTTCAGACATGCACCATCTGCATGTTCGCCTGCAAATTGACAATACCACCGTGGTGGCATATATTAATCATATGGGTGGAATTAATTTGCTATCTTGTGATAATCTCAATTTGGCACTGGTGCATCGAAATAAATATTTGGATGTCAGCTACTTACCTTCCAGGCAAGCTCAATACAGTGGCGGACACCAGGTCACGCAAATTCAATGACAACACTGAATGGATGTTGAACCACCAAGTATTTACTGACATTGTAGCTCGGTATGGAACACCAGATATCGATCTATTTGCATCTAGGCTTAATCACCAGTTACCAATGTATGTTGCATGGGGACCAGACCCTGGGGCAGTGGCGATGGACACATTCTCGCTGCACTGGGGGGAATTGTTTTTCTATGCATTTCCCCCCTTCTGCCTCATCAGTCGGGTCTTGCGGAAAATACAACAAGACTCCGCGTCGGGTATTTTGGTAGTACCCGACTGGCCTACTCAGCCATGGTTCCCTGTGGTCTCGGAACCATGTATGCCCATCTCCAAACGCCCGAATTTATTGGTTCATCCTGTGACAGTCGAGAGTCACCCATGCCATGACAGGATAAATCTGTTGATTTGCAGGATCTAAAAGACCACTCCTGGAATTTGGACTGTCGGACCAAACCATGAACATTATCACGGCGGCTTGCAGAGAGTCCACCAGAAAACAATACCTTTCATATATAAGGAAATGGGAGATATTCTGTACCAGGGCGAACATCACATACAAAACAACTACTGTAACGAATGTGCTAGAATTCTTGGCCAGCCTTCACTTCGAAGAAGGCTTGAGCTACAGTGCCATCAACTGTGCAAGAAGTGCCCTATCATCTTACTTGGGACTGGGATCAGGACATCACGCTGTTGGATCTCACCCTCTAGTATCAAAACTAATGAAGGGTATTTTCAACACTAATCGCCCCAGGGCTAGATAGTCCCAGACCAGGGATATTGTTGGTGTCTTACCGCTGCTCAGAGATTGGGCATCAGCAACGTCCCTGACTCTGGCAAAACTAACATATAAAATGGTGATGCTGATGGGACTAGTATCGGCACAACACGTCCAATCACTGCACAAATTAAGACTGGACACTATGGCAATATCCAAGAACAAAATAACTTTCTATATTTTTGAATTAGTTAAACAGAACAGGCCTGGGTCATCTGGCCTCAAATTGGAGTTCCTAGCATACTCCATAGACCTCCGTCTGTGCATAGTGACCCATCTATTGCATTATTCAGAGGTCACCAAAAGCCTAAGAGGCACGGAAATGGCATTATTAATCAGTCATAAACGTCCTCATAAAAGTGTGTCCGTGCAGACCATTTTGAGATGGCTAAGACAGGTATTGGGTGTGGCAGGAGTGGACACTGATGTTTTTAAATCTCATTCCACCAGGGCTGCAACTATATCGGCAGCGAGAATGTTGGAAGTTCCCATGGACCACATCCTTGCAACGGCAGGATGGTCTAGCGAAAGAACTTTTCAACGATTTTATAATAAACCCGTTACCAGACCTGGGATATTTACAGACTCGATTTTAAGTTCTGTATTATGATTTTACCCCAAATATTAGGGGTTATTATTATTTGTTAATAAATGTATCATTGTGTTTCAATAACCGATTCATGTCTGAATACGTTAACATATTTCCTTCATTGGTCAGTTATGGCTGTGTGTTGGCATGGATTCGTTTTCCACGGCATGAAATCACAGAGCTTTAAAATCTTCATGTAGTCACTCACGTGACTCCGAAGTAAAATAGTAAGATTAAACGAGAACTCACCAGTTTGAAATTTGATCTTTATTTTATGAGGAATTACGTTGAGGGATTACGTGCCCTCCACACCCAACCCTCTATCATAAAGGTCAACTGGTATTCTAGTTCTCTTATCTTACTATGTTTAATTCAACTTCTGTTATCTGTGATTTCACACCGCTGCTTTGAAGAATGACGACAAAATAAATGTTGCAACACTTGAGAAAAAACACCACGCGTCATACGTCACCACGCCGCATCACGGCGCAAATTTTTCAGTGAACTGATGCGTCAGTCGATGGCAGTCACTGAAAAAATCGCCAAATTGGACAGACCCTTAAATCTTCACATACATTTGACAAACTTTCAGTCTTTTATTATGCTGAATGCCAACTTTCTATCTTCTCTCACCACAGGCCAGGTCTGCAGAGTAGCTCGTATTGTTACTTTGCAAGAGAATGAAAGTGTTTTATATAGCAAACGGTGTATGTCTGGAACGCGCTGCCAGTGTGGTGGTGGAAGCGGACATTTAAGTGGCATTTAAGAGGTTTTTAAATAGGCACAAGGAGAATTGAGGGATAAGAATTACATGCAGGAAGGGGAGATTATTTTAACTGGGCATAGTGAGCAGAAGGGCATCTTCCTGTGCTATACTGTTCTACGTTTTCTATCAATACAGCGTTTCTGGGAGAAATTGGTTCCCGTGTGATTTGGTGGAAAGTTACAGGTTGAAACACCATTCCGGGGAATTGAGTTCAAATCTGGTTTAGTCATCAATTACAGAAGTGGAAGAGGTTTGCATTGGCTGGGATATTTACCTTGACATTTAGACCCAGTCTGAAGTGCTGAACACACCATTACAACTGCATGTTGTACTGTGCCTCTAATAATCAATATGGAGTAATTGTAGAGGCAGAAAACTACACATTGGTCACTAATATCATCAACCCAGGATGTGCCTTGCCAAAGGTAGACACAAGATGCTGGAGTAACTCAGCGGGTTGGGCAGCTTCTCAGGAGAAAAGGAATACGTGACGTTTTGGGTGGGAACCCTTCTACAGACTCCAGGATGAGTATCTTGCTAACTGTCTTCCTGGTGAGATGTTAATATGGGTAATATGTTAATATGGGTATCTGTCTGTTCCTTTGGATTGAGATAGAAATATTGCCATGTGATTTTAAGATGAGAATGGCAATTCTCTTTAATAAGCTTGGGAGTACTTATTGTGCATCTAACTTATTTTTAAGAAAAGATGTTCTGGTCATAAACACATTGCTCTTGTGGCTTTGGTGATGGCAAATTGTCCATTGTGTTTCCTTTGTTACAAAAGTGATTACAGTTCACAATTACTGATTTGGATGTTGTCTGAGTTATGTACCTGTGATGTTACTGCGAGCATGATTTGCATGTACCAGTATCTTGATTTGACTTGAGTATTTCCTTCACTGTAGAGGGCTTGGGAAGATCTTGAAGTCATTAGAGGAGTTGTTTAATGCAAGTTATACTGTTACTAATTTTGTCAAATTATATGCAGCTTTGAAATGTGGGCATGTAGCCATTATGAGAAGATTTGAGGCCAACAGATCAAATGCACTTATGGTTAAGCTGAACGATCTCGTAAAATTTAGCTATATTCAAGTGTTAATCTAAGAAATCAGATAATTCTGCATTAACATCTGTGTAATTCTAAGTTCAGCTGTGTACCTCAGATGCACACATCATCATCCTTCCCAAATGCTAATTTCAGGGATGGACAACATCTATTCTCCCTGGAGCATGATGTGGACATCATTTCAGTCATTGTCATTTCAGTACAAGCAGTGCATTCGGCACCTGGGCTGGAAAGGAACCAATGTTCTTGGGGGAGTGTTTGTTAGTATTGTCAGGGAGGATTTAAACTAATGTGGCAGGGGGATGGGAGCATGAGCAGAGAGACAGAGGGGTGTAAAATGAGGGTAGAAGCAATAGGTAGAAATAGGTAGCAAGGTGAAAAGTAAAAGTGGCAGGCAGACAAATCCTGGGCAAAAATCAAAAAGGGCCACTTTTCAACATAATTGTATAAGGGGTAAAAGTGTTGTAAAAACAAGCCTGAAGGCTTTGTATCTCAATGCAAGGAGCATTCGTAATAAGGTGGATGAGTTGAATGTGCAGATAGTTATAAATGAATATGATTTAGTTGGGATCACGGAGACATGGCTCCAAGGTGACCAAGGCTGGGAGTTGAACATCCAGTGATATTCAATATTCAGGAGGGATAGACAGAAAGGAAAAGGAGGTGGGGTAGTGTTGCTGGTTAGAGAGGAAATTACACAATAGAAAGGAAGGACATTATCTTGGAGGATGTAAAATCGATATGGGTAGAGCTGCGAAACACTAAGGGGCAGAAAACGCTAGTGGGATCTGTGTACAGGCCACCTAACAGTAGTAGTGGAGTTGGGGATGGCATCAAACAGGAAATTAAAAATGCATGCAACAAAGGTAAAACAGTTATAATGGGTGACTTCAATATACATATAGATTGGGTGAATCAAATTGGCAGGGGTGCTGAGAAAGAGGATTTCTTGGAATGTATGCAGGATAGTTTTCTAAACCAACATGTAGAGGAACCAACGAGAGAGCAGGCTATTCTAGACTGGGCTATTCTAGACTGGGTATTGAGTAATGAGGAAGGGTTAGTTAGCAGTGTTGTTGTGCTTGGCACCTTGGGCAAGAGTGACCATAATATGGTTGAGTTCTTCATTAGGATAGAGAGTGACATAGTTAATTCAGAAACAAGGGTTCTGAACTTAAAGAAAGGTAACTTTGAGGGTATGAGACGTGAATTGGCCAAAATAGACTGAAAATTGATTCTTAAAAGGTTGACGGTGGATATGCAATGGAAGGCATTTAAAGACCGCATGGATGAACTACAACAATGGTTCATCCCAGTCTGGCAAAGGAATATATCAGGGAAGGTAGTGCATCCATGGATAACAAGGGAAATCAGGGATAGTATCAAAACAAAAGATGAAGCATACAAATAGCATACCAGAGGACTGGGAGAAATTCAGAGTCCAGCAGAGGAGGACAAAGGGCTTAATTAGGAAAGGGAAAATAGATTATGAAAGAAAAACTGGCGGGGATAAAAGCTGACTGCAAAATCAAGGATTAGTTAAAATGTAGGCCCCTTGCAGTCAGAAACAGGTGGATTGATCAAGGACATGGCAGACCAATTGAATAACTACTTTGGTTCTGTCTTCACTAAGGAAGACATAAATAATCTGCCTGAAATAGCAGGGGACCGGTGGTCAAATGAGATGGAGGAACTGAGTGAAATCCAGGTTAGTCGGGAAGTGGTGTTACTTAAATTGAATGGATTAAATAAATCCTTAGGCTGCATCCCAGAGTGAGGAGTAAAATAGTGGAGCATTTCCTTAGATTCTGGAGTTTCCAGTAACTCCTCTTTTTAAAAAGGGAGGGAGAGAGAAAAAATTACAGACCAGTTTACTCGAACATCGGTAGTGGGAAACTGCCAAATTGGGGCATGGATTACAAAAGGTAAATCAGTCTGACAAATCTTACAGGAGGATGTAACTAGTAGAGTGGATAGTGGGAATATCTGGACTTTCAGAACGGACAAGGTCCCACATAAGAGATTAGTATGCAAACTAAAGCACAACACTGGCTGGCAGACAGGATGCTAGGAGTAAACGGGTTCTTTTCAGAATGGCAGGAGGTTACTAGTGGGGTACCGCAAGGAAGTGCTCTATTTACAATATATATTAATGATCTGGACGAGGGAATTGAATGCAACATCTCCAAATGTGCGGATGACACGAAGCTGGGGGGCAGTGTTAGCTGTGAGGGGGATGCTAGGAGGCTGCAAGGTGACGGATAGGCTGGGTGAGTGGGCAAATGCATGGCAGATGCAGTATAATGTGGTTAAATGTGAGGTTATCCACTTTGGTGACAAGAACAGGAAAATAGACTATTATTGAATGGTGGCCGATTAGGAAAAGGGGAGATGCAAGGAGACCTGGGTATCATGGTACACCAGTCATTGAAAGTAGGCATGCAGGTGCAGCAGGCAGTGAAGAAAGCAAATGGTATGTTGGCATTCATAGCAAAAGGATTTGAGTATAGGAGCAGGGAGGTTCTACTGCAGTTGTACAGGGCCTTGGTGAGACCACACCTGGCGTATTCCGTACAGTTTTGGTCTCCTAATTCTGAGGAAAGACGTTCTTGCCATAGAGGGAGTACAGAGAAGGTTCACCAGACTAATTCCTGGGATGGCAGGTCTTTCATATGAAGAAAGACTGGATAGACACGGCTTGTACTCGCTAGAATTTAAAAGATTGAGGGGGAATCTTATAGAAACTTACAAAATTCTTAAGCGGTTGGACAGGCTAGATGCAGGAACATTGTTCCCGATGTTGGGGAAGTCCAGAACAAGGGGTCGCAGTTTAGGGATAAGGGGGAAGTCTTTTAGGACCGAGATGTGAAAATTATTTTTCACACAGAGAGTGGTGAATCTGTGGAATTCTCTGCCACAGAAGGTAGTTGAGGCCAGTTCATTGGCTATATTTAAGAGGGAGTTAGATGTGTCCCTTGTGGCTAAAGAGATCAGGGGGTATGGAAAAAAGGCAGGTAATGGATACTGAGTTGGATGATCAGCCATGAACATATTTAATGGCAGTGCAGGCTCAAAGGGCCGAAGGGCCTACTCCTGCACCTATTTTCTGTGTTTCTATGTTTATGTTAATGAATCCATTTACTGCAACCACGACATAGCTTTCTCAGGCATGAAAATGTCTATTCTACGCTTAATTTCAGTTACAACCATGTAATTCACCCACCTTGTCAAGACCTTCCCTCCAAAAAATGCAGTAAATTATTTGAAATTTAGCACAAAAGTAGAAATGATGACCACATAACTTACTAAATGATCATTTTAGCTAAGATGACGCCTACCTGCAGCAACATTTTGAAACAGCTCAAAGAAAAACAGTGAGCTACAGCATTTATGAACTCACCTGCATCAGGAAATCCGCTAAAATCAACGCCATAAGTAGTGAGCTGCTAACGCATGTAAATGCATTAGCGCTACTGAGAACTCCCGATGGTAACGCCGGTAAGGGAATCCCCGATGTTAGCACCGGTAGGGGAATCCCCGGTCTGAGGGGATTCCCCAACCTTGCGGAGGAGCGCAGGTACAGCAAGAACCTTACCTGCAAACACCGGGGAGGCCTTCATGGAGTCCAGAATCGAGGCCGTCGGGCAGGATGCCCCAGCAGCAACGGAGCTGGTGGTGCAGACTATGGGAATGCCCGATCTCAGGGGATCCCCCGACCTCGCAGAGACCCCTTAAGTACTCTACCTTCAAACACCGAGGAGGGCTCCATGGAGTAGGAAATGTGGCCGTCGGGCAGGACTACAGGTCAGACTGAAGCGGAGAGGACTTTGGCCCCCTCTCCCTACTATCCTACTGGCCAACGTACACTCACTAGAAAATAAAGTGCAGGACTTAAGGGCAAGGCTGTTTTATCAAAGAGAAATGAGGGAATGCTCTGTGTTCTGTTTCACAGAGACATGGCTCACCCCCAGCTCCCCAGACTCAGCGGTCCAGCCTGAAGGGTTCTCCATCCACCATATGGACCATACGCAGGCATCTGGGAAAGGGAGAGGAGGGGGCGTCTGCCTCATGGTCAACTCTGCATCGTGCTCAGACGTGGCAGTCATGTCCCACTCCTGCTCTCCACACCTCGAACATCTGGCGGTGAAGTGCCGCCCCTTCTACCTCCCAATAGAATTCACTTCCATTATCCTGACCGCGGTCTACATCCCACCCCAGGCAGATGTTCGTCTGGCACTGGAGAAGCTGCACGCCGTGGTCAACAAACACCAGACGTCTTACCCCAAGGGGTTTACCACCATAGCCGGGGACTTCAATAAAGCAAACCTCATGAAATCACTCCCCAAGTTCCACCAACATGTCTCCTGCTGCACCAGAGGACCAAACATCTCGACCACTGCTACAACACCATTAAGGATGCCTATCGCTCTATCCCTCGCCCTCATTTCGGTAAATCCGACCATTCCGTGGTAATGCTTCTTCCTGCCTACAGGCAGCAATTGAAGAGCGCACCCCCAGAGGTGAGGACTGTACAGAGCTGGTCTGGGAGGGGCAGAGGAACAACTCCAGGACTGTTTGGAGCCTGTCGACTGGGCAACGTTCAGCGTCTCGGCAACGGACCTGAATAAATATGCCACAATCATTACAGACTTCATAAAGAAATGTGTGGAGGACTAGATTATTATCTCAATGGGGTTAGGTTAGGTAAGAGGGAGGTACAGAGAGAACTGGGTGTCCTTGTACACCAGTCACTGAAAGTTGGCGTGCAGGTACAGCAGGCAGTGAAGAAAGCTCATGGAATGTTGGCCTTCATAACAAGAGGATTTCAGTACAGGGGTAAAGAGGTTCTTCTGCAGTTGTATGGGGATCTGGTGAGACCACATCTGGAGTATTGTGTACAGTTTTGGTCTCCTAATTTGAGGAAGGACATCCTTGTGATTGAGGCAGTGCAGCGTAGGTTCACGAGATTGATCCATGGGATAGCATATGAGGAAAGATTGAAAAGACTAGGCTTGAAATCACTGGAGTTTAGAAGGATGAGGGGGTATCTTATAGAAACATAAAATTATAAAAAGACTGGACAAGCTTTATGCAGGAAAAATGTTCCCAATGTTGGGTGAGTCCAGAATCAGGGGCCGCAGGCTTAGAATAAAGGGGAGGTCATTTAAGACTGAGGTGAGAAAAAACTTTTTTACCCAGAGAGTTGTGAATTTATGGAATTCCCTGCCACAGAGGGCAGTGGAGGCCAAGTCACTGGATGGATTTAAGAGAGAGTTGGATTGAGCTCTAGGGGCTAGTGGAGTCAAGGGATATGGGGAGAAAGCAGGTTATTGATAGCAGATGATCAGCCATGATCACAATGAATGGCGGTGCTGGCTCGAAGGGCCGAATGGCCTCCTCCTGCACCTATTTTCTATGTTTATAATAATAATAATAATAATAATAATAATAACTTTATTATGGACTCAAGATCCAGACAAGGGGCAGCATTACATTAAAAATGCATTGCATCTCAAATATCATAAATATATATAAAATCATGGTAAATCACACAAAAACATCATAATTTATATATTTAAAAAAAACCCCACAGTACTTAGGTTAAAAATCCAGAGTAAAAAATGATCAATGTCGTACAACGAGACAACGATACCAGTGTCTCCACAACTGGGATTCGTAGCGTGTAGTGCCAACCCTTATGTTTGTCAAGGCCACAATAAGCACATTTTTAGAGTCATTTATCCTGCAAATGAATTTATACATGTGGTGTCTTAGGATAGCTTCAAAGTACTGACTCCTGCAGCCACAAACATATTACTGGCACTACACCATCTTGGTTGCCTTAGCAGTGTTCTCATGGCATAGTTACATGCCACCTTTAGTCTCTGCATACTTGTCTTTAAATAGTTCGACCACAGGTGCGCAGTGTAGAGGGGTGTGCAGTATGCTTTAAAAAGCGACATCTTCACCACATCTGCACACGCACAAATTTACGCAAGAGGATATTCGCCTGTATATACAGCATGCGTTGTTGCCTATAAATATCCTCATCACCTGTCATTTGTTCTGTAATAATATGCCCTAGATATTTTATCTTATTACAGACACTAAGATTGTTGTCAGACAATTTAAAATCAGGATATTTTAGGCTTTTTTTTTGTTTTGTTTATTTTTGTTAGAAGTAAGTACAGTAGTCTGGTACTTAAGTACCTAATACATAAATACATATTTTCATTCTTGTACAGCTTCATACTTTTGGTTCAATAATAAAAGAACAGTGAGAGAAAAAAGAAATAAAGTGTGTCGGAATAGATAGACAAGCGAGTAGAAACAGAAAACAAAAGAAATAAAGGACAGAGGTGAGAAGTTAAAAGATTGAAAGAAAAGGAAAAAGTTAAAAAAAAAGAGATTAGGAGAGATCTACCTATCTCATATTTTTTGCCCATCCGTCACTCAGTTCTAAACCATTTAATTTCTAAGGTTATGTTATGTTGCACCATATGCTTGTAAAAAGTTGATAAACAGAGACCAAATCTTTAAGAATTGGTCCTCTTTGGTTCTACAGACCATAACAGCACTCTTACTAGCATTATATTTAATGTCATGTTCCAAACCATACACGGAACATGCAGTAAGGAGCTGCTGGAGACCAGCGCTAGATGGACTAAAGACCACAAGATCATCTGCATACATAATATGGTTCACTAAAATATTACCAATCACGCACCCAGTGTTACAGGCTTTCAATTGGTTAGACAGATCATCAATATATAGATTAAAAAGGACTGGGGATAAAATTCCCCCTTGTCTAACACCATTGCTAACCCCAAATGGGGCTGAGACCCTATTGCCCCATTTTATTTGCATAGTCTGGTGGGCATACCAGTAGGCCAGTATTCTCACAATGTATTTAGGCACCCCTCTTTGACGCATTTTACCAAACAGCTTTCTGTGATTAACACGGTCAAAGGCTTTGGAAGCATCAATAAAGCACATAAGGATTGAAGAGTTTTTGCCTCTATATTTGTTTACAATCTCCTTTAGGGCATATATGCATAAGTCAGTGCCATGTTTAGCTTTAAAGCCAAACTGGTTATCTGTGGAGTTAACAAACTCATGTATTTATGCAACACCTCACATTTCTCTGTATTCCATCAAATATTTTTCAACTCACCTGCCCAACCGATAATTTTTCACAACCATCTTCCCTATCTATAAATACCATCCATTTTTGAGTGACCTGGAAATTTGCTAATCGTGTCATATACATTCTCATCCAAATCATTGATGTAGATGACAAACAGCAATGGGCCCAGCTGTATGACATTCTTATCATTTTCATTTTCATTGTGACAGAAGTATACCTTAAGAACCTCTGATATTAACCATCGGTATCAGTTCAGCATGTAACTAGTTGCCAAAGCTACTGCCTCTGGATTAGGCGATGTGGATGTTGGTGATGATTCCTCCCATCTCCACCATTTCCTTGTTTGCATTCTCTCCCCTATCCCGACCATCACCCTTCATCAACAATTATTAAATAATATTTGCACCATACATTTGCCACCATTTCCAACAAAAGTAAATGCAGAGAAGATCTACCTGTGAAGTAAATAGTGCCTCATTCTAAATTCTTTATAGGTTCTGAATAAGCATCTTGGCTCTAAATCTAAACTGTCTCTTTAATAATACAAAAGAGAATGGACTTGCTCCAACATCTGTTACTGTTTTAAATCAATACATATGTGTTCAATACATGACACATTTTTCAATGAATAATAGCATTTTCATGTGGCTTTTACTAAGGTTTATTCTATACTGTCAAGAACACAAAAGAGAAGTTTAAGTGAACTGGCATGAGTTTCACCCAAACTTAAATATTGCTCAAAATAATGAAGTTCTGAAATGTTTTTAAAAAATATGTTCCATTTAGTACTTAGAGTATGTTAAAATACTTTTTTTACTCAGTTCTTTGAACCCTTGAGACTGTTTAAATATGTGGACGTAAATATTACAGAGAATCTCAAGAGTTGGTACACAAGGATTTAACATACGGGTGACTTTGCAAGACTTCACTTTAAATGTATTGGACAATTAGATTTGTAATAGAAATAAAGGAATATTATTGAGCTCAACAATTATCAACATAAGTCATAGAGTGATACAGCATGGAACCAGGCCTTTCGGGCCAACTTGCCCACGCCAGCCAACATGTCCCAGCTACACTAGTCCCAACTGCCTGCATTTGGCCCATATCCCTCCAATCCTGTCCTATCCATGTACCTGTCTAAATGTTTCTTAAACATTGCCATAGTCCCTGCATCAGCTACCTCCTCCAGCTGCTTGTTCCATACACCCACTACCCTTTGTGTGAAAAAATCCCCCTCAGATTCCTATTGAAACCTTTCCCCTTCACCTTAAACCTATGTCCTCTGGTCCTTGATTCCCCCACTCTGGGCAAGAGACGTTGTGCATCAACCTGATCTATTGATTTTATACATAATGTAATGAATGAAGGCAGATTATATTTGGTGGAAGTACTCAAAGTTCATACACTACTTATGAACAGACCAGACCGGTTAACGTTCGGGATGGTTACACTTTCTGGAGGGTTACTGGAATATCTACTGATGAATAACATTTAATGAAGGGGAAATGTAAGTAGACCACATAAATGTCCTTTCAGGTGATTTAGAGGTTCACTTGCACCTCCTTCAACCTCATCTACTGTAGACGCTGTTCCAGATGTGGACTCCTGTATATCGGCGAGACCAAGCGCAGGCTCAGCGATCGTTTCGCTGAACACCTCCGCTCAGCCCGCTAAACCTACCTGATCTCCCGGTTGCTCAACACTTTAACTCCCCCTCCCACGCTGACCTTTCTGTCCTGGGCCTCCTCCATTGTCAGAGTGAGGTCCAGCGCAAATTGGAGGAACAGCACCTCATATTTTGTTTAGGCAGCTTACACCCCAGCGGTATGAATATTGACTTTTCTAACTTCAAGTAACCCTTGCTTCCCTCTCTCTCTATCCCCTCCCGCTTCCCAGTTCTCTGACCAGTCCTACTGTCTCTGACTACATTTTATCTCTATTTACCTGTTTGCTTTGTTGTTTCCTTCTTCCAATTAACAATGATCTGTTCTACATATTCCTTGATCACAATTCCCTTTCTCCTGTTTTCACACCATACACTTCCTTATCTATACACTTCCTTATCTATGTACCGCCCACTCCCCTGACATCAGTCTGAAGAAGGGTGACGACCTGAAACGTCATCCATTCCTCCTCTCCAGAGATGCTGCCTGTCCAGCTGAGTTAATCCATCATTTTGTGTCTATCTTTGACATCTGCAGTTCCTTCCTGCACATAAATGTGCATTATTTACACTACAAACCATTGGTATTTGATTAATTGCAAGAATTAAAATTATCATTTGAGAAACTGAATAAGTTAAAGATATATATAGTGGTTTGTAACGAGGTCAAAGGTTTGGGAAAATTCATCGTAAATGGTAGCGGGGAAAATAGAGGAGATTCCACAGATCAGGAGCCAGATCATAAAATAATCAGAAAAGCATAATAGGTGCTGACCAATTTTGGAAGCAGCTAGCAATAAAAGCTAGCCAGTAAAAGGCACATCAGATAAACTGCGACTTTCAAACGAGGCGACTTCTCGGAGGACTTCTCATGGTCTATTATTCAATCAACAAAAGTTGAATATAGCACCGAGGAAATACGGAATATATGTGAAAACTCTTTAGCACTATTTGTTGCCCATAATATTCATAGAACCTCTGTAGGGTGAATGCATGGCAAAATAAATATCTGACTCTGAAGACACAAGAGACTGCAGAATCTTGAGAAAAACAGAGTGCTGGAAACATAACAAAATATGCGATGAAGTATCAATATCATTCAACAAATCCAATGTAGTAAATGGAAATGTCACACTGATTTATTTGGGCACTTTTGTACAATAAAAAATGTACTTGCTTGAGATGTAATTGCTGAGATTTTATCCAATATCAATTTTTTGAGAGATTTGCAGGGGTGGTGAATATATATGGGGACAAATGTTCCATCGATCAACGAAGTTGACGTAGTTAGTTAGTAGTAGTTGAAGGAACACGGGCGGTATGGTGGCGCAGCGGTAGAGTTGCTGCCTTTGCAGGGCCAGAGACCCGGGTTTGATCCTGAACTGAAACTGAACGGAACTGACCAAGTCAACGCGAATTCCTGTACATCATAATCTTCTAGATCAGCCTACTAAGTGGGACCTAACAAAAACATTATTAAAAAGCATGCATACAACATCCACTCCCCGACCTACATCAACCTTCTTTGTCATTCCGCAACAAAATCAATCAAGTTAGTAAGACACAACCAGATGCCAACAAAGCCATGCTGACTATCCCTACTTAGCCCATTCCCTTCCAAATGGGAGTCAATCCAATCTCAAAGAATTCTCTCCAATAGTTTCAAGTAATCAATAATATTTTATGTTTTATAATAATAATGTTTTATGTGTCATTCCTAACTGTCACTGTATGTCATATTGTCACTTGTGCGTGGAGCACCAAGGCAAATTCCTTGTATGTGAATACTTGGCCAATAAACTTATTCATTCATTCATTCATTTTCACAAGTGTTGACTACAGCCTGTTTCAGGTTATAGTTCCCTCGACTCTCTACCTTCCTCCTTAACTAATGAACGATCTTGGCCACTCTCCTGTCCTCTGGGACGGCCTGTGGTTACAGAAGACGTAAAGGTCCCCATCAAAGTCTCTGCAATCTCCACTCTCGCTCCGTCAATAACCATAGTGTTCTTCAAAGGTTTCAGCACCACCTCCTCCTCAATCTCACACTGTCCTTCATATTTGCATTGTCCACACTGATCTTACTGTCCTCAAATTCCTTCTCCTCGGTGAATACAGATGTAAAGTACTTGTTTAGTGCCTTACCTACCTCCTCCGACTCCAAGCATAGATTTCCTCCTCGTATGTAACCAATTGGTCGATTTTGGTTAAAAAAAAATGTTCTTTTTAATTTTCTGTCACAGTTGTAATTGCATAATTAAACAATAGCCAAGTCTCAAGATTTGCGTGGATAAGGATTTTATCAGACAATGGTCTGAAGAAGGGTCTCGACCCGAAACGTTGCCTATTTCCTTCGCTCCATAGATGCTGGAGACTGAGTTTCCAGATGCCGGCTGAGTTTCTCCAGCATTGTTGTCTACCTTATCAGACAATGTGATCATTTTGTCAAGTTGCAGGACGAAGGAGCACGATACTAAACTCCCTCAGTGGGAAGGGACAACTCAGTGATGTAGCAGTAGTTGCTGCCTCACAGCACCAGAGACCCAGGTTCGATTCTGACTACGGGTGCTGTCTGTGCGGAGTTTCTGCAATCTCCCTGTGACTGTATAGGATTTCCCCGGGTGCTCTGGTTTCCTCCCACACTCCAAAGATGTGCAGGTTTGTAGGTTAATTGGCTTCCATAAATTGCCCCTGGTGTGTAGGATGTAACAGTTGGGATAACATGAAACTAGTATACGGGTAATCGATGATCAGCGTGGTCTCGCTGGGTCGAAGGGTCTGTTTTTATGCTGTATCTTTAAACTAAATGTTTCATAAGCCAACTGATTCCCACAGATCTTTCCATGAACATTGCAGTGGAAGTATGGGCTCCCTTAATATCAATTTATGGAGTCAGACAGACCAAAAAGCCCCCATTTTCACCTGTGTCTTCTCTGTGACCCCCTCTCTCAGACATAACAAGACTAGAATTCTCCTGGTCCTTACCTTTCCCCTCACCAGTCCCCGCATCCAATATATCATTCTCTGTTATTTCCACCACCTTCAACACAATCCTACCGCCAGACTAGTCATCCCTCCCCCTCCAGTTTCCATAGAGCTCTATCTTCAGATGCTAACCATTTTAACACCCCTTCCCATTGCCATACTGACCTTTGTGTCCTGGGCCTACTCTGTTGCCAGAGAGGCAAAATGGAGGAACAATACTTAATTCCACTTGGCTAGTTTACAACCCAAATCGATGAACATTGAATTCTCTAATTTTAAGTAACTCTACCTTGCCCCCATTCCCACTTCCTGCCTTATCCCCCTCTCTCTTTCCTGTACCACCCTCCTTCTACCTACATCCCTCTCTCTGGCTTTACCTTTCACTCCTCTCCTTATCTGACACCCATGATTTGTCTCTTTTTCATCTCAATCCTTCATTCACTTGTCTGCCAGTCAAGCCCACCTAACATCGATGCACCTATCGCTTGCCAGACTTTGTCCCATCCCCACCTCTTTTCCAGCTTTCTTGCCCGACTTTTATCAGTCTGAAAATGGATACCTACCTATAACAGGACCTATCCATTCCTTCCTCGATGCTCTCTTCCAGCACATTATGGCTTACCCTCCCTTCAGCTACTGATCTGTGGTGCGTTAGTTGAGAACATTCAATGCAAAAGTTGACGGTATGGAGGGATAGAAACTACGGTCTCTCCTGCAATGAGCAACGGTTCCTATGTGGAACTGTTGTGTGGTGATAATGTTCAAGGCTTAGACAGGAATAATGGCCACGTGAATAATATATTTAAGGGAAAGTTCCGGTGGGATCTATCTACTTTGCCATTGAAATGGACTTTTAAGCCTTGGTTGGGCACTGGTGAATTTCATCATTGACGTCTGCCTTTGCCAGACATGGTTCCCAAGATGTGGGAAGCAGTGACATTTTCCAGTCTCATGGTGAATATTGTTTCTCAGAGGGCACTCTTGTATAGTGAGGAGAATGTTGTAAGAGAAGCGAAAGTCTAGTTAGTGAAAATCCTCGCCAACATGCTGTCTGCCCCTTCCCTCTTGTTGTTTGTTTGTATGTGTTAAATGTATGTTTTTTGTGTTCTTTAGCTTGTTTTATGTGGGGGGTGGGGGGGGGGGGGGTGTTGGTGGAAACGTTTTCTAATCTTTTACCCCAATGGAGATGCGATTTTTTCTGTATCGTCTGCACTGTGGCTGAACATCAAGGAAATGGCGGCCTCTGCTGGAGACCGACTTTGAGAGAATACACGGCGGGAGCCTGCGGGACTTTAACATCGTGGTGCTGTCGGTCTCTGGTCAGTAACCGACTTCGGGAGCTCCATGCTGCAGAAGCTTCGATCGGCCCGACGCGGGAGTTTCGGTTGCCGGCAGCGGGTGCTTCGATCGGCCCCACTGCGGATGGTTCAACTGCCCCGGAGAATAAAGAGGAAGGAGATTGGACTTTATTGCCTTCCATCACAGTGAGGAATGTGGAGAATCTGCTGGCGTGGATGTTTATGTTAACTTTTATGTAGATGTGTGTCTTGTTGCTTTTTCTTTTAGTATGGCTGTATGGTAATTCAAATGTCACTGTACCTCAATTGGTACGTGTGACAATAAACTGATCTTGAACCTTGAAGCCTTGTTTCAGATCAAAGATCGTTTTCATGAGAAGGAGCATTTTAGAAAGAGAGTAGAGGAAGGAACAGCAGATGCTAGTTTACACCGAAGATAGGCACAACATGCTGGAGTAACTCAGTGGGACAGGCAGCATCTCTGGAGAGAAGGAATGGGTGACAATGGTCAAGACTCTGAAGAAGGGTCTCGGCCAGAAACGTCACCCATTCCTTCTCTCCAGAGATGCTGCCTGTCCTGCTGAGTTACTCCAGCATTTTGTGTCTTATCTATTTTAGAAATAGAATTAGGTTGAGAGTTATTTTTGCCACTTGCATTGAGGTATAGTGAAAAGCTTTGTTTTGCATCCTATCCAAATATACCATTCATAAATGCAATCAAGTCAAACTCGAGCACGACAGGGGGAACAAAGAGGAAGATACAGAGTGAAATGATGAGTCAGAGTACAGGAGGGAGATCGATCGTCTGATTGGATGGTGCCAGAACAACAACCTTGCTCTCAACCTCAGTAAAATCAGGGAACTAATTGTTGACTTTGTAAAAGGAAGGCTGAGGATCCACAAACCTAGCTTCATCGATGGGTTGGTGGTGGAGAGAATCAACAACATCAAGTTCCTGCGTGTGCATATCTCTGAAAATCTGTCCTGGACCCAGCACACTGATGCAATCATAAAAAAAGCCCATCAATGTTACTACTTCCTTCGAAGCTTGAAGAGATTCGCTATGTCGACCAATACTCTCTTGAACTTCTACTGGTGTACAGTGGAGGGTATATTGACTGGTTGCATCATCGCCTGGTTCAGCAACTTGAATGCCCAGGAGTGAAGGAGATGACTAAAAGTGGTGAACACTGCCCAGTCCATCACAGGTACTGACCTCCCTACCATCGTAGAGATGTATAAGAGGAGCTGTCTCAATTAGGCAACCACAATCATCAAGGACCCACACCACCCTGGCCACGCTCTCATTTATCTCCTGCCATTGGGACGAAGATATATAATTGTAGAATCCAGCTACAGGAACAGCTTCTTCCCAACAACCATCAGACTATTGAACATTACAAGCTCCAACTAAACTACAAGCTTCCTGGGTGGCACATTGGACTTTGATATTTGTTGAATGTTTGCAATCTATTGTTTTTGTTTATTATTTATTTAATATTTTATGTTTGTTTATGATATTATTTATTGAATACTGCATTTACACACCTGTTGCGCCACTGCCACAAGTAAGAATCTCAGTGTTCCGTTTCGGTACATTGGCAATAAAACACTCTTGACTTGATTCTCTCTTCTCTTGTAGCTCACTGTAGAATATCATTTCCATAGACAAAGTTCCTTGTCCTCAATGGGGTAAAGGTGAATTGGACAGCACCCCATATCATAGAAAGACCATTCAAAGGACAAAGGACAAAGGACATTTATTATCACATACACCAATTGGTGCAGTGAAATTTGACTTGCCAATGCAGAACATGAATAAAGTTAATACACAACACTAGAGTATTTAACAATAAACATAAACACTGTGGGGGAAGGCAGCAAAGTCCAGTCCCATCCCCAGTTCACCCATAGTCGGGCCTATTGAGGCCTCTGCAGTCGCCGCTACGGCAGCCCGATGCTTCAGGCCCTCTCGCCGGATGATGAAGTTCTGGTGACGGGTGAACACTCTCAGCGGCCCAGAGTGTCTGGAGCGGCTGCTTCCTCCCCGGAGTTCGCAGCTCCCGTAGTCCACGGGCCGCGCCGGTCGGAGCTCCGACTTTGGCGATCTCGGCGTGAGATCCCAGGCTCTGCAGACTGCAGCTCCGCAATGTTGCAGTCGGCGGTTCCAGCCCTCTGGAGCTCCACCGCACGGCGACCTGAGCAAGGCATCGCCCGCTCCACGATGGCGCCCCAGCGCTGTGTACCGCCGCCGAAGCTGAAGTCCCAGCCGGTCCCGGCAGAAAACGCCGCTCCAGACTGCCGGTAGGCCACGAGGAAGGGGCGAAGATATGGCCTGGAGAAAAACCGCATCCCTGACCAGGTAGGTACTGAGAAAATAGTTTCCCCCCTTCCCCCCCCCCCCCCCCCACCCCCTACATAAAAAGACTAAAATACCTCCAAAAGTAAACACTTTAACTAACTAAAAATAATAAAAAGAATGAAAAGACCAACAGCTGCTGGCAGGGCAGCCATACTCGACGACGCCCCCACAGAAGGGTTGTGACTGTAAGAGCCTAATAACAGAGTGAAAGAAGTTGTTTCTGAGTCTGGTGACGTGCGCTTTCAAGCTCCTGTATATTCTGCCAGACAGAAGCAAGGAGAAGAAAGAATGACCAGGTTGGGACAAGTCTTTGATTATGTTGGTCACTTTTGGTCTGAGTGATGGACTGGGCTACATCGACAACTGTGCAATTTATGGTATTGACGAAAAAAATGTATTAACTCCAAAAAACATTTGGATTTGAATGAATGAATGAATGAATAAGTTTATTGGCCAAGTATTCACATACAAGGAATTTGACTTGGTGTTCCGCCCGCAAGTGACAACATGACAAATAGTGAACAGTAAGTAGAATTGATATGAAATGTAATAACAGGGAACTGCAGATGCTGGTTTACCAAAGAAAGACACAAAATGTTGGAGTAACTCAGCAGACCAGGCAGCATCTCTGTAGAACATGGATAGGTGACGTTTCGGGTCGAGACTCTTCTCCAGACTGATTGCAGGAGATATGGGAAATATGGTTGGAAGAGAAGTGGGGCAGAACAGAGCATGACTGATAATAGGTGAACACAGGTGAGGGTTTGCAGTGATAGGCAGATTGTTGGACAAAGGCCAGGGATGAAAAGGTAGATGTGAGCCCAAAAGGAAGTAGAGTTGCGAATTGTAAAACTCGGGGATGGAAAAGTTGGGAATTGTGTAGCAGGAGATGCAGGTGGAGATGCGTGTGGAAGGGGAGGGGAGAAACCAGTTCGAAGTCAGCCAGGGTTCAGGGGATGTGAGTGGGGGGGCCGGGGGGAAATGTTACCTGTAATTGGAGAATTCAATGTGCACGCCATTGGGTTGCAAGTTGTAGCAATGTTGCAACATTTTGAGATTTAAAAAATCAAGTCTGCAATTTATCCAATCATAAAAGTATAAAAAAAAGTTTAATTTTACACCTAATTCACTTTCAAATCTTCAGCATTAAAAAAATTATGGCCATTTTTATACTCTGAAATTAGCATCTCGTTCCCTATTGCTTTTCCATTGACTTAACTCAAAAGCTGTGATCGAGGACAGTCAAAAGCCCATAACTTTCTTGGCGGCGATGGCGGCAGACCATGTCCCTCCACAGGTGACATATATAGGCAGTGGGACGTACTGTGTCACCGCAAATGCCCAGCGGTATCAGCACGGATTACAGCTGTGGTGCCTGATACCGCACAGCAGCTTCTGTTTTAAACCCAGGGCAGAAGTCCATGTGGGACAGCAGCGAATGTTACCCATCCTGGAACCTTCTTTGGTTCACCTCTCGGTACGAGAAAATGTAACGGACTTGTCTAACTATGTGGCCCATTTCGGGTATGATATTCCCCCAGTGAAGGAACAATTAAAAAGAGTTGCTGGTGGCGGTCGAGTTGTCGCACAAACACTTCTTCACCCTGGAACAAAAGACACTGGATATCGCCAGGGAGATCGAAGAGATTAAGTCTCCAAGTTGTTGGGACCTGGAGTCCCGGATCATAGTTCCAGCATGGGTCCGCATCGTGTCCCATGTTCTGATCATCTGCCAGATGATAATGGTAGTGTATTTGCTATGTATCAATTGCAAATTTAAAAGGCGGAGGAGGATGGCTAAATTACAACATCTGGTAAATCGAGCCGCCCGACGCAGCTGTAACGACACCTCGTCACTGTAAAATGTTTGTACTCTATTGCAATGGTTTTCATACATATGTTGTGATCCCTGCATTTTCAGGGAATGGTCGTGATGGTACTGTATGGTTTGTGGGATTGATTTAAAGTAAAAGGTGTACAGTGTAAGTTAATGTGCTTCGAGGGTCTAGTTTAGCAATTAAGGGGTCTTTCGGGGTACATAATTTCACCATCTTGCCAGGAGTGTGTACAGCTCTTGAGGCTGGAGGAGTTGCCCACTAACTCTGTCAATCGATACGGTCCGTGCAAGCCTGGACGAATCGTAGGGGCATGTAAGTTATTGGGGCAAATCCTCCAAAATGATGGAAGAACTCGGGGATACAGACATGGACATTTTTAAAACAGTCTTGCTGGCTGCAAAGAAAAAAAAACCCAATCCACAAAGGAAGAACCAGTTTAAAACCTGTCTGTGGGCCTGGGCATTACACGACGATGCGAATGGTGTGAACAGGAAAGGCCGGGACGGAGATAACGAGATTATCTTGGAAAGACAAATGAAGGAACAGAGCCTCAGCAGACGGGGGTAAACAGCCCAGCAGCAAGACAATGGCCCATCCATCGGGACAATGGGAGCCCATCCAGGTGATGGGATAACGATCAGGCTGAGATATCGTGACATCAGCAAACCCATTATCCTCGGAAGCCTATTGTTCATGCCAGATCGAAACTGGGAATCATCGAAAGAGCCTTTTGTCCAGCTGGGAGGACCACCTGGGAGGTTTCAAGTGAGAAACTCGGGTATAAAAGGGACGGGCAAGCCAGAACTCGCGCTTTTTTCTGTTCTGTTGGACGGCTTCTCACCTTGCAACGATCAAGCTGTAAGTACCCCCAGACGACTTGGTGAAGTTCCCGAAATAGGATAGAGGTTGAGAGAAGAAGGTTTCTGTTTTCTCTCATCAGCACGCTCTGGTCAAGTCAACCTTTTTATCATATCCCACCATAATTCCGAGGTCTAGAACCCAGGGGAACCCTTTTTTTTTGTATTCTCTCTTGGGAACCGCTCGAGTGGAGTGGTGGCCGTTTGACCCACCGACAAGGGAGTGAATCACTCGGGTAGTTGGGCCCAAAGTGGAGTAAAGGGAACTAAGATAGGGGGCGCCGTCCTGTATGGTATGGCTGCCCAGCCTGCAGCTGTTTGTTTTTCTTTTCTTTATTTTTAGTGAGTTAAAGTGTTTTGTTTTTGGAGTTCTATTCTTTTTTATGTGGAGGGGGGGGGGAAGGGGGAAACTACTTTTCCTGGTCTCTACCTGGTCAGAGAGGCAGCTTTTCTCCGGGCTGCACTTTCGACCCGTCCTCGCGGCCTACCAGCGGGCCTGGAACAACGTTTCCTGAGGAGACAGCCCAGAACCTCGGCTTCGGCAGCGGTGCAGCGCTGGAGCGCCATCGCGGAGCTGTCGATGCCTTGCCTGGGTCGCCGCGCTGGAACTCTGGTGAGCTGAGATCGCCCTGAAAAACATCGCGGAGCTGCGGGCGGCGGCGCTGACTTCAACATTGGGAGCCAGTGGGGGAGCTCCATTCAGCGCGGCCTTGTTGGCTTCAGAAGCCACGGACTCCGGTAAGGAAGCGGCCGTTCCAGGTGTCCCAAGCCGCTGATAGGATTCTCCCGACGCCGGAGCACCATCACCCAGCGAGAACGGCCTGGAACATCGGGCCTCCGTGAAGGCGACTGCGGAGGCCTCAATAGGCCTGACTATGGGTTGGGGACTGGACATTGTGCCTTCCCTCATAATGGGAACCATAGTGGGGGGATGTTTTTTATGTTTAAATCTCTTTATTAGTGTTATGTCCGTATTCTTTTTTTATGTGCTGCATTAGCAAGAAACATTTCACTACACCAATTGGTGTATGTGACCAATAAAATAACCTTTGAAACCATTGAACCTTTGAAAATTAAGAGAACTGAATGAAATTTTCAGTTATTATAGATTGAAGCATTCTGAAACAAATATGAAACAATCTTACTTGGATGACCTGAAATTAAAGCATATAATTAGTTAGTTCATTGTAGCTAATTACAAAATTCAATTACTAGATCTAAACATCTATCCATTTCTTAAGAAAAGGTTAACATTTTTAAATAGCCTAAGTGTCCAAATAGCATTCACACATGAATTCACAATATAACATGATTTTTAAATCTCATTGTCATGAATTTATAGGCCAAATGGAAGGAATTTAGTGTTTAATTCCCGTAAATTAATGGCCATTTAAATAATCTTGAGAGTGGTTTTTGTGGAACGCGATCGTTTGGAACGTTGCGGTTGCGGTGAATTTAAACCCCATATTGGCAGGAAAAACACTGCCGGTTCGCATGGGGCCTTAATCACATTTTCGCCGATGAAATTTTGATTAAAGTAATCCTAAGAAGCAAGTTTATATGTTAAATAGACGACTTACCTTATGTTTTGTCCCCTACGTGAGATCCATCCCGTTGTAGGCGTTGACGGCGTTAGAAGTGGATTTTTATTTTACTCCAGCGCTTAAATTGACCCGCGGTTTTTTAAAACAAATTCCGAGAACGGCAGTCGGAATGATTTTTCAGCATCAGCTAGCAGCCCGAGAAAATATATTCAGACAGGCTGGAAAAAACGGCATTTTAACCCCCCTCCCCACCCCTCCCCCCCCCCCCCCACACAGAGGCGGCAACGTCGGACACACAATTTTGTCTAACTTCTAAGCCAAATAATATCCTGGAATGTACCGGTGGTATACATATGTGGGATCTTTCACGAATTCCAGGAATTTCAGGATCCTCTTAACTTTGAAAGCGCAATGTACTGAAATCCTGAGTTTAAAGTCTCCGGAAGATATAAAGCATTTTACTTCATACGTAGACAATAAAGAAGGCAGTCAAGATCTTGATAAACTGTTTGTAAATGCTGCCAGGCAGCAACAGGTGTATGGAGCTGTACTTTTTCCAAACCCCTGTAAGGAATGTTTGACTTGGATTCATTGAATGAATGAACAATGAAACATATGTGTATGTTGTGTCCTTGTACTGACGTTCAAACATCGGACTTTCAAGATCCAGTTAGGGCTGAGCAGGAAAAGAAGCAGGTGATCGTGGACAGTTCACCTATAATATTGACAGATGTTGAGTCCTGTGGACTCAAGTAATAATAATTTAAAGAAAGGATTTGTTCATATCATGCCAAATAAAGTCGGAAGTCCTCTTTAATCTAGACTGATTTAAGGATGAATCGACTTGTCAATATTTACGTAATAAATTATTGTAAGAATCAAGAGGAGGTTATTGAGGAAATTAATTCCACACCAGAAATGTTATAAAAGTGTGCATCTTTCATGGCATCCAGCACGGGTGGGAAATAGTTTCACTTAGTTTTGTTTTTCAGGCATAAGCATGTTAGCAGTGTGGGCAAAATGATGTGCTCTTGATTTCAGGAGCATGGCCGAGTTTCATTTATTTTTCATTAGATTTTATTGGAGTCTCTTTCGCATCTGGACTACGAATTCCGATCACAAAAATCCCCTCACTAGCTAATATATTAAAGGAACTGCAAAGCTTAAACTCGCAAACTGTGTTTGAAACTTCCTATGCCACCTTGCTTGTCTCCGCTGTTGTCCAATCCATGCCATCTTTGATTAACCAGTCAGGATGTTCTTGCATTTGGAGACTTCTTCACTATGTTTGATTGGAAATACTGTGAAGATTCTCATCCTCTCTCTGTGCAGCTAATAATTGAGAAATACTGCATCATACTGTACAGAAGGCCCAGGTGCTGTTTGTATTAGAACTAACCTGAGACTCACCGGCAGTGGGTGTCAGAGGTCGATTGGATCTGCAGTGGGTGCCGGAGGTCAGTTAAGGCTGCGCCACTGAGAACTAAAAGGTACCCAGAGTGGGGGGGGGGGGGGGGGGGGGGGTGCTGCTGAGAACAAAGAAGGACCTGGCGTGGGGGGCTGCTGGAAACAAAGGGGGACCCGGCATGGGGGGGAGAGGGGCTACCGAGGACAAAGGGGGACCAGTGGGGACTACAATAAATACTTTGTAATGTTGTGGCATTAAATCAAGACAACATTTCTCCCCAAAGAAGAATGTAAAAAAATTTCATGGCATAGTCCAAAAGGGGTTTCTTGTCTTACTTGCCAATATTTTACCCTCCACCAGCGTCACTGAAACAGAAACTCTGGCTGTTGCTGTTTGCAGGGCTTTATAGAAAATTAGGTGTCGAGTTTTCAACAATCCAACAGAGGTTGCACTTCAAAAGTACTTAATTGGTTGAACTGGCATGAATTAGAGTCACGAAAAGTATGTTATAGTTCAAGATCTTGCCCCATCCCATTATGTCAGAGCAGGGAAGAGTGTTGACCTGTCCAATTTTCACAAAGCAGTTCAACATATAACCCCCCTTCAGCCTGCCGAAGACGTGAACATCAATGTCCATATCATTAAGATAACAAAAATGTCCTAAAATACTTCAAAAGGATTGTTATCAGATAAAGATTACTGACACTGAGCTGCAAAAGATGATGTCCAGGCAGATGATGTACATTGTGGTCAGGGGTAGATTTTAAGGATCGCTTTAAAGGAGGAAAGATAGAAGGATGTGTGGGAAGGAACTGCAAATGTTGGTTTAAACTGAAGATAGACACAAAAAGCTGGAGTAACAGCGGGTCAGATAACATTTCAGATAAAGATTACCTGACACTGAGCTGCAAAAGATGATGTCCAGGCAGATGATGTACATTGTGGTCAGGGGTAGATTTTAAGGATCGCTTTAAAGGAGGAAACATAGAAGGATGTGTGGGAAGGAACTGCAAATGTTGGTTTAAACTGAAGATAGACACAAAAAGCTGGAGTAACAGCGGGTCAGATAACATTTCTGGAGAAAAGAAATAGGTGACGTTTCAGGTCGAGACCCTTCTTCAGATTGAGAGTCAGGGGACAGTGACATGAGATGTATAGACGGTGATGTAGAGCGATATAGAACAAATGAATGAAAGATATGCAAAAAAGTAACAATGATAAAGGAAACAGGTCATGTTAGCTGTGTGCAATGTGAGAACGAGTACAGACAATGAAACTCAAAAAACAACTTTGAAGCTAGTATGACTTGGGTGGGGGAGGAATGGATAGAGAGAGGGGATGCAAGGGTTAGTTGAAGTTTGAGAAATCAAACTCCTACCACTGGGTTGAAAGCTGCCCAAGCGAAATATGAGATGCTGTTCCTCCAATTAGTGTTTGGCCTCACTCTGACAGTGGAGGAGACCTGGGACAGAAAGGTCAGTCTGTTTGGGAAGGGGGAAGGGGGAATGGGAAGGGGAATTAAGGTGTCTGGCAACCGGGAGATCAGGTAGGCCTCAGAGAGACCTATCAGGGAAGTGTACAGAAACCTTCAGAGAATTTTAGAGGCAATGATGGAGCAATTCCAATGGGCTTGAGAGGGAGGACTTTTGTATGCTGGAGCAAATGATATATATTTAATGCCTGTTTTGTTCATTTTGCCATGTCATTGATGAAGAGCCATCAAAAAGAAATTGATCTTTGGCAGTCAAATATTGAAAAAGTAAAAACAAATGTTATTGAAATTGTACATTTGCCTTTTGTTACTGAGTTACTGATATTGTATTTCCTCACCAACGTACTACTTGGGAAGGTTTAAACGAAAGGGACGGGGCGGTCGGAAATTGGAAAGAGTTGATGCGAAGGTAGTGGTTGGAACCAGAAGCCCCAAGGGAAGAACATGCAGGGATGCTGATGGACTGAAGAGTGTTTATGTCAATGCAGAGTATTGTGGAGAAAGCAGATGAACTTAGAGCCTGGATCAGTGCTGGAACTATGATGTTGTTGACATTGCGGAAATGTGGTTGTGAGAGGGAAATGACTGTTCTGAGGTTCTGATGTTTCAGACCGATCGAGAGAGAGGTAAATATGTGGAGGGGTTGCGCTACTAATCAGCAAGATTGTCATAGTGGCACAGAGAGGGCATATAGGGGGGTTTGGCTGTTGAGGCGATATGGGTAAAGTTTAGAAATAAGAAAGGTGCAAGCACTCTAATGGGATTGTACTATAGGTGCCATCAATAGCAAGCAGGAGATAGAGGAACAGATATTAGGCTGTGGGCCGAGATTCAAAAATGTGTCTCGAAATCAACTTTCATGACCCATGTCTCAGAACTACATTATGTTTTGCACATATTTAGATGTAACTAGACTGTGCGACCCGTTGGGTCCCAACTTCACACGGGAGGGCTGGTCCCCCAACGCAATATTCCACCTCTCCACCAATTCCATTATTGGTGGCCAGTGGGGGGTGGGGGAGGGGTGCCTTTCCGAGTGCTAGCATGGTTGTGGGCTGAAGGGACTGGATTCCAGAGGTCCAGTATGGACATTGTGGACTGAATGGATTCTTGGGCTGGCGGCTCAGTCACTCAAGCCTGGTGAGCTGGCAGCTCACTCACTCAAGGCTGGTGGGCTAGCAGTGACTCACGGCTATTCCTTGAAATGCCACTCCAAGCAGGGTGCAAGGCCACTAAATTCGAGTGCAGTCTCATACCACTTCAAGCAGGGTGCAAGGCCACCAAATTCGAGTGTAGTTTCCTACCACTCCAAGCAGGGTGCAAGACCACCAAATTTGAGTGCAGTTTCATACCACTTCAAGCATGGTGCAAGGCCACCAAATTCGAGTGCAGTTTCCGACTACCTCAAGCAGGATGCAAGGCCACCAAATTCAAGTGCAGTTTCCTTCCAATTCAAGCAGGGTGCAAGGCCACCAAATTCGAAGGCTGTTTCCAACCATTTCAAGCAGAGTGCAAGGCCACCAGATTCAAATGCAGTTTCATACCATTTCAAGCAGGGTGTAAGGCCAACAAATTCAAGTGCAGTTTCATACCATTTCAAGCAGGGTGCAAGGCCACCTAATTCAAATACAGTTTCAAACCATTTCAAGCAGGGTGCAAGGCCACTAAAGACAGAGAGTCATTACTCCCTCCCCTTTCTTGCAGAGACTGAGCCACGCCCACACTTCCAGGTTTTATAGTCCCTCTCACCAGAATGGGCATGGCCTTCATGGTGTGATTGACAGGAGAAAAATCTCAACATTTTTTATACACTAATAACTCTTATTTTTCATTGATGGGAAAGGTCCTCGTCACCTGATGAGCCGAGGGGGACTCTGAGTAAGATGGCCAAAAATCACAGCCGTACGTGGTAGCGTTTAACCTAAAATCAATATACAGCGCAAACCGGAAGTGGTCAAGATTTTAATTATATAAACGGCAAGGCAATTTTAGTACTCTCAAACCAATTTATCAATTAGGCAAGGCAACTTTAGCATTCTCAAACCAACTTTTCAATTAGGCAAGGCAACTTTAGCATTCTCAAACCAACTTTTCAATTAAATAAGGCATTCTCAAATCAACTTTTCAATTAGGCAAGGCATTCTCAAATCAACTTTCAATTAGGCATAGCAACTTTAGCGTTCTTAAACCAACTTTCAATTAGGCAAGGCAACTTTAGCATTTTCAAACCAACTTTTCAATTAAGCAAGACAACTTTAGCATTCTCAAACCAACTTTTCAATTAGGCAAGTCAACTTTTGCATTCTCAAACCAACTTTTCAATTAGGCAAGGCAACTTTTGTATTTTCAAAGCAAAACACACTTTTAGCAATCATTTTGAAACCAAAACATACCTTTAGCAAGCATTTTCAAACCAAAACACACTTTTAGCAAGCATTTTCAAACCAAAACACACTTTTAGCAAGCATTTTCAAACCAAAACACACTTTTAGCAAGCATTTTCAAACCACATTAAGGGCACACAGTTTAGTAGACATGTGTTCAGTGTTATTCACAGCTCAGACTGAGAGACGTGACCCTCTCATTTGCCCCATCTTGCAGAGGCTGACTGAGGCACTCAACACTTCTGGGTTTTATAGTCCCTCTGGTAGGGGTGTAGCCTTCAGGACAGAGAATCTCAACATTTTTCAAACATTAATACGTCTTATTTTTCATCGATGGGATAAATCCTCTTGTCCAGACCAGCGGAGGGGGATTCTGTGTAAGATGACCAAAATTACAGGCGTAAGTGGCAGCGTTTTTTCTAAAATCAATATACCGTGCTACAGGAAGTGGCCAAGATGAGACTTCTAGTAATATAGATATAATTGAGCAGAATGTCATAACTCGTTAGTTCAAAAGTTGCACATTAATTAATTAAACTAATTAGAAAATGAAATAGAGAAAGTAAGCGCCATCTAGTGTCCAATGCCCATATTACACCGTGGGGAGCCTATTTCCGTGTTGCAGTCTATTTAAACCATATATTGTTATACCATATATACAGTGGCTTGCAAAAGTATTTATACCCCTTGAACTTTTCCACATTTTGTCACGTTACAACCACAAACGTAAATATATTTTATTGGGATTTTATGTGATAGACCAACACAAAGTGGCGCATAATTGTGAAGTGGAAGGAAAATGATACATGGTTTTCAATTTTTTTTACAAATAAAAAAATGAAAAGTGTGGCGTGCAAAAGTATTCAGCCCCCTTTACTCTGATACCCCTAAATACAATCCAGTGCAACCAATTGCCTTCAGAAGTCACCTAATTAGTAAATAGAGTCCACATGTGTAATCTAATCTCAGTATAAATACAGCTGTTCTGTGAAGGCCTCAGATATTTGTTAGAGAACATTAGCGAACAAACAATGTTCCTTGGGCATCATGAAGCCCAAAGAATACACCAGACAGGTCAGTGATAAAGTTGTGGAGAAGTTTAAAGCTGGGTTAGGTTATAAAAAAAATCCCAAGCTTTGAACATCTCACGGAGCACTGTTCAATCCATCATCCGAAAATGGAAAGAGTATGGCACAACTGCAAACCTACCAAGACATGGCCGTCCACCTGAACTGACAGGCCGGGCAAGGAGAGCATTGATCAGAGAAGCAGCCAAGAGGCCCATGGTAACTCTGGAGGAGCTGCAGAGATCCACAGCTCAAGTGGGAGAATCTGTCCACAGGACAACTATTAGCCGTGCACACCACAAATCGGGCCTTTATGGAAGAGTGGCAAGAAGAAAGCCATTGTTGAAACAAAGCCATAAGAAGTCCCGTTTTCAGTTTGCCACAAGCCATGTGGGGGACACAGCAAACATGTGGAGGAAGGTGCTCTGGTCTGATGAGACCAAAATTGAAGTTTTTGGCCTATATGCAAAACGCTATGTGTGGCGGAAAACTAACACTGCACATCACCCTGAACACACCATCCCCACTGTGAAACATGGTGGTGGTAGCATCATGCTGTGGGGACAGGGAAGCTGGTCAGAGTTGATGGGAAGATGGATGGAGCCAAATACAGGGCAATCTTGGAAGAAAACCTGTTAGAGTCTGCAAAAGACTTGAGACTGGGGCGGAGGTTCACTTTCCAGCAGGACAACAAGCCTAAACATACAGCAAGAGCTACAATGGAATGGTTTAGATCAAAGCATATTCATGTATTAGAATGGCCCAGTCAAAGTCCAGACCTAAATCCAATTGAGAATCTCTGGCAAGACTTGAAAATTGCTTTTCACAGACGCTCTCCATCCAATCTGACTGAGCTTGAGCTATTTTGCATAGAAGAATGGGCAAAAATGTCAGTCTCTAGATGTGCAAAGCTGGTAGAGACATACCCCAAAAGACTTGCAGCTGTAATTGCAGCGAAAGGTGGTTCTACAAAGTATTGACTCAGGGGGGCTGAATACTTTTGCACGCCACACTTTTCAGTTTTTTATTTGTAATAAAATTTGAAAACCATGTATCATTTTCCTTCCACTTCACAATTATGCACCACTTTGTGTTGGTCTATCACATAAAATCCCAATAAAATACATTTACATTTGTGGTTGTAACGTGGCAAAATGTGGAAAAGTTCAAGGGGTATGAATACTTTTGCAAGCCACTGTATATATATATATATATATATATATATATATATATATATATATATATACAGTCATATACACAGTCATATATATATATGACGTGAATATGATTGTAATTATATATAATTATGTATAATTATATTATATGAAAATAATATAAGACTGCCGCAGAGGTCTGACTTCTGAACCAGCCTAATTAATGGGTGAGGGCAGTTCCTGTGGATTCCCCCATTTACTGAACCCCACTGACTGCCAGTGTGCAGAGTGAGGGTCATGGCCATAGCGGGACCTTTGGCAATGCCAGGCTGGGGAAGGCTAAGGCATCTTACACTGACAGGAAAATGGCCAACCCTAACCCTAACCCACAGCTGGTGCTGGAGCTGGAGCTGCTTTGTGATCAGCTGCGGGCTCTGTACGCGTGGCCCCGCAGCGCATTCACCTCGGCTAACATGCTTTTCTCGATCATCATGGCGATGATGAAGAGGAGCAGCACTGCCCTGCACGCTGCCCGGGCCGCCTTCAGCAACCCCATAGCACCGGCTCCGTCAGACCGCCCGCTCGCTCCCTGCAACACTGGTATACAGACAGTCTGACTGACCCCTCACTGCATCTACCGGCCGTCCGACCACTCGCAACACCCATCGGCGGACCGACCACTCTCACCACCCACCGGGACCCGGTTTGGCTGCCCACTCTCACGGCCCACCGGCTACCCGACCACCCTCACCACCCACCGGCGGCCCAGCCACTCTCACCACCCACCGGCGGCCCAGCCACTCTCACCACCCACCGGCGGCCCAGCCACTCTCACCACCCACCGGCGGCCTGGCCATTCTCATGACCCACCGGCGGCCTGGCCACTCTCACCAGCCGCCCGACCGATCCTCCTCAGCATCCAACGGTCTACTGACAAGCCCAACCGACAGACTGACCGACCAACCGACTGTCCGACTGACCTTGACCCTGATCCTGACCCTAACCCTAACCCTAGCTCTACATTTGTTATTTATCATTTTTATTTAACAGTTCACATCATAACTTTATAAAGATAAATCAATTGAAAAACAAAGTTATCAGCATGGTTAGCATTATCATTATTCCTTGGAAACCTTGCTATTGTTTTGATGTAATGAGGAGGCAGCCATGATCCCAGGGTCCTCGCTGCTTAGCGATCATAAAACAAAGTGCGGGATTGGTCAAATTGCGTTCGACCTCAATGTCAAACGTGTATTGATTGGACAATTACTACTCGGAAAATTGGACGTTTTTTTAAATATTTTTTAAAAATGTGCAGGTTTTGTTCTTAACGAATTTCAGGTATGATCTATATAATATTTTTACACAATATGTTAAAAATTCAGGTAGTTCCGTGAGTTGGGTCCCGAACTTGAACAAAAAAGCTCCTTGACCCACAGCCCCCTACATGTAGAAGATGCCAAAGCAACATGGTTGTCTTAGTGGGTGATTTTAACTTCCATAATATTCACTGGTCGTGCTCTCGAAAAATGCTAAAGCAACAAAGTTGGCTTAATGGGTGATTTTAACTTTCCTAATATTGACTGGGACTCACTCAGTGCCAAATGCTTGCGGTAACGAAATCGAATAAGTTATGGCCATACTCGGAAATTAGCATCTTGTTCCCTATTGCTTTTCCATTGACTTGACACAAAAGCTATGATTGAGGACAGTCAAAAGCTCATAACTTTCTTAAAAATTAAGAGAACTGAAAGACATTTTCAGTTATTATAGATTGAAGTATTCTGAAACAAATATGAAACAATCTTACTTGGATGACCAGAAATTAAACCATATAATTAGTTAGTTACCCAATTGTAGCTAATAACAAAATTCAATTACTTGATCTAAACATCTATCAATTTCTTAAGAAAAGATGAACATTTTTAAATAGACTAAGTGTCCAAATAACATTCATGCAAGAATTCACAATATAACATGATTTTTAAATCTCATTGTCATTAATTTAGAGGCCAAATGGAAGGAATTTAGTGTTTAATTCCCGTAAATTAATGGCCATTTAAATCATCTTGCGAGTGAGATTTTCTGGAACGCGATCGATTGGAATGTTACGGTTGCAGTGAATTTAAACCCCATATCGGCAAGAAAAATACTGCCGGTTCGTATGGGGAATAAATCACCTTCTCGCAACGTGAAATTTTGATTAAAGGTATCCTAAGAAGCACTTTTTAATGAAAAATAAAAACTGTGTACATTTCCTTGTCCCCTACGCGAGGTCCGTCCCGTTGTCGGCGTTCAAGGTTTTAGAAGATGATTTTAAATTTACTACAGCAATTAAATTAGCAAGCCCAGTTTAAAAATCACTTCAGAGAATGGCAGTCGAAGCGATTTTTCTTCATCAACTAAATAGCCTGTTCAAGTTCGATTTGAATTGGCTTCCGATATACCACATTTTAAACCCGCCCCCCAATCAAAGGCGCCAAAGTCGCACACACGGGTAGTGACAGAACTGCAGCGCCGCTAAAGGTAAGTTTTGTAACATACCTACTATATTAAAAGCAAGAGGATAACCAGGGAGAAGGTAGGCCTGCTCACAAATAAAGAAGAGTCTGGGGATGTAAACATTTACTAAACGAGAACTTTGCATCTGTTTTCACCAAGGACAAGGACTCGGAGTACAGTGAGATCAGTGTGGAGAATACTGATATGCAAGGGCAGATCGAGGTTCAGAAGGAGGAATTATTGGGGCTCCTGATGAGTAGTAAGGTGGATAAATCCTGAGGACCTGATGGGATTTATCGCAGGTTATTGAAAGATGCAAGAGAGGAGATTGCAAGCTTTGACAAAGATCTTTGCTTTATCTCTCACCACAGGCGAGGTGCCGCAGGTCTAGAGAGTAGCTAACGTTGTTAACATGGAAGCAGCGGTTTTCCATGAGCAGTAGCTCTACTCAATAACCAAATGTCTGTAGCCTCCTTTTGCTCTCGTATTTTATTTCATTCACATGTTTAAACTATAATGTTTTTTATTCTTAATGTTTTAATGTTTTATGTTTTATTTTAATTATTTTCTGTATGTCATGTTGTTGCTTGCGTGCGAATACCAAGGCAAATTCCTTTTATGTGTACATACTTGGCCAATAAACATTCATTCATTCATTCAGGTTGGCACGAGGATGCCAGCTGTGACACTTCCTGTCTGTAGGCAGATTCCTCCCCATCCTGGATCAGTCCAATCAGGGTTGTGTCGTCCGCAAACTTGAGAAGCTTGACAGAGGAATCAGTGGAGGTGCAGTCATTGGTGTAGAGAGAGTAAAGGAGAGGGGAGAGTACGCAGCCTTGCGGTGCTCCTATGCTGAGGGTCAGCGGGTCTGAGATATGCTTTCCCAGCCTCACATGCTGCTTCCTGTCTGTCAGGAAGTTGGTGATCCAGTGACAGAGGGGTTCAGGCACAATCAACTGGGAGAGTTTGGAGTGTAGTGGCGTGGCACATTGGTGTTGTTTGGCACAGAGCTTGAGGGTAGAGGGGGAAACATTGTCCGGTCCTGGAGATTTCCTGGCTTTTCTCTCCTGAATAGCTTCTCCACCTCCTCAATTTCTATTGTTAGTGATGGAGAAGTGGCCAGACTGCAGCAAGGAGGGCATGGATATTGGACGAGGGTCTTGTCTTTGCAGACTGGAGTCAAGCTGTATGTAGGTGTGAAGTGTTGACTGGGGAGGGATGGGTGGGGAAGGGTCCAGTCTTTGCAGACTGGAGTCAGGCTGTAAGTGGGTGTGAAGTGGTGATTGGGGAGGGGTGAGGGGGTACCGGGGTTATGTTTCTGTCTATCAAATCTGCGGTAGAACTCATTCAGGTTGTTGTTCAGCTGACGATTGTCCAAGGAGCTGGGGGATTTTCCCCTTGTAGCTGGTGATTTCTTGCAAGCCCTTCCACACTGACGATGAGTCATTAGCTGAGAACTTGCTTGTCAACTTCTCAGAGTACCTTTCCTAGGTAAATTGGCTTGGCATAAATATAAAACATTTCCAGAGTGTGTAGGACTAATGTTAATGTGTGGGGATCGCTGATCGGTGCGAATGGTGGGCCGAAACTACTGTTTCCACGTTGTATCTGTAAACTAAACTAAACAACAATTCCTTGTTGTACCAGAGTATAAAAAAATGAGTGAGACCATCTTCAAATCTCAACTTGGTCAGCATTTCACCGTTGGCAAGCCATGAAAGGGCATGAGAGCACAAAGTCTACGGAGGGACTCAGGTGAAGAGTAAGTGGCCTAAAAAATGGCTTGGACATTGGTTTAAGAATAATAGTAACTGGAAATATAAAACAATTTCATGTGTAAAGCATTGCGGCCAGGCCAGTGAAGTGTGACCAACCTATGTCCTGATTGATATGCTGCCACGTACAGCACCAGGATATTTCCTTAAACCATGTTCGGTGATCAAGTACCACAGTGAAAACTTGCAGACGAGGGTATAACTTAACAAGCCAGTGCATACTTTAATAATTCAATCATTACTTAACGATGAACAGATGCTACTCTTTTGGTCTGGTATATACACCTCACACTGTGATGTTCTTATTTATTAAAAGGCGATTACTTACAGATGGAAGATTTCCTGGCATTTGAATATTAAAACACCACGAGTATACTTGCTTTTCATTGTCCTCAGATTTGTTTATAATTTTTCTCATTCGAGGTTATCATGCTTTCACAGATGCAAGCATTTTTTGATTTGGTGATGACATTTTTTTTAACTGTTTTGTCTGAGTCGACAGTTATCTTTGAAGTAGCTAGCTGGAATCTTCTCTGTTCATCCATACATTTCCAAGCAAATGATGTCAGGCTAAATGACTGGAACTGCTTGATGTTCAAAAATTACATGGTATGCATCCTAAATGGCTCTGATCTCATTGTAGCTCTCCACAATACCACTTTCCGTCCTGCCTTTAACGTATCAATCTCATCGGATATGTACTATCCATAGAACTGTTTAATTAACAAATAATGTTGAGGAACTGAGCCAAAACAAACATTGTCAGGAAAATAATTAACTTGGGTTGGCATAGAGACACCAATAAATTCAATCTAAAATGATTATTCCTTTGCATATAAAATTAAATTCCAGCCAGTGAGAACTTGACAAGCATTTAAGGATTTATTTTTCCCATACGTGACCCAACACGATAGATACATTGGCATCAATGTAATGTGCTCAAATGTGTCCACTGCAATAATGCTGCGAAAATCATCCTGACCTGGATCAATTGTGCAGGAAGGAATGGCAGATGCTGCTTTACAATGAAGAAGTCTGAAGAAGGGTCTTGACCCAAAACGTCACCCATTCCTTCTATCCAGAGATGCTGCCAATCCTGCTAAGTTACTCCAGCATTTTTGTGTTTATCTGACCTGGATAATTGTTGGGGCCAAGTTGGCATGGCACGCTCAGAATCTGTACGTTTTAGACCATCAGGGTCAGGTTGGGTATCCGAGATCCAATTTTCATACTGCTTTGATTATGGATATTTTAATCCATAATAAATAGAAACACGTGATTTTGATAAGAAAGAAGCAAGAGTAATTTTTCTGCTTGGACCCAAAGACATTTAGTTTCTTACGATTTTATGTAGTTCACATCTTCTCCCAAGCTTACTTTGTATGGGAAAAAGGCACTACCATTTTTCTAAAGAAAAATCTCGACCCGAAACGGTACCCAATGCAGATAACTTTATGACTATTAACTTTACGCTACCATTAGATCAGTAAAGAATCTGTCATATAATAACAGAGATAAATGATTCAAAAGTAGACAAAAAAGCTCGAGAAACTCAGCGAGTGAGGCAGCATCTATGGAGCGAAGGAATAGGCGATGTTTCGGGTTGAGACACTTCTTCAGACTGAATCTTTTTGTATCTTTTTCCAGCACAGACTGGAAGATTTGCAAGGTGGGGAGGATACAGTGAACTGCCTGACTAAGTCCAACAACAAATTACAAGTGCAAGGAGTGGAGGTGAGTGGACAACACCCAAATAAATGAACCATTTTCTGACAACCATTCCAAGACATAAATGACAAAACAAAATTATTGCGAATCTTCAATGCTACTTCTCTTTATATAATTAATTAAAGAGAAGTTGTTGCCACTATTACAGAACAACTTAAGAATGTCATTGTTCTATCTGGGACATATGACAATAAAACACCCTTGACTCTTGACTCTACTTATTTGACATTTACGACCTCCCTTAAATTGTTTGAAGAGAAGACCCCTGAGTATTAATTTACGAGATCATTATCATTTCCAGTATTTATTTCCCTTTGATTGGAGAAGATTATGGATTTGTTTTAGGGTTAGAGCAGATATTGAGGATGGGAGTTGGGATGTCACCTTGTATAAATTGCTGGTTCAGCATTGTCTATAATACTTGTCACCTTACTATGGGAAGGATGTGATGAAGCTGGAGAAGATGATTCAAAAAAAGATTTACAGCTTGTTGCCTAGATTTGAGGACTTGATTAAAAGGCGAGAGATATGTTTACCCATGAGTGAAGGAGATTGAGTTAACCTGAAAGGTTCATATAATTATGAGTAGCATAGATTCATACAGCATGGAAATAGGCCCTTTGGCCCAACTTCCCCACGCCGACCAAGATACCCTATCTACACTAATCCCACTTGCCTGCATTTGGCCAATGACCATGTAAACCAGGGGTCGGCAACCTTTGGCCCCTGAGCGAATCTGGCTCGTAACCCAAAATCATCCGGCCCGCAGGCGTATTTATTTCCTCAATCTTCCCGCCTGCAGACTTCTGTCATCTCCGGTACTTGGAATGTTTAAGAAAGAACTTGAAAGATGCTGGAAAAATTGAAGGTAGAATAAAATGCTGGAGTGTGTTTTTTCAGCATTTTTTTCTACCTCCGGTGCCTGGAAGGCGATTTGGCTGTACAGCATCCTGCGCAAAGCCGCTGGCACGGCCGTGCACCTTCGATGTCTGGGCTTCACTGTCGGGATCGGGGTTGTCAGTAGGCCGGGGACGAGTGAGTGCGATATTGGAGCTCAGTGCTCCGGGTGGCGTCCTCGAAGGGGCGAGTTCTATGTGAACACGTGATTTGATGCCTGCCATCCAGGGCGGGATGGGGGTGGGATCCATGTGTACACGTGATAAATGTGGCCCGCCATCCGCTCACAGACATATGTTCTGGCCCCTTGCAGAAATGATTGCTGACCCCCGCTCTAAACCTTTCCTATTCGTGTACCTGTCCAAATGTACCTGACCAGGGGCCACAGTTTAAGAATAAGGGGTAAGGCGTTTAGAACGGAGATGAGGAAACACTTTTTTCACACAGAGAGTTGTGAGTCTGTGGAATTCTCTGCCTCGGAGGGCAGTGGAGGCGGCTCTCTGGATACTTTCAAGAGAGAGCTAGATAGGGCTCTTAAAGATAGCAGAGTCAAGGGATATGGGGAGAAGGCAGGAACGAGGTAATGATTGTGGATGATCAGCTATGATTACATTGAATGGTGGCTCGAAGGGCTGAATGGCCTACTCCTGCACCTATTGTCTATTATCTATTACCTATTATCTAATGTCTTTTAAATATTATTATAGTACCAGCCTCAACTACACACAATGGCATCTCGTTCCATAAACCTACCACGCTCTATGAGAAAAGGTTGCCCCTCAGGGTTAAGCCATTTAGAATGGAGACGAGGAAACACTTTTTCTCACAGAGAGTTGTGTCTGTGGAATTCTCTCCCTCTGACGGAGGTGGAGGCCAGTTCTCTGGATACTTTCAAGAGAGAGCTAGATAGGGCTCTTAAAGATAACAGAGACAGGGGATATGGGGAGAAGGCAGGAACGGGGTACTGATTGGGGATGATCAGCCATGATCACATTGAATGGCGGTGCTGGCTCGAAGGGCTGAATGCATCTGTTGTATATTGTCTATTGTCTCAGGTTCCTATTTAATCTTTCTCCTCTCAACTTAAACCTATGCTCTTTAGGTTACAGATTTCCCTATTCTCAAAAGGCTCATCTATATCTATCTATCTATTACTCTCATACTCTTAATCTCCTGCGCTATAAGGAATAAAGTCCTAACCTGCCCAATCTCTCCCGATTGCTCAGGCCCTCAAGTCCTCTCATCATCGTCGTAAATCTTCTCTGCACTCTTTCCAGCTAAACAACATCTATCCTGTCGCAGGTGACCAAACTGAAAACAACACTCCAAACGTGGCCTCACCAATGTCTTGTACAACCGTAACCTAACATCTATAACATCATTAAAAAAAAATCTTGCAGTTATAACAATATCTGCTCAGTTGCTGGATTCTAGTATCATAACTCTGCAAAGAAATTGCTTTCAGGATGTTTGTGTCTTCTTGTCTAATGGTCAATAATCTGAACCCAAGAACACCGACTGCTGCCATGTTTGCACATGATCTGATTATTGTGAGCTACGGACTCATTAAGTTATCAATTACAAGTTAATTACACAGTTTGACGTGTTTATTTTGTTTTGAAGAATGAATGGAGGGATAATTGCTGCAATGTATTTCAGCATGGCACAGTGAATCCCAACAATTCTTGCGTGGATAATGGAGAAGTGTCTGTGTTCTGCATAATTGTTTCAATGGAAATAGGAATAAATTGCCTCTCTCGTATGATTTTCTCCAAAATACAAAGTGCTGGGGTTTATTACTGGGTACTAAGAAAAAAGAAAATCTTGTGGTAATTGGACTAAATGAGTCACCGTGGCTTTGTAGTTGACTTAAGGCCAGTAGATCTGTCCTTAAAAGAGAAAAATGCTCAGAAAATCAGGTAGACAAAACGCTGCTGGAGAATCTCAGTGGGTGAGGCAGCATCTATGGAGCGAAGAAATAGGTGATGTTTTTGGTCGAGACCCTTCTTCACAATGAAGTTAGAAAATCAGGGAGTATCAGCGGTGAGCAGCAGGGTACAGAACACTGCCATAAACTGGGGAGGATCTTTTCACTGAAACAATAACAGTGTGGCATTTAATTTTTCATAAATCCTCATCAGCTAGCATCTGACTCGCTCATGAATCTGTGGTCCAAGTGGGTGTGCAGTCTGAGCCAGGGTTCTGCAGTAGGGCCAGGATGGGGATTTGTGTGTTGGAGTTCAGGGGGTCAGGAGCTTGGATAGGTTTGGATAGGTTAGGCTTGCAGTGTGCTTGTATGCTCCCCATCATTTTAGATTTACTAGCTTCACTGCCATTTGTATGTATGCATTCTGAGGTATAATATAGATAAATGTGAGGTTATCCACTTTGGTGGCAAAAACAAGGGGGCAGAGTATTATCTCAATGGGGTTAGGTAAGGGGGAGGTATAGCGAGACCTGGGTGTCCTTGTACACCGGTCATTGAAAGTTGGCGTGCAGGTACAGCAGGTAGCGAAGAAAGCTAATGGAATGTTGGCCTTCATAACAAGAGGATTTCAGTATAGGAGAAAAGAGGTTCTTCTGCAGTTGTATAGGGCTCTGGTAAGACCACATCTGGAGTATTGTGTACAGTTTTGGTCTCCTAATTTGAGGAAGGACATCCTTGTGATTGAGGCAGAACAGTGTAGGTTCACGAGATTGATCCCTGGGATGGCGGGACTGTCATATGAGGAAAGATTGAAAAGACTAGGCTTGTATTCACTGGAGTTTAGAAGGATGAGGGGGGATCTTATAGAAACATATACAATTATAAAAGGACTGGACAAGCTACATGCAGGAAAAATGTTCCCAATGTTGGGTGAGTCCAGAACCAGGGGCCACAGTCTTAGAATAAAGGGGAGGCGATTTAAGACTGGTGTGAGAAATAACGTTTTCACCCAGAGAGTTGTGAATTTGTGGAATTCCCTGCCACAGAGAGCAGTGGAGGCTAAATCACTGGATGGATTTAAGAGAGAGTTAGATAGAGCTCTAGGGGCTAGTGGAATCAAGGGATATGGGGAGAAGGCAGGCACGGATTATTGATAGAGGACGATCAGCCATGATAACAATGAATAGCGGTGCTGGCTTGAAGGGCCGAATGACCTCCTCCTGCACCTATTTTCTATGTTTCTATGTTTCTAAGGGTCTCGACCAGAAATATCACCTATTTCCTTTCTCCAAAGATGCTGCCTGACCCGCTGATTTGCTCCAGCTTTTTGTGTCTATCCTGGTGTTCAGTACAGGTGTTCAGCCTACCAAAGGAAGGGTGTACAGGTGATAGTGAAGGTTTATCACATTGGATCCTTGATGGTTGCCCCATGCGGAAATATTAAGCAGAGTAGGAATAAGTTCTCAGAATTCACAAGAATGAGAGGTGACCATGGAAACATAGAGCATTTGTGAGCCAATGGGATCACAGTACATATCGCACCACAGCCCTTCTTTTAAAATGGAGATAGAATTCTTCAGAGGGCGTGAGAAATTATCGACATGAAGGTAAGGAAGCTTGGAAACAGGCAATAAATTATATTAAACTTTCTAGTTCAGTGCAGGAGCAGGAAACATGCAAGAAGCCATTGATGTAGTGGAATGATGTATGGGAGGAAACAAAAGCAAGGCAGGTACAAACATATCCCATAGAAAAGCAAGCGTGAGATAAGTTTCCAGGACAAAACCTTTGGAACATTCCCTTTGGGAATTTCCCTTTTAGAGAAGTTAATGGAGAGAAACTATGTTTTAATGATTTTCATAGAGGCTGATGTTGTAACCCCTTGGAACCTGGACTTGTTTTTACCAAACTGGAGGCTAACTGAGCATGATTTAACTGCAGTTAAATCACACTCCATCCTTTTTCAACAGTAATTGGGTGGGGAGTTGTTAGTGCACATATTACTCTTGCATCTGCTTAATCATTCCCACCCAGGAGTTGGATCTGAAAAGAAGATAAAAACTGTTTAGATAATTAAACATCAGCACAAAGTTGTGGGCCTTGAGGGATAGTTTAGTTCCTCATTTGCTCATTAGGGAAGTGGAGCATGAATCCTCAGAAAAATAAACAGTATCCCAGTTTGATCTTGGCCACTGTGTAAATAGTGTTTGGGTTTGCCCTTGTTCTGGGACATGGCTAGTCTTAGCTACATGGCCAGAGTCAAGCTGAGCTCTAATCACTTTGTACACATCACGTTGGCATAGCAGAAGACCTACTGCTTTACGGCGCCAGAGACCCAGTTTCGATCCAGACTATGGGTGCTTGTCTGTATCGAGTTTGTACGTTCTCCCCATGACCTGCGTGGACTTTCTGCGAGTTCTTCCGTTTCCACCCACACTCCAAGGACATACAGGTTTGTAGGTTAATTGACTTGGCGTAAAGGTAAATGTGTCCCCATTGTGTGTAAGGTAGTGTTAATGTGCGGGGAATCACTGGTTGGTGCAGACTCGGTAGGCCCAAGGGCCTGTTTCCGCATAGTATCTCTAAACTAAACAAAACAAAACTAATAGTTTAATTTCAAAGTTGCTCACGCAATATAAGTATCTTATCTATATTACTAAAAGTCTGTTCTTGACTGCTTTTGGCTCACTGTGGTGTGATTTCCGAGAGAACGCCGCCACCTACGGCCGTAATTGTTGTCCAGCTCGCTCAGAGCCCCCCTCCGCCTTCCCATACCAGAGGATTCTTCTTCAAATCGATGAAAAATCAGAGAGATATTAATGTTTTCAAAAATCCACCATTCTCTCTGCTGCCCCTGCTGGAGGGAGGGGAAGGGACTATAAAACCAGGAAGTGGTGTGCCTCACTCAGTCTCTGCAAGGAGGAAGCCAGAGGGTCACGTCTCTCTGAGCTCTGAATAGCACTGAACACATGTCTACTCAACTGTGAGTGCCCTTAATGTGGTTCTATAAATGCTTGTAAAAAGTGTCTCTATTGGTTCTAAAATGCTTGCAGAAAGTGCCTATTGGTTCTAAATTGCTTGCAGAAAGTGTCTATTGGTTCTAAAATGCTTGCGGAAAGTGTCTATTAATTTTAAATGCTTGCAAAAAGTATCTATTGGTTCTAAAATGCTTGCAAAAAGAGTCTATTGGTTCTAAAATGCTTGCAAAAAGTGTCTATTAGTTCTAAAATGCTTGCAAAAAGCGTGTATTGGTTCTAAAATGCTTGCGGAAAGTGTCTATTCATTCTAAAATGCTTGCAAAAAGTATCTATTGGTTCTAAAATGCTTGCAAAAAGAGTCTATTGGTTCTAAAATGCTTGGAAAAAGTGTCTATTGGTTCTAACATGCTTGTAAAAAGTGTCTATTAGTTCTAAAATGCTTGCAAAAGTGTGGATTGGTTCTAAAATGCTTGCAGAAAGTGTCTATTGGTTCTAAAATGCTTACAGAAAGTGTCTATTGTTTCTAAAATTCTTGCAGAAAGTGTCTCTATTGGTTCTAAAATGCTTGCAGAAAGTGTCTCTATTGGTTCTAAAATGTTTGCAAAAAGTGTATCTAATGGTTCTAAAATGCTTGCAAAAGTGTATCTATTGGTTCTAAAATGCTTGCAGAAAGAGTGTCTCTATTGGTTCTAAAATGCTTGCAGAAAGAGTGTCTATTGGTTCTAAAATGCTTGCAGAAAGAGTGTCTATTGGTTCTAAAATGCTTGCAGAAAGAGTGTCACTATTGTGTCTATTGATTGTAAAATGCTTGCAGAAAGAGTGCCTATTTCCATTAAGACCGAGATGAGAAAGACTTTCTTCATTAAGACCGAGATGAGAAAGACTTTTTTCATTAAGACCGAGATGAGAAAGACTTTTTTCATTAAGACCGAGATGAGATGTCCACCACTATATTGAGCTTGCCTGGAAGGTAAGTAGCTGACATCCAAATATTTATTTCGATGCACCAGTGCCAAATTGAGATTATCACAAGATAGCAAATTAATTCCACCCATATGATTAATATGGTGGTATTGTCAATTTGCAGGCGAACATGCTGATGGTGCATGTCTGAACAGTAAGCCTGAAGTCCGTGGAACGCACCCAACATCTTTAGACGATTAATACCAAGTGCTTGAAGTAAAGTTAACTCATATGCATCCCATCTACCACTGCAACTAGAGATGGTATTAGTTGCACCCCTGCCGTGAGCACTGGCATCAGTTTGTAACACAACTGAAGGACTGCTGATTATAATGGGATTAGAGCAATGCCGAGTGTTCTTTATCCACCATTGCAACTCCATGACTGATGATAACAAGGCTGTTACATCAGCCTAAAGATGGTCTCCAAATCTGAGGAAGGACATTATTGCCATAGAGGGAGTGCAGAGAAGGTTCACCAGACTGATTCCTGGGATGTCAGGACTGTCTTATGAAGAAAGACTGGATAGGCTCGGGTTTATACTCTCTGGAATTTAGGAGATTAAGAGGGATCTTATAGAAACTTACAAAAATTCTTAAGGGGTTGGACAGGCTAGATGCAGGAGATTGTTCCCGATGTTGGGGAAGTCCAGGACAAGGGGTCACAGCTTAAGGATAAGGGGGAAATCCTTTAAGACCGAGATGAGAAAGACTTTTTTCACACAGAGAGTGGTGAGTCTCTGGAACTCTCTGCCACAGAGGGTAGTTGAGGCCAGTTCATTGGCTATATTTAAGAGTGAGTTGGATGTGGCCCTTGTGGCTAAGGGGATCAGAGGGTATGGAGAGAAGGCAGGTACGGGATACTGAGTTGGATGATCAGCCATGATCATATTGAATGGCGGTGCAGGCTCGAAGGGCTGAATGGCCTACTCCTGCACCTAATTTCTATGTTTCTATGTTTCTATGGTTCTAAAATGGTTGCAGAAAGAGTGTTTATTGGTTCTAAAATGCTTGCAGAAAGTGTCTCTATTGGTTCTAAAATGCTTGCAGAAAGAGTGTCTCTATGTTTCTATGGTTCTAAAATGGTTGCAGAAAGAGTGTTTATTGGTTCTAAAATGCTTGCAGATGGTGTCTATTGGTTCTAAAATGTTTGCAGAAAGTGGCTCTACTGGTTCTAAAATGCTTGCAGAAAGTGTCTCTATTGGTTCTAAAATGCTTGCAAAATGTGTCTATTGGTTCTAAAATGCTTGCAGAAAGTGTCTGTTGATTCTACAATGCTTGTAGAATGTATTTATGGGTTCTAAAATGCTTACAAAAAGTGTCTTTATTGGTTCAAAAATGCTATCAGAAAGCGTCTATTGGTTCTAAAATGCTTGCAGAAAGTGTCTCTGTTGGTTCTAAAATACTTGCAGAAAGTGTCTCTATTGGTTCTAAAATGCTTGCAGAAAGTGTCTCTATTGGTTCTAAAATGTTTGCAAAAAGTGTATCTAATGGTTCTAAAATGCTTGCAAAAGTGTATCTATTGGTTCTAAAATGGTTGCAGAAAGAGTGTCTCTATTGGCTTTAAAATGCTTGCAGAAAGTGTCTATTGGATCTAAAATGCTTCCAGAAGTGTCTCTATTGGTTCTAAATTGCTTGCAGAAAGTGTCTATTGGTTCTAAAATGCTTGCAGAAAGTGTTAATTGGTTCAATAATGCTTGCAAAAAGTGTCTCTATTGCTCCTAAAATGCTTGCAAAAATGTCTATTGGGGATAAAATGCTTGCACAAAGTGTCTATTTGTTCTAAAATGGTTGCAAAAAGTGTCTCTATTGGTTCTAAATGCTTGCAAAAAGTGCCTATTTGTTATAAAATGGTTGCAAAAAGTGTCTCTATGGGTTCTAAACTGTTTGCAGAAAGTGTCTCTATTTGTTATAAAATGGTTGCAAAAAGTTCTCTATGGTTCTGTTTGCAGAAAAGTCTCTATTGGTTCTAAAATGGTTGCAGAAAGAGTGTCTCTATTGGTTCTAAAATGGTTGCAGAAAGAATCTCTATTGCTTGCAAAAAGTGTCTAAAAGTGCCCAATCTCTCCCCCATCTCTACCCTTCCTCTTCCCCCTTCCTCCTCCCCTTCCACCTCCCCTTCTTCTCCTCCCCCTCCCCCCCTCTCCCCCTCACCCCCCTCACCCCTCTTCCTTCTCCCCCCCTCTTCCTTCTCCCCCCCTCTTCCCTTTCTCGCCCTCTCCCCCCTCTCCCCCCTCTCCCCATCCTCCCCCCTCTCTCCCCCCTCCTTCCCCCCCCTCTTCACTCTCTCCTCTCTCTCCTTCCCCTCTCCACCACCCCTCTCCTGCCCCCGTTCCTCCCTCCCTTCCCCCCTCTTCACCCCCTGTCCCCCCCTCCCTCCTTCCCCACACTCTCTCTCCCCCCCCCTCCCCCCCTCTTCACCCCTCCCCACTCCCCCCTTCTCCCCCCTTCTCCTCCCCCCTTTCTCCTCCCCCTCTCATGCCCCCTCTCTAACCCCCTCTCCCCCCCTCTACCCCCCTCTCTCTCCCCGTCTCTCCCCTCTCTCGCCCCCCTCATCCCCCCTCCTCCCCCCCCCTTCACCCCCCTTCCCCCTCTTTCCCCCCTCGTTTTCCCTCTCTTCCCCCCTCACTCCCCTCCTCTCCCCCCTCTCCCCCCCTCCCCCCCTCTACTGCCCCCCATTTACTGCCCCCCCCTCTACTGCCCCCCTCCCCCCTCTTCCCCCCACTTTCCCCCACTTCCCCCCTTCTCCTCACCCCCTTCTCCTCCCCCTTCTCCTCCCCCCCTTCTCCCCCTCTCTACTGCCCCCCCTCTTCCCCCACTTCCCCCCTTCTCCCCCCCTTCTCCCCCCCCTCCTCCTACCCCTTCTCCTCCTACTTCTGCTCCCCCCTCTTCCACCCCCCTCTTCCACCCCCTCTTCCAGCCCCCCTCTTCCACCCCCTATTCCACCCCCCCTCCCCCTCCCCCCCACTTAACCCCTCTAAACCCCTGTCTTCTCACCTTCTTCTCCCTTCTCCCCCCCCCCCTCTCCTCCCCCTTCTCCTTCCCCCCTCCTAACGCCACTGTCAAACTTACCCCTTCTCCCCCCCCTCTTCTCCCCTCTTCTTCCCCCCTCTCCCCCCTCCTCCCCTCCTCCTCCCCATCTTTCCCCCCCTTCTCCTGCCCCCGCTCTCACCCCTCTCCACCCCCACTCTCTCTCTCCCCCTCTCTCCCCCTCCCCTCTCTCCCCCCTCTCTCCCCTCTCTCGACCCCCTCCCCCCCCCTCTCCTTCCCCCCCCCTCCCCCCCACTCCCCTGCCCTTCTCTCCCCCCCCCCCTCTCTCCCCCTCTCATCCCCCTCCCCCGTGTGTGTCGGAGGTGGTTAGTGTGCATGTGAAGTTGCAGCCCCCACCCCATGCAACGCACCGTGCATTGGGGGAACAGACCCAGCGGGTCTGCACTTGGTCTAGTTTAATATAAAATTGACATCACTGGATATGCTCATTAAGTCAGACATCAACTGGAGAGAAACGTAGCTGATACATGGAGTTCACTATCAGTGCACCGGCCAGTTTTAATCTGCAATGCTTGTTCATTGGTATTGGCAGAATATGCAATAGAAGAGGCCAATTTTAATTTCAGCCAATGCTCAAAAAAAAAAAAAACCGTTTGGGTTGGGGGGGGGGGGGGGGGGGGTATTTCGGGGTGCTCTTCATGCAAGGTAGAGAAGATCACATGTTTTTTATTTTCCTCTGAATTTCATGTTCTTTCCTCTGGGTCACACTTTCTTAAAGGGGCACGCTTGCTGCAAATGTGCTTTTGGCTGTTGTGCTTAACTCAGCATTTATCCAAAGGGGTAAGGAGATGTAACCACAGCAACACTTCACATTGCACTGTCTGATCATTCTGCAGACTGATCTAAGTCAGGCAGACACTTGTATACGGACAGAGAGCTGGACACTGTTATCAGAAACTCCAACAGCAACAGACTGGAGTATTGTCAGTCTAATGTCTGAGAAGGCTTGAAATTAGAAAGCCTGATCGATATGGGGAGAAGGCAAGAGAATGTGGTTAGGAGGGAGAGATAGATGGCCATAATTAGATGGCGGAGTAGACTTGATGGGCCGAATGCTGGGTTTCTGCATTCGGCACAAATTAATCTCCTATCTCTTATGATCTTATGACGTATACCTTAATGTGCTGTGAATAGTGGGAACACTGGGCTATTCAAACACATCTACGATGCTGATTCTGAAGAAACGTCCCAATGTGTAACTTCGCCTGTCCATTCCCTCCGCAGATGCTGCCTGGCCCACTGAGTTCTGCCAGCACTTTTTTTTTTTTTTGCTTAAGTTAACAGCATCTGCAATTTCTTGTGTGTACATGGTATTTGTACAGTTGTTTATTTTTTAAACTCTGACTTAAATCTAAAAGTTTGCAGGTGACATTAAAGTGGATGGTATCGAAGATAGCAAAGATAGTTATCAAAAATTACACCAGGATCTTGCTCAGTTGGGCAAGTGGGTGAGGAACGGTTAATGGAGTTTCATGCAGATGAGTGTGAGGTGTTGCATTTTGGAAGTCATATCAGGGACCTTTGTAGTGAGTGGAAGGGCTCTGGGGAGTGTTGTGGAGCAGAGGTGTAGGTACATAGTTCCTTGAAAGTGGCGTCACAGCTATATAAGGTGGTCAAGAATGTTTTTAGTAAATTGACCATCATCAGTCAGAGTATTAAGTATAGAAGTTATGATGTTAATATCCAGTTGTACAAGAAATTGATGAAGCCACGTTTGGAGCATTGCACTCAGTTGCCATCACCCTGCTTTGGGAAGGTTGTTAAGCTGGAAAGGGTGCAGACAAGATTTACGAGGATGTTGCCATGTCTTGTGGGCCTGAGCTATATGGAGGGGTTGGGCGGGCTAGAACTGTATTCCTTGGAGCACAGCAGGATGAGGAGTGATCTTATAGAGATGTATGATCATGAGGGGAATAGATCGGGTAGATGCACAGTCTATACCCAGAATAGGGGAATCAAGAAGCAGAGGACGTGGGTTTAAGGTGAGAGGATTTAATAGAAGCCCGAGGGAAACTTTTTCACAAAGATGGTAGTGGGTACATGGAACGAGCTGCCAGAGGAGGTAGTTGTGGCAGGTCCTATAACAACATTTAAAGGACATTAGGACAGGTACATGGATAGGAATGGTGATGTAGGCTAAATGCCAGCAGGTGGGACTAGTGTGGATGGGGCAGCTTGGTTGGCATGGGAGAGTTGGGCCATAGAGGCCTGTTTCCATGATGTATGACTATAAAAGAATCGTTCACAGTTCTTCGTAAAAAAACAAAAATGTCCTTCAGTTCCTTTATTCAATCTGTGGAAAATGTTTGTGACAATTGAGATTCTTTTTCTTTACTGGGATAGTGCGATGAGTGTAATAAATATTACTGAAATTTATTGGCGGGAGGTTGAACTCTGTTTCAAAGCTTCTTGATAATAACATTATTTTTCTATTGGAAGTAACATATTTTCTAGTTGAACCCCATCTTAAAAATTTGGGTTGAAATATAAAGCTAATGAAGTGCCCATTTCCTTGTTTGTGTGGCAAACTCATTTTCTTGGAACCAACCAAATTCCTGCCTATATCAGTGATGTCTGACACTCAAAGCACCCGCAGACAACTGACCTGGACTGTAGATAGACAGCTGGGGGGGGGGGGGGGTGGGGGGGGGGGGGGGGGGGGGGGGGGGGGGGCAGAAAGCTGGAGTTAACTCAGTGGGACAGGCATTCTCTCTGGAGAGAAGGAATGAGGAGAGGGAGTAACACGGGGGGGGGGGGGGGGGGGGCAGTATACGGCAAAAGTTACCATTTGTGGAGGAGGTGACACACACTCATGAATGAAAGAAAACAATGATGGGCCTGGCCCACTTAAGGTTAATTTGTATTTTCAGGTCGCATGAAAAACCAGCAACTGAACGACGACTGTCAGAGTATAACACACACACACACATACGCATGCACGCATGCCACGCACGAGCACACACACACACACACACACAACACACACAACACACACAAAAGCACACACACACACACACACACACACACACACACACACACACACACATATTATTGCAGTGTGGGGACAGAGTGCACAGGGAGCGCTATCTAAATAATTTCACAACACGTTGCAAAGTCCAATTTGAAACAGACACACCACCGCGATGAACAGGAAGGTTGGCGCTGTAAAAAGATGGCTAAAGCACAGTGTAAGGTTAAGTCCTTATAAAGGGGGGGGGGGGAGGGAGAAGGGGGGAGAAGGAGTGGAGAACACATTACCAAGAAGCCGAAACACAGCTGTTGAAGTTTGCGGTCATTTAAACATTACCTGTTTGGTTAATCCTTGGTTTTGACGTTCTGAAAACTACTGCTTAACTTTGTTTTCTTCCAATGAGCCACTGAAATCACCGTCAGCACTGGCCCACCCCTAAGAACCTACGAGAACCTATCGACCTCCTGCAACCAACTAGTACCTCCTGGCGACCCACCTACGGCACGTGAATTCTAGCTACTCTCCATGGCGGCTTCATTCTAGTCGCCACTAATTTTTCAACATGTTGAAAAATTCACGGCGACCATAATGAGGCCGCGACTAGTTCGCAGAATGCGGGAACTCCTCACGAGCATGAAGGCGACTCCCCGGCAACCACCCGCGAGCACGTGGCGACCATGTGGCGACTGCATAGTCTCTTTCAGTCGCCTAAAAAATCGCCTAAGTGGGACAGGCCCATTGGGACAACCTTAAACCACTTTATTTGGTCGCCTGTTTTTTTTAATTTGGTTTGTGCAAAATCTGACCTAATTAACATTTTTATCCATGTATTTAATTGTGGTCACACCTTTTACAAAGGTATGACCACTAGCTAGTTTTTTTAAGTACAAGTTCATGAGAGATTTGCTTGGATGAAAAACTTTGCTTTTCAAAGGCTTCTGCACTCCCGCGATCAGCTGATAAGCATTGAATTCAGCATCACAGTTTTTTCCTCCTTTTCCTCCAGTGGTTTTTCCCAGCTGTTGCCATTGCCCTTTGACCCAGAGCTTTAGTCATTTGCCGACTCCATTGTCTGTGGGAGTCTTCTCTGATTCGATCCAAAATGTTCTGTTACCTTGGTTATAGCTGCCCGACAGATTAGAAAGGACTCAGACGGGTTGTTCCAACACCGCTTCATTCAAACAGGTTGGTCTCAGTGCTGGAACAATGTTGATTGGAAAATATAGCTTAATACCTGCTCCATCTGGATACACTAGGATTCCTGTTGCTAAGCAACTATGTGGCTAACTGGAGCACAGTTCTAATATGGCAGAAGCTACAAGGCAGGTCACAAGTCTGAGAAGATTCAGCCAGAAGGGGGTAAGGTAAGGGAAAGGTCACTGCACTATATAAAACTCTCACTGACAGTGGGATAAATTAGCAGTTTACTCTGCAAATTCAGAATCAAAGTGTGACCATTGGTGACCAATGGTTTGAAAGCTAATTGAAGGAGGCTCAATCATTCACAACATTACTGGTAACGTTTGAAATAAAGCTATAAGGGAGTCTCAAACCCCTGTCTCACGGTGCGAGTCCACCCACGAGTGATCCTGAGTTAAAAACAAATCAAACTCGTGGTAATCACGTAGAATTAACGTAGCGGGAACGTCAGAACTCGTGGACGTAACTTAGCGACTCGTAACGCTAACGGCAGGTACTCGGGAAACGTGTTAACTCGTGAAAAATGTTCAACATGTTGAAAGATTTCCACAAGTCAAATTTACTCCTGAAGGAAAATTTTGAAACATTTAAACTCTTTGTAATACCGTAGTAGCCCGTGAGTTTATCGTGGTGACTCGTGAGTAACTCGTGGGTTTGGCCTGAGTCCCAGAAGTGAAATGTTGAAGATTAGTCATCACCGGAGAACTTGGATAGGGATCGTGTTTCGCTCAACATGCCAGCATCTGTGGTCCCCCATGTCTCCTTTTGACAGCTGGAAGAACTCAGCGGGTCATGGAGTCTGAAGAAGGACCCTGACCCGAAACCTCGCCGGCCAGTTTCCTTCCACCAATTTCATGTAGTCACTTTTCGATAAAACCCCACCTCCCCAGTTATTCCAAGACCATTTAATTCCGCGTGTCTCCATTTCATTCATTAAGTCGCCAGTACTGTCACATCGTTCGTTTTCGGTCAACACAACGGAACAGTCTGAAGAAGGGCGACGATGGACACAAAAAGCTGGAGTAACCTCACAGCGGGACAGGCAGCATCTCTGGAGAGAAGGAATGGGTGATGTTTTGGGTCGAGACTTTGCATTTAGCCTCACGCTGACTGGAGGAGACCTCGGACAGAAAGGTCAGTGTGGGAATGGGAAGTGTTTGGCAACCGGGAGATCAGGTAGGTCCAGGTAGCAACCGGGAGAGTCGCAATCACAAACGATGAGAAAAATATTTTTCACACAGAGAGTGGTGAGTCTCTGGAATTCTCTGCCACAGAAGGTGGTTGAGGCCAGTTCATTGGCTATATTTAAGAGGGAGTTGGATGTGGCCCTTGTGGCTAAAGGGATCAAGGGGTATGGAGCGAAGGCAGGTACGGGATACTGAGTTGGATGATCAGCCATGATCATATTGAATGGCGGTGCAGGCTCGAAGGGCCGAATGGCCTACTCCTGCACCTATTTTCTATGGTTCTATGTTTCTATGTCACCCTTTCCTTCTCTCCAGAGATGCTGTCTGACCCTCTGAGTTAATCCAGCTTTTGGTGTCTATCGTCGGGGTAAACCAGTATCTGCAGTTCCTTCCTACACAACAGAACAGTACGAGGAGCGGTTAATGTTAGAGGCTGTTCACTAACCTCACTATGTTTACATTGTCTTTTCTGAATGAATAAATAAATAAATATCATTTGGTTACTGTATTATTAACTACAACTGCCCATTAAATAACATTAATGACTGCTCTTTAATTCTCAACCACTGGATATTTGCCTGGAAACATATTGCATGTTTTCGTTCAGTGAGATAATTCAATTTTAATAGACTGAAGTGTTAAATCCAGCATCACTTCACAACAAACTAAACGACCTGTAATTTAAGTAGAGCATTTAGGATCGATAATAAAATTCCCAAGACTATTTCACATATATAATTCCAGCACCACTTCACACTGAGCTGTCCGTGACGTTTTAAGGGGCTGGCATCTGCCCTGATCCGTTGTTCGGATAAAACACTGTTTGAAATAATTTGAAGTTTTGAAATTAATCCTCCCCGCCTAATGTACACTTTGGGCTAAGATTTGATCCCCGCACAAAGCGCAATGTAAACGGAATGGAATCTCTATTAACGTTCTGAGACTCGCTACATAATGGAAGTGATCACGTTCGGCCACAACTTTACGTTGTAAATGGGTTGGTTTCAGTCCAGCAAAAGCACTGAACATAAGTCCTTAATGACATTTCTTAGAAACACAGCGAGAGAGTGTGAGATGTAGATGGGATATGACTCCAATTTTTAACTAACCCCTGTGTTTGTCAATTCATATTTTTCCAATAAATGATGGTATCTACACCAGATGATAGTCTACCGTACAATATAGGAAAACATTTTCATATTTACAATTAAGGGCCAATTGTATTTGAGTTTTTAATAAAAACTCAGTTTACCCGCGTTTAAATTGAAACTTGGGCCAGGTGCTGGGAAACTCTGGGACGCCACTGAGCTTTGTCATTCATTCAGAGGTTCCCGGGAGGGCTGGGGTGACTGTAGGGCTCTGAAACGTTGTTTTCTAGGGCTGGGGTGAGTGTGAAAGGGGTGGTTCTCTGGCAGATCTGCCAATCAACAATGCCTTGAAGAAGACCCCCCCCGCTTTTTGCTTTTTTATACAGTTTAAATCGCAAACGGTGGGACGGTCTGGCTCTGACGGAGATACTGGTGAGTAGAGGGATACACACTGCTATCCCTCTGGTCTACGGACCTTGCTATCGGGAAAAAATAACATTAATGTTCAATTTACCTAATCTTTTTGTTAGAAGTTTACCAACGTTTTGATGAGAGATAAATTAAGGGAATAAAACAATCTTACCAGACACAAAACGCTGGAGTAACTCAGCCAAGCCGGCAGCATCTCTGGAGAGAAGGGGCAAAATGTTTTTTCAATCTGAAGAAGGGACTCGACCAGAAACATCACCCATTCCTTCTCTCCAAAAATGCTCCAGCATTTTGTGTCTATTTTCGGTGTAAACCAGCATCTGCGGTTCCTCCCGACACAAAACAGCCTATGCCTTTCAATGATTGATGCCAGACCTTGAACAAATGCAGTTCCAATGGACTTTTGAATGCAATTTTACAAGGATTGTTTCTGGAAACAAACTGCTCTAAAAGTTGAAGGAAGGAATTGCAGATACTAGTTTAAACCAAAGATAGACACAAAATGATGGACTAACTCAGCGAACTTTGAAACTTCCTCCATTTGAATGTTGTGCCAATTATTTCTGAACAAAATTAATAAAATGCATGGTGCAGAATATCTCTGTAGTTGACCTATGATACAGTTTAAGATTGAGAAAGTTGACATTACAAATCTTGGGCTACTTACAATCCAGCGGTATGAATATTGAACACTTGCTTTCCCCTCTCTCTCTCCATCCTCCCCCTTGCCCTAGTTCACCAACCAGTTTGATTGCTCTCTGATTACAAAAAATTTTTATCTTTTGTATGCGAAACTTCATTGTCATCTTCCCCAGGATCTATTCTACAAAAACAGTTTTCCTTGAACTTCGTCCCCTTTGATCCACTCATTTTCACACATTACTTTCCATATCTCCTAGACTCTCTCCCCTCTGTCCCTGACTCTCAGTCTGAGGAAGGGTTTCGATCCAAAACGTCACCCATTCCTTCTCTCCAGAAATGCTGCCTGACCTGCTGAGTTACTCCAGCATTTTGTTGGGTAAAACGCATTTCAGCTACAAAGAAAGATTGGAGAGACTGGGATTGTTTTCCTTCAAAAAAAAGAATGGAGAAAACTGTGATTGGGGATCACAGACACAGATTTGAGAGAATTATTCACCCAAAACCTGGGTGATGATGAAGGCAGTTATCTTACAACATGTAGTCATAGAGTGATATGGTGTGGATACAGGCCCTTCGGTCCAACTTGCCCACATCGGCCAACGTGTCCCAGCTACACTAGTCCCACCTGCCTGCGCCTGGTCCATATCCCTCCTAACCTGTCCTTTCCATGTACCCATCTAATTGTTTCATAAACAATGGGATAGACCCAACCTCAACTATCTCCTCTGGCAGCTTGTTCCATACAACCACAACCCTTTGTGTGAAAAAGTCACCCCTCGGATTCCCATTAAATCTTTTCCCCGTCACCTTGAACCTATGTTCTCTGGTCCACGATTCCCGTACTCTGGGCAAGAAAATCTATGCATCTACCTGATCTATTCATTTCATGATTTTGTACACCTATAATAAGATCACTCCTCATCCTCCTGTGCTTGAAGGGGAATAGAGACCCCCAGTCTACTCAACCTCTCCGCCTAGAACTAACACCCTCTAAGTCCTGGCAACTTCCTTGGAAATCCTTTCCTGAAACCTTTCAAGCTCTCCCTATAACATGGGTCTCAAAACTGAACACAATATTCTAAATTTGCAGTCTCGCCAACGTCTTATACAACTGCAACATGACCTCCCAATTTCTATACTCAAAACTCTGACTGATGAAGGCCAATGGGCCAAAATGCCTTTTTGACCACCTTATCTACCTCGAATCGACCTTCAAGGAAACCATGCACCTGCACTTCTAGATCCCTCTGTTCTACTACGCTACGGGGGGGGGAGGGGGGGGGGGGGGGGGGGGGGGGGGGGGGCGGGGGGGGGGGGGGGGGGGGGGGGGGGGCCCCAAGAGCCTACCATTTACTGTGTAGGTCCTGCCTCTTGTTAGACGTCCCAAAATACAAACCTCACACTCTCTCTGTAATCCATGCACACACATCTGTGCCATCAGTGACCTTTCAGAACCAAGGAAAACACGACCGGAAATGTTAAATGTCCGCTAAAACTTCACAGCTGTGCATCTATGGCTTATTAAAAGTTGTTTCTGGCTTCTTAAAAGTGTCCCCACCCGTCTCTCCCTCTCTCACCCCCAACCCCCCCCCCCCCTCTCCTCTCCCCCTTCTCCCCCCCCCCCCCCCCCCCCCCCCCACTCCACGCTATTTTAAAGGACGGTACTGTACACTGTGCCAGCCGTCATTAACCTTCCTGTTCATCCCACGGGTATCACCTAGGCTTTGCACCGTGTGGAAATTTCAGACAGCGCTCCCCCGCTTTACCTGGCCCCTGACTTTTGCGATGTGTTTGGTGTGTGTTCAGCACTGACGGGGGTCGAATCCAGCTCGTGGTTTTTAATCAGGCGAGTGTCCCCAGGGTTGAAAGTCGCAGACAGTGTTGCTGAAGGAGTTGGTCGCGTAATTAGGGACAGGCCCTTTGACAGCTACGTGGATAGGGCGCCCGGGTTTGGAGGGGGTTTATGGTCACTACACGCGGCGCAGGTGTGACGTATTGTAGACGCTGGGACGAGTGTTGGGCCAGTGTGGGGCTTATAGTTGGGCCGAAGAGGCCTGTTTCCACCATGCTGTAATCACTCTATGGACTCCTATGAACCCTTCACGTGGCAGGGTCCACCTGTCGGGCAGTCTACAGGGATGCGGCCTGGCCCTGATTACTCCAGCACTTTGTCTCCTATTGTTTATTAACCAGCACCTTTGGCCTTTGTTTTTAATGAGAAGAGATGGTATCATTTGGTTCGATCGCATATTACGGTGGGCTAAGGGGAATTTTTTCTGTGGCATGCATGAACTCCGTGATTCAATGATACAAAAAACAACGGAGGAAAGGCTGGTTCTCCGTAGTCAAGGCAGAGTCCCATGTCAGGAGATACACAGGGAAACATCCAGTACATTTTTGTCCATTGCAGTTAAATGTAACTTAACAGAAATCTCGAAAAATTTCCAAGTTATTCATGATTAATATTGCAGACCGTTTCATGGTTGTATTATGATATTATATTATTCAGGTATTGTTTAGAGACTTTAATCATTTTAGAAAGAAAATATCTGGATGGTGTTATTGAATGTAAAAGAGAATGGTAATTCAATCAGCCTCATTTCCGTACAATGTATACTATCTATAGTTTTTCAATAGTCAGCAGAAGCAAATTTTGACAAGGTGGGAGTACAAACAAAGCAGGAACTAATATTTTGCTGCATTGGTTCTGAGCATATAAGTGCAAAGGGTAAGGTACAAATGACATTTATTATCACCAAAATACTAACCAATTTGGCTGCAGTGAAAATTTGTCCTTGACCTATGCAGACAAATACTTGAATAAAGATAGATACACAACATCAAAGAAATTTAACAATAAACATAAAACATCCCACACATGTTCCCACTAGTGCGGGGAAGACTGCAAAGTCCAGGTCCAACCCCAGATTCACCCATAGTTGGGCTTATTGAGGCTCTGCCAGTCGTCTGCTTATGCCAGCATAAAAATGCAAGAGAAATTAAGCGGGTGAGCAGCAGCTATAGAGCTCAAGGTATAGGTGACGTTTGGGTGCGAGACCCTTCGTCAGCAATGAAGGTGGGGGTGGTGGGGGCGGAGAAGAAAGGAAAAGGCTAGAGGACAGGGTCTGTGGGAGTAGGAAGGCGGAGGGAAGGAGGGAGAAAGCGAAGGACTGCCTGAAATTGGAGAAGCCGAATAGCTTCAATACATAGCTGGGGTGTAATCTACCACCGAAATATGAAGATGCTGCCCCTCCGAATTATACAGTGCGGCCTCACTCTTGGCCATGCGAGGAGTTTAAGGACAGAAAGGTCGGATTTGGATGGAGGCGGGAGTGAGTTGAAGTGCTAATGCCAACCGAGACGATGGGATTGTTGTGGATGGGATGTATCTTCATCTTACATATCGCAGTATTCCAACAAGTAGAGACTCGGTTCCTATGACAATTCAATTTTTCTGGCCTTGAAAAAGTTATGAGGAATCTGGGTTGAACCACTCAACAGCGAATATTCATGCGACCTGATCTTGCAGCCGTGGAAATTTCTCCTACCCTACCAACACATTGCCAGTAACCCGTGAATTCAACAATGTTTAGATCAAGGACTCTCAACAAAATTACAGAGGCGCACGGAGGCCACATGTCTAGAGTTGTCATGCCCTATACAGCGCAGAGACCAGTTTGATCTGATACGGGATGACCTGTCTGTCCCCCCCCCCCCCCCCCCCCCCCCCCCTTTATGGAGTTTGTGGGTTCTCCACGTGACCTGCGTGGGCTTTCTCCGATTCTCTGGTTTCCTCCACACTCCAAAAAGGCGTGCAGGGAGCTAAATCGTTTTGACTGTAATTGTAAATTGTTTCTAGTGTGTAGGATAGGTTAGTGTTACGGGCGGATCGTCTGGTTGCAAGGGACTCGCGTGGCCCGAAGGGCCTGTTTCTAGCACTTTAAATCTCTAACATAAACAGTGAAAGGGTCATTACGTGAACATGGTTAGTGAGTAATAGTTGATGATCTATTGATGTAGAATAGATTATCCAGAAATAGATTTTATTTAATAAAATACCACAAATTTCTTATGCGCACGAGATCTAGGATGATTTCCTTTAAACAATCTGCTTCAGCGAGAATCACCTTGCCAGCCTCTTGATTCGTTATTTGTTTGCACGAAGTGGTGCGACAACATAAATCACCGGTGATCTGTTTTTACCAACCAGCAGTTATTTAAAGTAAAACAAATACCACACTCTGTCCTGTTTGATGCCAGTTGTCCATCAGAGATTGTGGGACGCATTGAGGGACCTGACAGTGCGCACTGCCTGGAGGTGCTGCGTGTCTCGAGTTCTTGGTGGATTCAATCCTAAGGCCGGACTTGAGCGAGACTTGTTTTTACTCGCCAAAAAATTGGGAGGGAATATAGAAGACTAATGGCCCTTTGTCTCACAGGTGCGAGGTCATCCACGAAGTGACCCCAACAGTGAAGAAAAAAACAATACTATTCTCTCTATG